>JAQSUU010000425.1:2533037-3166296 GCA_038087645.1 Saccharum hybrid cultivar R570
CACTCACGGCATACATACATACATATATAGCTATCCTACGACAACTGTCAGGCAGGCATCTTGTTCGATCATCTCACGACAAACTGGGGTTGGAAGGAAAACCCTTCGTGGTTAGAACCATCAGCAGCTTGTTCAACAATCCTCTTCAGGACTGCAGTTCTGCATCTGAATCAGTCAAAGGGACTGAAGACTTGCAACTTTCTCTTCTTCTGCTCTCTTCTTCGGCCTGGGAAAAAAAACATAAACGTTATGTTGTCCCTTCAGCTGTAAAAATGTTCGTGAATTAAATCACAGCTTAGGCTTCAGTAAAAAATTATTTCTTAGTCCACTATTACCAAACCGACTTCTCTGATAATGAATGTTCAAAATCAGCTCTTTCCTCACCTACTAGAATTATTAACCTCCTCTTTTCCATCTTCTTCAGTAGCTACAACGTCGACAACAGGCTCATAAAGGTACCATTCTTTCCGTTTCCTGATACACAAAAAGGAAAAGCAGAATCAAGGCGATTTCAACGCCAAACAGCAGTAAACTAGTAATGTACTATTACTTCAAACACAAAGTGAACATTGCCAGTCACTACTTCCCTCTCGGTACCATCAAAACTGAACTGCAGTAATCATTAACACATAACACATCAAAGGTTTTTAGAAGAAAAAGATCGTACCGGATCACGCTTCCTTTGCTGCCAAAATACTTGAACAAATCCACTGCATTGTTCACAGCTTTACTGCAAAGTATGGTCATATTAATTTCAGTAACAAATAGAGAAACAAAACAGGAAGGATGGCATTTACCTCGAGTGTGCTAATTAGCATCTTTATGCCAGTTCCCTACATTTCTCCACATTTTTCTTCAAAAGAAAAAAAGGTAAACTCTTCCACAAACCTATTTGAAGAAAATTCTGGTGCTCGCCTTCCCTTCTTTGACATTTGCTTCTCTCTCATAACAGAGACACTCTGACTAGCAATCTAGACAGTCAAAATATATATTTTTCAATACAAAGCCTTATACAAAACAAAAGATTAACAATATATGTGCAGGAACCACAGACAAACTTTATATGTTCTGCTTCTAAAGGAACATCAAAGTCATGATATTGTGAACTAGAGTTAGGAAAGAAAATTATATCTAACCTCGTAAAGCTGTTCACGGATGGATACTGCTATTGCAGGCTGCACGTCAAACAAAAAGACTTTGTCAACATAGAACAAAGTTGCAGAAATAATGCAAAAGTTTTACATAAACAGAACTGCAGTGCACGAAATATTCATAAAACAGCAAATTCACAACTAAACCCATCACAATTATAAAGCCATGGAAAATCACAAATAATAGAAAAGGATAATAACAACAGTAGTGCTTTACATGACTTCCAAGTACAATAAAGTTAAATGCAAGTTCAGAGAAAATAACTCCGCCTATGTTGACTGGAAGACTTTCTTAAGTCGTCTCAACATAGCCGGTCCCAAGCCCGGGTAAAGGAGGAGGGTGTGTTAAGGTCTGGCGAACCAACAGTAAAAAAAAACAGCCACTCTCATGGATTTGAAACCCACAAGAGATTCGTTGGGGCGTAACCCTCTTAGCGACGCGCTACATCGGAACCCGGATGTGGTGTTAAATGGGCAAGGGCCGGGTCGTCATCCCCTTAGTGGCGCGTCGTATCGTGACCTGGGTACGATGAAAAATGAGCAAGGGTCGGGCCGTCGCAACCTTAGTGGCGCGCTACATCTACGCCCGGGTGTAGTGAAAAATGAGCAAGGGTCTTCGCACTTCCCTCGACGGGTGCGAAGGGTAAGGAAGCTAGCCGAGCCAACTAGGATTCGTCTAGGTAGCTGGAACGTAGGGTCCCTAACGGGTAAGCTAAGAGAGCTAGTCGATACAGCAATTAGAAGGCGTGTAAATATTCTATGCGTTCAGGAGACTAAATGAAAGGGACAGAAGGCGAAGGAGGTGGAGGATACTGGCTTTAAACTTTGGTACACGGGGACAACATCGGGTAGGAATGGTGTAGGCATCTTGATCGATAGGAGCCTTAAGGATGGAGTCGTTGATGTTAGGAGGCAAGGCGACCGGATTATCTTGGTCAAGCTGGTAGTTGGAGATTCGGCTCTGAATGTGATCAGTGCCTATGCCCCTCAGGTATGTCTTAGCGAGGGCACCAAGAGGCAGTTTTGGGAAGATCTTGATAGCATGGTTAGTACCGTGCCTATCAGCGAGAAACTCTTTATAGGAGGAGACCTCAACGGTCATGTTGGTGCGACTAATGTAGGTTTCGAGCGGGTGCACGGGGGGTTCGGGTATGGTAGTAGGAATCAAGAGGGGGAGGATGTTTTGAACTTTGCGCTGGCCTATGACTTGTTGATAGCGAACACCCTCTTTAGGAAGAGGGAATCTCATCTTGTAACCTTTCGTAGTGGACAACACTCGAGCCAGATCGACTTTATCCTTGCAAGGAGGGAGGATAGACGTGCTTGCTTTGATTGTAAGGTGTTACCTGGGGAGTGTGTTGTCCATCAACATAAGCTTGTGGTGGCGGACTTTCGCTTTCGGGTACGTGTCCACCGGGACAAACGGACCAAGATTGCGAGAACGAAGTGGTGGAAGCTTAGAGGGGAAGCAGCACAAACGTTTAAGGAGAGGATGCTAGACGAGGGGCCTTGGGAAGAAGGAGAAGATGCCGACAACATGTGGCTAAAGATGGTAACATATGTCCGGAAGGTGGCTTCGGAAGTGTTTGGCGTGAGTAGGGGAGGCAAACGGGAAGCGAAAGACACATGGTGGTGGAATGACGAGGTGCAAAGGGCTATTAGGGAGGAGTGTTTCAAGCGTCTCCACCATGACAAGAGTGTAGCCAACATCGAGAGCTATAAAATAGCGAAGAGGGTTGCAAAGCGAGCTATGAGTGTAGCAAAAGGTCAGACATATGATGGCCTTTATCAGCGGCTAGGCACGAAGGAAGAGGAGAAGGACATTTATAGGATGGCTAGAATCCGCGAGAGGAAGACAAGGGACATCAACCAAATAAAATGCATCAAAGATGGGACAGATCGACTTCTGGTGAAGGATGAGGAGATCAAGGACAGATGGAGAGAGTACTTCGACAAGCTATTTAATGGGGAGAATGAGGGTCCTGCCCTTGAGTTGGATGACTCATTTGACGATACCAACAGACGCTTTGTGAGGAGAATTCAGGAGGCAGAGATCAGAGAGGCTTTGAAGAGGATGAAGGGAGGTAAAGCGATGGGCCCTGATGGTATCCCCATTGAGGTGTGGAGATACCTAGGCGCCAGAGCGATAGTATGGTTAACTAAACTTTTTAACCTTATTTTTCAGTCTAACAAGATGCCTGAAGAATGGAGGAGAAGTATATTAGTACCTATCTTCAAGAACAAGGGAGATGTTCAAAGTTGTACTAACTACCGTGGGATTAAGTTGATGAGCCATACAATGAAGCTCTGGGAGAGGGTTATCGAGCATCGCCTAAGGAGAGTGACACATGTGACCCAAAATCAGTTTGGGTTCATGCCTGGTAGGTCGACCATGGAGGCAATTTTCTTATTACGACAATTGATGGAGAGATATAGGGAGCAGAAGAAGGACTTGCACATGGTCTTTATTGACCTCGAGAAGGCATATGACAAAGTACCGAGAAATGTCATGTGGTGGGCCTTGAAAAAGCACAAAGTCCCAACTAAGTATGTTACCCTCATCAAGGATATGTACAGGGATGTGGTGACATTTGTCCGAACATGTGATGGCGACACCAGTGACTTTCCATTTAAAATAGGACTGCATCAGGGGTCAGCTTTGAGCCCTTATTTATTTGCTTTGGTGATGGATGAGGTCACAGGGGACATACAAGGTGATATCCCTTGGTGTATGCTCTTTGCTGATGATGTGGTGCTAGTTGACGACAGTAGGGCGGGGGTTAATAGGAAGTTAGAACTATGGAGGCACACGTTAGAGTCGAAAGGGTTCAGACTTAGTAGGGCTAAGACCGAGTACATGAGGTGCGATTTCAGCGTGACTAGGCACGAGGAGGGAGACGTTAGCCTCGATGGGCAAGTGGTGGCCAAGAAGGATACTTTTCGGTATTTAGGGTCGATGCTACAAAAGGATGGAGACATTGATGAAGATGTTAGGCATAGAATTTCAGCCGGCTGGCTGAAATGGCGTCAAGCTTCTGGCGTTCTCTGTGACAAAAGGGTGCCTCAGAAGCTGAAAGGTAAGTTCTATAGGACGGCGATTTGTCCGGCGATGTTATACGGTGCTGAGTGTTGGCCTACAAAAAGGCGACATGTCCAGCAATTGAGTGTAGCAGAGATGCGTATGTTGCGTTGGTGTTGTGGGCACACAAGGAGGGATAGAGTCCGGAACGACGATATTCGGGATAGGGTTGGGGTGGCACCAATTGAAGAGAAATTGATTCAACATCGGTTGAGATGGTTTGGACATGTCCAACGGAGGCCTCCTGAGGCACCGGTGCGTAGTGGAGTTCTAAAGCGGCCCGATAATGTAAAGAGCGGTAGAGGTCGACATAAACTAACTTGGGACGAGTCCGTTAAGAGAGATCTTAAGGAGTGGAATATCTCCAAGGATTTAGCTATGGACAGGAGCGCTTGGAGATTGGCAATCAACGTGCCTGAACCGTGACATCTTTTTGTCTTGTGCCATTTATGTCCCTTTATTTGTCTCCCTGTTTCTCGTCTCTTTTGGGTTTCATCTCTAGCCTACCCCAACTTGCTTGGGACAAAAGGCTATGTTGTTGTTGTTGTTTGCAAGTTCAGAGAAAATGTGAAAAAAAAATCCATCTGGGAATCCATCCTGTATAACAATTTGGGAGAATTGTAATGCGTAAACAGAGGCCAGTTGACATGAAAAACCATCATCATAAAAGCTGTTGCTTTAGTTCAATTAACAGTTCATTGCACTGAATAATCAGAGCTTCATTATTTAAGGCATACCCCAACTTCAGGATCCGTGATGTTCAAATCATCACACAGCGTCCTCGCAAATTCTTCAGGGTCACTATCAAGGTTCCCAATATCCTGGCCACCAAGAGTTGAGTAGATGGGAGTTAAAGCAAGTCATCAGGACATGAGGACTCCCAAAAATCACAAACACACATGTACATACCCATAAGAACTGGTCTCTAATCACAGTGTTGTTCACTCGGAGGTCAATCTGCGGATTCACCATATATATAAGATGTCACTTGAGCACATATACTCCATTCATCTGAGGATAAAAATACACCAGGCCCAGAAACAGTCTGCTGATGAGCAACAGAAAAGTAAAACAAACCTTGAGAGGCACAATCTTCTCTTTGATTTGCATCTCCTGCCCCTCGTAGGAGCGGAACTCCGCAAGTTGCCCCTACACAAAAAACAATACAATTGATGGACCATTAGCAGTGGAGAACAGAGAACACCTTGCAGGATAGGATAGGACAGCCAAGCAAGAGAAAAGAGGGGGCACCTGGATGGACTGGAGCATCTGGGGGACGAAATTGGCCGGCAACTTGAGGTCCTTGGCCGTCCGCTTCGCGAAGCTAATTATCTCCGAGTCGGGATCTGCCGGCCAGGCACAAGGGACAAGCGGTCAATCCAGGCAGCGAGCGAGAACGCGACGCGAACTGGAGGTGAATGGAACGAGAAGCGGAGGCCGGGTACCTCGCGGGTTCCAGGTGAAGGCATCCCTGTAGCGCTGGCCGTCCACCTCCACGTCGACGCGTATCGGCACGAGGTTGTCCCTCGTCGGCCTGCAGCACGGAGGAGGCAGAGGGGAACGAATCAGCCACCCGCGCCCTCTTTCCCCCACAGCAATCCATCAAAGGCGTCTCTCTAATGGAAGAAGATTAGGAGGGAGCGAGGGAGGGAGGGGGCGTACATGCGGAAGTTGACGGCGGAGGGCCTGGAGGCGCCGAGGCTGACCGTCTTCATCTCTGTACCCCTCGCCGGCGGTCGGTCCGCCGCCGTCGCCGTAGCCCGCTCCAACCCGATGGCTCTGGGTCTGCGCCGCCGTGCAACGCGAAAAGAACGGGTACCGTGTGCGTGTGGGCCTAACTAATTAACTTGGGCCCAACGATAAGTCGTCTTTGTACGGGCGCCGGGCCAAATTCACGATATTTCCTGCTGACTGGCCCATTTATGTTCCCCTCGATAGAAACGAATAAGATACAAATTTCGTTTTACCTTTTTTTTTTGCAGCCTGATTTTCCTTGTCCAAAACACACATCTCCTCCTAACTCTCAAAACCATTCAAATTATCTCCATACCTAATTTTGAAGGTGGTTTTGTGATTATTTTATTCATCAATACAAAATGGGTTTGCTAGCATCCAGATGCCCGCGCCTGCAGACCGTTTCCGCGACGTTTCGTGCGCCCACGCAGGGCCCACGCCACCCCGAACGTCACTAGCATCGGAAAAAGGCGAGGGAGCGGCGGATGCCCAGCCGGCATTGGGGGGAGGAGGAGACACCAAGACGAGACAGTAGAAAGCGAGGAGGGAGATGCAACACCCGATCTACTTTTAAAACATCCAGATGCAACACTTGCAATACACGTCTGAAGGCAAATGAAAACATGCATCTAAAATATTTGCAAAAACACCTGAAAAATACTTAAAAACCATTCTAAAACATATGCAGCATCTAGATAAAACACTTGCAACATATGTGTAAAACATATGCAACATCCAAACAAACACACTTGCAACATATGTCTAGAAAAATAGATAAAACATTAGGAAAATAAGCTTGCAACATACATGTACAACCATTGCAATATCCCGATCTACTTTTGCAACATGTGTGTGAAACACTTGCAACATACCTTTGAAACATATGAAACACATAAAACATATGCTTATAACATGCGGTTTCAGCACAACATCTCCTTGTTGTGAATAGAGACTCGTCGGGTATGTAGTTCACCGGTGGCGCAAAGCTCGCCGCTCCGGTGAAGAAGGCCGCGGTAGGTTGGCCGTTGCAAGTTGCGCAGGGCGAGTTCCACCCCAGCCATGGCGAGCTGAGCAAACGGAGCACGAGATGTGTGAGGGTGGGCTCCGCCTCGGCTGCGGTGAGCTGCCCGCAGGCGAGCTCCGCCCTGGCTGCGGCGTGCTGGGTAGCTCCCGCCTCGGCCAAGACGAGTGCGGGCGGCGGCGGCGAGCACGAGATCAGCGCGGGCAGAGGCCGCCCCGGGCGACCGCTTCCACAGCGATTTTTTAGAAAGTACGGTGACGAGCTGAGAGGAGAGGGTTATTTGGGCTATCATCATTGCCCACTAACAGAAGTGTTAGGGCAGACGGATGTCCGGTTCCAAGAATTAACGATACAAAAACATATCCCATGCTCATGGAAGCCACCATTGACAATCACAAAATAAATATTGACGGTGCATTTACCAGGAGGCTAGGCTTTGTGATTAGGGACACATATGGGGACATGCATAGTCACATAAAACGGGTTCACCACCTTCGACTCTCGACCCGGGTTCGTCGACCCTGACCCAGGTTCACGGGTTCATTTTCGACCTGAAATGTAAAAATCTCTCGCAAGTAGCGTACCACATACCGCGACCCCGTACCTCGACCCCATCGACCCAGAAACTTTGTGACTATGGACATGCTTGTATCCGGCCTGAAGTATGAGATATGGGGGCTCTACTCTACGAACTGAAGCAATGGCAGCCCTTTGAGCAATCCAGCATGCAACACATCTTGGTATGATGCATATCATTCTAGAGATAGATGTTGCAACCTTAACATTAGCCATGTCTTCAACAGGAGGGACAAAAAGCACCATCAGTTCCTTAATTCACCATACTAGAGACCATATCGATATGAGTTTAATTCTTGCCAAGTCTCTGCTGATGGTCTAGCCTCTCAAGGAGCATGTAGGTTAGCCCCTGACTCTTCTATGTTTTTTTAAGTCAAGCTCCTGATTTTTGTAACAGACCTTGTATCTCTTCTGATTTTGTAACGGACCTTGTATCTAGTGATTTGCTTAGACATGGTTCTAAGTGGAATCGAGGATTCCGATAAAAAAAAACACATAACATTATGTTTACTTTGTTCTTGCCCAAGCGCAACTGGCAACCGTACTTTGATTTTTTTAAATGGTGTAATAATAATATAACAGACACTAGTACTCTGTTTCGTAGAAGCGTTGGTAATGCAAATATAATTGATTTTAAAGCTACGGATGGTACCGCAAGCCATTCAATTTGAACTAATATTATTTCTGTTTCTGCTACTGTAGAGCAAACCAAACACTGCCCTAGGTTGTATCCTCGCAAAAAAAAACACCCTAAGGTAGAACGTAAGAACTTTCTTTTTCTGAACTCCGTGTTTTTTACGAATTTCTGTAAAACTTGTTAAATTCCTTACGGTTCGCGTAAGCATTATTAGATGATGCGAAAAACAAGGATTTTTTGGATCGGTGTCATTACAATTCTCGTGAATTTAAAATACTCTTACTATTCACCTATTTAGAGGTGAGACATTATAATTCTTCACTTCTTTGAACAACGTCATTATGTACGCTTCAGGTGTGGTTGACTCCATTTGCGACAACTTGAAAGCCCTAGTTTGGTTTTAGATAATTGATGAAACCTAAGGATTAATTATTATGCTAAGTGTGTAGACATGAAATGATAAGTCACATGCCAAGTGATGAACTAGATGATGGTCATAGTGATGGAGGTGACCAAAAGATGATCAAGTGCTTCACATTTGAAAAAGAAGAAAGAGAAAAACAAAACCCGATGAAAATCAAGGCAAATGTATTGCTAGGGTTTTGGGTTTGGTGATCAAGACATCGTAGAGGGTGTAATCACGTTTAGGATCAATAGCCGTACTATAAAGGAGGAATCCTTTGGCTATTTGGTCTCATAAGTGCCACTAGATGATGACTTACATGCATATGCATTAGGGTATAGTGGAGAGCTAACATAACCATTGAATATGTTTGTGAAAATATGCTAACATACGTGCACAAGGTGATACACAAGGTGGTTGGCACATTTGCAAAGGTTTTCGAGAGGAAGAGAAAAGTAAAGACTCCCTCCCTCTCGTGGGCACCTGCGCGTCCAATCAATTCAAGCAGAGGCACGCGTGAAGGAGCTGAGCGAGCGGACGCTGGCTATGGTACGCTGGCGCGTTCGGTGCAAATGATGTAAGCGCGTGGCGACGCTGAGTGATCACCGGACGCTGGGGTGCGTCCGATCGCCCCTAGCGGACGCGTCCGGTGCACGTTTTCTCTCTCTGGAACCTTACTAGAGTCGACCGGACGCTGACTCTATAGCGTCTGGTGCAAATGAGAGACGCGTCCGGTGTGGCGTGTACGCGAGCGCTATAAGTTTTCGGCCGTTGGCGATCCAGCGGTGCTCATTGGAATGTGACACGTGGCAGACATCGAGTGGGCGAGAGCTTTAGCCACCGGACGTTGAGCTACGTCAAGTGCAGCAGCACTTGCGCGTCCGGTGCTATCGAGGAAGACAGAGTTGAGAGCCCAACGACTCTATTCTTTTGGGACCCCTATAAATATGTGTTGGCCGGCTCCTAGGGAACCCTCTTGGCATTTTGATTATCTTAACATTCTCTTGAGCTGAGCATATTCCCTCCTACTCATCTCCCTTGGTTGGTTGCTAATCCAAAGTGAGATTGAGTGATCCAAGTGCATTGTATTTGTGAGTTTGCATCTTAGTGACACTTGGGTGATCTTTGGCTGCAGGATTCTTATTTTTCTTGGTGGTTGCCGTAAACTAGACGGCTTGGTGGCAGCGGAGGAGTTGTGGTAAGAGTGGTGCTTGTTTTTTGTCACCTCCCGGTGATTTGTGAGGGGTGTTGTGTCGTCCCCGGCGGAGCGTCAAAGGCAACTCTAGTAAATTGCTTGTGTTATTGAGTTACCTCATTTGTGGTAGGTTCTTGCGGTGCTCTTGGGAAGCTTGGCTTTAGATTGTCAATTAGCCATCGAACCACAAGGTGTAGGTCGACACAACGGGGACTAGCGTGCCGGCAAGCACGTGAACCTCGAGAGAAATTTTTTGTGTTCATCTTGTGTATGATTAGATTTCTCCTGGTGATTGGTCATCATATATTGTGATTGGTTTATCCTCTACGTGGCGGTATAAAGATCACATACTTCTTATTTACTTTTCAGCAAACTAGTTGCAACAAGCTCTTTAGTGTAATTAGTTTTGAGAGCTTATATTATCTTTGCTAGTGTAGCTTCTCACCTAGTTGAGCTCTTTAGTGTAGCTAGCTTTTGAGAGCTCGTAGTGACTTAGCTTTTGATTGTTATAGTGATCATAGTGACTAGAATTGTTGGATAGGTGGCTTGCAACCCTTATAGAGCTAGAGCAAAATTGTATTTCGCTATTTATTATACTAACCTTTTGCTCTAGTAAGTTTATAAAATTTTTAATAGGCTATTCACCCCTCTATCCATATTAGGACCTTTCACAACTACAATTCCGTATTGCCCAGAATGCCCCTCTGTTCTCCACTCTCCCCGTCAATGACGCGTGGGCTCCACGTGCCATCTTCTTCCTCCTTCCCCTCTTCTTCCATTTGTGGCAGCAATTGTTGCTCGCCCTCATGGAAACTGCGGCGGCTACTCGCACGCACGTCCGCATGACCGCGACAACGGCTGCTCCTCCCCCACATGGGCATGGCGGTAGCTGCTGCTCGCTCGCTGAAAGCTCTATGTTTGGTGTTGGTAATTAGTGACAATGCCTAAGTACTAATCTTATGCCTAAGTTGTATATAACATATGAGGATTAGTACATTCTAAGGTTGGTGGCAAGATGGATATGGTGATCATGATGGTCACACTTGGATTTGGATGCAACCCTACGTGATCAAGGCAAAGGTATATGCTTAAGGGTTGTATTTTAGTAACCAAGACACCTAGTGAGTGTGGTTACATTATAGGATAGATAGCCGTACTATAAAGAGGGGAATGACGCGGCTATTGGACTCCTAAGTGCCTCTAGATGTGCATTTCATAATCATATGCATTTGGATAGAACTAATAACGCCTCGAAAAACGATTGTGAAAATGCTAACACATTTGCACGTGACGATGAAACCTTGGTGGTGTTAGCACCTTTGCGAAGGCGGTGGAGTTTGAGCGGTAGAGAGGGTTTGGGGTCCTCTCTCCCTCCCGTCGAGCTTGCGAGGCGGGATTTAGGCGTTTTCGAGGAGTTAAAACGACTATTTTCCTTTACACCGTTATCGAGATTTGGAGACAATGTCACACGGTGTTTTCACGAGTTAAAACATGTGCTAAAGTGATACACATATTTAGTCTATCTCAAATGTGAAAGGGTGAAACAAGTAGAGCAACAAAAAATTGAAAATCACCTGTGTTAGAGGCGACAGACGCCGGCTCGGGGAGCGACGGACGCGACCTTAGCGTCTGTCGGCTCACCCTGGCCGCGGCGCGCGCGCGCGCGAGCCGTCAGACGCGATGGTGGCCGAGCGATAGACGTTGGGCTAGCCACTGTTACCGTGTCTGTCGCATGGGCAATCGCAACGCTCGCGCGGCGCGGCTGCGTCAGACGCCAGCACGCGTCTGTCGGGCGCACAGGGGACGCGTCCGTCGCTGTCTTGAGCAAACATGCTCTCTGTGCCGCGTCTGTTGAGCACGACAGATGCTGACCAAAATGCGACGTACGCGTCTGACGTAGTGGGCGCGAACACGGTGAACTTTAAACGGTTGACACGTGGCACACGTACGTGCGACAGACACTGGGTAAGCGATAGACGCGTCTGTCGCGTTCGCGAGGAGCAACACACGCTGGACAGCGCGTCTGTCGGTTGAGCGATAGACGTGTCTATCGCGTGCGTCTGCACCCCTTCTAGCTCCTAACGACTCTATTTGTTTGGGGTGCTTATAAATACTTGTTGGCCGGCTCTTGACTCACTCTCTTGCACTCTTTGACATACTTGTGAGCACTTTGAGCTAAGCAACTCCTCTCCCACTCATCTCTCTTTCTTCTTTGCATATTCGAAGTGAGATTGAGTGATCTAAGTGCATTTGCATTTTGAGATTGCATCTAGTTGGCACTTGGTGGTTGATTTGATGTGGGATTCTTGTTTCTCTTGGTGGTTGCCGCCACCTAGACGGCTTGGAGCAGCTTGGAGGCGTTGGCAAGAGTTGGTGATTGTTCTTGGCCACCTCCGGTGATTGCGAGGGGTTTGTGCCTACCTCGGCGAAGCATCAAAGGCAACGTTAGTGGATTGCTCGTGTCATTTGCAACCTTTTGCCATTTGGTAGGTTCTGGTGGCGTCTTTTGAGAGGCTCGGTGTGTGACCGATTAGCCACCGAACCACGTGGTGAAGAGGGACACAACGAGGACTCTCGTGCCGGTAAGCACGTGAACCTCGGGATAAATCTTTGTGTCATCATTCTTATTGTGATTAATCGATCCCGGTGGTTGTGTATTGTGGAATTCATCTCTTAATCATATTGATTGGTTGGCTCAATACTTCGCCCCTCGGTGATACGCTCCTAACTCTCTCTTATATTAATTTCTTAGTTACCTTGCTAGCTTGGTAGTATAGCTCTTAGCTTGTGTAGCCAGTTAGCTTTAGTTGTAGTTAAGTTGTGCGGTTTGACTTGTGTGGTTGAGTGCAAATATATTAGAACTGTGAATTGGTTAAGTGGCTTGCAAACATCCCGTAGGCTAAGTAAAACTCGCATCTCGCTATTTGTTATATTGATAAACTTGTTTAGCTTGTCTTTATAGAAAATTTTAAAAGGCTATTCACCCCCTCCGGCTTTCCAGACCTCTCACTCGCGCGCCCGCATGGTGGCGCCGATGGCTTGACCGCGCGTTTGTGTGGATGCGGCGCGTTTGTGTGGATGCGGCGGCGGCTGCTCGCCATGGATGGAGATGGGAAAGAGGAAGAAATGGTCTGCAAATAGGCCCAACTGCATCTGAAGCGTACTTTAAAAAAATCAAAGAATTATAATCGCTCATCTTCGAATAAGCGAATAATAATGGTATTTGTTTTAGATATACGAGAATTATAATGGCACCGGTAAAAAAAGAAAATAAAGGTCCTTTTTCATTGTGACGACGAAGAAAGAATCTATTTGAGGGGGTCGTCGGGCTAGGTACACCGTACACACCATCCGGTGACGTCGTCTTCTTCCCGAGCTATCCTGTCCATCTCTCCCCCAGTCCCCCTCCCCCCTCTCCCTCGATCCAGTCTGTAGAGTGTAGACAGTGACCCACGTCCCGGTTGCTTGCCGACGGCAACGGCGCCGACTTGGCGAGGTCTTCATCTGCGGTTCACCGGCGACGATTATCCACTAGGTACGCCGCCCATTCCCTTCACTTTCTGCCTTCCTGCTGCTGTGCGGAACCTAGCCGAGCAGAGCACCCCAAGATATCTGCATTCAGAATTCTGACCCAATTATATCACACTGCCCACTGACTTTGATTTTTTTTTGTCAAAAAATCATATTTGGCTCGCCCCTGCTGATTGCTAGGTGGGAGAGCATGTCGAGCGCCGCGGTGAACGGGCTGGCCGGCGCCGGCGGCGGCATCATCGCGCAGATAATCACCTACCCTCTCCAAACTGTACCACCTTGTCCTCTTCTCTTCTTGCCCCTTTCCCTCTATAAATCTTACTGCCTCAGTCCAAAAAAGGACAAATTTTGACCAAATTTATATCAAAACGTATTGATGTTTATGATGTGTAACAAATATCACTAGATTCATCCTGGAATGTATTTTCATAATAAATCATTATTAATTAAAGATCTAACTGTAGATAATGTCTTCTATAAACTAGTCAAATTTAAGATTGTTTGACTCCTTGGGAAGAGAGACTTCCATTCTCTTTGGGACGGATGGAGTACTATTATATCCTCTTCTAATTTGGCAAATACTATCCTTTTGCTCCGTTCGATGGTTCATCCAGGTGAACACCCGGCAGCAGACGGAGAGGTCAGCGAAGAAGAGGAAGCCCGGGAGTGGTGCCAGCACCACCCACACCTCCACCCTCTTTCAGATGCTCCAGGTGATCCATTGCGGGCTTCAGGTCTTCCTGTAGGTGCTTTGCCAGATGCCCTCCCTAATTAAGTTTGGAATAATCAAGTGACTGCAGCTGATTCAAACCGAAGGATGGGGTGGGTTGTACAGTGGCCTCAAGCCCTCTCTCATTGGCACTGCCGCGTCGCAGGTTAAATTCCACTTACTGAATTTCGATAACTGCGGAACTGCAATGTGTATGAATGACTATATCCAGTTGTGAACTTTGAGTCACATTCGGTTTCGTGGTTCCAGGGAATCTATTACTACTTCTACCAGATCCTCAAGAACAAGGTGGAAGATATAGCGGTTGCTCGTAGTAATAAGGGCCTTGAGGATGGTACTGTTGGGATGCTTTCTTGGCTTGGTATTGCAGCTGTTGCTGGGTAACCTACCTACCTACCTACTACTACCACTCATGCACTTGTTTTGTTTAATTGTTGGAACAGATTAAACGAGATGGGTGGATTGGTTAATCTTCTTATGTGTAGACCTGTGATGTTATTGGATGGGTGGATTTAGTGTTAATGTGTGTACTTCTGTGGTAAATGTGCTGATTGGATTTTGTAACTTAGGTACCAAAAAGCATAGTTTTAAATAGTTTGTACCACTTAGTTTTAGTTTATGAGTTAATAATCTTAATGTTTCGGCATGCTCATGGTCACTTTCCTTTGTTGCAGGTCAATCAATGTTCTTCTAACCAATCCAATATGGGTCCTCGTGACACGTATGCAGGTAAATTAAACTAGGTTAATTAATGCCTTTTTTCTTCAAGAAGATAACCGGTACAGTTCACTAAAGAGAATCAACATACAGGGGTATTGAGTTCTTCTGTCTGAAAAACTACTACCACTGACCCAGTCAGGGGATGCTTATATTAGTGATACTGTTACATCCCATTCCATTGTACTCGCGCGGTGTTGTGTAACTTCTGTTGCTTCTGATATCCCTTGTGATGAGCCTATCTGCTGTTTAGATATGAAATTGTATGTGCGGCCAGGCAAAGAGCTTGTATGGATGAGGAAAATCAGGGGACTGAAATGGTCTTCTCTATTAGGCAGCTATAGGAATATTAGCAAAGCTTTTTATGCTGGATGTTTATTGCTGAACCTTGATAAGGTGAACTTACATACAATGTTTTAAACATGTTAAATATACTATAGTCTCATTTTACTATGAGACTCCAATCCAGTACAGTGCTGATAAATAAGATCTTTATTAAGTCATTTTTCCAGAAAAAAAGCTAACTTGTAATCCATATGGTTCAGGACCTATATGGTTGTGATTTGTTTTGTTCTTCACAAAGCATTTCCACGCCTCCTAGTTTCTAGTTTTTTTTAAAGCCTATTGACTTGACTATGAACTACAACTTATACATTCGCCATGACTCATATCCAATTTTTTCCAGCCAGAATCATGCAAACGTGGTTCCTTGATAAAAAGACATTATTTGTATATTAGCTGAACTCCATGTGGGGCCTGCTTTTACCTAGCCTACTGACAATGAAGTGGCTAAATTTAACTGCAATAATGCAATATGCTTCAACACCAACAACAACAACAACAACAACAACAACATAGCCTTTTGTCCCAAGCAAGTTGGGGTAGGCTAGAGATGAAACCCAAAAGAGACGAGAAACAGGGAGACACATAACAAAAACTGCAGCAAATTAGTAATTATCATTGGCCGTCTTTCAGACACATACTCAAGCGAAAAGGAAAATATTGGAGTCTAAGACGGAGCTTTTACTGAAAGAAATGTCTAGGGCCAATTCATTGGAGGTTGCAGTTCTGAAGGATAGACTGGTTAAACTGGAGTCAGAAAAACCTCGTCCATATGGTACTCTTCAAGCGGTTAGCACTCTTGCCTCAAGTAGGAAATCCCTCATCCTAAACCTTTACTGTTTTTTCGTACGGAAAATTAATCAGAAATGAAATGCATAATGGCAGATCTTCTAAAAGAAAGAATTGGGAAGTATGCTAGGTGCCACTGTGTTAGTTGTTTTCACACTTAATAGTTTGGAAATAGTAAATATATACACTTAATCTAAAAATACAAAGATTCCTGAATGAGTAGTATTTAAATTCACTTTCTTATTGGGGTAGGGGTAGTTTGCTAACCTGGAACATTATAAATTTAAGCAAAGTTTCATATAATCAGATTGAAAATAACTATAGCTGGTGTCTGAAGTTGCAAGTTCTAATTTGCTTTTACTTCACAATTTAAAGTACATTATTTTATTAATGTGTATCGGTCTTAGACAGATCCGGGAGGTTTATCATGAGTCTGGTATAAGAGGATTTTGGAAAGGGCTTGTTCCAACATTAATCATGGTTAGTTATTTGCTTCTGAAATATACAATCAAAGTTTATGGGTTATGTATGCAAGTCAAAACCTTTGAAACATTTAAAATGGCAGGTATGTAATCCATCGATTCAGTTCATGATCTATGAAACATTGGCAAAGCGCCTGCAGTCAAAGCGTTCTGGAAAGCAGCTACCAAAAAGGAACCTCACTGCTATGGAGGTAGATAATTTTCAGATTTAGGTCCTGCATTATTCTTCTTGTTATGAAATGATGCGTGCACCTGACTTTGTGAAAGCATGATTGTTTGGGCTCATTCATCACCTTAGCTGTTTATTCTGCACCTAGAAATTTCATTTTTATATGATGTCATATATTGTTATATTAGATGTTCCACACAAAAGAGCTGTTATTACCTACAAACCACTTTCTGCAATTGTGTACTACTTAATGGGACTGTAACAATTAGCAGTTGCAAATGATTATGATATGGCATTTTCTTGTGAAAAGTTATGAATGTTCTAAGCATGAAAAATTAAGTGTAACTATGGGAAGGTTTGTTTATATATATATGATTAGTTTGTTATCCAAAACGTCTTTTTCGGTCTCTTCTAAAGTTCTAATCCACATTATTCCTTTTTACTTGAAACAAAGAACATGATTCATTTGTATAAGATCCTGCTTTTAGTGGAAAATGCTTGGGTACATAAGTATGGTATGTGTTCAGAGCAGCGTTGGCAGCCAGCTAATGGAGAGCATCAAGATTAATTACTGCATTGATAGAGCATGATATATTACTCAATAGGGGCATAGGGTAGTTCTTAGTTATGAAAAAAAATGTAATTCTTTATTTGACCATGCACCATTTTAGCAAGCAATACGGCTCCGCTGCAATATTTGTTGCAGCCTTTGATTAGGGTTCCATTTAATTTTTATGGAAAATAATTATGCTTGACTAATCATCAATTAAACTAATTAATATGTGTCGGTTTACCCTTAATCATTAGTAACTTCTTATGCTTCAAAATTCACGAATCTCTCTATAAGAGGACTAGCAGAGCAATTTTCATATGTTTAACTGCATTTCTACATACTCAAGAAAGAAGAATTCAAGCTCATGACTTCTCTATCCCATATCACTATCTAGATCATATATTTTCTTTGTTACCACTCTAAATTCAATGAAAAACTATTAAACTAGCAGTATGAATGCACAAGCAGATGGCAATGTTCATACATGTACTTATGTAGTCTTTCTCTGCACTTTCCTCCTTGAGCAGGTTTTTTTATTGGGTGCAATAGCAAAACTTGGAGCTACTGTAGTCACCTATCCATTGCTAGTCGTCAAGGTACATTTTTTTTGGATTTAGAGACTTGTTAATAGTTTTACCCCGTATTCTGAGCAAAGTTTAACTCGACTACCAGAGCATTACTCTAGCTAACTTTATTCTTAAATACATTGGTCTGGAACTGAAGTAAGTAGCCTAATTCAAAGACCTATGAAAATCTTGAGACATGATGTTTTTGAAATTCCTAGAATTGATTGGATTCATACTGTATATGTAGCCTAATTGCAATAATTGTGCCTAAATTCAAATTGTGTGGCTTTACAGATTGCAGTAATTGAAATTTCACTCAAATAGACTGGTACTTAGGTCTGCTTTAGATCCACCTAGTTACAAGCACTAGTGGCACAAGTCCATATGTAGGCTGTGGAGGGTGGTGAAAGATTCAATTTTTGCAACAACTGGTGCTTTAATTGTTTACTCATTATGTCTTAACTATTGCAGTCAAGGTTGCAGGCAAAACAAGAAATTGGCAGCAATGTGATGTCCAGATACACGGGTATATTTCTCCACTGCAAAACGGAACTAATAACAAATTGTTGATATGTTTTCTTCGAGAAAAGGCTCTTGATATACTTTCTTTGAGATCATTGTTTATATGGTTACTTTGAGGAAAAAAAACTGTTGATATACTTTGAGAAAACAAACTGTTGATATACTTTGAGAACAAATTGTTGATATTTTCTGTAGCATTGTGCTTTGATAATAAACATGATATCCTATTTATTTTAGTCACACATATCTAATTTCATTGCTGTTAACATTACACCGACTATTTTCACCAGGTACACTAGATGCGATAATAAAGATGGTTCGCTACGAAGGACTGCATGGGTTTTACAAAGGAATGGGTACAAAGATTGTACAAAGTGTCTTTGCTGCCTCGGTTCTCTTTATGGTTAAAGAGGAATTGGTTAAGTTAGCAGTGCTTTTAGTTGCAAGGAGTAGGACTATGCTTATTACGACATCCAAGAAACAATAGGACGTCCATGACCAATATGTTTTGGGGAGAAAAGCCCCCTTTTTTTGGTCGCAACTTGTAATATATAGGGTCTCATTATACATATCTTATTCATGATCAATATGAAATTATTTACTAGTTACTAGAAAAAAGCTTAAAAGCCTCTAAAAAATCATACCTCTCTCCTGGAAGTTATAGGGTCTCATCTGGAAATTATTACATGTTTTGGGTTTAACCGGCATCCCAAATTAAGTGCATTTCTAGCATTTGAAATTTGTCCCAAAATAAGTACACTTCTAGATGTATCCACATAGTTTAGACACTTTTGTTTTTTAACTTTCTCTACTTTCAAAGTGTAACCATTACATGCTAAAATAGCTTTTGATATGGGTAAATATGAACTCCCAAGTAACATAAATCTTCTCTAAGAATCATAGAAAATTCACTTGTTTTGGAACGGAAGGAGTATGTCTCCTAATCTGTGCTTGATATTTGAATGATGAGTAATAATGCATGGGAGGTACGACAAACTTGTATGGTGGGTGCAAGTACAGATCATAGTTGTTGCAAAATTAATGCTCAAACTAGTCATCGAAGTTGATAGACTTAAAGCCAGCCATTCCAGCTGCTATGGCTGCTAACTTGTGAAACAAAGACATTGTAGCTACAGTAAAATCAGCAGCTACAGAACTGGTAAAGAGCCAAACGAATGGAGTAGGTGCATCGTTGTGACATGATGGACAGGGGATCGTTGAAAGGGCATTCCACTGTGGTGTGCTAGTTTGGCATCCACGGAAGCAGCATGATTTCCAACTGCCACTGCGCGCTACTATGCTGCTGTGCCTGCCACCAAAACTGAACCATCAAAAACAGAGGAACACACGTTTGGTCATGGCATCCCGCCAAAACGAGACAAAAGAGGGCGTAGATATGATTGCTTTCTCAATGTTTGTAGAACCACATAGAGATTTTATTCTCTCAAGCAGACCAAAAGAGATCTAGGGCTTTCTCATTGTTAGTAAAAATACAGATTTTGTTCTCAAGCAGAGCAAAAGATCTAGGCACGACTACCGCTGCTCCAGCATCACGGGTCTTCTCCTAGGCCCTCGGCGGAGCCGTGCTCACTGCTCAACAGGAAGGAATAAGGATTTTTTTTTTGACTAGAAGGACAAAGGAAATTAAAGCTAATGGATAAAAACTAGGAAATGTCATATTTATTTTATCTTATTAACGATATGGAAAACACCATATTTATAGAGCAGACAAATGATCGTTTGCAAATTTACAAGATACTCTCGTTCCAGCTAATATATTCCCAGCATATTTAGAGGAGAGTAGTCTTTTGCCAAATTCAATAAATGTGTGGTCTCTGCTCACCTTGCCCCTCATGTCTCCTGTCCGAGGTGCGTCGTAAACCTTCAAGTTTCCCAAAGGTTTTATCCCCTCATGCTTATAGTATATCTTCAACATCTTCGCGTAAACCTCTGAGGCTCATCTTGAAACCTTCGGGGGGATGGGGGGTCTTCGTGTCCTTCTAGAGCCACTCTTTGTCTTCTCCCATGACTTCAACCTACCAAGACATGGCGTACCTTTGCATAGAAGATGGAAAAGGGACAATGGACGACAATATTCTTGTATTTCTGTTGAATAGATAGAAATGTGGTGTATCCTCAATTTGAAAAAAAATCCAAAGTAGAGACCAAGATTTAGGAGATGATGCTAGGAAGGCTCAAAACAAGGGTGAAAAATATACGGAGAGATCCTACTTAGGAAGTAGAGACCCTGTTTTAGGAAGTATGAGTGGAGATCCTATTTAGGAATTACTTAGGGCATCTCTAATAGTAGCAAAAAAAATCCTAAAAGTCAAGTTTCACAACATTTCAAATATTTATTTGAAACAAAAACAACCCCATTACCTGCAATTTCCAATAATTTGCTCTAAAAAAAACAGGTACCCTTGAAGATCGTTGGTCGCTACCCATGCCACCCAAAATAGTGGCCGGAAATCCAATTCCAGTGAACCTCCCAGATGGTGGAGGCGCATCCATGGCCAACCGTTGTTGGCCATCCCTGACACCCTAACTCACATCTAGAACCTTCAAAATAGAATCTCCATTGCCTTCTCTACTTTCTAGTATTTTTGTATCTAAAAATAGTTACTGGAGATTAATCCCGTTTAATCTCTAGGAGACGGCTGTAGAGGGGATAGAGTGTTGTAGAAAAAAAAATAGGTGCCCATAGAGAGTAGAGCAGTCGCTCGCGTATCTTTGCGCTTGGATACCTCTATTTTTCAAGTGCGGATAGATTCGGAGTTATACTAGAGAGTTGTTGGGAGTAGTTTATTTTGTCTTGCCAAAAAATCAAAATTGGTAGTGACTTTACCAAACTGTTGGAGATACTCTGTAACCAATAAAAGCAAGGAAGTGGAAAAGGCAAATGGGTGATGATAATGATTAGATAGTAGCAATACACGCTAATTGATGATAGGGTTGATCGTAGTAGGTACACATGTAATTTTCAGCAGGATTCCATCCTACAAACTTTTGCTCGCATAATCTCCATCGGATCTGGATGTAGTGACAATCTTGAGGGCTCTAAAAAAATCCAAAGTAAATTAGTATACAATTACAATCTCTTGAGCAAGAATTTTCCAGAAAAGAAAAAAACATAACAGTTGATGAGCTGGCATATCGCTCCCCTGTGTTTTTCATGCATTGATAAGAGTCCCTTATTGGAGAGTTGAATTCTGCACAGGGCGCTGCGTGCGTAGGATGAAGACGACACAGCACGTGGTCAGGACTTAGGACTGCAGACGTGGCCAGGAAGCGGCAAATTCATGATTGGGAACGCAAAAACCCGGTGGAAATCTGAGAAACCGATCGGGAGTTTTGCGCGATCGAGTGGAACACCAAATAGGGAGTTGTTGGAGACCGGTTTTGAAGATCTCGGCCAAAACCAATATTCGGAAAGGTTCACCGTGTGGCAATTATTAATTTCTTCATCACCCTATCCCTGTCGGTTATCGATGTTATATTACAGGAACCTGGAATTATGTTTCTTTCGGGCAACACACCGTTTATCTTCCTCCTCTCGCCATGGCGTCTGCATCGGCCCGCTCCTCGCTCCGCCGCTGCACACTGTGGAGCTCCAATAAAACCCTACCGCGCCCGTGACGGCCTCCTTCTTTCCCTCCCCCTCCCGCCGACGACGCCATGGCCATCCTCGCCCCACTCCGACCTGGCCCGGCCACCTCCACCGTTGCCAGGACCTAAGGCCGCCCTCCCACGGTCCCCACTTCCTGTCCGGCTTGCCTCCCCCCAAATCCCTTCTAAACCCGTCGGAGATGAAAATCTTACCACGCCGGAACCCTAACAGCGGCAAACTCCTCGTCTCTAGCGCCAGTGAGCTCCTCGCCGGAACCCTAGCAGCCGTCTTCTCCTTCAACTTCGGTGGGGGCGTGG
The DNA here is from genome assembly GCA_038087645.1 of Saccharum hybrid cultivar R570. Taxonomy (NCBI): domain Eukaryota; kingdom Viridiplantae; phylum Streptophyta; class Magnoliopsida; order Poales; family Poaceae; genus Saccharum; species Saccharum hybrid cultivar. The sequence continues at coordinate 2,555,162 of JAQSUU010000425.1, forward strand.
GTGCAGGCATCACACGGACGTCGAGCAGGCGCGGTGGGGCTCGTGGGAGCGGGTGCCTGAAACGCGATTTTTTTTTCTGTTGGTAAATTATAATTTCTCTGTTAGTAATTGCATCAGAAAATTCTGGTTACCTTCTAGTAATGAATAAACCATTAAAATACAAGCGATATTTTAGTGAGTGAACAGAAAAATCTAACGCGCTACTGTAACCTTGACCAAAATATCGCACATCGCCTTCTGTTCATGATTTGGATGGGATACCATGCAAATTATGTCAATGATGATGTGTTTTACCACACTTGTCGCCCTCTGTGCTGGCCTGTTGAACAAGTATCACTTTCACTAGATTCAAGTTGCACAACCAAAATTATCAGAGATAGCTACTGCTACTAATTGTTGTTATTCTTGTAATACACTTTTGGATGTGAATTTTATTAAGACTGGTGGGGTCGATCCACAGGAACAGGTGAACTTCACGCTACCGGTAAAAAGACGGACTAACACTTTTCGTTTAAAAAATAGGAAGAAGACGGCCTTAATATAATGGTAGCGACTAGACTACTATTAGAGCAACTTCAAGAGACTCTATATTTTTCATAACCGATAGAAATATAGATTTTGATGAAAAAAAATCTAACAACTTCTTTATTTGGTTATATAAATATAGCAGTCTTCTATTCCGGATTTAGAAAACTATTGGAGAGCGGAAAGATATAAGAAGCGAATTTTATGCAAATGGTTTTCCAAAAGATGATTTAGAGTGAGATTTAGCATGTGTTTGGTTTTGGGACCAAAAGAGATATGGGTTGGACCCAACCCTGTGTTTTTAGGATGGGTTCAACCCATTTCGTGTTTGGTTTACCAGGTTGGGTCCATCCTTGTTTTTTGTGATATGCCACGGGTGTCCGTCCCGTGACTCCCGTCTGGATCCGGCTCCGCAGGAGCGGGCCCAATCTCCCTCAGAAACATAAAACAAATCCCCATTCGCTCATCCGCTTATCCGCCCGGCGCTCGAAGCAGCATAACCGCTCATCCATCCACCCCCTTACCCCACCACGCGCTCGTCGGCTGCCACGCCGTGCCCTTCCCCCTCGTCGGCCTGAGCCACTTGCTCCCTCGCTGTTCGCTCGTCCCCCATCGTCGTCGCGCACGCGGTTGACCCCGCCATGGCCGCTGGGGCACACGTGTCGTGGCACCTCAGGTCTTCCCTGGCCGAGCCAAGGGCACCAACAAGCGTGGCCAGTGCTGGTGGTGCTCGCGTGCCACGGCTCGCCGCCGGCTCCCACCCTGATGCCTGGAATTGACAGGTCCGACCTTCCTCTCTTGTATGTTTCAAATATTTCAAACGTTTCAGAGGTATGTTGTAATTATTTCATCGTGATGTTGTAAAAGTAGATCGGAGGGTATTGCACATGTTTCATATTTTGCAAGTGGTTTAGGGGCACGTTGCAAGTGTTTGTTCACAATGTTTCATCTGTTTCCAGACGTATGTTGCAATCGTTATTGATCTGAAAGTTGCAAATGTTTCACACATATGTTGCAATAAGTGGTTTCATGTTGCAAGTCATGTTTCATACCCATGTTGCAAGTGCATGTTCTAAATATTTTATTTTTTCAGTCTTACGTTACATTCATGTTGCAAGTGTTTTATGTTGTTTGGCTGAGGGGCGGCAGACGGGTGCGCGACGCATGGGAGGCCGGTAAATGGGGGCGCTGAGGCCATCGGACGGGGGTGCTATGGGTCGGGCTGCACTGGGGGTGTGCTCGTCCTTAGCCGCTCATCCCGGCTCCTGAGTGTCACCCACTTAGAGAGTCCAGAGAGAGAGGAGGGGGTCAGGGAAAGGACCGGTGGGCACAGAGACAGAGTTGGAGTGCACTCGTGGGACGGGGTGAAGGCGGACAGGGGCGGGATGAAGGAAGACGAGGGTGGGCTGCACGCGTGTCTGTTCGGACGTCCGGGCGCTACGAAGGGCTAGGTTTGGTGGGATTGGATACTGACGTGCGGGCCGCACGTCATCCTCTCAGCTCTCTTTCTTCCTGCTTCGTCTCCTTTCTCCCTCCCCAACGTCGCCACTTTGTGTGCTCCCTCTACGTGCGCGCTCCACCGCTGCTGTGCTAGCCAGGCTCCGGCAACCCAGGTCCGCCCTCCACCGCCACCGCTCGTAGCCGCACCTGGGCTGTGCTTGCCCCACTGCCGTGCGAGGCAGTCATCGCCGCGCGTGGCTTGCGTGAGCCGCTACCGGGGTAGTGTGTGTGGCCGCCGTCGTCTGCTGCCAGGGTGTGATTCTTTCATTTTGTTTTATTTCCCACAATGCCTTTCCGTCTCTCCTTATTTCGTTTGTGACTTAGACTCACACCCCATGCTCATATGAGTTAGAATCACGCACGAGTTTATGTGTCCAGGGCAGTATTGAGGTCAATTTCAATACATATTGTGATTACACAACTTTACATAAATCTTTGAGCCACAAGTCATTGTTTAGGTAACAATGCAACATGGTGTACGACGTTGTAACGCACGTGCACGCTCGATAGTTTATATACATAAATAAATTAATCAATACACCATTTATGATACCAAATAATTGTCATTACTTTCACTTGAAAACATATTTTCACAGTAGTATGTTATTCTGTGTCGTAAATGTTGATACTCTTCTTCAAAACTTGATTTAGTTTAGAATGATTTGACATAGGACGAACTACAATTAATGAATTTTTTAAGGCGTTGATGAAGTAAGTGCTTACCTCTCTTGGTGTCTTGTCGATTTGTTGTAAAGTTTAAGCCTGTGGGTTCAGTCCCTCAATGGATCATTATTCCTTTATGTAAGTTTTCTCTTAAAAAGTTGATGCAATATTATATTTTCTTTACATGTGTGCTGGATTCTTGTTGCAGTCCACCTTATCCAAACCCTAGGGCATGATTGGTTTCCACATCCGGCCTGGCCAGGCTCGCGGGGTGTGGCGGTGGCTTGATTGGTTAGCTAGCTATAGCCGCATTTTAACTAGACATGAGATCGAGATGGAAAATCAGTCCCTCCGCTAGGTTCACAAGGTATGAAATTTCCTCATGTTTCTATTGGGCCTGGCTTGCCGCATGCGTGTACGACCTATCTGTGCCTGGTGAGAGTGTAACATTTACCTGTTTAGATGCCTGGAATATTGGAAAAACTCTGTCAAAATTTTAAGTAACTTATATAAATATAATAGAATTTAGATGTTGTTCGGTAGCCTCCGTTAATGTTCATACCCAGGGTGTTACAGAGAGAGCCATGCATGGTGCAGGACAAGTGCCCAACAAAACGGCTTGTCTTCGAGGGCTTGGTTGGATATAGATACGGCAAGTGCAACCAAACAAAAGGCTGCTGCATGTGACAAACCTGGCCACCGCGGCCATGAATCGCTAGGACGAGACAGGCTATATGTCGGAAGAAGGAAAACCTATCACACTCTAGATTGCTTACTACAGTAGTGTCTCGACTCTTGCTTGATATCGATTGAGCTTCCTTGTAAAATGACCAACCGTCTCTTGATAAAAAATAAAGCAGCAGCAGAAGAAGAAATTTCCTTTCCTTGTCTGTAGACTGTAGAAGTGTAGATAGAGAAGCTTTCTGCACTTGGGCTGTGTTTAGTTCCAAAAAGTTTTCACGAAAAACTACAGTAACTAATCTTACGGCACATGTATGGAGCATTAAATGTAGACGAAAAAAACTAATTGTACAGTTTGGTTGGAATCGCGAGATAAACGTTTTGAGCCTAATTAGTCTGTGATTTGACACTAAAGTGCTACAGTAACAAATGTGCTAGTGACGGATTAATTAGGCTTAACAAATTCGTCTCGCGGTTTCCAGACAAACCATGTAATTAGATTTTTTATTAGTATCCGAAAACCTCTTCCGACATCACACGAAACATCCGATATGATATTTTTCCAAAAACTTTTCACTAACTAAACCCACCATTAGTATGTATGTCCTTTATTGTATATATACAAATGCCCATAATTGGACATTACCAAATCGACGATAGTGTTGGACTGTTTTATAGGATTAGGATCAGAATCACGGAGTGATTTAGGTGGCTAAACACACGAACACACGAGATCAATCGCAGGATGAACACTCAGGGACACAGAGAGCACGACGAATGGCAACTGTCGACAGGGAGACAGTGCCCCTTTTCACTCTCAATAGTTTTGTGCACACTGCACGATTACAATTGGACTAAGCAACTTCCAACTAGTGCTACACCCTGGCTTTATACTCCAGCCATTACAAAGCACACACACGAAATGAAAAACCGACTAAACATGGATACAAGACACACAGAATGCAACTGCTGTCACTACTGCGCGTCGTGGACGCGGTCACCGCGTCCCGAGTTCAAACTCCTGGCGTTCCCGCTCGCCCTGCTGACCTGGCTTCATCCACTGAGTCACCACACCAATGCACAAGCTGGATTAGCCCAACATACTCCCCCCTAAGCCTGCTGTGCACTTACATCTCGAACACCAATCAGGTGCTTCGTCAACTCAAGTTTTCCAGCAGCCAAAGGTTTTGTCAGTAAGTCTGCCTTCTGTTCATTTGTGCATACCCTCTTCACCACAATCTGGCCTCTCTCAACACATTCTCTGATGAAATGATACTTAGTATCAATGTGCTTGCTGCACCCATGAAACACTAGGTTCTTCATCAAAGCAATGGCTGAGTTATTGTCCACAAACAATGTCACTGCCTTCCTTGGTGTTGAGGTCAATTCTGACAGCAAACTCCTAAGCCAGAGTGGTTGCATTGCTGCCACAGTAGCTGCCATAAACTCTGCCTCACATGAGGATAACGCTACTATTTTCTGCTTCTGTGAATTCCAAGTTATCAAGCAACCATTGAGATAAAATGCCATCCCTGCAGTGCTCCTTCTTCCCACTATATCTGCTGCATGATCACTGTCTGAGTAGCCATTCAGTACCTCAGGATTCCCTCCTTTTCCATACACAAGCCCATGGTTCAAACTTCCCTGCACATACCTAAGTATTTGCTTCACTGCCTTTAGGTGCATGACAGTAGGTTTCTCCATAAACCTGCTTGCAATTCCAACACTGAAAGCAAGATCAGGCCTTGTGTGCAGTAGGTATCTCAGACAACCAACAACACTCCTGTATTCTGTGGCATCAATCTTCTGTCCACTCTTATCTTCATGCAGCCTTGCTCCTGGGTCCATGGGAACCTTTGTAGGATTGCATTCTCCCATCCCAAATTTAGCTAGCACTTTCTTGGCATACCCTGCCTGTTTCAAAGTGATAAAATCATCATGCTATTCTACCCCAATCCCCAGATAGTAGGACAGCAGTCCTAGATTGCTCATCTCAAACTCTGCTACCATCTGTTGCTTGAACTTTTCAACTTCACTTAATTTATTTCCTGTGATCAGCAAGTCATCCACATAGACACCCACTATGACACAAGCTTCACCAGCTTTTTTCTTGTAAACTGCTGACTCACTAGGACACTTCTCAAACCCCAGCTTCCTCAAGCTTTTATCCAGCTTGATATTCCAAGCCCTTGGGGCTTGCTTGAGCCCATACAGGGCCTTACTTAGCTTTAGAACACAATGTTCTTTCCCCTTTACAGCAAAACCTTCTGGCTGAGCTACATAGACCTCCTCTTCTAACTCACCATTTAGAAATGATGTTTTACATCCAAGTGATGCACTTTCCATCCCCTATTTGCAGCAAGTGCCAAAATGAGTTTCACTGTGTCAAGTCTGGCAACAGGTGCAAACACCTCCTCATAATCAATTCCTTGTTCTTGCACATAGCCCTTTGCCACAAGTCTGGCTTTGTGCTTGACAATCTCTCCCTCTGCATTTCTTTTCAGGTTGTAAATCCATTTAAGTCTAATGGCTTTATGACCAGCAGGCAAATCTGCAAGTTCCCAGGTCCTATTTTTCTGAATTGACTGAAGTTCACTATTCATTGCCTTAACCCACTCAGGATCTGTTGTTGCATCAACATACTTGCTTGGCTCATCTGCTTCTGCAAGCATGGCTTCCCCTTCTGAATCTACCCGCTCTATCTCAACACTGTCTTGGCTCTTCATCTGAGAGATCATCAACTACAATTTCTTGATTTGAGTGTGCATCACTCTATGGTTCTGAATCTTCTTGCACATGATCATTGTTCACCATGTCATTGCCTGACATTTGTCCTGGTGACTGTTGACCATCTAGCACATTGTCTACATTTCCTGCAGAAACATCTCCCCCATTCTCTGGTTGTGCCACCTGTGGAATGTCTTCTATATTTTCAGCTGTCTCCCAGCCATTGATTTTTTCCACAAATTCATTTTCAATATGAAATTCCACATGGTCACTGTTCTCATCACCATTCCACATCCATCCCTTTGCTTCTTCAAAAACCACATCTCTGCTAACTGTAACTCTTTTCAAATCAGGATCATATAACATATGAGCCTTGCTTCCTTCTGCAACTCCCAGGTAGACCATCTTCTTGCTTCTGTCATCCATTTTCTTTGGATGAGGCACTGGATTCTTGACATGAGCTAAACACCCAAAAACCTTGAGATGTCCCAAATGAGGTTTCATATCATTCCAAGCCTCAAAAGGGGTTTGCTCACCCATTGGCTTTGATGGCAGCCTGTTCAGCAGGTAGACAACATGTCTCACTGCTTCACCCCAAAATATACTAGGAACATTCATTCCCTTCAACATTGATCTAGCCATCTCTACCACTATTCTATTTCTCCTTTCCACAACACCATTCTGCTGAGGTGTGTAAGGAGCTGTCAATTGCCTCTTTATCCCAGCATTCTCACATACACCTGCAAAAACACCTGACAAGAATTCACCACCCCTGTCTGATCTCAAGACTTTGATCCTCTCACCAGTTTGGTTTTCTGTCTCAGTCTTGAATTTGACAAAAGCTTCACAAGCTTGGTATTTACTCTTAAGCATGTATACCTGCATCCACCTATTGTAGTCATCAACCAGGAGCATAAAATACTTATTGCCACCTGGTGTTGCAGGAGTAATGGGCCCACAAAGATCTACATACACCAACTGCAAAGGTTTCTGTGCTCTGAAACTTGTAGCAATTGGAAAAGGTAGCATGGTCTGCTTACTAGCCAAACACCCATGACACACCTGATCTGGATGTGTGATCATTGGCACCCCAGCAGCCATCCCCTTCTCCACAAGTAACTTCATTGCCCTGAAATTAACATGTCCCAGCCTTGCATGCCACATCCAAGCTGGATCATCTAAGCTACCCATCAGACACACAGGTTTTGCCAACTTCAACTCAATTTTATACAGACTGTTTGCAGATCTGTCAACTTTCATCATTAATCTGTCAGACACCTTGTCTATCACCTCTAACCAATCATCATCAAGGTTAATTCTATAACCAGTTTCAGTGAGCTGACCCAAGCTTAACATATTGGTTTTCAACTGTGGAATGTAGTACACATCATGAACTAACCACTGATCAGAACTATTTCTACTCTAAAACAAAACTGAACCTTTTCCGACAATAGACACAGCTGACCCATCCCCAAATCTAACTTTGCCAGTTATGTTCAGATCAAGTTCATTAAACTTTTCCTTATCCCCAGTCATATGATTACTAGCACCATTGTCTAAATACCAGACATTACCAGAGTTCATACCATCGCCGGTGAGGTGCAGTTCGGGGAACACGCGTCCTTCTGTCAGGTTCAGAGCTTGCCGCTTCCTTGACTGACGATTCAGTCTTGATGCTAGCTCGAGTGGTTTTGGCACCTCCGTGACCGCGAGCATCAGCGCTGGCTCGATCTTCTCAGCTCTTACATGATGAGCTTCATCTCCGCTGCCGCCACCTCTCTTCTCCTCTGGACACCGATTGGCGTAGTGTCCATAATTCTTGCAATTGAAGCACTGGATGTGCCCCTTGTCCTTCCTTGCCGCGCCTTGCGCATCACCGCGCCTGCTTCGGCCACATCCGCGCCCCTGGCCTCTCCCCCGGCCACAGCCTCCACCATCTGGCGATCTCCCTCTCCCAGAGCCATCGCCGCCAGATCTCCACTGCCGTGCTTCCCACTCCGCCTGAGTGAGTAGCAGTTGGGTACCGCCACTCTCGGATCTGGAACCGTGCTTTGAGCCGGATCCACCAGCTCCCCACTGCATCCACTCCTCAAACGCCTTCAACCGCTCGATGGCATCCTCGAACGGCAAGGTCTTCAAATCGTAAAACTGCTCGACTCCGACCACCACGCCGAGGAAGCGTTCAGGTACCGTGTCAAATAGTTTCTTGACCATCGCGGCGTTGTCCAATGTACCTCCCAGATTGCTGTACTTCACCGACATGCCCGTCAGCTTTCCAGCATACTGATCCAGGGACTCATCCTCCTTCATCGTCATCCCATCAAACTCCGCCATGAGAGTCTGCAGGCGCGCGTCGCGAACTCGCTCGGCGCCCACAAACGTCGCCTTCAGGCACTCCCAGACCTCCTTGCCCGTCTTCTTGCTCGCCACTTGCATCAGTAGGTCGTCAGGCAAGCACTGCAGAAGGTGCGCCCGCGCCTTCTTATCCTTGGCGGTTGCTTTCTCCGCTTCCGCCGCAGTCCTCGCCGTCGCCGTCGTTCCCGTCGGCGGCTCGACAACCTCCCACACCCCCTGGTCCTCCATGATAGCCTGTACTCGGATGCTCCAACTGACGTAGTTGGATGCCGTGAGGAGCGGGTACACCACCCTCCCCCCATCTCCTGCGCCGCCGGTTCCCCGCCGCCACTCCGAGCTGTCTCGCTCATCTCCGGTGGACACACACTGGGTGGACTGCGTGATTATGGCTCTGATACCAAATATAGGATTAGGATCAGAATCACGGAGTGATTTAGGTGGCTAAACACACGAACACACGAGATCAATCGCAGGATGAACACGATGAACACTCAGGGACACAGAGAGCACGACGAATGGCAACTGTCGACAGGGAGACAGTGCCCCTTTTCACTCTCAATAGTTTTGTGCACACTGCACGATTGCAATTAGACTAAGCAACTTCCAACTAGTGCTACACCCTGGCTTTATACTCCAGCCATTACAAAAGCACACACACGAAATGAAAAACCGACTAAACATGGATACAAGACACACAGAATGCAACTGTTGTCACTACTGCGTGTCGTGGGCGCGGTAACCGCGCCCCGAGTTCAAACTCCTGGCGTTCCCGCTCGCCCTGCTGACCTGGCTTCATCCACTGAGTCACCACACCAATGCACAAGCTGGATTAGCCCAACATGTTTGGTTCTTCCTCTTCCTATAAAAGGGAAGCCTTCCCCACGATTTGTTGTTGCATTGTACTTAAGAATTTGGATCAGCTCTACCCTAGTAGTAGTTCATATATATTTGCTGTGGTTGAGCGCCGTGTTCATGGAAGCAGCAAACAACATGGAGGACTCAAGCCTGTTCATGCAGTGGGCGATGGACACGCTGCTGCAGGAGGAGGAGCCTGCGGTCGACAACGTGCACTGGGCGATGGACACACTCCTGCAGGAGGAGGAGCCTGCGGCAGTCGACGACGGCGAGGCAGTAGTCTTCCCTTCGCTCCAAGCCCTCCGCGACGCCTCACACGCGGCGGAGATGGTGCGGGAGCTGATGTCCGCCGCCGAAACCCACGACGGGGCAAATAGCTGGTCGAGCGGCTCCGGCGACGGTGGTGAGGTCACCAACGGCGGCAGCAGTGGGGCCACCGACCATACAGCCCCGGCGGCCACGGATTACTACGGCGGTTCCTGGCCGCCACAGTCTCCCAACTCGTCGTTCGCGCGCGCACCACCGCCACCGCCGCCGAGCAGCAACAGCAACAGCAACACCAGCCTGCCGACGGTGAGCTGGAACTTCGTCACCGGCTCGGCGCAGCCTGGCAGCGAGGGCGTGCTGGAGGAAGCCGCCGTCCCTGTCCCGGCACGCAGCTTGCCGCCGAAGCTGGCTCAACGCCGCCGGTCACCACCGACGCCGAGAAGAGTCCACCCAATACGCAGGATGGGAGCCCCATCGTCGGCGTCGTGCACGCCGGACCACATCGTCGCGGAGCGCAAGCGCCGGGAGAAGATCAACAAGCGCTTGATCGAGCTCTCCACCGTCATCCCAGGCCTCAAGAAGGTCCTCTCCCATCCGATCCAAATGAACTACCCCCCCCCCCCCCCCCCCCCCCCAGGGAATAAAATCTCGGCGAGAAAAAACCGAGAAATCCGATAATCCCGTTTATCGCTAAGGTCCGGTAAATTTTATTTATCGCCGAGATTGCAATTTTCACTAGTCCACCTCCATGAAAGTATAATATTATGTTATATTAATGCTATTGTGTACTAGTTCTCAATGTTAAATGCTTTAGAGAGAACTTTAGTAATTTTCTAGATAAATTAGGTATTTTTTGTTTTATTTTTTGACCGAGAAATTTTCCGAGAAATCCGATAAACCCGTTTATCGGTGACCTCCGGTATTTTTTTCCTATCGGTAAAGCGAACCCTGCCCCCCCCCCCCCCCTGCCCTTGTTCTCTCATCCATCAAATCCTCAATATCCTACTGGCAGATGGACAAGGCGACGATCCTCTCCGACGCGGCCAAGTACGTGAAGGAGCTCCAGCAGCGGCTCAAGTCCCTGGAAGAGGCTGGCGCCGGCAGCATCAGGAGCAAAGTGCCGCCGGCGGCGGACGAGAATGGCGGCTCCGGGTCGCCGACGTCGGCATCCTCCTCGTCGGGGGCACCGGCGCTTCCGGAGATCGAGGCACGCTTCTCGGAGAGGAGTGTGATGGTGAGGATCCATTGCCGCGGCGGCAAAGGAGTGGCCGCAGCAGCGCTCGCCGTGGTCGAGGGCTTCGGGCTCACCGTCGTCCATGCCAATGTCATGCCCTTCTCCGCTTGCACTATCACCATAACCATCACAGCAGAGGCAAGTCCGTTTTCTTCTTCTTCTTCTTTTCTCCCCATATCTATTTTATTTGGATATTTGGACTAATACATTCAGCAATCTGATCTCTGCATGCTTTCTATATATCTGAATATACAGGCTGTACTAAAAATACTAAACTTTTGATTTGGTGTACCAAATGCCTGAAAATGCGCTGTTTTAGTTAGCTGGTTAGGAACATCTATAAAATGGAGGGAAAATCTTTGACAAAACACAAATGGCTGGTTAAGATCATTTCAATATTAAAAGCCTATAATCCACACATCATTAATGTTAGTCTATGTTGCAAGGACGGTTTGGCAGTACAAACCAAATACATGATGTCAATTCATTCCCTCCTCTTAATAAAAAGCGTAGACATGTTCCCCAAAAGAATAATGTCAGTTCCTCCTTAGGCCAATCTAGGTGGAAGTTTTATTAGAGTTTTATTTGCATTTAATAGGTTGTGACATAAATATTTTTATGACATGGCAATGTTTTAAGAGAGAAGAAATGAGTTTTATGGTGACGAAACTCTCTTGGCTCAATTATTAACTTAAAATGACTCATAGAATTAAATGTCTATGAAACAAAATAATAAAATTATTCATTCAGAGTGATGGTTTCATCTATATTTCATTGCATTCTATGTTTTTTGAAACAACGCTACGAAACTCTCCACTGAAAATGACCTTATACAAAGTAAACATATATTATGTAATTGTGTAAGGTTCTGGGTATAGTATGAAAACAGAGGTTGTATTGGCCGGTTGTTTTAACAAAGAAAACACATATCTTAATTTCATTTCGACATTGCTAATGCATATTGCTTGCTAAGTGACATAAATTAACATCTGATTCAAATATATGCACACAGCGAACGAAACCAGGTGAATACTAGCTACGTGTACTACATTCTCTTTAGTATATATGATATGTCATGAGCACACTATACTGATAAGTGTGTTCTTTGGTGTATATCAGGCATATCAGTGTGCGCACACCAAACAAAACTGAATGATATTTTCCTGTTAAAAATTTAAAAATAAGTACATAAAAAACCAAATCTACATCTATAGGAAGATCGGGTTCAATGAACCTCTCTTCCATTTTTAAGGCTTGGTAAAACATTCATATTTGTAAATAAAACTAGTAACAAACCCTAAAATTATTTGAGATAATAACAAGCTAGAAAAGGGTTACTTGCATTACTTATTATCTTGGTGTGTGACCGCACCACAACTCAACAATGGTGACTAATCAACTATATGTCAGATCACATCGCTGAACAAAAAGAAAAAGAAAACTACTTGACTACTTTGACTAATCACAGTTAGAGTTATTCGTATGTGCTAATATAAGTATTGCTCCCTCTGTGTCCAGAAAACTTCAATTTGTTGATTTCAATTTAAGTTACTTACACCTTGATGTTTTAGGATTTTAGGACACATATTAAGAAATTACCCATGTACCTCTTTTTATTAGAGGTGAATCATGCTAATTAAGCAATAAACCCCTCATTAAAAGGAATGCATGCAGATCACAATCTCATGTGTGCGTCCAATCTATTGCCTAGCTAAAACATCAAGTTTTTTGGGACATTTTTAAATCCTAGAGCATAAATTTTACATGACGGAGGGAGTACTATTTTTAATTTCTAGTAAAATATATAGCAAATGCAACTGTATACAAACGACATATATAGTACATATTTATATATGTCATGTACCTAGCAACTACTCCCTCCGTCCCATCTCAAAAAGCTATGTTTTAGGATTCAAAATTTGTCAAAAAAAAACCTTGATGTTTTAGCCCTCACTACTGGAAATGTGAATTTCCTTGACGGTTTCAAATTTATTACGGTTATTGCATAAACCGTCAGGGAAACAATTACCCTGACAGTGCACCGTCAAACATTTTGTATTCCCTATCGCTCTAGCCCTGACGGTTATTCCCTGACGGTGCACCGTCAGGGAAATTACTTTTAAATTTCCCTGTTGGTATTTTACATTTTCCTGTTGGTAATCGCTCCGTTACGGAATTTCACGTTTCTAGTAGTGCCTTTGAACTAGATTGGGCCCATAGCAGCTTGATATTGTGGTATGCATGCTTCTATACATTCCCTTTAATTAGTGGCTTATTCCTTAATTAGCAAAGATCACCTTCAATAAGTGTACATGGGCAATTTCAATTAAGCACTAATCTATCTATCTTTATCTATATCTCTTATAAAAGCAAACTCCACTATCCTTTCAATCTCTACATGCAAGCTATCCATGTGTCGTACCCAGTAAGTGCCACATCATCCTTTAATAAGTGCTGCAACATCTTCCACTAATATGAATTACTATTTTCAGTCTACCAATATACAAGGCATTCATACTGTACTATTCGTTTGGCCTTCACGTTCTCACATAATTCGATCTAATATTCTACACGTGTTTTATTTGAATCTACAATTGGCTTATCAGTTTTGGCAGCATAATTATTACATGTAATTATGGGACAACTTTATTTCTAAGAAATTCCCGAAACAACGCACGGGGTATTCTTCTAGTCTATCCCAAAAATCCAAAACATCAAGTTTTTTTGGAGTACAACGTATTATTAGCAACTTAATGCAACCAGATGAGGCGAATTCTAATACAGACATATCATGTTGGTTTATTTCTCTTTATATTGTATATATAGGGAACCACTCCAATAGAAGTGTGAACTTGCGAATGGTTTCTACTCTATTTATTTAAGAATATGTGTGGAAAAAGTTAGTAATATTTAAGGAAATAAGTTAAAGTGTCTATTCTCTCTTATATGGCCTACTTAGAGCTGTCAGCATTAATTTGCTTGACTTGGTCGTATTATGTGCAAACATGCATAACTGTAATATATATACCGCAGCAAACTACTCAGGCTGTTGATATATTTATATTTATTTGGTGCAAACGTCAATTGTTCATTTCAGATGGAGGGCCGCCGCCTCAGCCTGACAACGGAGCAGATTATTGGCAAGCTCGAGTCTGCATTATCACACCTGAAGCGTAGCATCAGCTGCAAAGATACCGAAGAGACAGAAAATTGACTGAATATATATATCCTCACGTGTTATAGTAATTCAACTATCGTAAATATATACTGACATTGTCGTAAATTAGTATATAAAATTATCGTAAATAAAGGTGGCTATAAAATTAAATAACTTATTTTGTAGCTGACTATAGAGTATACTCTCGCTATATATACATAGCAGCGTAACAGTGAATATATCTTTGTAAAAAGTTTTACACGTACGGTTTGATTTTTTTTTCTTCGTGCAATGTGATCCGGCATCATCGCATAGCTATCTATGGCTGTGTTTAGTTGCACCTGTAAAGTTTTTGGAAGCACAGTAATACTTTCGTTTGTATTTGACAATTAGTGTCTAATCATGGGATAATTAGGTTCGAAAGATTCGTCTCGTGATTTACAACCAAACTGTATAATTAGTTTTTTTACCTATATTTAATGTTCCATGCATGCATCCAAGATTCGATGTGACGAAAAATCTTGTAAATTTTTTAGAAGTTTATATATATATATATATATATATATATATATATATATATATATATATATATATATATATATATATATATATATATATATATATATATATATATATATATATATATATATATATATCAGTGCCCGTCATCTGGCGGCTAATTGATGGTAGGTTGGGCATCAACAACAACCTCTCTGTAGTCACAGTATTTTCTGATTGCTACCAAGCATGCATGAAGCGAGAGGGGCCAGGATGAATGCCCACACAAAGGCCTTATTTAGATCCCAAAATGTTTTAGAAAAAATTTCTTGTAGCACTTTTTATTATTATTTAGCAAAATTTGTCCAACCATGGACTAACTAGACTCAAAATATTCGTCTCGACATTTACAGATAAACTGTGCAATTAGTTATTTTTTTATCTACATTTAATGCTCCATGCATGCGTTCAAAGATTCAATGTGACGGATACTGCGCAAAATTTTTTAGGTCTTTTTGGCCAACTAAACAAGACCAAAGCTAAGGATGCTATACATATAAGGCCTTGTTTGGATGCACATGTATTCATCTCAATCCACATGTGTTGAAGTGAATTGGAGTGGTACTAAACTAAATTTCATTCTAACACATGTGGACTGAAATGGATACGCATGCATCCACACAAGGCCCAGGACAATTTCTGCACCGGATGTGTATTCGCAACTTGCTATGAGCGAGCATCAACAACTTGCTATGAGCAGCAACCTGCAAGTTATGTAGAGAGAGGTTTAAATATGAATAATCGGAGTATTATTAGCTTTCAGTTCACGCATGTTTTTTACAGTCTCAAGTGTGTAAAATGCATGTACATGTAACACATACTGTACCGTGTTGGTTTTTAATGATCGATTAATCCATGCTTTCATGTATTATTGCTTGTATGTGAAAACAATAGCAACCAGCTGGGTGAACCTCCTTACACGTGTTCTAGCTAAGTCCTTAATTTTTCTGTAATGGTCCCAACAAGGATGGTATCTTCTACAAGTGTCCGGATCGCAATGTGAGTTATTTTATCATTTTTTATAATTATGGTTAGTTTATACCTATTTTCATGATGATTGTGATTAAAGTTCTAATTTTTTATTTTATTTTCAGTGGGATGGCAGTGGACGATGTTCAGGCTTCTACTGGGAGGAAGAGTATGTTGAACTCGTGTAAAAATATCTTGCACAACAGACAGATACGACGGCTAATGAGGCAGTGATCCAGCCGAAGAAGCCCAAAGATGTTGCACAATCGGGGGATCTGTCTGTTTTAGTTGGGATTGGTCACGAAATCCTTGTGCTCCTGAAGTGCATTTTAGCTTTGGTTCTTTTAGTGGTAATTGGGATTGTCTACATTGTAGCGATGCTTTTATAAATTTATACCTTTTGTGGTGGCACGCATGTTGTATAAATAATTAATTATGATATAGGTTTTAATATAGTATTTATGTTATGTAATGCAGATGAGTCAGCATTGGATGTACAATGTTGATCGCTGCTCCCAAGAGTTCATTGACAACGTGTATTCTATGTTACGTGCGGCCGATGCAAACAAACACGATGATTTCATGTGTTGCCCATGTGCCATATGTAAGAATACGGTGGAATATCCTTGCTCAAGGACTCTTCATTCACACTTGTTCAAGTCGGGTTTCATGCCAAACATATTTGTTGGACGAAGCACGGAGAAACCAGGGTTGTAATGGAAGAAGGTGAGGAAGAACAATGGGACGGCAATGACATTATTCCCGATGGTGCATGCTTCAATGATACTGCAATGGGAGAAACTGAAGAAGAGGTAGCCGCAGAAGATGAGCCTGCTGATGATCTTGGTCAGGTCATTCGTGACGCACAAAGAGAATGCGAAAGTGAAAAGGAGAAGATCAAGTTTGAGCGGATGTTAGAAGATCACAAGAAATTATTGTACCCAACTTGTGATGCAGGGCAGAAAAAGTTGGGAACCACACTAGAATTGCTGCAATGGAAGGCAAAGAATGGTGTATCTGATAAGGGATTTGGAGAGTTACTAAAAATCCAAAAGAAGATGCTTCCGAAGGATAATGAATTGCCTGCCACAACCTACGAAGCAAAACAGGTTGTCTGTCCTATGGGGCTAGAAATCGAGAAGATACATGCATGTCCTAATGACTGTATCCTCAACCGTGGCATAGAGTACGAGAAATTGGATGCATGCCCGGTATGTCATGCATCGCGGTATAAGATTAGGCGAGATGACCCTGGTGATGTTGAGGGCGAACGTCCGTGGAAGAAAATCCCTACCAAGGTTATGTGGTATGCTCCTATACTATCACGCTTGAAACGTCTGTTCAGAAACAAAGAACATGCAAAATTGTTGCGATGGCACAAAGAAGACGGTAAGGTAGACAATATGTTGAGACACCTTGCTGATGGGTCCTAGTGGAGAGCAATCGACAGAGAATTTCCTGAGTTTGCAGATGACGCAAGAAACTTAAGGTTTTCTTTAAGTACAGATGGTATCAATCCTTTTGGGGAGCAAAACAATAGCCATAGCACTTGGCCTATTACTCTAAGTATCTACAACCTTCCTCCCTGGTTATGCATGAAGCGGAAGTTCATTATGATGCCTGTGCTCATCCAAGGCCCGAAGCAACCTGGCAATGACATCGATGTGTACCTGAGGCCACTGGTTGGCGAACTTCTCATTTTGTGGAATAGAGAAGGTGTATGTGTGTGGGATGAGTACAAACAGGAACACTTTGACCTGCGAGCATTGTTGTTCATAACAATCAATGATTGGCCTGCTCTAAGTAATCTTTCAGGACAGTCAAACAAGGGATATAATGCATGCACACACTGCTTTGGTGATATTAGAGGTGTATTCTTGAAGAAATGTCAAAAGGTCATGTACCTTGGCCATCATCGATTTCTTCCTGCAAATCACCCCGTAAGAAAGAAAGGTAAGCATTTTAAAGGGACGGCAGACCACCTGACCAAGCCTCGCAACCGAACCAGTGAGGATGTACTCGATATGGTCAATGATGTGAAAGTCATCTTTGGAAAAGGGCATGGAAGCCAACTTGTTCCAAATGACGCTAACGGTCACGCACCCATGTGGAAGAAGTCCATATTTTGGGAGCTACCCCATTGGCAAGTCCTAGAGGTCCACAGCTTGATCGACGTGATGCACCTAACGAAGAATCTTTGTGTGAACCTGCTAGGATTCATGGGTGTGTATGGAAAGCCTAAGGACACATTTGAAGCACGACAGGACCTGTGTTGTTTGAGAGAAAGAGACAACCTGCATCCAGAGAAGACAGATGATGGATGCCATTACTTACGTCCTGCCAGCTACACTCTAAGCAAAGAGGAGAAGGAAATCATGTTTGAATGCTTAAACAACATCAAGATACCATCTGGATTCTCCTCGAATATAAAGGGTATTATAAATGTGTCAGAGAAGAAATTTTGTAACTTAAAGTCCCATGACTGTCACGTTCTCATGACGCAATTACTTCCAGTTGCATTAAGAGGAATTCTACCTCCAAATGTACGTCTAGCCACCGTGAAGCTATGTGCATTCCTCAATGCAATTTCTCAGAAGGCAATTGATCCAATGGATCTAGCTAAACTACAGAATGATGTGGTTCAATGTCTCGTTAGCTTTGAGTTGGTGCTCCCTCCTTCCTTCTTTGATATCATGACACACCTCCTAGTTCACCTGGTCAAGGAGATTTTTATTCTCGGTCCTGTGTTCCTACACAACATGTTACGCTTAGAGAGATTCATGGGAGTCCGAAGAAATATGTTCACAACCGTGCTCGCCTAGAAGGAAGCATCGCCAAGGGCTATGGAACAGAAGAGGTCATTGAGTTTTGTGTTGAATTTATTCCCGACCTTGACTCGATTGGTGTTCCTGAATCAAGACATGAGGGGAGACTAAGCGGAAAGGGGACACTAGGGAGGAAAACATATATTGGTATGAAGGATGATTATTTCAATAAAGTGCACTACACAGTTCTACAGAACTCCTCTTTGGTAGATCCGTATATTGAGACACACAAGGATCTCTTACGATCTGAGTTTCCAGGGAAGACTGAAGCTTGGATTACGCGTAAGCACATGGAAACTTTCGGTGGTTGGTTGCGAAAAAATGTCAAGGTGATGAGAGCATCCATGAGCAACTGTATTTATTGGCTATGCAACCATCATGGCATATCGTCACAAACAAAGGGTACGAGATAAATGGAAACACATTCTACACAATAGCCCAAGATAAAAGGAGTACCAACCAAAACAGTGGTGTCCGCATAGATGCCACAGACCCAAATGGGAATAAGCAGACATATTATGACCGCATAGATGAAATATGGGAACTAGAATATGCACCTACTTTGAAGATCCCATTGCTCAAGTGCCAATGAGTGAAGGTGATCGGAGGCGAGGTAACAGTAGACAATGAGTATGGACTAACAATAGTAGACCTTAGTAATATTGGGTACAAAGATGAACCATTCGTCCTTGCCAAGGATGTGAATCAGGTGTTCTATGTCAATGATATGTCTACCAAACCAAAAAGAGGGAAAAACGATAATGACCCAATCAAAGAGCCAAAGCGTCACATAGTTCTTTCAGAGAAAAGAGTCATCGTGGGAATTGAGGACAAGTCAGACATGTCAGATGATTATGAAAAGGATGACCGAATTCCACCCTTCAAAGTGAACAAAGACCCTAGCATCTTGGTAAATGATGAGGACACTCCATGGTTACGACGCGATCATAACCAAGGGACATACGTAAAGAAGAAGTTCACTGCTGTGCCCACTTGATGATATAGTGATTTAATGTAGTGTGTGTTTGAGATATTATGTAATAATTGTGAATTCAGATGTTTATTATGTCGTGTTTCAAATTAAATCAATGTTTGATTTGGTTGGATTTCTCTCTCGAAAAGTTACATTAGGAAATATTAATGTTAAAATGATGTCAAAACAAATTTCCTGTCTAAAACCTATAGTTTTAATAATTTTAATTATACACTACATTTTTGCATTAACAAAATCATAAATATTAGTAACATTATGTTTCATAATTATAACAAAACATAAGAAAATTAGATTATAGATTTTACCTATGTGCAATAAATAAAAAGCAAATCCATATTTCCAAACAAATAATTTTCTGCCTTTTATTTAATTTACTATGCATTTAACAAGATTTTAGCATTTGTATTAAAATAATTATTAAAAAAAAGAAATTTTCCTTCATACCGGCGGGAAACAAAAATACATCCCACCTTTACTCCCGTGTTGGAATCCCACCCGGGAGTAAATGTAGGCTGTATTTTAGAGGCCCGCCAAAAAAACTTTACTCCCGGTGTGTGTTACCAACTGGGAGTAAAGGTCCTTTACTTCCGGTTGGTAACACGCATCGGGAGTAAAGGTGCCTTGTATATATGCGCCAGTGCCTGCGCAGATCCCCGACCCTTTCTTCTTCCTCGCGCCCCTCGCCTCGCGCGGCCACTGATGCTGCGCCCCTCGCCTCACGCGCTGCCCCTGACACAGCGCTGCCAATGCCGGTCGCCCGCGCATGCCCCCTCTCACACTCTGATCCACCCACGCCAGAGGCACCTGGCCGGCCTCGCGCGCGCGGCCGCCAACCCCACCGACGATGATCCCACCGGCGACACTGCGCCGCGCCACCTGCTCCTCCACCGACGACGACCCCACCGGCGATCGAAGTCCTCGCGCGCCTCCACCAACCTCACCGCCTCCACCGGCACGGCGCTCCACCGCACGTGCCTCGCCGAAGTCCAAGTGCGCGCGCCTCGCCCCGGCCCTCTCGCCCGGCCGACGCCCGGCGCCTCGCACGAACAACATTGCCGCCGCCGTCGTTAGTCCTCTGCACGTCGTCGTTCTCCCACTGTATGTCGATCATCGTTCGTCCTCGATCGCGCCCTCATTTGCCCCATGTTTTTAGGGGATTTTGTTTGTCGTTCGTCCTAGATCGCCGTATGTTGTCGTTCATATACTGCGGAGCATCGCCGCCCTTGTGTGTTAACCCTAAACCCTAATCAACATATAAATAACATTAACCCTAATCAACATATAATTAACGTGTGTTAACCCTAAACCCTAACTTATATGTATATATATCGTTAACGCATGAATTACATTATCAAGATCTTAGACATAGAGTATATGTAAACCTATTGTAAACTTTATTTATTTTTTGACGCAAAGTAAACTTTTTATTGTTCATGACATAGAGTATATGTATAAGCCAAAGATTTGATGTATATACTGTATACTGACTTCACCCTAGTGTGTGATTGTTTAGTGTTAACGATAATGATAACACGCCCTAGTGTGATTGTTTAGCGTTAATGATGCATATTGTTCATAGAGTATACGCATGTAAGCAAAGATTTGACATACTATATATTGGTTTTGTTTTTTTAAGCTAGATGGCCGACCCAAGAAACATAGAGAGTATAACATATATATGTCATCACTGACATACATTGAGTGTCGGTGACTAGGGCAATGTACGTCGGTGATGACATATATATTATACTCTCTATGTCTAAGATTATGATGATGTAATCCATGCGTTAACGATATATGCGTTAACGAACGTTGATTAGGGTTATCGTTAATTATACATTGATCAAGTTTTAGGGTTTAGCGTTAACGGCCGAAGGTGAATGGCGTCGGTGACTAGGGCGAACCGCGTTGTTGATGTCATCGACGTGGTTCGCCCTAGTCACCGATGCAATTCGCCCTTGGCCGTTTACGTATAGCAAAGATTTGACGTACTATATATTGGTTTTGTTTTTTGAAGCTAGATGGCCGACCCGAGAAACATGGATGAGGAGGAGTTGATGATGCATTTGATCTACACTAGCACTCAAGTTGCCGGCGATGATGGTGCTAAAAATAACGTGCAAGAGGATGCAGATAACGGGAGTTAGTACTTAGCTCTTGAACAAAATGAGCAAGAAGATATTGGCCAAGTATATATTTTTTATTATTAGCTATATATATTATCATATGTCTTATGTGTACTCATGACATTAAAAATAATGTTTATGTTTTGTAGCCCTCTGGATCGACATCAACAACTACAACGAAGAGTAAAAATGTTCGAGGTCCCAAGAAGACATTGGAGGGCCGCTTCGTCATCTCAGAGTTCAATGTGGATACAGGCGAACCGGGGGGCCAAATAAAATGAAATATGTGCACCACTGTGGTTACCTTGTAAGGGACCAGCTCCCGATCAGTACCCACGAATGGAAGAAGGAGACCAATGCTCCTCATATCAGTTTTGTCTCCGATCATGACAAGACATTAATTTGGAATGTCTTGGAACATTTCACACTCCAAACAGATGGTTATGATGATATAATAGATGGTGATGAATTGAAAGAGCGAGTTAGGGATTGGGCAATGAAGAAGATGGCCACCCAGTTTCAGACTTGGAAGAAACACCTATACACGACGTATGTCAAGAAGAACGTAGCATCAGATTTCACTGTCCCAGGCCTGATCTCAAAGCAGAGGCCCTATTGGGATGAGTTTGTATAGTACAAGACGTCAGAAGAGGGTGTGAGTCGGGTGATAAAGAACCAACGTAATGCCCAACAGAAGACATACCACCATAACTTGGGATTAGGTGGCTACCCGACTGCCATTAAGAAGTGGAACAAAATGGAAGCAGACCTTCTTGCTAAGGGTATCACACCAGAATCACTCGAGTGGGGAGAGCGTGCAAAGAATTGGTTTTTTGCTCATGGGGGAACACTAGACCAAGAGACAGGGAAGTGCATTTATGGCACAAGACTACAAGAAGCAACAGAAAGATTATTTTATGCTCAGAGAGCTACTGCTAGTGGTGCGTTCAGGCCCAACAGAGATGAGGATGAACTGACATACGCCATCGGGACTACTGAACACGGTGGCTAAACTAGAGGCAAAGGAAGTGTCTCATGGGAGCATGGATTCCCTCAGGACAGACCTTCCTATAGAAGCCGCCAGAGAAGGAAGGAAGAAGAGGCACAACGGCTCTAGAGGTTGGAGGAAGCAGTGCGTGAATCACAGGAGTGGGAAAAAATCCTTGAAGCGAGAATGCAGGAGGAAATCAGAAGGCAAGGGCAAATAGCAGTAAGTGCAAGCAAGCAGGCATCAGAGCCAGGAATCAACATTAGCCCCTGTCACACTCCAATTAAAGGACAATATAGAGTGCGTACATCTTATGTGCGCCCCAGGAATAGTCGCACACATAAGCCGACAAATTAACAAAAGTATCATCACCATGTACATACATCACGATATTACATCACGTAGTTCTTAACATAACAAGCAGAAAAGTAAATAACACTCTCGATCGAAGTATCTGCTCCACAGGGAAGGCCGACTGGTTGACCCAAACCTAGAATTCTTCAGGGAAATCCTCGTAGAAATTGTCATCTGTTACTCATCCGGGATTTTTATCCAAAAATGAAATAATAACAAGTGTGAGTACACTCGTACTCCACAAGTATAGTATGAGGATTCATGAGGCTCAAAAAGGATAGATACAGTTGACTACAGTTAGCACTTTTAATAGATCAACATTTCATTATTAATTATTGTTATTAAGTTATGTTTAAGCTCCCGTTTAACCCACATGATCACCTACTAGAATTAAGGAGAGTAATTGAGCATCAGTATAATCTCATCATCATTGTCATAAGTCATCTATATGTCAAGTAACCATTTATTCTGTGAGTTTTCTAGGCCGCTCGTGACCATGAGCATGGCTGTTATAACAGTTTTAACACTTTGCAGAGGTTGTGCATCTTTACCCGTAAGTCGTGTTGCCCATATGCCCGGGGCCCGTCGACCCCCTAACACTCCCAAGGTGAGTAGGTAGGGTACACTATGAAGCCTTCCATAGGCCTCTTCTAACATGTTAGGGCCACGAGGTTTCCTCGGCAGGCAGATATAGAGAACCCCCCTTTCGATGGCACAATTCCCGCAGGCTATACACATCAGAACAGAGGCAGTTCTACACCCAAAGTGGCAAGCCCCTCTTGCGCCCTTTCGAGTAACCTCTAACAAGCTAGAAAAGATCCTATTATTGAGCTAAAGTCAGAGCCATATGACTCTCACGGTTGCACTGTATGTCCCAGCTTTTGCCCTACAGATAGTCCTTACGGAGGGTTTAGGGCAACATGATCAACATTATCTGCACCTTTACCCTATAGTTCCACTGTTACCATCATGTTTATCCATTGGTTCCATTAGTCATAGTGTAGATCATGTTTAGTTAGAGCACTATCATTCTACCCATATGCAAATAAAACCCATAGGGATCAAGGTACAAGTCATCAAAGACTAGGATGTCCTTATAGTTGAGCAATATTAGACACATGCATAATAAGTATATTATATAATGAATAGGACATTAAGGTAGGCCCATGCTATACTTGCCTTGGTTCATGAACTGCTGCTGGTCCTGCTGCTCCTCGTACGTGTCAGGATTCCCAAAGTACTCCTCACCGTCTGAACTCGAACGACACGAAATACAACACGCATTCCAGAGCAGACATACAAGCAAAACATGACTATGATTAGAATAGTACACCAACAATAAATAAAACTGTATAAAATGTTTACCAAAATCATCTATGTCTCACTACGATCACAACGACGCGAATTGCACAAAAAACAGAGTTACAACGCACAAGTTACGAGCTATTTTCGGTTCCAAAAGCTAGCTATTAAACTAGACTTAATTGAGAAATTCAAAAGCTCCTAACTGGTCTAACAGTAGCACTACTGCATAGATCATGAAATTACGAAACTAACGCAAGTTGAACGGGTCAAATCAGAGCTAAAACGATGATTTTATAAGTGTTTTACTGCAGTAGCAAATCTGTAATTAAACTGGAAACGTATTTTTCATTTAAACCGAAGAAACTACGTATTTAAAAAGAGAATGCGTATTTCAGGAATACACCAAGGACAGTGGGTTCAAATAGAGGAAAACTGGAGGTCTCTTTAGCAAAAATGGGCCCCGAAAGGGTACCTTTCTTTCACAGCCGTTGGATTCGGAATGGGCGGCCGAGATTAGATGGGAGGGGGAGAGAGAGAAGCAGCCGCCGGATGGGAGGAAGGACACGGCGGCGCGCCATGAACGGCAGTGGAAAGGTCGCTGGCGTGACTGGTTAGGGCCCTACGGGCCATGGTTTTGATCACCGACACCACCGGGACGATGCGAGGAAGAAAGCGAACTCGCCCTAGGACAAACCGCGGCCACAGGGTGGCCCACGCGGCGTGCTCGCCATGAACGGCGGCGGAGGGCTCACCGGAGCGATGAAATCGAGCACTACAGAGCTCCATTCTCCAATTAGAGGCTACGAGGAGGACGCGGAGGGGATGGCGAACTCTACCATGTCACAAGTGCGGCCGGGGAAAGAGCCGAGGGGCACCCGCCATGGCCGGCCGCGGAGGAGCTCGCCAGAGCTTGCGTAAAACAGCCCTATAGGCCATCAAACTTGAAAAGGGAAGCATGGGGAGACAGAGGGGAGCGGGGTGAAGCTCACCGAGCGGCAAAACGAAGACGAGGGCGGCTCGAAGACGATGGCGACACGGAGGAGCAGACGACGTCTCCGGTGATCTTGCGATACGCGGTTGTGGCTCAAATGGGTGAAAATGGAGCGGGGAGGGCAACAGAGGGAGCGGCGTCGGGTGCGGCTTCCATTTAAAAGGGCTAGGCACAGGGAGACGCTCCCACAATGGGAGGAGCGAACGTGGGCAGCGGCGGTTTCTCCGCGGCCGCGTGCGTCCGATTCAAGTGGGAGGTTGGAGGAGGTGCCGACAAGCGGGCCCGTGCTGTTAGTCGCAGAGGAAAGGAAGGGCGCGGCAACAGCAGTTGGCCTCCAACTGGGCCGACCCAGCAAGGAAGAGGGAGAGGGAAATGCGACCGGGCCAAGGAATAACGGGCCATCGGGCCGAAAGAGAGGGAGAGAGGGAAAATGAATAGGAATCCCTTTTTATGTCCTAAATTGATTTTCCAAATCCAATTTCAAGAGATTTTTAAATCCTTTTAGCATTTGAATAAACTAGTCATCACACAAAATATAATGCAACAGCATGAGTGCAAAAACAAGTTGCTAACCTTATGATTAATTTTAATTTCACAAAAAAATTATTATTCCCTATATTTAAATGCACACTCAATTACACAACAAATCATATTTAACTATTTTGAAATTATGAAACATTTAGGGTGTTACAATTCTACCCCCCTTAAAAGAAATCTCGTCCTCGAGATTGGGTGATGCTTACTCAAAAAGCTGCGGATAAGATTTTCTCAGATCTTCTTCTCTTTCCCAAGTAGCTTCATATTCTGAATATCGATTACACTGTACTTTGCACATCTTTATAGTGCGGCTCCTAGTAACTCTTTCTGCAGTTTCAAGAATCTTTACCGGATACTCTTCATATGTGAGATCTTTAACAGTAAGCTCTTCCAAAGGAATCCACTCTTCTGGTACGCGCAAACACTTTTTCAACTGAGAAACATGGAACACATCATGCACACCCGACAAACTTTCTGGCATTTCCAATTGATAGGCCACTTCTCCACGTCTCTCTAGAATCTTGAAAGGTCTCACATATCTCGGTGCTAACTTGCCCTTCATATTGAATCTTCTCACATTTCTCATTGGTGACACTTTCAAATACACATAGTCACCTACTTTGAAACTCAACTCTCTTCTTCGGATATCAGCATAACTTTTCTGTCTGGACTGTGCTACTCTCAAATTATCCCTAATCATTCTCACTTGTTCCTCTGCATTGCGTAGGACATCTGGTCCAAACACTTGAGTTTCACCTGTCTGATTCCAGAATAGAGGTGTTCTACACTTATGTCCGTATAAAGCTTCGAATGGCGCCATTTTGAGACTTTTCTGGTGACTGTTGTTATATGAAAACTCAACATATGGCAAACTCTTATCCCAACTAGTACCATACTGTAAAGCACAAGCTCTCAACATATCTTCCAAGATTTGATTGGTCCTTTCTGTCTGTCCATCGGTTTGGGGATGATATGCAGAACTGAAATTTAGCTTTGTTCCCAAAGCACTATGTACCTTATGCCAAAAATGCGATGTAAACTGAGTTCCTCGGTCAGACACGATCTTCTTCGGAACCCCATGTAGGCACACTATTCTCTCCATATACAACTCCGCTAGCTTTGCGCCACTATAAGTGGTTTTGACTGGCAAGAAGTGGGCTACCTTAGTAAGTCGATCCACTATTACCCAGATCAAATCATATCCGTGTTGAGTGCGGGGTAATCCAGTAATGAAGTCCATACCAACTTCTTCCCATTTCCACTCTGGTATTTTCATTGGTTGCAACAATCCTGCAGGTCTTTGGTGTTCAACTTTCACCCTTTGATAAGTATCACATATGGCCACATACTCAGCCACATCTCTTTTCAAACCATGCCACCAATACTTTTCTTTAAGGTCTAAGTACATTTTGGTGCTTCCAGGGTGTATAGAATAAGCAAAATCATGTGCCTCTCACAGAATCGTATCACGGATAGCTTTCACTTCAGGTACACATATTCTTTTTCCAAACCATAGAGTACCATTCTCATCCAACCTGAAACCTAGTGCCTTTCCAACCACTACATGCTCTGAAATCTCCTTTAGTTTCTCATCCTCCAACTGACCCTTGCGTATATCTTGCTCCAATGTAGGCTCTATGGCCAATTCCACTACATTATTGATAAGACCCAAATTGAGATATTCAATTTCAGCTTGCAACTCTACTGGTATAAATGTCAACTGAAGTCCGTTGGTATAGCTCTTCCTGCTAAGTGCATCAGCAACAACATTTGCCTTTCTAGGATGATAATGCACTTCCAGATCATAATCTTTAATCAATTCCAGCCAACGACGTTGCCTTAGGTTCAACTCTGACTGAGTAAAAATGTATTTTAAACTCTTGTGGTCAGTATAGATATCACACTTATGTCCGATCAAATAACGCCTCTAGATTTTCAGGGCATAGACAACTGCGGCTAATTCCAAATCATGTGTTGGGTAATTCAGTTCATGCTTTCTCAACTGCCTGGATGCGTATGCCACCACCTTTCCTTCTTGCATAAGCACACATCTAAGACCTAGGCGAGATGCATCACAATAAATAGAGAAGCTCTTACTTAAATCAGGTAAGGTCAACACTGGGGCTGTTGTCAACCTTCTCTTTAGCTCCTCAAAGTTAGCCTGACATTTGTCTGACCATACAAATTTGGTATTCTTCTCTAGTAGGGTTGTCATAGGCTTAGCTAGCTTAGACAACCCTTCAATAAATCTCCTATAGTACCCAGCCAATCCCAAAAAGCTACGGATTTCACTACCATTGGCTGGGGCTTTCCAATTTAACACATCCTGCACTTTACTAGGATCTACGGCTATTCCACCATTAGAGACCACATGTCCCAATGTTTGACTTAAACCTTGTCCTAAATGACTTCCTTTACGAGTATGGAGAGAGTAATTAGTTATTTTTTTACCTATATTTAATGCTCCACGCATACGTTTAAGATTCGATGTGATGAGAAATTTTATAAATTTTTTGAAAGTCCGAAGAAACTAAACAGGGCCTCTGTGGTGGTGCTCTGTTCCTCCTGCCTCTGCGCGTCCGGCTGCCTCCATGCGCCCGTGTCCTGAACCTGAACCGCCGGCCACACGGCAGCGGCGGCACGATCCCCGGCGTCGATCTCCTCTCATCCACACCGGCTACAGGGATGTTGCCGCTGTGGGGAGCATTGGCAACGCTGAGCAGAGCTGCATGTGCAGTGGCCACGGATCCGTTGAACATTGTCCAGCTCTGTCTCTATTGACTGCTACACCCTCCCATCCAAAACCAAATTATAACATCTTTGTCTTTTCTAGATATATTGTCTTTAGTATTTCATAGACATAGGTATATCTATGGCTCTATTTGTTTGAACTTATTAGTTATGGTACATTATTTTTCTCTCACAACAAATCAGCCAACAGTACTTTTCAGCCTGACTTTTCAACGAAGCGAACAGGGCCAACAAAAGCTACGTATCTAGAAAAGTCAAAACGTCTTATAATTTGGGACGGATCGAGTACTACTATACCTATGGTACGTACCAGAAAAAAATATAAATCTCATTTTTCGAGGTAAGATCAGTGTAAGTGTAAAATTATGCATTTCTCCCTCCTTTATCATTCTAGAAATAGTTGCTTTCTGGAACGTTCTTCTCATGGATGGATAGAGTATGTTAGTTTTTAGGTATTTTTTATTAGGTTGGTCTCATTGGAAAATGTGATCTCTAACTCTATAATTACATTTTTTTGGGGACAAGGGTCCTGTTTTACAGCACTACTTCAGCAGTACTTTTCAACGAACGAATAATATTTTTCTCTCACAACAAATCGGTATAAGCTAAATTTCAGCGAAACGAACCGGAGCAAGATTTGAAATGTAGGATTTCATTACTTTTGGAGGGGGAGGGCAATCTTGCATTATGGCCTCATGATGAAAATTTGACTCCTTCGCTTGGATTGGAATCAATCAAGAGGTGACGCTAATAATGGTGATGCGGGGATGTCGGCGTCAGTGGAGTGGAGCCTAGCAGGGGTGTTCCTGAATCTTGACCGCGCTTCATGCCATGTCTCATCCCAAGGAGAAAAGAAAAAAAAACAGCAACAGCCAGCCAAGCCACGAGCCAGAGCAGCCTTTGCCGTGGAGTTTGGACGGGCAGGCCGATTCCTTTACTGCGCACGCGAGAGGCCCACCTCCGGCCCACGAGGACGAGCTCATTGAGAGGCTGTTGCTATTTTCAATGGCTATACACATATGTTGTAAGAGTTTGTTCAAATTGTTTCGTCTATTTCAGATGTATGTTACAAGTGTTTTTATCTAGATGTTGCATATGTTGCGTTGCAAGTGTATATTCTAAATGTTTTATACATTTGTTGCAATTGTTTTTATACGAGTGTTGCAAAACTAGATTTTGATATAGGATTGTTGAGCGAGGAAAAAAGAGCAAGACCTCCATCCTACTCGCTCCGGGCGTTGGGGAAAGACAGCAACCAATCTAACTTTTTTTTTGAGAAACACAACCAATCTAACTTAAAGGTCCCGTTTGGTAGGGCTTCATTTCACCAGTGAAGCCGTTTTTTAGCTTCAGCTCCATAGATAGCTCTCTCGGTGAAGCCAAAGCCGTTTTGATACCCAGTTTGACAAAACAACTATCTATGGTAGACAAAAGAGACAAAAAGTCCATAATGCCCTTCTTTTTTTTTAATTTTTCCTCCTCCCCGTTTCCTTCTTCTACCTCCGTTCGGTTTCATGCATCTGCATCGCCGCACAGCACTGCGCACCGCGCTCCCAGGCAGCCCCCGCACCTGCGCTGGCGCGCCCTTCCTGGCACCCGCGGCTCTTCGCGTCGCCCTCCCTGGCCCCGGCGCCCCCAGCCCTCACGAGCCTCCCCGTCGCCCTCCTCGATGGGGCACTCTCCTGTGGCCGTGCGCCGGTGGTCCGCCTTCCCTGGCGGCCACGCGCCCTAGTAGCCTGGGCACGTGGGTGGCCGCGCCTTAGCGGCCCGCCTGCCTCGACGACCGTGCGCCTCAGTGACCTGCGTGTTTTGGTGGACGCGCGCCACGGTGGCCCGCGCACTACGACTGAA
Source organism: Saccharum hybrid cultivar R570 (assembly GCA_038087645.1). NCBI lineage: Eukaryota > Viridiplantae > Streptophyta > Magnoliopsida > Poales > Poaceae > Saccharum > Saccharum hybrid cultivar. The sequence goes on from JAQSUU010000425.1 coordinate 2,585,375, forward strand.
GCGTGCCTCGGCGCCCCGCGCGCCCCAGCAGCCACTCGAGCTCTTCTCCGCGCGCGCTTCTCTCTAGGGATAGTATGGGCTCAGTCCTTGCTGGCATCCCCGTGGACGAGATGAAGTTGAAAAAAGCCACTTTTTTTTTAGCTTCATCCCTCCTAAACCTTTGTAAGAGCAGGTTTTTAGAAGTAAAGCTGTTTTATTTTATTTTGTTTGATAGAAAACAGCTCGAAATAGTTCGGAAGTGACTACTCAACAATGGACTGATTTTTGTTTGTGTTTCAGTCGATTGTTTTCAACCAATCGGAATGGAACGCGTGCGCATGGAGCCTGTACATACGAACACAAGTTGGTGTTTCAGTCGATTGTTTTCAACCAGTCAGAATAGGACACGTGCGCATGGAGCCAAATACGTCCGAACACAGGTCGGTGGCACAAAATGCAAATCGAAGCAGATCAAGACCCGATAACTGAAAAAGAGAGGTTACACAACTTAAACCAAAACCCGTTAAGAAAAAAATGATCTTGGTGGGTCAAGATTTAAACCCGATAACAAACAGGCTTGACGGCCAAGAAAGGAAAATGCCTGAATCGAAGCAGATCCAAAAACATCTTCCGGCTAGTTGATCGGAACACAGGGAGAAAAACATGCGAACAAAAGGCAAAACCATCTCAAAGAATACATACTGATGAAGATGCAGATCAAGACGATAATACCCAACGAAATCAGGTAATACTTAACTCTAGATCATCACTTTCTGCTTCCCCGCTTCTGTGGACTAAAAAATCTGCATTAAAACTTGAAAAAAAAAATCAGATTCAAGGTTCACAGCTTACTAGGCTGTTGTCAGCCTGATCTCTTCTAAAGATACACCACCAAAAGTTTCTCGTGCTTGCATTTTCTCTTTGTAAAAAAAAAAAAGAATCACACTTTGTGTTCCTTTTTTCTCAAAAAATAGAATAAAGAATCACAAATTGATACTTGCTAGCACAACTAGATTTTGTGTAGGCAAAAGGAGGACAGACTAAGGCTCGTGAGATTTCTAAATGATGTAGGAAGAAACTTTAGCTGGTTTGCACGCAAGTCAAGATCAATCAGGCTGGAAAGTTCCCCGAAGGTATCAGGCAGATTGATCAGCTGGTTGGAGTGGAGGTCAAGCTTTGTCAAGTATCTAAGGCTACCAATTGTTGATGGGAGTGCCATGATCCTTTTCTTAGATAGATCAAGCTCAGTGACATCCTGTAATTTTCCAGGCGAGACAGGGAACCACTCAACTTGGTCCACCAGCTTACCCCGGAGATTGAGCTCTGTAGTCCCCTTCTTTGCCAGTACCTGCAAAAAATGATATATTAGACTTTATTAGGAGAATACAGCCACTGATATTTTTATGTTACCGTAGAAGAAGATGGTCTCCAGGCTAGGCCTAGAGAAAATATGGCTAACTGTTCATTGTTCATTACCATCTCTTATCTACTCCAAATCAGTAAAAGTGTAAGTTATTTACAGTTTTCACGACACGCTGTAGAATTCTGTTCGAAAGAAGTACTGGCCGCTATCCAAATAGTGAAAGTTCAGTTGAGATATCCCTCACATGTTTGAAGCAGAGAATCCTGGAAAGTATAAAACTACCTCACAGAATCATCACAAATCACCCCATGTCCTCTATTCCTATTACTACTCATAGTGAACTAATGGGAAGGAAAGTGTAGCTATTACAACCAAGTTACTAATACCATGGCAGCCTATGGACAGATCATCTATACAAAACTATCGTCAGACAAAATCTTATGTTACCATAGACACTGAGTAAAACAAAATAAACAGCAACTTGGCGAATTTTACCATAGCACTACTGATAATTAAAATGAAGAACATCCCAGCAATCATAAATTAAGCATTGAGGAGTTAGCAAAAAGAATTAAGACCACCTAGTTTTCCAAAGCAAACCTTATGACCTACACTTATTATATGCTACTGGTTACTAGCTTGCTGCTACTGCTATCTGGGGTACCTGCATAACAGATGGAGACAGGAAAACAAGCTGCATTACTAAAAACAGAGGGAGGCAGAATAGGAAACTTCAGAAAGGAAATTGCAGACTATCTTCCAGAAAAGTAGCAGCAAGCCAATACAGCTTGCGTATATAAAATATCACTGAACCTAGATTCTACAAAACTGAACCAAAACTTAGATGAGAATTTGTGAAATAAGATGCAGCAATCTGATCTCTCATGCTTCTCACATTCTCCCTTTCTCAAAATCAAAGGCCGGAAGTCCGTAATTTTCCCATTAGAAAAAAAAAACTGCGATCGATTTTCTCAAAGGGAAAGGCAAATACAACAAAAGTTAACTATGAGTTGTTGCAACACAGCAGCACAGACTCAATGTCAAAAAAAATCAGTCATGGTCAACCTGAACAAAGCTATCTATGTCAAAAGAATTCAGTTATGGACAGAGGGAAAACCAAAAACTGCAGTTCGACAAGCCATAGTTTTTCATCCAGATAGACATCTGCAAAAAAAAATGTAGTGCTACTCTGTTTGCAAATTAATGAAAAAATAGTTCTGAGACCAGATAAGCTTTTGGAAAGGCCATATAGTGTCAAAACTCAAACAAAAAAAAAACTCCAGATCTTTATACTTGTATATGCAAACAAAACCAAATAAAGTTTTGCATTAGGTTGCACAATATGAGCCCTGAACTTTCAGTTATCTTGCTATGTTCTATCCGACTGGTTGCTAACTTATCAGGAACTCAAACTTCAAGTGGCTTTTGTTGAACTCTCCAGGAAACAATTGTCCATCACTATTGAGTATTGACTACTAAAAAAAACGAAAATCTAGCTCACCTTTTGTGGTTCTAGAACTGAGATTTCAGAACAAGACATTCCTGATATGTGTTAATGTGAGTGATAGTGCTTATCTATTCGATCGGAGTCTGCATTAGCTACACAAAGTCAAGTGAAGAAAAAGCTGACATACTCTACTCAAAAGTAAATTCTACTCTAAAGTAAAACTGAAAACTGAACTTAGAATGAAAATAGGATACACTGATCTTAACCAAAACTTGAACATAGATTCTACAAAACTGAACCAAAAGAGATAATATCTATGAGTCAACATTAATAAACTAAAACTGAAATACTGGACCTGAACTACAACTTACTGAACTTAGAATGAAAATAGGATACACTGATCTTAACCAAAACTTGAACATAGATTCTAGAAGACTGAACCAAAAGAGTTAATATCTATGAGTCAACATGGAAGACTCTTAGTTGTGCCATGTGCATCGCCTAATCTGTGTTGTTTCCATGATATATATAATAAACAATTGAGCATAATTACACATATACAATAAGCTGCTGGAAAATAACTTGGAACTAGATATTAAACCGAAATATAATTTGTCACATGGTCACACAGGTACAAGTAGCACTGCACTTAAACTGCACAACACTGATGATTTCAATTCAAATATTTTTAGATTTAGATATCAGGTGTATGAGTAAAATGTAATTCTGAAAATGCTAAATGGGCAAGCCTGGATCAAAAAAACTAGACTGAAAATCACACAAAACTGAGCCAATAATTGAATACCCAACACTCAAGAGCTCATATATACAAGCAAAAGTGGAAACTCTTTAATAATATATAGCACCCAGAGATAAAACACTTCAGGCATCAGCTCAACATCATGCTAGCAGGGAGCAAGCTCAAGTCAATGGGTGCATGCCCTGAAAATAAATTCTACTCGATTTGAAGTTAACTAGTACTAAAAATAGGCTACAATGAACTTAAACTGAATTTGTTGGACTTTAACAGAACTTGAACTAAAAATGGGTTCTAAAAAACTTAACCTGAAATTGAACTAAACCTAAAGTATAACTGAAAATAAATTCTACTGGAATGAAACTAAACTACAGTCACTGCATACCCTGAAACCTAAACTAAAACTGAAAAAAATATAAAACTAGAGTAAACTAATAACTACACTGACGACATCACTGAAACTGAAACTGAAACTAGACTGAAAACACTAAACAAGAGAAAGGCCGGAGGCGTCTTAGTCGTGACTTGTTAGTAGGAGGGTGGCTAAGCTGCGAGAGAGATGTAGTAAAATGTTTAGTGCTGCCGCCACAAAGACCATGAGAGAGAAGATGCACAATAAAAAAAGCTTACATGTGGAACTCTAGATATGAAGTGGCATGAAATAGCTAGCAGCTGCCTCTCAACATGGAAATCGCCAATGAACACTGGTTACTTAACGATAAAGATGTCTCTGTACTTCACTGAATACTGAACGGCAAAACTGAAAACTGAGCCATAAAACTAAAATACTGAAACGTTTTTAACACATGAACAACAATTTAGGACTGGACATGAATGCTGAACCTTAATCTCTCTTCAATAAATTTATCTCCGAATATCGACTGAAATAACTGCTAAAATCATGAAACCACCATTGATACTACCAAACAATACAGATCTAAATGAACTTAGACCACACCACACAGAGTAGGAATCTGAGCATCAGATTTATTGCACGATTATTAAGGGGGAAAAGAGAGAAGGCATGTAATAAGTCGAAATACACATACAATCTGAAGAATGAAGACCAAAAACATGCATTGATTGATACAAATACTGAAAAAATTTGGAGAAACAGTGCCTACATACGGGAAATAAAAACAAAATCCGATCCATTCAGAAAAAAAGGAGGCAAACAACTTACACATAGGATTCGGTAAGGGGGAGAATACCTACACCGCGCCCACAACAAAAACACGAACGAGCTCTGGCACCAGACGGGTTGGGAGAGGCGAACGAGCTCTCTCACCTGACGGTTTGGGGGAGACGAATCAATTGTGACCTAAACACAATCAGCCGAGAGTTGTTTAAAAATTCCGAACAGTTCCGGTGAAGAAGGCACCGATGCACGCGAAAGCACAACCGCAAGGCACTGAGGCTTACGCAGGCCATAAATAAACGAAGTAATAATAACACACGACACACGTACACAGGTGCGTTCACTTCGCGAAAAGCAGCTGAAAAGTTACTGTAGCATCTTTCGTTGTTATTTGATAAAATTTGTTCAATTATGAACTAACTAGGCTCAAAAGATTCGTCCCGACATTTACAGACAAACTATGCAATTAGTTATCTTTTTTACCTACATTTAATGCTCCATGCATGCGTCGAAAGATTTGATGTGATGGATGGAAGAGGAAATATTTTTGGTTGGGATGGGGAAGTGAACAAGGCCACGGTATATTTAGACCTTTTTTTATCCTCACAGTATATTTAGACCTATACTAGTTGAGTACCCGTGCGTTACTACGGATATACAAAACATCTCATAACATACCTGTGTGTTGCAATAAAAACAAATAAAAATAAGACCATAATAATTATAGTTTGCTATTTCTAGTCCATTGTTATATCACGAGTGTTGTTAATTGAGCAATCACAATGAAACAAAGTTCACGGAAACAGTAGCAATCAACTTTAGCGAATAATAACCGTGTTTACTACGCCTCTGTATTCCATGTTTTTGCTTATGTCATGCTTAAGGTATTCTTATGTGTGACTTGAAAAGTAAATTTGTGCTTACAATGTGAATTCATTCTATGTTGGCAATATGGAATTCACGTTCTGCTCATTTGCAGTTGTACAGGCAAATAAATTTGAATAAAATAATATAATGGAACATCTCATAAGCAAAAAATGGTGAATACAATTTCAGCAAAACAAAAAATCATCACACAAAACTTAGTGTGACGCTAGAAAACACAAGCAGTCTAGCACTAAAAGATGAAAGATTAGAAACACATTGGAGAGAGTAATAATTACATAAGATTAGAAAAACTACGCATATGTGTCTCTTGGTTGCCCTCTTTAGGTGAGTGCATTCAGCACCGTCGCGAGGTTTGGATGCTCACTGATGTCCAGGAGGGAGTGATTTCATACGCCTAATGGAGGCACCCAGCCCAGGGCCAAAGGACCAGCCGTGGCCCAGCAAGGGGCGCGCCCTAGGCGCCCTAGAGCTGGCGCTAGCTACAACAGCGGCGGCGACGCGACAATTCCTTGCCCCGGAAGGAATTAGAGAATAAAGAACAAGGGAATAAATTAGGAGATTGAGTCTACTTTGTTTAGGAAAGGGAAATCCATTCTATAAGGATATTCCCCTAGTTACTTGAGAGGCAAGTCCATTAGAGACTATAAATATAGGGGTATTGTACTCATTGCGAATTAAGAAGAAAAGAGCCTTTTGGCTTATCCCTCCCCTCTCCTGCGCCTACAGCCCTCTCTCCCTCTCTTGTGCGCCGCCCCCTCCTCCTCTCCTCACGCCGCCGCCACCACCACCCTCAGCCCTAGCCGCCGCCCTACACCTCCCCAACCCAGGGGACGTGTTACACCTTGTGAGGTGATTTCCTGCATCTCCATGATGCCAAATCCCACAAGATTGCATCAATCCATGCTTTGTGAGTGCTGTGAAATTTAGGAAGAGCTAAAGAAACACGAACTGCTATATGTAAATTAGGTGAAACAAATAAACTTTAATAATCTCAAGAAGCCAACAACAAGAATATTTAGGTGGTGAAGCACATAATATTTTATTTCTAGGTGACAAGAAAACGACATTGTACGAGTGTCTGTTTGAAAGATTTGTCAGCCACATAGAGAAGTTCACAAAGGTGAGTTACTACATGATATATTCAGAGAAGGCATTTGTGTAGGTTAGGTATAAACCTGTAGGTCCCTGCACCAAATGAAGGCACCAGGGGATATTCAGAGTTTTGACCATTGTACCACAATTGATTAGTTGAACATGCACTCCAAATCTCTGATGGCTCATCTCAAGAATAGTTGGTTAGTCTACAGAGGCCAAAGCCAAACACACAGTACTCTTCGTTCAAGAGCTATTGCAACGTACAAAAAAAATCAACTGAAGATAAGATAATTTATTTACACATAGAAAGAAATAGACTATTTGTAACAACCAAAGCAAAACTTTTAACTGCGCCTCTGGAATGATGTTTGATCCTGAATCAAATATTTTCAGGTTTTTACCAGCCAGTGTGGAAACCCTCCTCTTTTGGTAAATATATCCATTTAATCAAAAGAAACACCAAGTCTTTCTCATGCCTAAAACCATAAGATTCTTAACTGAACTAAATTTGCACTGTGCAGTCCACACTTCCACTGAAATAGATAGCAATTAGCAAGTAAGCACTTTACCCGATACTTGTTGCAGACCCAAGCTACATGAGAAAGGATGAGTTATACCCTGTCTCCAAATGTCTGCAAGCAAAATTCAGCATAGTTTGTCGAAGCATCCCTTCCTGAGCACAGTGCACAATTCAATCATACACATGGTTTTATCAATGTTGAAGCATGTAATCTATGAGCCTGTTGTAGTAGTCCGCTATTTCTTGATTGACCTCACAGGTTCTATCTAAATTTTACAGAAAACTCCACTTCAGAAACTCCTATGTTCTGCAACAACATAGGATTATCATTCAGCAAGTAATTGTCTGGCTAGATTGGATTTTTTTTAGCAAAGTTTCTCAATGAAAAAACAATGACGCACAAGCCACAACGCAAAGTCACAGATCGATCAGCAGAAAGTAATTGTTGTATAAAAAGGCACAAGAATAAAAACATTGCAACAAGACTGAAGACCATATCATGATGCAGCACGGGGTGAGTCGGGTCAGGCTGGGTTGGTCCACGCACCTCTCTGGGGGAAATCCCCTCCCTGCACACCGTTAACCTGCTGCCGACGTCTTGGACAGGATTATGCAGCTATGCACTTGCTCTTTTGCAATCCAACAGCTTACCTGAGGAAATTTTTGAAAGGTCTTGATGGCTAGAGGGGGTGAATAGTCTTTAAAATTTTCTACAAAGACAAGCTAAACAAGTTTATCAATATAACAAATAGCGAGATGCGAGTTTTGCTTAGCTTACGGGCTGTTTGCAAGCCACCTAACCAATTCACAATTCTAGTATATTTGCACTCAACCACACAAGTCAAACCGAGAAGGTAACTACAACTACAACTAGCAAGCTACACAAAGGAGCTACTAAAGCAAAGCTAACTAGCTAGCAAAGATAACTAAGAAAGTAATGCGGAGTTGAGTTAGGAGAGTTTCACCGAGGGGCGAAGTAATGAGCCAACCAATATGATCAACAATAAATACCAAGATAACCGAACACCGGGATTAATCAATCACAATATGAAAGTGATGACACGAAGATTTATCCCGAGGTTCACGTGCTTGCCGGCACGCTAGTCCCCGTTGTGTCCCTCTTCACCACGTGGTCTGGTGGCTAACCGGTCTCACACCGAGCCTCTCAAAAGGCGCCACAAGAACCTACCAAATGGCAAAAGGTTGCAATTGACACGAGCAATTCACTAACGTTGCCTTTGGCGCTTCGCCGAGGTAGGCACAAACCCCTCACAATCACCGGAGGTGGCCAAGAACAATCACCAACTCTTGCCAACGCCTCCAAGCTGCTCCAAGCCGTCTAGATGGCGGCAACCACCAAGAGAAACAAGAACCCCGCAGCAAATCAACCACCAAGTGCCAACTAGATACAATCTCACAATACAAATGCACTTGGATCACTCAATCTCACTTCGAATATGCAAAGAAGCAAGAGAGATGAGTGGGAGGGAAGTTGCTTAGCTCAAAGTGCTCACAAGTATGTCAAATGTCCGAGAGAGGGAGCCTTGAGCCGGCCAACGAGTATTTATAGATGTACCCCTTCGAATAGAGCCGTTAGAAACTTAAACATCTGAAATCGCGCTGGCCGGACGCGCTGGTCCAACTGACCGGACGCGCCGGTCACGCAACGGCTAAAACACGAAGCACTGACCGGACGCGCTGGTCTAACTGACCGGACGCGCCGGTCGCACAACGGCTAGCTGCGAAGCAACGACCGGACGCGCTTGACGCGCAGACCGGACGCGCTGCAAACGACCGGACGCGCTGGTCCCGTGACTGACCGGACGCGCTGGTCATGCCTGAGCAGCGCACAACAACACAATGACCGGACGCGCTGGAGAAACGACCGGACGCCACAGTGCCAGCGTCCGGTTAGAGTCTAGTAAGCTCCCTAAACGACCGGACGCGTCCGATCGACTGTGACCGGACGCGCTGCGCGTCCGATCATCAACCTGAAACAAGCGCAAACGCTGAACACTGACCGAACGCGTCCGGTCATGCAGAGACCGCGTCCGGTTCAGCATCCGGTCACCTCTGTGACCTCCGTTCGCTTCCGTTTCTTTTCCGACTTCCGACGTAGTGGAAAATAGTCGTTTCAACTTCTCGAAAACGCCTGAATCCCGCCGGACCCCAAACCTTCTCTACCGCTCAAACTCCACCGCCTTTGCAAACGTGCTAACACCACCAAGTGATCTCGTCAAGTGTGAGTGTGTTAGCATTTTCACAATCATTTTTCGAGGCGTTATTAGTTCTATCCAAATGCATATGATTATGAAATGCACATCTAGAGGCACTTAGGAGTTCAATAGCCGCGTCATTCCCCTCTTTATAGTACGGCTATCTATCCTATAATGTAACCACACCCACTAGGTGTCTTGGTTACTAAAACACAACCTTTAAGCATATACCTTTGCCTTGATCACGTAGGATTGCGTCCAAATCCAAGTGTGGCCATCATGTTCACCATGTCCATCTTGCCACCAACCTTGGAATGTACTAATCCTCATATGCTACATACAACTTAGGCATAGGATTAGTACTTAGGCATTGTCACTAATTACCAACACCAAACATAGGACTTTCAACTTTGCAGAGCATACAATGTAAGATGCAAAATTGAGAAGCTCGTCCAGCCCCTCCCTCTTTCTTTCAGCATCAATCAAAATAGGGATTTTTCTTTGACTTGCCTGCACTCGATTGTTCCATAAACACAAGTTAGTCTCAGTAGCAGTGCAGAAGGAGAAAACTATACATTAAAAGGCTTATGTGTGGCATTAATGCAACAGAGGTTGTAGGATGACAACATGAACAATATAAAAATAACTTTCCTATCCAGAGCCATATCTCTGATTTATAAGCTATTTGCAATCACTGCAGAAAGAGCATAACTATATTTTGTTGTTTCTCACCATCCTCCCGTACTGATTTCTTATTTCTCCATGCAAGCTCCTGCTCTCAGTAGATAAAATACACTTATATTTACTGTGGTCCTTACCAATAATTACGACAGAAGCAATTGAATTGAAAAACTGAAGGCTGAGTAAAATAATCAGAAATTCATTATCTGAAAGCTGAATTAGTGGCATGAGCTAAAATAATGTTATTACCATTGCTATGAAGTAAAAATCTAGAACTTTCATTTCGACTTTCAGATCAGCACATGGATAAATGATACAAATATTTCCATCTTCACAAAGGTAGAAAGCTAAAAACACAAAATACACCAAAGAGTATGATATTGATTACTGTGCTACAAATCGACACCAGCAAAATGCTAAGAAATTGAAATATCTGCTTCATCCCGTTATCCCGCCGCACCAAGAGTGTGCAAAATTCACCAAGTGGCCATCATCTGTACTGTCTTCTGGACAGTGGACTCCCCCATGGCACGCATTAAGTTATGGTTGAGTTAGATTCTGCATATTTTTGCATGCTCCTATGTTCTATGGACACATAAAATTAGTATAATTTCTAAGTGTCAGTAGCAATAATTTGGCAGCAAGTATCTATCTTCTGTTTGATTTTCTTTCCTCCCGAACAACATATATTACCTCTCTTTGGCCTTCTCGTTTGCCCCCAAAGCACATGTACGAGATGGCTAGAAACTTTCATTGAAAAGCAAATCAAAGCACACAGAGCCGCAGGCGTGGATCGAGTAAAGGACATTGGGTGTGCACATGTACGACTGATAATCTTTGGAAGGGATCAAAGTTAGATCAGATCAGATCAGATCAGATCTTAAGAGTGGTGGCACACCTTCTGGGCGCTCGTCGCAGGCGAGCTGCTGGTGTGCGCGGCGGCGGCAGCGCGTCCGTCGGCATGGAGGCGGCGCCGTAGGTCGGGGAGGCGTCGTGGCGTCCGACGGGTGCTCGGGGGCGAAGCAGCGACCCGTGGAGGCGGCGGCGCGTCCGGCGGCGGCGCTGGAGCCGGCGGCACGTCCAGCATTGTCGCTGGAGCCAGCGGCGTCGATGTCGATGGGGCAGAGCAGTGGAGGTGCGGCAGGGGAGGGCGGGGAGGCAGACGGCGCGTCTGGGGGTGGGGTTGTGCGAGCGGCAACTGAAGAAGATGGGGAGGATCGTGGGCTGCGACGGTTTCTCGCGCGAAGGAAGAACGATGGTTTGACGGACGATTAGGAGAGGGGCGAAGCGATCAGACGATGACCTCCGGGTCTTTTTAGGTGTAGAGATACGAGCGAGCGGGTGGATGAATGGACGACGGACGAAAACTGCCGGCAGATGGGACAGACAGTTCCTTCTTCATTCATATTAGTAGATATATATGTACTGACTATCTAAGCCCAACACAAGTAGAACCGGTAGCCAACGGTTGTAAAAAAAAAACAAAAAAGGAGAACCGGTAGCCAACGGCCAAAGGAATTTTGGTCCCAAAAAGGACCAACGGATTCTGGACTCCTTGGACGATACACACGGTCTCAAATTCCAAGAGCCCATGGGCTGCGACGCACACGGCTCAACAATAGCAACGGCCCATGGCCCTCCGCGCTGCTTCCAGCGCCTGCTCCGCCCAAAGGAGACAGGCGCACAAGCGACAAGCGCACCCGACACCCCGCCCCCACCGCCGCACGCGCGCAACGCACCACCGCGACGGCCGCGCCGCAGCAAAAGCGAAGCGAGCCGGAGGGGGAATGCACGATCGCCGCCGCCGCGCCGCCTACCTCCCTTCCCCGCGTCGCCGCGGCCGGCGCGTCGTCGGCGAGCTCGGCCTGAGCGAGCGGTTGCTTGCCTGCCAGGTACCCACCCACCCGCTCTGCCCTTCTCTGCTGTTCGCCTGCCGTTGTGTCGTTGATTCGTGGACGCGGTTAGAGATTCGATACCGGCTGTGGCGCGCTGTTTTGACCCGCCCAGTGGGCGGGGCTGGGCCCGCATTGCTGCGTTTGACGCTTACCGGCGAAGCATCCATTGGTTGGGGGAATGGGGGTAACAGTGGCGCCGGGTGAAGTCTGTGGATTGGATCCTATTGGTGTTGGTGTGGAGATTGGTGTGCTCGGTCCACACTAGGGCTATTGATCGCTTGCGTCGCCCTCATTTCAGCTAGTTTGTTAGATCGCAGCCGCGTACGCTTAGATATGGTACAGCGATAGGGCAGTGATTTGTGTGGAACGCGTTTGGTTGAAGTTACTCACTGATCAAAACCTGAAAGCTTGGCCCGTGGACATTTATACCTGTTCAGTTTTTTTTAGGAATGAACCCAGCTTGCAGTGCCATAGCGTGTAGGTCTAATTGCAGCACTGCTCTGTTAGCTGTGTGTGAGCACCACTAATTGCTTCAAAGCAAGGCTTTGTTGTTGAGCTCTCCGCAGCTCATAGGTAGACTTTTTAGACAAGGCTATCTGCTGACTGGGACAGGCAGACAGCTATGAACACTCTTTATGGAAATGGAATGCTTCTCACCAAGTCAAAACTTAATGACGGTGTATCTGAAGAGTGATGGGTGGATCTTATTTTCTTGGAGGAGATGTGGCCATTTGCATGTTTGTGCTATCTACTATACCTAAATAGGAGAACCCCACTACATGATTTTCCTGCAATTTCGTGAAGCCACGTCAGCAAGGCCTTTAATCGTTGCTCTGCCTCTCCAGATCAGAACATCAGTTTCACACAAGCACCATCTCTCCCATCCTTTAATATCAAACCATGATCCCTCTCTTTAAAGTCTTCTACAGATCGAGCCCGCACCCACCGCTTCACTTGCTAGTAACAGCTCCACTCAAGTACTAATAAACACGGCCAGCAATCAACGTAAAAATCAAGAGCCACATGGATCGGATCGACCAGGCCGACCATTAATCAATCAATGCAAGAAAACGATGAGTCTCCATACACATGGCTTTAAATCACGACCACGCGGGGACGTGAGGCCGACGCCACCGCGCAGGAACTTGAGACCGCTTCATCCTCAGGCTGCTGCCCGACGTGGACCGCGCCTGCAGCAGGAGGCCGCGGGGGAGGGCGACCAGGGCGAGGAGATGTGTGTCATGGGCGTGGGCTGCCATGGGCGCGGAGCAGGAGGTCGAGGATGGAGGGCGCATTGGCGTGGGGGCAGTAGGGGCATCCCTTGGCGCTCGCCGTCTATCCCTGCACTAAGCCTCCCTGCACTACGTCATGGACCTAGGAAGCCTGAACGCGAGGTCCGGAGCATGTTTCAGTCGTCTGTCACAGGTGGCCATCTGTGATGGTTTGTCGGCCAAGTTTTGGACCGACTCTTGGCTACCTGATGGCCCGATATGTCGCTTCACTCCTCACCTGTTCGCCGCCATCGGCAAGCGACATCGCCAGAAATCCGTGCGCGAAGCTATCACCAACAAAAGCTGGGTACGCGATATTTAGGGTGCCCCGACCCCCCAAGTGCTGTGTGATTACATCGTAGTCTGGGCAAAGGTTGACGGGATGGTGTTTGATGACCTCACAAGCGACAGATTCATTTGGCGATGGACCGCCGACGGCACGTACTCCGCCTCTTCTGCCTACAGGGCCTTTTTCATCGGCATGACTTCCCTTAGAGGCGCTAAGGAGCTCTGGAAGACTAGGGCCCCGCCGAAGTGCAAGTTCTTCTTTTGGTTGCTGTTGCACGATCGGCTATGGACGATGGTGCAAAGGATGCAACACGGGCTGCAAGATGGGGATGCGTGTGCCCTTTGTGGCCAGGAGCAGGAGACGGCACGGCATCTCGCTAGGGAATGTGTGTTCGCCCGGGAGGTGTGGTTCAGGGTGTTGACACCCATCGGCCTCGCCATCCTTGTGCCACCGCCTGGGATTGCCTTCCTCGACCGGTGGCTGCTATACCGGGTACAGCTCGAAACGGCGAAGCGCAAAGGTTTCGACTCCCTCATCATCCTTGGAGCTTGGTGTCTTTGGAAGGAATGTAACCAGAGGGTTTTCCATGGGATTGAGGAGGAGGTGGATCGCTGGTCTCAGGCGGGGTACGGCCACCTCGCCGCGCAGTGGGCGTCTAGGGACATTGGTTGATCTTCGTCGGTCAGAAAAGTCGCAAAATTTGTTCTTATGTAATACCAAGTTAGAGCCGCCGTTTCTCCTATTGCAGGGTTAACTTTGTTCGGCCGTAGTGTGCCGCTCGCATTCTAGGTGGACCGGCGTTTACCTTTGTAACAACTCCTTTTCCTCCTTAATGATACTAAGCATGGTCGCGAAAAAAAACTCCTTCACCAAAGACTTCGACCCCAACATGCGCGGCTAATACGTCTACAGCCACATCCTCTCCGCCACCGTGACTCCGTGAGGTGAGGCCTTGAATCCCGTGATGGCTGTTCAGTTCTGAACCGAGATGTCGAGGAAGCTTTTGCCGGCTGGGTGTAGTAATCATGGAGCAGCGGAGGATACGCGGGAGGGAGACGAGTGAAAGAGGGATCGTCCATGTATCTGCGCGTGTAGTTACTGCTGATTTTCCTTTTCAAGGTACGACGACTTTTTTTTACATTTTTTATGAGATATGGATGATGCGTGAGGTGCCTCCTCCACTGACTACCCATGTTTCTAACTCGAAAGTAGTACTCAGTAATCTGGCACATGCCAATACATGAGCTCCAATTTCCCTACTCTTCGGAAGTATGTATAGTGCTATTTCCAACGAAAGGAAATGACAACCGAAATAATGTCACTTTTATACATTTTCTTTTGTTTTTCTCCTGTCCTATTTTTAAACTAAATTGTGATAAGTTTTTTCAGTAGTCTTTTAGTGGACCAGTAAAATAGTTATTACTCTTTGTCATATTCACACTTATGTTTATCTAAATTTCTCTCTCAAATTCCATGACAAAGCACTATAATGTTGTTATTAGATAGTACTATTTAATTCTCCTGATGATTCCCGCACCAACGCGCGGGGTATCATCTAGTTCTAATAGAAACATTGTGCAGTGGCACTGTGACATCCTTTTGACTGAATTGCAGGTAGCAAGCAATCTGTGTCACCTTCTCTAGCACCTCCCTCTGTCTCCACACGTTCAGTATGTAATTTGTTGTTCCAGACCATTATTCAAAACATCAGCCCCTGTAACATATCTGAAAAACAAACCAAATTGGTGCTATAGATAAGTTAATTTGTGTTACCCCTTGAAAAGTAAGGATCCTGCCAAACAGGTGCAGAACACAGGGCTTATGGTGCCAAGCTTCAGCCCAGAGCCTAGGCCCAAAACTGAAATCGGCAAAACAGAATTTCACTATCCTCTGTTTCTGCCCATACTACTAATCTTGTTTCAAATACATAGTGCGACTAGAAACTATCGGGCTTGATTATGGGTATCCCTCTTTCTCCGAGTCTAACCTCTGAAGCAATACTTGGCCAATCAGTTTTATGGATGCTCACATTGTTTATAAATTGTCGATGTTTGATGCCTGCTTCATAAGAACACCTCCTGAATGACTTTTTTATTTATTATATAGTATATATTACAACTTTTGTGCTCAAGGTCAAGGATGACCTTGTATTTCAATTATCATTATCCAAAGCCCTTTATAAAACACAGTACTGTGCTAGTGTGCTGTTGCCTGTGAAACTCATTTTTGGCAGTGCACAGTTATTTCCATTCTGTACTTAACCTCCATAGAAAAGGATTCTACCTACAAATCACAAACACTATTATTTGCATGCTGCAATTGTTGTTTTTTTGGTTCAATTATGAGTTCAGTTCAGAGAATGGGAATGTGTTGTTTTGTTTATATACTAATCGCATGCTTTTAACTCAGTACAGATCGAGTGGACTATGATGTGGCTTCAAATGCATGAAAGGGGTGGATATCAATATATCCTCAGATCTTAATGCCTCAACAAACTCTATATTTGTGATTGCACCTCTGATCATCTGCATTGGTAATTTACTCGAGCAAAATCAGATACATGATCTTAATATTCTTTTTTCATCTGGCAATCCTATTTGGGATTATCATGTAGAAGCTTTCATAGTTAGTCTGATAGGATAGCATCAATAAAACGGTTAGTCTTAAAAAAATCGACATGTTTTCCTATATCTGTAACTCTGTACCTTGCATTTCATTGGCACTCAGCATTTATTGAGAGTGCTTCCAACTTTATTATCTCCTTCCTTTGCTCCTTAATTCTGTCTTATGATTTTAGGCCATTCCTTTTTGTTTACTGTACCTAACACAAATTCAGTGGCACAGACTGCAAATTTCATGTGACCTTTGCAATAACATGGCTTTAGCTCTGTAAATTGTTTGCTTCTATTTGACCTGGTTATCACTGTCATTCATGTGACCTATGCACTATGGAAAGGACATACTTGTAGCACGGTGGTAAGTCGTCCAGTTGCGACTTGTGAGGCTACTAACCAGGGCTCGAACCCTGGTTCTCGCAAAAAAAGAAATTGCCCCCTTGCTGTGTGTTCCCAAAAAGTATGGGTGAAGACCCAGCTTGCGGCAACAGTGTCCCTTTACAGTAAAAAGCCAGCTTTTGGGTGCCTTTTCCTGGCGTTTCAAGTAATGCCTTTGGGATGTCTCTCGCTCTCTCCCCTTGGGTCGAGGGTTTTGTTTTGGTTTTTATCTGTTCTGTTTTTTTTTTTTTTGCATGGCTGCTGATTTTCCTAGCTGTTCAAAAGTTACCAGAATATAAATATTTCTATGAGCCTTGACATATGTTGGCACATATGTGTGGTCACAGTCCAACAGTATAATTGATGGAACTATTTATAGCCACAGCTCATGCATATGGCTTGTCTCTAAAAGTGTAAATGACTAATAGGGGCTGTTAGAATGTTGAAAGTAAGAGAACTTTTTTTTTTCATTGAGGGCAAAAAAGTAACGGAACTTAACTTGATAGCTGCAGGCCCAACAATGGAGTACTATGTTGGTGACAAGGCTTTCCCAGTATGCTTTCATATCATGCTGATGTCATATAGAAGCAAGAGCCTTTCAGCACATCATCAAGCATGAATATATCTTTTTCTTTGTCTTGTCTTTGTGTTTTCCTGGTACCACTGTATATTATTTGATTTTGTTCAATAAGAGGATAAAAGGATCTCTTATGAGTTTGAATTGGTCGCTTTTCCTAACATTCACATTTTCAGCAAACTGTAGCCATTTTAACTAAACAGGTTTTTTAATTAAAAATAAAAAATATGGTGCTTTCAGTTGTGTTATGCATTGTGTCAGATGGAATCAGTGAACTTTTTTTTTTCATATTCTTTATTCCATTAGATCACTGAATAACATGAAATCCCAGGTTGTATCCCTACCTTATTTATATGGTTTGATTTTTTGTATATTGTTCCTTCTTTTCTGTTATCTTCCACTCACTAATGATGATGTTTGGTGGACAGCAATATACTGTTGTTGGCAATGTTGAGACTGCATATTACAATATAACTTAGATGTCTTTTTTTCATCTGGAGGAGCACTGTCACTTCTCAGTTGCCATTTTGATGTCTTACTACTTCTACTTCTCTTTTAGACTTCTTTTTTTGCTTTGTTTTCAACTGATGTATTTATTTTTGAAACATGCAGATACGTCCAATAATGCAGCACATACGTCAGAGTAGATACAGGATTCTTCTAAATAAAGATAATTAAAGTGCATATGGCCATAAGCTGAAACATCATGGTACGGAATCAAGCTCTTCACTAGTATAATATATCTTTTGTTTATAGTTTTTCTTATTGGCTGATTGGTAGATTTCATAGTTGTTAGGCTTCTCTAAAATTGCTTTTTAGTGCTAATGGTCCTTATCAGCATTATTGGTCTCATTGCATTTGTGAAAAATCCAACGACCAGTCACTTTATGCCAGCTTTTTCATGCACATGGCCATGCCCCATTAGTTGTACGACATAAAACGATAGTGTTGTTAATTCTAAAGTGAACCTCTTTTCTTCGGAACCAAATTGGACTAGCTTTATTTGGGAACATTGCAATGCAGGAAATAAATTCATATTGATATTGGTTTATTCTTGACTAGTCAGTCACAAGGAAAGGAACCCACCAGAAAGGCCAAGCCAAATCTGTTAGCAATCTAGCTAAGCCAAATAGCCAATGACATGGCCCTTAAATTATACATCAGCAGGAGCATGACCATCTTTTCCCTTCTTCTTTTTTTGTTAACTCAATTGCTTGATTTAGCATTGTATCCCCTGTATTATGTTAAGACGTTTTAGAGTTCATGCAACCAAACTTTCTTAACTAACTCAATATGTTTCAGACTATGGATCAGTCCTATGAAAATTGTATCATTATATTTGGAGCTCAAAAATGATTTGGAAATACTATTGTTATTTAATATCCCCTAATATAGTAATTGGCAAAGTCACATCCTGGAGACCTGGAATAGTCAATATAAGTAAATAAAAACGCAGGGAGGTGTACGAGTAAGGCTTCTCAAATCCAGGCAATGTACTTTTTTGTTGGAATATAAGTGAATTGCCCACCTCTCCCCCATCAGCTTAAGCTTTTGGGTTGAACTGGTCGGTGCATGCAACTTAATATGGTATCAGAGCCAGAGGTCTCGAGTTCGAATCCTGGTTAGCGCAATTAAATAAAATAATTGCAGCTCGCTCCTAGTTCCACGTCTGAGGCCTGAGGGAGCCTCCACGTGAGGGGGAGTGTTGGAATATAAGTGAATTGCCCACCTCTCTCCCATCAGCTTAAGCTTTTGGGTTGAACTGGTCGGTGCATGCAACTTAATACTTTTAATGAAGATGTTGAAAACCAAGTTCTTTAACTCTTTTGGGCTTCTTCAATCATACCTAGCTTGAGGGGGTGCCATTTTATGTAAACAAAATTCGACCTAGACTATTGCACAAACAATGAGGAAGAGACCCAGACACCCAGGAAGCATGCTAGCTTCAGCCCCCATGACAGTTGAATATTAACTCATAGCCAAAGTGCAAAGCTTTAACAGATTTTGCTGGCTAATTTACAGAACACATCATGGCTATGTCACATAAACAATGATGCACAAACTCAGTGGAGCATATATTGAGTCTCACCACGTTGAGGCTTCATATATTACCCAATCTACATGGTAGGTATATATTCATGAATAGTTTCTTCCTTTTTCTTTCCTGAATGTGTTTACTTCTTCTTGAGGATGATTGCTCCTTTGGACCCTATCAAATCAACCAATCCTTTTCCATTCCTGTATTCAAGTAGAAAGCGATCAAGTAGCTTGGGTTCTCCACACAGAAAAGTGTACGACAGAAACAGGAAAGTGAAAGGGGAAGAAAATAGCTCTCAGGTCAATACTCCAAATTTCTTCCTTTACAAATATACAACTGCCGTTTGTCGGCAACTTATCAAAAGAAATGAAAATACAACATGCAATAATTAATTTTCATGGACGTGCATGGCAGCAGTTGAAAAGTTTGGGGCTGCTTGCATGGTGAGAGCTACCGACACATGCAGTTTTGCCCGTGGCTGTCTATATTTATTTAATTTCCACCAGAGAGTGAACAAAAACTCAAATATGCAAAAGTTGAGTCGTCGTGTACAGAAGGAAACATCAATTTTCAAGAGAAAGAAAAAGGAGACTCTAGAACGTACTTTTCTATGCATTCTGCTGCCACTTCTAATGCCAGGGCTGTCCTTTCCTTGATATTGCAAGGTCTTCAACTGAGGAACAGCTGTGGAGGATGATTTCTGTATCAACTTAATGTATCTATGTAAGCAATTCAGCATAGCTCAGCCCATGAATCTCTGAAAATTACAAGTTTCTGCTTCTGCTGATCTGCTCTGTTCCATGTGGTGGAACATAATGCCTAGATATTCTCAAAAGACAGTTGCATTCTTTGCAAGTCCTTGTCATACATGTCGGGTGCAGCCTGCAGCTGTTGCTGTGGCTGCTGATTCTGGAACCAAGAAGCACATATCCCTTCTATGCTGAATTGGCTCTCTGCCTTGATCACGTCATCATAGAGCGTTTGGCTCTGGTTCTGCATGGCTGTGGTCGTCTCGGCAAAGGTTCCATGGAGCAAGTCAGGCCACTTAAGTTCCTCTACTAGGTGAGCCCTTGTATCTTTTTCTTGTCCGATGTCTGTCCATGGGAAGACACTGTTCTCCAGAATTGAGCTCGTGCTCCGTGGTTCAAATCCCATACTGTTGCTTCCTCTGCTCCCAGTACTGCTACTGCTGCTAGGATTAGTACCATCCCAGTAGAATGAATCTACTGCGGTACTTCCAATGCCAGTTCCTCCATGTCGAGGATTATCAGGCGGAAGATTCAGCCCCATTGATGTAGAGAGGGCCGATGGTGAAACTGGCGGCATCACTGTAGAAATTGTGCTGCAGTTGAAGTCACTCTGGTTGAACCAGAGTGAATTCATATTCGCCCCATCGCCACTGCCACTCTCACTGTTGTAGCCTAAAGGCTGTTGGAAAGGGAAATAGAGAGTTTGTCCTGATGAGCGGCAGGTTGATGGACTCTCGTGTCCAGCAGTAAGCTGCCCCAGGAACAACTCCTTTGGTGGCACCTTAGGGCGTGCCAAGTTTGGAGTTTCAGTGCGATTCTTGTCATACACGGGCATCAGCATTGATGATTGAGCTGTCTCGCTGAGGAGGTGGCTCAAATTCCCCAGGGCACCAGCGCTTGATGGGTTGACGTCGCTGGACCCTGAGGTTCTCTCGGTGCTGATGGTGGGAGCTACTCCGCTGCGATCAGCCTCAGTAAGGGGTTTGTGGGTGTTGGGATCAATGCCTTTCTGCCTCAGCTTCTTCTTGATGCACGAGTTCCATAGATTCTTGATCTCATTATCAGTCCTCCCTGGCAGCTGTGCTGCAATTTGAGACCACCTTCTCATGGAAAAGTGAAGTGCTAATATCAGCTAAAATTACCAACTGCTGCTTTGCACATATGCAGTCTAGAATTCTGATACTACTTCTCAGGCTTAAATTTACCTGTTTCCGAGGACAGCGTGCAGCTCAATGATGAGGTCTTCTTCGTCTTGGGAGAATGCCCCTCTCTTGAGGTCTGGCCTCAGATAGTTTATCCACCTCAGCCTACAACTCTTTCCACATCTTTGGAGCCCTGCAACAATTTGTCTTCTCGAATTTAGATAATTGAACTGACCAAGAGGTATTTGAGAGACAAGAGAGATTTCAGTTGGCAATTGGAACCAGAAAATGCAGAGGAAGGAGAAGGGGAGAATTGAGAGTTGATAACTGAGGACCAAGGGAAGAAATATTCGTTGTACATACCAGCGAGTTTGGGAACAGAACTCCAGCAGCCATGGCCATGCTTTGTTATGTGATTCATGAGTTTCTCATCCTCCTCAGGGGACCAGAGCCCCTTTCTCAACTTTTGCTTGTAGCAGCAAGAATGCCTCCCCATCTCAATGCAATGCAGAACCTGGGAGCTCCGAATTCACAGAGCTTACAGGCCTGTGGAATGTATATAGCCCACAATTATGCACGGCGAACACCTTCTCCAGTAGCACGAAGCTTCTTCAATGATCGATGATCGCTGAAGGAGTGGGAAATTGCAAAGGTTGTAGCAACTTATATACCACTGGATGATTGGGCTTCAGCTGAGGCTAGAATTGAGCAACTGCATGGTTGCAGATAGGAGATTTCAGTGGAGAGCAAGGAAAGGTTAGGGGCACTCCTCTCCTTTTCTTTGCAGGACAGCCCTTTAGCACCTTCTTTTAAAGGTGGTGGTGGAGGTGGTTGTGGGCTTGTGCCAAGGGAGGTTTAGCCCTTCCTTTGGTTTGCTTCTGGCTATGTGTGGGCGTCTGTCTCATCATCTCCTAAGAATCTATGTCTGGTGCCAAAACCGGTGGGGTAGCCCCGTAGCCACCTCCACCGATATTTTAATTGTCGTGACCTTTGTGCAAGAAACTGTTACATTAGACCACCTTTCATTTCCTTTCATCCCAATTCCCATGCCTGGCGTGTTTCTTCGGGCACAAGCCAGTGAAAGTGAAACGTGTCTATCAGAGTTCACATTATTAGGACACGGATTGATGCTGTTGCTGCCATGGTGAGTGACTGTGACCTTTAGCAGCCAGTTTTTCTTTTATCTCTTTTCTGCAGCTACTTCTGTGTCACGGGTGCTCCATGCACGGCAGAGCACACAGTTGGGCAGAAGCATTGTCCACTTTTCCTCTGTTGCTAATTAAGACTCTTCGTGTTAGCTGCTGTTCGTTTCGTGCGTGCATGTGCACCTCATTTTCTTCTCACCTGCAAGATTTTATGCGTCAGACCTAAGTGTTGTCCTTTTTTCTTGCTTTTCAGGTAACTCACTGGGTCACTTCTCTCTGGGGGAAAAAGCCTTGGTCAATCATCACAGTTGGGATCGTGGGGAAAAAGCGATGTCAGCAGATGTTCGTATTCCAGGACAGAGAGCATCTTCCTTTTGTTTATCTCCGGCAGCTAGCAGGCTGTCTAGCAATTCTAATCACAAATCGTTACTGCTCCAGTCCAACATCAGGAAGCACGTTGCAGGCGCTGAATGTCTGTCAAGAATCAGGCTTCCTATAATTGCAAAGATAATCATGCAGGTACGAGTATAATGATTTGTCTGATTGACTGTCGCTAGCGTCAATGGAGGCACTGATCACTGCGAGGAGGGATCTCAGAGCCTGTGAATTTCTTTCATGACACTTTGCATACAAAAAGGGTCCACTGGAGGAGACAAACTTCTCTTGAGTAATGTATTGGGAACGAGCTAGTCAATGGGCGTATCATTGTTGGTATCTTTTGCTTGTCTAAAGAACTGAGTGTTTTTATCCATGATTCCATGATTAGGATTGTAATGGCACCCGTCTGTGCCCATGTGACGGCGGATACTCGTCGCCAATTAAACAAACGTGGCACGAATCAAAAGGCTCTGATTGGTGAATTTTATAGTCTAGTTTCCAGCTGATCATTTTGTCCTTTGATTCCCCATGCAATGGATCTCATCCGTTCTGGAACCTTGTGTTGTCTGTTGCGTATAGTGTGGCACATCTATATTATCATTTCTGAAGATTGTATGTGCATATATTACTTGTTCTGGAGATTTTATTTGCTAGTTATCAACTGTCATTGTTTGAATTCAACAAATAAATAGATGCTCCAAGAATCAATGTCACCATCTGTTCTTCCTCCCTCCATGCAGGACTAGCAGTTGAGCCAGGAAAAAGGACTGTCAGGTAAGTACCTACCTACCTTTTGACTGTAACTGCTAGTGCTCACTTCCTTTTTTTGGCCCCGGGGACAGGGAAGAAGTGCTCATTCGTCCACTCCAGAATCTGGACTGGGTGAGGGTGACCCTACAGGTAATTTTGGATGTAGTTAACCTGTGTGCAGAGCAGTGGTACAAAAGCTCTGGGTCTATATAGTAAATGCTAAATCTATCACGCATAGTTGTGTGTCTTTTTTTTTTCTTTGCGGAAAGGTGATTATATTATTGTATGGATGGATGGACAGAGGTGGCATTATTCTGATGAGAGAAGGGAAGGCGGGCGGCGGCAGCAGAGCATGGCAATTAGCAAGGCTGGCGCTAGAAGATCACGGGGAAGGCAAGTTTGACAACGGGGGCATCTTTTCTGGGGTCCCCAGGAAGCATATATAGGCCCACCCCCTCCCTAATCCCTATGGTACACACGATTCAGGCTGGGCGTTCGGTCATGACCGAAAATTCGGGTCGGTTTCTTCGGTCTTTTTTTTTTTACTTCGGTCCATGAAAATCGCAAATCGAAGTGTTGCCCAAGAAAACAAGAACCGACAGATCGGTCTTCGGTTGTAACCGAGCAAGACCGACAACGAAGAAAACTAGAGACAAGGATGACTGCTCGAGAGAGGAGGAGAGGGAGTGGGCAGCGCTGGTCAGCAAGAGAAGGGACAGCGCCCTCAGCATGCCCCACCCGAGCAACGGCGATGCCCTTGGGCTCCACCGACCGAGCAGTGGTGGCGCCCCCGGCCTTCCCTGTCCGAGCAGCGGCGGCGCCCTCCGGCCTCGCTCGTCCAAGAGCAGCAGGCGCCCCTCGTCGTTGAGTCAGCCAAAGCAGCAGCAACCCCCGGCCCCGGCGTCGTTTGAGTAGTACTTGACCGTGAGAGAGCAAAGAGAGATGAGATAGGAAAGCAGTAATGAATGGGAGACAGACCCACGTGATTGAGAGACAGACATGAGACGGGAGATAGATGGATGAATGAAAGGATAAGGTTCTGAGTCTTCTGACGTTCTCTGCCTCGGTCTGTTCGGGTAAATCGGTTAACCGATGCAGATGGCCGAGTACCCGATATCACAATCGGTTTTCAACGGTTCGAAACCGATCAAAGGACCGAGGACCGAATGTTCGGTCTGTTCGGGTTCCGTCTTCGGTCTCGGGTTTTTCTGCCCAGGCTGACACACGATGATGCATGGTGAGTGATTTACTTAACAATATCCGTCCATTTCTTCATAATAGGGGTCACTCATTTGTTTATTATTTACAATAATGATAATGGTAATAATAATAATAGGGGTCACTCAGCGTTATTGAGAGAGAGAGATGTGTGTTAAATTGTGATGGCCTAGGCTGGTGATGATGAACGAATGATCGGTACAGCCGGGAATCCAGAGGGATGAAAGATCGGAACAGGACCGCAACGTCCTGTCCATAGTACGCGGGGTAGGCCCGTGGAAGCTTACGGTACGCAGCTTTGTGCTGCCTTTGTGAGAGAGAAAGAGAGGGGGAGAGAGAGTGGGGGTGTAGCGTAGGACAGTGGGGCCGGCCGTCCCTGGGGCTGTTTAGTTGGCAAAATTTTTGGCGAAACGTTACTATAGCAGTTTCGTTGTTATTTGGTAAATATTGTCCAATCATGGTCTAATTAGGCTTAAAAGATTTGTCTCGTCCATTTCGTCTAAACTGTGTAATTAATTTTATTTTTTATCTATATTTAATGCTTCATGCATGTATTCAAAGATTCGATGTGACGGAGAATCTGAAAATTTTGGCAAAATTTTTTGGCATCTAAACGGTGCCCTGGTCTTGGAATGGAACGGTAGGGCACCATCCAATCCCAATCCAATCTTCCCGTGTAGCATAGACGCCTATCAAGCGAGAGGGGGAGGCGAAAGCGAAGGGACCACGCCCATGCCCCCGCCCCGCGCGGCCCGTCCGTGTGCCAACCAACTAGACGCGCATTAGCGCGCTAAGTCATTATAGCTTGTAATACAAATTTCCTATCTATCTATCTATCCACGACATACATGCACATATATGAATGTGTGTGTGCGATGGTGATATGTATACTATATACATGTAACAATTAATAACCTCATCAGGACTTGTTACATGTATATGCGCTTGATATATATATATATATATATATATATATATATATATATATATATATATATATATATATATATATATATATATATATATATATATATATATATATATATATATATATATATATATATAGCTTAGTTTTTCAGGGGTCTTGCTCAGAACAATAAGTAGTGAATGCTGTTGCACAGGAATATCCCTGCGAGTCGCCTTTGTCCTTGTCACACCTTTTTGTTTTCTCCTCCCGTTGCTAGCTGTCCGCGGACGTGTACGTGCGCAGGCATCCTACGTCCATAGGCCATGCACTAGGAGGGGCCTACTAGATACGGAGTATGTTCCCATCGTGATTTAATTATATATTGGAAATATATACATATACATCTATCCATCTCGTGTTAATTTCTGGGCCTCTAGTGGCGATGGAGTCGATACGTGCCTGTCGACCTCCCTTTTCCACGCAAAGAAATAGCAGATTGTATGAACTTGCTTTCATGCGACATCACTTTCTCCAGTGTGTAGTATATTCATGTACGCGAAAGCTTTTAACATATCAAAGAAAGCTTGAAAGCTGCCCTCGTTTGTCCTGCATTTTTCTTGTTGATTCTCCCCGCAGTTCTTTCACTGACCAGTCCAACATCCAACCACAAATGCCACGTCGATCGATTCTTAACCCTATATAGCATGTAGCCATGCACGTCTAATCTGTCTATCTGTATATATGTAATCACAAGAAACCCATCATCAGCAAGTTGCAAAACGGTGATTTGAAAGAGCTATACAAAAATAATGCCTGGTAGAATCAGGTATATATAATAATAAGCTGCCTAATTAGCCAGTATGGCGTGTCGCGTGTCATGCATTAAGTTATTGCAATAGGAG
This sequence comes from Saccharum hybrid cultivar R570, assembly GCA_038087645.1. Classification (NCBI taxonomy): domain Eukaryota; kingdom Viridiplantae; phylum Streptophyta; class Magnoliopsida; order Poales; family Poaceae; genus Saccharum; species Saccharum hybrid cultivar. The sequence goes on from JAQSUU010000425.1 coordinate 2,611,713, forward strand.
TGTATAATACACACCGCCAGTTGTATATAACAACGAAGAAGACGATTTTGTGAACCTGGCTTTTAAGTCAAACATGTTATATCCATCCATCCATAATAAACTTTGATATTCCGTGAAGCCTGCCGACAGATTTTCCTTTCTTTCCATGTAATACAAATGTAACTGGGTCCAACTCAATTTAAGTTTAGGGTAGTTATCTATATAAATTGAACGGAAAAAACAGGCAATGATTACTACTTAGTTATATAAATTGCGCGGAAAAGCAGGCAATGATTAGTTAGTTGATTAGTTCTATTGTATTGCAAATGTTACACTTCTCTAGAGCCCGTCGTCCCTTTTTGAAGAGGAAAAAACCCTCTAGAATTTTGTTTCGCGAATATGCAATTGCGTTTTTCATTAAGAGGAGGAAGAAAGTCACAGATACAACCAACCTAGCTTGGAGCGAGACACAAACCCAGCCGGTTGGTCAGACATTAGTTAGTTAATTACTTCTACTGGATTGCCGTGTTACACCCGTCTCTGTTTTTTTGACTTAGCTTGTTCGTCTTAGTGGTCACGTTGCCTGTCACTTAATTTAGGTAGTTGATGTTTGCTCAAATATTTCTGTACTGCTAATGTTTATTGCATTCATTAAACCTACGTACTGAAACTTATATATGTAGGAACACCGTACCTTTCATTTTCAGGTGCAGGTAAACAAAACAGACATAACATTTTCACACGCTTAATAATATAGTACTAGTAGAGTACTGTAATTTTTTGTCGGCACAACTTAGACCCAAATTAAATTAAAGCCCACTTGTATTATGTGGCATTAGCTAGAGGACAGAGCAGGGATGTGGGAGTATTAGCGGGAGGGGTGGGGGAGAGGGGGGCATATCAGATTGGGCTCCATTTGCACGCTAGCATCACTTTCCTTGACCCCTTTTGTTATTAGCAAACAAATCAAAGCTAAATAATGCAAACGGCTGATGGATGCATCGCATGGCACCAGTGCAAGAATCAGTTGGATCCACACAAAAATGGGCGCGCCGATGCTGGGATGAATGAATTATCTGTTGAACTAATTCGATTGCGCGCTTGCTTAATTTTATGGTTGGTATTATGCCCAGAGAGCGTAGCTAGAGTTGATGGCCAATCAATTAATCAAAGAAGAGCGGGGGGGGGGGGGGGGGGGGGGGGGGTGTGGTCCAATAATCCACGCACATAACACGACTAATTAATCCCCCGTCCCTACGATGGTGAAGTCGCACCTTCCTGCAAGGAGGTCAGGCCAGGGTCCCCCGTGCATGCATACACCATATACTGTATGCATTTGCAATGCAGTGCATGAGCCGGTCGCTGCTGTCACTACTACAGATTCAAACATCACTGCCGGCCCATCGCTGCCGGATTGTATTGGGCCGGCAGTGATAAATTTTCACTACCGGTTCAAACTCTGACAGACATTCAAATGATTGGGGTAGGGATCAAACCGGCAGTGAAGCTCATTATCACTGCCGGTTCGTGGCTGTAATCGGCAGTGAAGCTTCACTGCCGGTTCGTGGCTGGAACCGGCAGTGATAATGAGCTTCATTGCCGGTTCGTGGCTGGAACCGGCAGTGATAATGAGCTTCACTGCCGGTTCGTGGCTGGAACCGACAGTGATAACACTACTACAGAATAGTTAAGTCTAAACTCACGTCCAGTCCGCACCCAGACTTCTCCGCTCTCTCTCTCTCTGCAGACTTCTCCCCCGTCGCGCACCTCCGCGCGCCGCTCGCTCCTCCCCTGCCCGGATCACCGACTACGAGCGCCTCGCCGACTTTATCCCCAACCTCGTCCAGAGGTCCGCATTTTTCTCGTCTCGATTTGTCGCGTCTGAGCTGTGATTGCGCTGATGGGTGTCTTCTGAAGGTGTCTGATTGGGGTCGTTTTGTTCGTGCTTGCTTGCAGTGGGACGATTCCGTGCCCGCATGAAGGGCGGGTATGGCTGGAGCAGAGAGGCCTGCAGCGAGCGTTATACTGGCACATTGAGGCGCGCGCCGTGTTGGATCTCCAGGAAATCACTGACTCCGTACGTTGCTGTGGAGCTGTGCTATTGTGTTTTTCTCTGATATATTTCTTTGTTGTATGAGTTATATTTAATAAATCAGAAAAATGATGATGGATCTCAACCATTTTCTATCCTATATATATTAAGTTACATTGTGTTACTTGATTATTCGTTCATGATTATGCTTTTAGATTAATGGGCGAGAACTCCATTTCTCAATGGTAGATGGTGACTTCAAGAAGTTTGAAGGAAAATGGTCCATAAGATCTGGTCCAAGGTATGCATCTGATGATCATTTTCTTTCTGAGGATAAGTGGGATGGGAGGTAAATCAATAAAGAATAAGTACATGCATCTTATTAACTGCCTTATTTATTGCTTTTCTTTTTATGAACATCCAGCTTAATTTCATCACTAGATTATACTTGCATCACCATGATGCCCCAGACTAAAAACAATTTTCCTTCTTTTCATTATTCCTTAAAGAGGTTTCCAACTTCTAGTGAGCGGAAAAGGATATTAAGTCTAATATGGCCTATTTTGCTTTTGTTTGCTAGCAGGTCCTCTAGTGCAATTTTGCTGTATGAAGTTAATGTGATACCAAGATTTAACTTCCCGGCTATATTTCTTGAAAAGATTATAAGGTCAGATCTTCCTGTAAATCTTGGTGCCTTGGCTTGTAGAGCTGAAAAGATTTATCTGGAGAATCAAAGTTGTGGTTCGAGAAAATTCTCTGTTAAGGACTTGAAGCCATCATCTACTTCTTCTCAGCTTGATAAATTCCATAGTACGACAATTGATACTTCTTCTAGTAAGTTTAAGGAAGCACCTCCCACTTCTGGTGTTAGCAGTGTGCTTCCATCACCTGCTTCTGAATTGATTAGCAAATGGGGTGTATATGGAAACATATGCAGAATTGATAGGCCTTGCGTGGTAGATGAGATCCATCTTCGAAGATTTGATGGCATGTTGGTAATTTACTAAACTTATATCATTACTTAGTGGATTCTTAGCCATCAAGGGAAGGGCATTAAAGTTTTGTCTTATCCTGTGATACGGTGTGCATGAAGGAACATGAGGGGGCTCATAGGTGTGTTTTTGCTAGTATCACTGTGAAAGCACCAGTTCGAGAGGTATGGAATGTTCTCACGGCATATGAGAATTTGCCCGAGTAAGTAGTTCTATCCTTCTACAATCTTTTGAGTTCACATTCTTATTTTATTACAGGGATGATCTAACAAAAATCATTTGATAGATTTGTACCAAACCTGGCTATCAGTAGGATTGTTCTTCGTGATAATAACAAGGTCCGCATAATGCAGGTAGAATATGTGGTTCTCTTCTGTCATATTTTGTGGTTAACTGTTTCTACTAGAACATATGAAGTAGGCCTGGCTTAGGTTGTCCTTTGTGTTTTTACTACACAGCATAAAAAAGTCCTCAAGTCATACACAGTTTTCTCTTGTGTCCTGGTTTCGGTTCACTCGATTGTTTTCATTGTGCTCATCTGAAAGAAAGTTCTGTAAATTCAGTCTGATAGTCTTTATTTTCTTTTTCAAGCATTATATCTTTTGAAATCGTTTTTCTAGGAGGGTTGCAAAGGTCTGCTGTATATGGTCCTTCACGCCCGTGTTGTTATGGATCTTCGTGAAAATTTTGAGCAAGAGATCAGGTTTGAACAAGTTGAGGGTGATTTTTACTCGTTTAAAGGGAAATGGCGCTTAGAACAACTTGGGGATCAGCACACCCTGTTGAAGTATATGGTTGAGACTAAGATGCATAGGGACACGAATTTTTGATGCTGAACCCTTCTCCTTTGTGATGCTGAACCCTTCTCCTTTGTGATGTACGAATCGTTTTGTGGGTGAGTTGATTTGTGATGTGTTGAATCCCTCCTCCTTTGTTTGTGATGCACGAATTTTTATTGGATGAACTGCTTGATGGAGCGGCGGCGGTGGCCAGCAAACATGGCGGTGGCTGCAGCAACGAGCATGCTCCAGCGAGCATGTATTCCCTTTTTTTTATTTTTTTATAGCCTATCAGTGCCGGTTTGTAACACGAACCGGCAGTGATACACGAGCTATCACTGCCGGTTTGGCATAACTGGCAGTGATGTGATCAGCTTATCACTGCCGAGTTGGTTATGGCGGTTCAAAATCCGCCAGTGAAGGGGGGTTTTGAACCAACAGTGATGTCCTTCCCTGGTGTAGTGTGTTTACGGTGGCCGTAACAGCTACAGCTACGTACTGATCCCTGTACTAGGAGTCCAGTAGGACTGCTGACGACTTGGCCACTGCACTCCACTACTGTTTCTTTTGTTTGTTCGTTCTCTATGGTCCCCCATCACATCACCATTTATGTATGCGCAGTGTGCAAGATACTGAAACACAGGGACGATGATGATATGAATTTCACATGAATGCATGCATTCAAGAATTTCATATGAATTTGGAAATTATTATTATTTCACAAATTGTAAATTTTGGGAATCGCCTAGTTTGCACTCTTATCACGGAGGAGAGGTATTTTATGGTGTGCCTGCTCGGACAGAGGATGGAGCTGAGCGAAGCTACAATTTTTAACTTCTCCGTTCTTGGGCTCCTCTCAGATTTTCGGACGCGTGGAGCTATTGCAGTATTGCTCCTCTTCCTGTTTGGTTGGCGTAGTCGTGAAAATGGATGTGGAATAATGGGTGAAGGAGCGGTATTGTTCTGCTGCACTATTTTAGCAGTATTTTTCAGCAAATAAACATAATTTTTTTTTCTCACAACAAATCAGCATAAGCCAAATTTCAGTGAGACGAACGACACCAAAAGAGCTCTATATATGTCTCGTGCACTAGGCGTGGTGTGGGCACGTACGTGCGTATACGTACATGCCCTGTGGTTGGCGGCGCTAACTCCTGTGCCCGTATAAATGATAGTACCTTAAAGTTCACGTATATACGACGTCGTACAAGGCCGGGCACTCGTAGCCGGCCGGTGCCCAATCTACACGTACGTGCACAGTGAAGAGTCGCGTATGTACGTGCGTGATGCGTTACTTGCTTGTCGCATGCTGCACGATAGATAGATGGATGCAAAAATGGTCCAACTCTCCAATGGCTAGTCTGGCTGACCCTCGACGCAGGGCTCATGTAGGAGTGTAGGACTACTGTCCATTACTGTACGGTCGGAAACGTGTGGCCTGTATTGCTATTGCATATACAGGCGCTTGCTGCTTGGCATTAGCTAGACGATGCATCGCGTTTTGGAAGCTAGCGTACGTGCTTGTTTCTGTGGGGTATGTAGTACGACGGTGTGCATGCTATCGGGCCGGGGGTCTAGCTATCACGTGAAAATGCACAAACTTTTATTTGTAGATATATACATGAGAATCATATATATCAATAGCAGTCAGGTACTAGTATATACATATATACATTCTAGTTACAGATTGTAAATGCGGTGCCACTGTACATGCATACGCACCTGCCTGAGTTTCAGTGTTTGTCTGATGATGAACGAAGAAGCTTAGGGCCGGTTTAGATGCAAAATATTTTGCAAAATGACACTGTAGCAAATTTCGTTGTTATTTGGCAATTAGTGTTCAATCATGGTCTAACTAGGCTTAAAAGATTCATCTCGTCCATTTCATCTAAACTGTGTAATTAGTTTTATTTTTTATTTATATTTAATGCTTTATGCATGCGTCTAAAGATTCGATGTGATGGAGAATGTTGAAAAATTTTGCAAAATTTATGGCAACTAAACAGGGCCTTAGCAAGGAGGTACGACGACGACCGTATGCAGGAACTGTTGATGAGATGCGTTGCAACAGGTGCGAATACCTTGTGCCTCCAGGAAGGTAGGGAACACAATTATTTGTGTAATCCGCTTTAGCTGCTTAAATGTGCAGTGCAGTGGAGGACTCTCGTTCTTAATAGGATGATGAGCGTGAGCCAGTGCATGGTGTGAGCCTGTGACACAGCGACAACAGCAATAGCCAGCGCTGGTCCTCGTGTGTCAACTATGCCACATAGTTCGTCTTTTGTCTTAGCATTCCTTGGTCATATGCACGCACAGCACACGTATGGTACGCTACTGTGTGATTACTACTTATTAGGACGACTTTCATTAATGTACGTCGTTTTATGTTTGTTGTCATTATCATGGGTTTTTTTTTAAACTTTGACCGCTTATATATGTATATAAAACATATATAGATTTATAATGTGCGGTTGATGTCAGTATATATATTTGCTATGAAAACGAAACACTTTCATAGCGTGTACGATCCTTTTTTTAAAAAAATTAGATGTTACATTTTTATAGAGATAAATAACAGGTCAAAGTTTCACCTTGCTTGTAAACTATATCGATGTCCTAAACAACTTATATTTAACTTATGTTTATGATCGAAGAGAGTATGATCATATATGGTCAATAAATTGTTTGGAGAGCATATGGAAATGGAAATACACGGTTGCATGCATTGGGTCTCTTTGTTGTGTTTACTTGACTCTTTGGAGGGTTTTTATTGCTCTGTTGTATTTGCTTAGTTTTGGTTTTTTTCTTTTTAATATAATCGGCAGCTCTTATCCGTTAAAAAAAACATTGTAGTAGCTAGTACTATTTATCTATGGGGAGAATAATTATTTGAGCATTATTCCGAGCAAAAAAATATGAGCCTCGACTTATACATCCAGTGGAAGTATATATTCCAAAAACAATAAGGTCTCAGGAGAATCATAAATATTTTGAAACATGCTTCCAGGAAACCGGTATGAATAATTGAACACGCTTTCTGAATGTTATTATTAATACCTATTTTTCTAAAACAAGAATTGGACGAGCCAAAGCATTGATTTGATGTCAATTCCGCTTGAATACTGTACATGATTATATACCACGTACGTACGTGAGCTCCCTACGTCAGTCTTTTTTTTTTTTTGCGCCTGGACTCCTGAGGTATAGCCATAGTATCTGAACATTGTGTCTTCACGTGTATTCACAGACTACAGAGCATGTTGCAGTACCATTATGTCTTCACGTGTATGTTCAACACCTGCAAGATTATTTTTAGGGAATAAATCCCTAGGTGAAAAATCACTGACCCGAGCAAGGCTCGAACTTAGGACTCGTGGCCTCCGCACTGGGAGAGCTCACCATCCGAGCTAAGGCTCGGTCCGTCAGTCAGCTTCTTCATCAGAGAATAAGCTGCCGTGTGGTGTGGGAGCTATGAGAGGCGTAGAGGAGGTGGACGTACGTGTCCATGTCCAACTTCTCTGCAGATGCAACCAAATGAAATATAACTAAAAGAGAGAATCTGATGAATAAACTGAATCTTGGAAGGTCAGATGTAGCTATACGAGCGAGGTGGGTCACGTACGTACGTACGTAGAAACGTAGCTGCCTCTAAAACGTTCTCGTTGCTTTCGATGCCTTCAATTAATTCGACGTCGTCCCTCCTTTCCTCGTGCTGTCGAATGATGTTAAGATACGACCCAACTGAATCCTTATCAGAGATGGATGGATCATATATATGGGGTCTAGAGCATCTCCACCAGATTAAACAAACACAATTGTCTTTTCCTATAATAGCTAGTAATAAAAGGGATTGAAAGGGGAAAAATATGCTTCAATATGTCCCCTTCTAATCTTTTTTCCTTAAAAAATTTCTCAAACTCTCAAAACATTTCTTCTCTCTCAAAGAAAGAAAAACAATCGGCAATTTTTCTTAATCCTCTTTCTTCCCTGCCCTCTCACTGACATCTCGTATTTGCACTACCGAGCTCAGAAAGCGCACAACTGTCCTATCGCGGTCGCCACCATGCCACCGCATAGGTACAGCCTCCGCCACATCGTGCAGGCGAGTAGCCGCTCCGCCATGCTATGCGGGTGAGTAGCCGACCTCCTCTGTGTTATGTGGGCAGGCGAGCTGCTGGTCTAGCGTCACCGATAGGAGATGAGATGGAGAGAAACAAGAGAAGAGAGAAAAGGAAGAGATATTTCTTTATTACCAACTATGTCTAGAAATTGATTTTGAGGGTGATATACCAACCGTCTTTATAAATTGATTTACAGTGGCAACTTGAAACATCAATCGAAATCTCTGTAACTATTTTTAAAGATAGATGGTGACTATCCACTGTTTACGATTCTGCTGCTCTACTAAATCCACAGTGAAAGTTTGGGAGTTTGGAGCAATTCAAAAAGTCCCAAGAACCCGTGCCATCGACGGCCGTACGTGCACGCGCCGGTAGCGCCACCGTATCGTCGTACGCTTAATTTGCCGTTTTCGTTGGTGTCGCTGGATGACACGCGTCGGTTACGCGCGCTAATGACGAAGACGGCCGTACGCTTGTCGTCGTCGTTAAGGAACGGCCTGGCCGACAATAGCCGCTTGTGCACACTTGCGGTACCTTGCCTACGCTACGTGCTGCGTGAGCTTGTACGCTTGCAGCGGACCGTACACCGTACGTTTGTGGTCACGTAAATACACCGGCAAAATTGGTACTCAACTGTCGCTTTCGGTTTTGTACCAGTGCTACATGGTGTGTGTGTGCGGTGATGATGTTTGCTAGCTTTCGTCGCTGAGTAACATTTACATGCATACAGACGTAAATTTGTAATGTTTGGAATGGAGACAGACATGCATGTTTCTTTTTTTTTAATGAACGTAACTTTGTTGGTTGGGTTTACTGTAGCGGAATCTCTATCTGTGCGGATTTAAGTTCTCGTTTTGCTTTTGTATTGTGTAATTCATTTTTTTCAAAATTCAAAATGGAGATACAGTACTACCTCTGTTTTAAAAAAGAGCATAATTTTAATTATGTATGAATAGAATTGTATTCTTTTTAGACGCAAGGAGTAGTATGGATAGACCTGTAGTTCCAAACAATAGGTGGGGGAAACTGAAAAAAGAATGAAGGACGACCTGTATTCGGTGGAGTCAATCAGCGGCACCGTACTTGTTGGTCACGTACAGTACAGTTGCGTTATAAAACCATATCTCATGCATGGTTGGATATATATCTCGATTTGATCAACGCGCCGGCGCAAATATAATATATATAATAATAACAATGAATGATTCGATTTGGTATGGCATAATCATCAGAATATTTGCTCACAAACTACAGACCGGCGCCGGCCACTGTCGGTCCGGTACGGTGACAAGTGACAAACATCTTAAAATATGTATCAGTCACTGATCGAGAGAATATCTTCTAAATGGACAAGTAGAATATTCTTTGTTTGTGTATTCTTTATTGCTTTTCCTTTGCTTCATTTATTTATGTAAGGCGCATTATTGAGATATGAGAAAATCTCCGTAGTAGACTTGCTCATTTTCCGACCGGGCTACAAGGTCGGTTTCATACGTATTTATTATAATGTCACATCAGTAAAAGTGATGAGATGGCATAAAAATTAAGATGATAGAAAATAAGTTTCATTTCATTCTATGAAACCTAGTTGTCACTGTTTCCTAGTCAATCCAACTCCAACTCAATTTGCATTGAGAGCTCAACTCAATTTGCATTGAGGGCTCATGGCTTCATCTCCGTGTGTTTTTGCCAATCTCATGTGACTCGCATCCTGGTTGTGCACTGCATCTCATGTTTACCATGCTCTATATGCAATTTATTCTATATATGTGACTTTATTATAGATTTTTTATATCATACGAAAACTGAGTAAATTAAACTACTTTTGTTGATATTTTTTATGTTAGTACTTAAATTAGGTATTACAAGTGGCTACATGTTCATATCGCACACAAATCACAACACCATGCAAGAATTAAATGTTGCAATTAACATATGAAATAATGAAATGAAACTGTAGTTTGATATAGGTTGTTTCATATCTTTGTTTTCAAGACTACCATGTCTTTGAAACATGGACATAAAATCTTCCACTGAGACCAACCTAAGAACCCATAAACTCTTGGGCCCAAAATATGTGCCCCATAACACCCATGGGCAAAGCATAGTTTGAACATTAAACCCGATTCTGGAAAACATTTTGGAGGTGTTGACTAAGTCAATCATAGCTAGAAATCATTTTTAGGAGAGGTTGACTTAACAAAATTGTCCTAAAAATCGATTTATTGGGGGAGGTTGACATAACAAAACCACCCCTAAAAATCATTTTTTAGAGTGGTTTTACGATCATCCCTAAAAATATCTTATTTCTATAATCGATGACATAGCAATGGTTTTGAAAACCAGCCCTAATTAAAAATCGATTTTGACGAACTCTAAAAAATGTTTTGTGTGCTAGTGAGGTGCAAATTAAGTTTTTAAGAATCTCACCTGAATTTGAGAAAAAAAATAACTACACATTTGTCATGTGAGTTTCATGAAATTCCCTTTCCAAAGGAGACCTACAAAAGCAAAGCAAAACTTGATCATACATATGTGATTCGTGGCAGGAAAGGAGGAGCTCAATGCAAGTCAACGTACATACAGTGGAATACAATCCTGTGGAAACTTCGTCGTGGTTGCATATATTGTACTTGTGCACCGACAGTAGGAAGCAACGAACCTGCCGGCTGAAAAACTAGCTATCTCTCAAGCAAAGCAATCACACATGGAAAAAGTGAGAAAAGAAACTAAAAAGGCTTCTACATTTATTTTATATTTATATATGGCGCCTCTCCAATATAATCGAAGCGCAGAAAGGTGTGTGAAGCGATTCTCTTGATCCATATCATCATTACCTGCAAAGACTAGCATCATGATCCTTTTACCACTGATTGGCTAGCAGCCTAGCAATATATAGGCTAGCTAGGATATAGCTTAGCAATAGGATCATATCAGACACATTTTTCTAAGGCCTTGTTTAGATTCCAGAATTCACCCCAAATTCCACTATGCAAAAAGGAGATTCCCCATCATATCAAAATATCGGCAAATGTATGGAGTACTAAATGTAGATGAAATCATAAACTAATTGCACAGTTTTATTGTACTTTACGAGATGAACATTTTGAATCTAATTAATTAATTTTTAGACAATTTTTTACACTAAAAAACAAAAGTGCTACAGTGTTCGGGGTGCCACTGTGCAAATTCGGCTACCCGGCATCTAAACAAGGCCTAATTAAAACGAGGATATATCGATCGGTCAGACACATACAAGTCTTGGAGAGCTAGGGTTACTAATTAATATAACAGTGTGTATTGAGAATCCTATTAATGACACACAAGCTATATGTTGGTATATGAGGCTAAGTAGTATATTAGTATATGGATTATAACAGAGTCGCCATATTGGACAGGTAGACAGCACATATATAAACTGTTTCCTAGCTAGTAGCCATGTGAGTTCAGTGATAATCTACAGTTGAGTTCACCATGACTACTAGCTAGGGAAATAGTTTATATATCGTAAATGGAGGTGGCTACAGAATAATTTATTTTGTAGCTGGCTACCAAATTAAAGAATATATATATATATATATATATATATATATATATATATATATATATATATATATATATATATATATATATATATATATATATCCACCTCCATTTACGATAATTTTATATACTAATTTACGATAATGTCAATACATATTTACGGTAGTTGGGTTACTATAACACATGGGGATATTTACCGTAACGTTATAGTAAATCACATAGTAAGGAGTTACTATAATCTCGTAAATTAGCATACTAATTATCGTAGCTCAAAGTGACTACAGAATAAGTTACTTTGTAGCCAGTATTCTACGGAAATCATCTCAATACATAGTTAGATTCCCATGGAACTTTCATCTAGTCTACTCCCTCCGTCCTTAAATATTTATCGTTTTTGTTTTCTGAGAAATAATTTTGACTAAATATATATAAAAATATTAATATTTATGGTACATAATTAATATAATTATATAGATATTAATTGGGGACAGAGGGAGCAGTGTATTATATACTGTTTCAATCATCCAACTGCACGTACGTACATGCACGTAGCTAGCACAATCATCATCATACTGATTGCGTGAACAAGTAGGCTTTTTGGTGTCTTCACGTACTCTTTGCGTACTATATAAAAGTGTCCTGCCTTTCACACACACACACACAAAAAAAAGAGTGTCCTGTCTTGCTTGATGGACGTGAAGGGATTTATGAAATCTGAATAGGGTTTCAATCTTTCTAGAAGAAAGGACGAACCCTACCGACGCCGATTAGATATGACGATGGGTGAGAAATTTAAAAAGCTAAACAATTACAGGTGAAGTTTCCTGCACCTCACATACTACAGTACTAGTTGATTTGAGTGCAGCAGGACAGGGGCACGTCAAGCTAGCCCTTGTTTAGTTCCTCTAATTCTCCTCTAAATTTTACTATGCAAAAAGAAGGTTTCCTGTCACATCAAAATGTTGGCAAATGCATGGAGTACTAAATGTTGATGAAATCAAAAACTAATTGCACAGTTTTGTTGTACTTTGCGAGATGAACATTTTAAGCCTAGTTAGTCAAAATTTGGATAATTTTTACCAAATACAAACGAAATGCTACAGGAATTCTGATACAGTATTTTTCTCCCCGATTCACCGAACTAAACCAGGCCTAGCAATATTGCTAGCTAAGCATAGCATGGCACACGAGCTAGCTAGCTAGCTCCTAGCTAGTTAGCTGCAGCAGCACCACAGGTCTCTGTAGCTAATTAATAGCATAATTATTTATCAGATGCGTTTTGATTACACATTTGTCCATGCATCACCCAATAATCCCAGCCAGCCAGCCAAGAACCAACCCGCCTAATAATCATGGCCGGCCGGCTGGTTGCACTGTTGGATATGATCCATGGAATGGAACTGTCAGCTTGGGTGGTTGCCTGTCTGTCTGATTGACCCTTCGTCTCTCTCTTCCGGCGGGGCCATTAATTGTTTTTGTTAGTGATAAGAGAGTTCTTAATCAACCAGCAAGCTGCTAGTGAGGCAGAGTATTATGGGGACGAGGACAACGACGGAGGACGGCTGTGAGATGGCAACGGGTACATACCCGACGGGTAGTGCCCACCCGTACCCGTACCCGCACCCGCAAAATTTTACCCGTCGGGTTACCCGTACCCGCATGCGGGTAAAAAAATAGTTCCATACCCGTACCCGCCGGGTAATTCTCACCCGACGGGTAACCCGTACCCGATAGCATACCCGAAAATTACCTAAAAATATCAAATAGTCACATACAAAAATAAATCATTCTAAGCTTCCAACAAGTTACAAACATGCTAACAAACATTATTAGCATCATTACAACAAAGACAATCTACTAGAAATATAGTGGATGTCTCAATGGGCCAAATTCATGACTTATATGCGCTAAAATAACTGAGGTTGACTAGTTATTTTTGCGGGTATGTCTTACCCGCGGGTATGCGGGTATGGGTAGTATACACCCGCACCCGTACCCGCATACCCGATGGGTATAGGATTTTGTTCAATAACGTACCCACGGGTAGAAAATTCATTCCATACCCACCTCTTTATCGGGTAATACCCGTCGGGTACTCGGGTTTCGGGTACCCGTTGCCATCTCTAGCTGTGTGCGTTCCTTCCGCCATGTGCAGTGCCGGCCGGTGAGATTCTTGGTGTGCCTAATTGGTAGCTGCACGCACGCGTGTTGCAATGGTTCCATGGGAATGGGATTGAGCAGTTGGTAGTGTGATAATGTGCATATAAACAGCGCTGCTGCAACCGTCATAAACCGTCCCTGACGTGCTGTGTTAAATCAGGCCTTCTAAATTTGAGTAAATTTATAGAAGAGAGCACCAAAATTTATGACACCAAACTAGTACCATTAGATATATCATAAAATATATTTTCATAATATGCTTATTTGGTTTCATAAATATTTATACTATTTGGAAAAAGTCTACTTCACCCCTCCAACTATGGGGTGGTCTAGTTTACCCTTAACTATGAAACTGTCTAATTTACCCCCCTGAACTTTGCAAAACCGGCCAAATCACCCCCTCGAGCGGTTTTGGACGGTGGTTTTGCTACAGTAAATCACAGAAAAATCATAAAATAGAAAATCTAATTTTGTTAGCCTCCACATGAGTAGATCTACACAGTGAATATATAATATGGTATACTTTAGTACAAAGTTTTGTTGTATGATTTATTAAAATTAATTACAGAAAAAAATAGATCAAAATTTACAGCAAAAACTTTGTACTAAAGCATACTATATTATATGTTCACTGTGTAGATCTACTCATATGGAGTCCAACAAAATTGGATTTTTTCTATGATTTACTATGATTTTTCAAAGATTCAGACGAAATAAATTTAAAAGAAAAAGGCAAAACTGCTGTTACTGTAGCTAAACCGTTGTTACTGTAGCAAAACCACCATCCAAAACCGCTCGAGGAGGTGATTTGACCGGTTCTGCAAAGTTTAGGGGGTAAATTAGACCGTTTCATAGTTGGGGGTAAACTAGACCACCCCCATAGTTGGGGGTGAAGTAGACTTTTTACTATACTATTTTCTATAAGTTTGGCTAAACAATAATAAAAAAAAGTTGACTTAAAACAACTCTAAAAATTGATCTATTCAGGGACAGCGGGAATATATCGAATCAGGAGTAGTAAGCAATACAAACAACATGGGTTGGTTCAATCGATTACGATGCCAGCATGGATTTGTGTATTGTTATTATACTCCTATGTTTTTATATGTCGTACTAGCTTTGAATTAAGTAAAAAAATTGACCATTAATTTTTATAAGATTTATAAGATTTAAATAGGTTAACAATGTAAGATTTATATTTTTAGATTCACTATGGATAATGAAATACTTTTGTAATATATAATTCACATGTTGTGAAACTTCATGGATTTGTTTTTAAAAAATGCTAGTTAAAGTTAAGAATGTTTGACTTAAGACAAATATAATACAACATGTGAAAATATATATGGAAGGTGTATTATTTGAACCAATAAATCTAACTATATGTGGTGGTATGACATAGATATTAGTGTATCCCTGTCGGCGCAAATTACAGTTCAGTAGGGATAGTAGAGTATATCTACCAAGCTTATTACATGTCAGCATTGTTAGTATCTTTAGAACAATAATAATTCATCTAAAAAAAATTCAAACCGGTGTATCAAACAACAAAAACACATTGTTTCTCAGTTTACTAAGGAATATGTTGTAATTGTCTTCCTTTTCTTACTTTCACACTTTAATTCTTGTGGCCATGGCCAAGGATCACAAGGGACAAGAGGTGTGAACCTAAGAAAATGATTTAGAGAACCTTTGGAACCACAAATCATTTAGATAAAACAAACAAAAAACAATGACATTATATAGTTTGGCCTTAGTATGACTTATTCTAAATGAAAGATAAAAACACAAATACATTCATTTTGAAGATATGAAAGCATCTCGTGATTGTCGTTAGTGGTAAGAAATTCAAATCAGTCTTGATCACATCTAATCATTTGCTGTCTAAAGCTTGAAAAGCCACACGATCCATCCTTTATGTAATAAATAAATATAAATTGAGAAACAAAATATATGCAAGAAATTGGACAAAAATGCATGTGCCATTTAACAATCAAGTGCATCATCATAACAAGAATTAAATTTATGCATAAATAACATATGCTAGCATGGCTTACGGTCATTTCATCATGATCATAACAAGAATGCACGGGTTACTTAAGCATATCTTAATTCTATTATCACGCGTACCATAAATTAACTTATTACTTAGAACTAGTATTATCAATCGGTCATGCCCATTACTAGTTATCAATTAATCCCTAATTTTGATAATGAGTTAAGCAACGATGTTACTAAATATCCATCAACTATACCATAGTACAACTCAACATGCATCCTAATGGGACATATGTTAATTATGGAGGGCCAACAATTTGAAAAATGCCACAAATACACAAGAATACCATTGGAAGTCAGGAGATGTACCTTTGTGTTCTTACCCGCAATAGATAGATTGGACGAAAAGGCCAACAAGTGTGGCCTTAGCAACCACTCCATTGATTGTATCACCACTAATGAGTACATGGTCCTCAAGTATCCTCATCAAGGCCATAACCGTATCCTTAGGTTGTAATTGTCCTGTACACCAATTACAACTCTATTTGTAACCCTACCCCACAAATTATATAAGGAGGGGTAGTAAACCCCTGATCCGTGACCACAGACACATCTCGCACCCTACTCGATTCAAAGCTCAACAAAATCGACACTCAGAG
Organism: Saccharum hybrid cultivar R570; assembly: GCA_038087645.1. Lineage (NCBI taxonomy): Eukaryota > Viridiplantae > Streptophyta > Magnoliopsida > Poales > Poaceae > Saccharum > Saccharum hybrid cultivar. The sequence continues at coordinate 2,627,976 of JAQSUU010000425.1, forward strand.
TAATACAAACAATCATATAAAGTGGACATACGGATCCCAACTGAACTAGTATAAATATCTAGCTAGCCCTTTGATCTACTATGCATGATTCATATGATTACTTGCTAGTGAAAGAAAACCGACAGTTGACATGCTAGGTAGGGGCTTATCACACATGAATCTATCTAAATAGACAGAATGGGCTTCTTCAACAACAACGACATCAACGACTTCACTACAAGCTAGATGATTAGTTTTTGCTCCTAGGATTCCATCAATGACTTAGCAAGGCAGCAAGCTCTCATTGTCGTCCTCGCTAGGGACTGGGTGGGGGCTTAGACTTCATCATCGACTCATCATCGTGTGACGTTTAAGTGTGGATCAAGTGTGCTATGGTGGGGGTGGATCAAGTGTGCTATGGTGAGGATGTAGTGGATGGAGTCGGTGGTGGTGGTGGAATGAGTCCATGGGTGTTGTTTGGTACTTAGGGTCAGGGGATTAAGTAGAGTGTTCTTTGAATACTACATCCAATCTTTCTACAATGTTTCCAACACATGCATGAAATCTTCCCTGAGACTGGTCAAAATGTGTGAGTGCTTCTTTGATTCTGCTTACTAATTGGGATTATATATGTAGATTACCATTTGCATTGGCACATGTTTTGCTTAGTAATCTTTGAAAACAAAGTTGAGAATAAACTGTTGCCAAACATGGACATAGTTGGGCCCACCCAATGGCCTGTTAGCTGGCGATTGCCGATGGCTCGAGACGGCGACGAACACATCCCTGAACCACCGCGCGCATGTTTAGCGTACGGTCATGTCCATGGACCTATCGATCGCCCAACTCCTGTACAAGTACGCTCGCCATGCCTGCATGTCTGCATGGAAGCTTGTAGTAATTGTGGGCCAGCCAGCGTGCCGGTGCTCGTCATTTACTTGTATGACCAGCTTAGAGGTGGTCGACAGGTCTGGTCAGAGTATACTTGGCCAGCTGGGCCAAGCACGATGGGCCAGCCTAGGCACGGCCCGGCCCGGCTCCCATTGTGCCCGTGCTTGGCATGGCCCGTGGTAGTGCTGTGCCTGGGCCGCAACTCTGACCTGCAGTGCCGGCCTAGGCACGACACGATTATTGGGCTGGCACGATGTGGCCCGTTTATTTTCCATCGTTGGATGAGCACTGATGAACCACAACCGTTGGATATTAGTATAAAAGCATCTCTCCTACCCCAAACCCTAACTTCCTTCCTAACTTCCTCCCTCTCTCTCCTCTCATTTCCTTAGCTCGTACCCTCCTGAGGCCACCGCTGCCTGTTCCCTCATGGTATATCCTCACGAGCTCGCACTTCTGTCCCGAGCGGTGCTGCCCCCACCGGCCTCACCTTCCTCCACACCGGCCATTGCCACCCCACCACTGCCTGCCTTGCTTGGCGCCCCCTCTGCTATCCAGGTCGACGAGATCTACAGCGGTGTCCTCCCGTCCTGGTGCATCCTCCCATCCTGTGGCGGCGTGGCGTCCTTAGCACGGTGGCACGACGGTGCTGCAAGCTGGAAAGCAGCGATGCGATAGCACGGCGGCAAGCTGGCCTCGATGCGGTGGGGTGGGATGGTAGTGCAGCGGCGGCGCGATGGCCTCCGGCGCGAGTGTCGGTGTTTGACCACCGATAGCCTACCACGGGGGTACCCGGGACAGTTGTTCGGGCTTTGGCGTGTGCTAGAACTCGACAATGAACGCAGAGACAGTCAATTTATACTAGTTCGGGCCCTCGATCGTGATTGAGTAATAGCCTTATGTCCAGTCGACGTTAGCCTTTGCGTTGGATTGATTGCCTTCTATCGTCTCTTGTTACAGGGGTGCCCACGCCCTCTTTTTATATCGATAGAGCGGGATGTGGTGCGGTTACAGAATGTGTCCTAAACTAAATACAGAAGTTACTTTCTATAGAAATTTGGCTAATCTAGTCTATTCTACTTGGATTAGGTGTAGCGGACACTGCACCTCTCCTTGCTCCAGTCCGTGGACTAGGCCAGGGTCCACGGGCTAGTGGTCATACCGCTGGGGAGCCCTGTGGGTCCCGCATCGACAAGTCCCCGAGCATTTCATGGTTGAACTCGAAGACCTTGTTTCTTTGGCATTGCCTGATGAATCAAGCTTATTTTCGGTTCTTTTCGACGTGAAACCTTGAAGTGGTCCTATCTTGAAGAATTCTTTTGAGTGACGTGTGCTTTTTTGAAGAAAAAGGCACTCACTGGGTGTAGCCCCCTATTTGGAATAAAAAGTTAGAGAGTCTTGAATCTTGATTGTTGGAAAAACTGAAAATATCTTATGAGGATATGTACCCTGCAGCCCCTGAGCATCTTTCCAAGTTCTTTTCAATCTTTAAGAACTCGGATAGAGGGTCTTTTATCGTCTTTTTAGGTAGCCAGCTTTATGTCCGAGTTTGGTGGTGGTTGGCGGTTGAATTGAATTCTATGTAGTCACGAGGTTTACAGTGTTGGTATATTCTTTTGAATATGCTTGTCCTTGAGTACTGTTCCTTCATGCGCGTGTCCTCTTCTTATTGCTATCTGTCTTTTCACCGAGACCTTTGTTAGGCTTGTTTTGTTGGTGCTCCCAGTCTATGTGCACTGCTCTTTGGCCTATAAATACCCTCCTGGTGTGCTGCTTCGATTCATCAAATGTCCTATTGTATAGTCCAATGCCTCCCCATGCATGAATATGATAGTTTATGAAGTAGAGCAGCCCCCGGGCGTGAGTTGTGAGTCTTGTAGCAGATGGAAGAAGTCTTGTGATTGAGATTAGAGGTAGATTAATCTCACAACAGCATTGTACCAGGTAGTACATGGTGGCATGTGGAAGAAGTCTTGTGATGTGTGATGTGTTCCATCATCCAGTAGCTCCGGGTTGATCCTTTCACACTGCCTTGCGACTGTCTAGTGCAGATCACCGTCTGATCCAGGATCACATCGGGTTTGGGTAGACTGATGCCTATGAGCCTCACCTGGTTTGTGTTGTCCCGTTGTGCTACTGATATCCGTCTTGGATGTACTGCGTCCTTCCTTTGAAGAAAACGGTGTATCCGAGTTGAGTGTCTTCTGCCGTGTTGTAACTAGGAGCACGTAGTCATTTCTAGAGTCGTGTTCTGCTTGGGCTCCTTGTTGCTACCGTGCTCGTCATAGTACCAAGTTCATTGGGTCTTGTAAGATCTGTAACTTTATGTCCTTTGATGATATTTGTAATAAAAAATCTTTCTTTCTTAGTTGTTGTCTCCTTTTTTGTTGTTTGAGTGCTTTTGAGTATCATCCGGGTTGTTTCTGGAATATTTGGGTTCTCTAGCATCGTTCTATATCGTCCTCTATGATTCTTGTGAATGTTGAGTTCTTTCTGAATTATGCAAGCTGTAACAATTCGACAATGACGCAGTGTGAACGGATAAGTCTGAAATCTGCCTGTTGCACTGTACCATTATGAAAAGTTGTGTCATCCGTCATTTCGGTCGTGTCAGCTATGGTAAGAAACAGACCGTTACGTTCTCATTCCACGTTAAGCGGGCCTGGTGGGCCATGTTTTTATCGTTGTAAATCTATTTAAGGGCCTTTCTTCTTCTTCCCCTTTCTTACCCTGCCTTTGCCTTCTAGCATTCAACCTTTGTAAAACCCTAATATCTAGAGCTTTGCCACCGCCATTGTCGCTGCTCAGACACCACCGCTGCTCGTGCTTCCATCGTTCCTTATATGCTGGTGTATGGGCAGAAGAAGCCAATGAGCAGCAAGTCCAAGGAAATCTTGGTGGACGAGGAGGTGTCGTTGAGCGTGATCGAGAATCAAGATTTCATTGCCATGAGGGCCGCAGAGAAGATCTGGCCACCCCCATCCATGATAGAAGACCAACTGTGGGAGTTGGTTAGTGATGGCCTGATCTAGGAGCAAGGCTTTGCGGATTGGAAGACTCTAGGTCAGCGTCGGGTTCCCACTCTTAATCCTGGCGAAATTGTCTTGTTCGTCTCCTTCATCCGTGCTGGCCTTTGCCTCCCAACATATTCTTTTCTCTAGGGTTTTCTCCAATATTTTGGGATTTGCTTAAATCACTTGACTCCAAATGGTGTCCTTCACTTGTCGGTGTTTGTCCATCTCTGTGAAACCTTCTTTGGAACCCCTCTTCCATCTCCTTGTTCCGTTATTTCTTTTGTCTAAAACCACACGCCTGGAGTGATAATATTTCTCCTCTGGGTGGTTGTGGGATTCAATTCTGCCAAGCCACCACCATCCTTCCTGGTGCTTCTGTCACAGAACCCAACCCATACGTTGAGTATGTCCCTCGTCCAGTTCCTCGAGCTCCTCGTAGCGTCAGCAAGAGGGCCCGAGCAGGCGATGCTTTCACCGGTGTGTCTATTACCAAGAAGCCTTGTCAATCGAGTACTCATCTAGGTACTCAAGTTGTAGGTAGCATGCTTCTAGGTGAGCATTTCAATATTCTTTATCTTCTTTGTTGTTTGTTCATGTCCTTAACTAAGTACTTTCTCTTTTCTCAGATGGTACTATAGTTGAGTTGCTCGAGGGCGAGGAGGATGAGGATGTTGATGTGGCCCTCGACACACATTAGTGAGTTGTTGTTGTATTTTTGTTTTCTTGCTATTATTCTTGGGCACTTCTTTTGACTTGTCCTTATCCTTGTCCTTTGCAGTAAGTGGGTGTCAGGCTTGATTTCTTCTAGGGCTCAGGCGTCAATCGCACCATCCCTGGCGTAGGGTGGTGATGATATTTTTGCTGCCACCATGCCTCCACCAAAGTCTTCAATTCGGATTAGAGGTATTAGTATGAAGAGAAGGATAGCTAGGTGAGTGAAGGATAGCTAGGTGAGTGAATTCTGGCTAGCTTGTCTTGTCCTTGTTCTTTATCTTTCTTATATATTTTTTTATTGGAGGGTTCTTTGTCATCATTTAGGCCACCATCATCGCCTCTCCCCAATCCCCAACCAACTTCTTCTCAATCCGTTGGTGCTCCTCTGCACACTGAGTCCCAAGATTCAGAGCGTACATCCAGCGAGGCGACTGTGGGGGAGGCGATGGCTCAGGCTGATGAAGCCATTGTGGAGTCGCCCAATCCTACGGTGACTGTGACTGTGGCGGAGAAGCCTACTTCGGCTTCGGCTCTGGTGGTAGTCTCCTCGGCTTAGCCGACTTCTTCCGCTAGTGGTGGCGTTTCCAGCAGTCTCCATCTGGAGGAGGATGTGGTGCTACAATTTGATGCCACCCATCGTCTCTCCAAGTTGACTGCATCTTGGGGAAGGCTTGCAGCTGGGGCGGCTTCCTTTGGAGAGCAGCTTCAGGTGGGCATCTTCTTCTTTCTTATTTTTGGCATTATGGCTTGTTTTACTCTCTTTTCTTATTTCCTTCCTTTTTCTGTGGGAGAAGTCTTTCTCTCAGGATCACTCTAGCTTTTTTTAGCTCGGGTGAGACTAATAAGAAGCTATCCTTTGAATTGAGCCAGCTGAAGGCATAGTTGGCTAGTAAGGAGGTGGAGCTAGATTCCGAGCGCCAAGGATGTCAGGACTCTGAGAGGGCTCTCTGCGCGCAAGTCATTGAGGCTGAGTAGAGGAGGGATGAAGCTATGGCCGCCTTGTGGGTGTCCTCTAGGAAATCTGAAGGTTTCAAGGAGTGTGAAGGTACTCTGAGTTCTTTTTTGTTTCTTTGCTTCTTCATTTCTATAATTCTATTCTAATTTTGTACGATCGCTTCTTATTGCTTTGACCAGCGCTCCATGGAGATAAGCAAAAACTCTCAAGGGTTGTTGAGGAAATGAAGATACTTGTCTGTAATAATCACAACAGGGCTGAGGAGGTAATTACTCATACTGAAGAAGAACTTGCCCTTGCCACATTGATTCAACGTGGAACTGACAGGGATCTTGTGTAGGTCCAAAAGATCTTCAAGGATTTGTCCTAGAAGCTGGCGTTATCTGATCAATGTTTTGCCACTTTGTGGAAATCTTTTAAGACCATTGCCAAGCTTCTTCGGACTTCTAAAGATGATGGAAGGACATGGGGTGACTTCATCCCATTGATCCCCATGCTCCTTCAGAGCTTCATCAAGAATGGGGTCCACACATGTGTCAAGAACATTTTAGCTCATATTCGTGTTCTTGCTCTATCGGTCCCTTTAGAAAAACATAGGGAGAAAACCGATGATGACAATTATCTAGAGTCCATCGAGAGCGCTGAGTCTGAGGTTGAAGACCTGGCCAACTTCATCGCTGAGAAGCTTGATATTCATCTCCCCCTTCTAATGATGAAGCTGACAGCTAGGCTTTGTAGTACCTAGGTGCATCTCTCTTCTTTGTAGAGATATACTTTATATGCTGCCTTGTAAAGAAACTCTAGCTCTTTTCGATACATCTTTAATATTTTGCTTGAATTATTCGAGTGAATCTACATGAGTTGTTTTTCGGATCTTGGAATTTTCTTTAGCTATGTGTTGGATATAAGCCTTAACCGTTGTAGGTGTGCCTAGGCGCTTTAGAGTTATGTCCCTCCAACTGGCCATACCCTTGTTTTTTGAATCTTCGTGAGTCTTGCCGGGCGTAGGCGCTAGATCAGTTGGGTTCTCTTGTCCTGTGTGGAATAACTTCGGGATAGGGCGAGCTCAAGCTTCTTTTTCACCTCTTTTGCTCTCATCTGGGTTGAATAACTCTGGGATAGGGCGAGCGCTTTCTGGCTCTCATCTAGGCTATGAAAATAACCTAGGATAGGTCGAGTATTGGCTTAGCAGCCTTCTTACTCTCATCCAGGCCTAAAAAGACTTAGGACAGGCGAGCTCAAGCATCTTTTTAGCTCTTTTGCTCTCATCCAGGTTGAATAACTCCGAGATAGGGCGAGCTCTTTCTGGCTCTCATCTAGGTCATGAAAACAACCTAGGATAGGTTTGAGTGTTAGTTAATCAGCCTTACTCTCATCTAAGCCTGAAAAGACTTAGGATAGCGAGCTCAAGCATCTTTTCAGCTCTTTTTCTCTCATCCAATTGCGAAAACAACTTAGGATAGGGCGAGCTCCCTCTGGCTCTCATCAAGGCCATGAAAACAACCCAGGATAGGTTCAAGTGTTGGCTTAGCAGCCTTCTTACTCTCATCCAAGCCTGAAAAGACTTGGGATAGGCGAGCTCAAGGTTCTTTTTAGCTCTTTTGCTCTCATTCGGATTGAATAACTCCAGGATAGGGCGAACACTTTCTGGCTCTCATCTAGGACATGACAACAACCCATGATAGGTCGAGTGTTGGCTTAGTAGCCTTCTTACTCTCATCCACTTGGATATCATATGGGGGAATCAGAAGTCTATCCGTTGAGCTTCTCCGCATGAAAAAGTGCACCACTTTCACACCGGTTGCGTTACGCAGTTAATGTTGAAAATTGAAGCGCCATGTTGGTTTTGGTGAAGGAATTAACTCTACCTTTATGTTGAGGAGGCTATTGGACTGCTTGAGGAGATGACTTAGCCCTATTTAACTACCCCTTTCATGATTGTTTCGGCACCTTCATCTTTTCAATCTTGCCACAGCCAAAATGGTAAAGAAGAAGTTTATCCAAAGGCGTTGCGTTCGTAAGGTGCCACGTTCGTCGCTTGAACGCTCTCTAAGAGTTGCTATTTTGGCAGCGGCGTCAAGCAGAGGGTCTTCATCTTTATCATCCTCAGTACCGTTGTCCCTTGGAGTTCGAGAGGCTTTGGTGGTGGAGAAGGCTCTGCCCGCCAGGACATCAACGTCGATTCCTACTTTGCGGAAGGAGGAGGATCCAATGGTTGCTCCTGTGGCTAATCTTGTCTTTGTTCCTTCTATTGATGTCGCCTTGATAGGGGTTGATTTGATCGTCCTTAGCAGTGACAGCGAGGATGAAGTTGACTGGGAAGCGCTCGTTGCCAGGGATAAAGTCGACTGGAAAGCTCTTGCCGCTGAAGATGTCGATGACGTCGAGTCTATGGGTAGCTTGTCCCCATCGAGGATTTGATGGCGGCTTGGACGCGTAGCTGTTGGCCCTCGCTTTGTTGGCGTAAAGGAGATCGAAGGGCGGGCTATCCAGTCGTAGATTCATCTTGTTAGATTGTCGATGTATTGGCTTAGCAGCCTTCTTACTCTCATCCAGGCCTAAAAAGACTTAGGATAGGCGAGCTCAAGCATCTTTTTAGCTCTTTTGCTCTCATTCAGGTTGAATAACTCCGAGATAGGGCGAGCTCTTTCTAGCTCTCATCTAGGTCATGAAAACAACCTAGGATAGGTTTGAGTGTCAGCTAATCAGCCTTACTCTCATCTAAGCCTGAAAAGACTTAGGATAGCGAGCTCAAGCATCTTTTCAGCTCTTTTGCTCTCATCCGGTTGTGAAAATAACTCGGGATAGGGTGAGCTTCCTCTGGCTCTCATCTAGATCATGCAAACAACCTAGAATAGGTTTGAGTGTTAGCTTATCAGCCTTACTCTCATCCAAGCCTAAAAGGGCTTGAGATTACGAGCTCAAGCATCTTTTTAGCTCTTTTGCTCTCATCAGGGTGTGAAAACAACTCAGGATAGGTCATAATAAGACTAATGTTGGCGAGGAACATCATCTTTATTTTATTGGTCATGAATCCTGATTACATGTTGCTCTCTTGCTACATAATTTTGGTCTCGAGTTCTTCAAGCATAGAATCTCCTTAGCTAGATGATATGCCACGTTTTCCTTACTTCTATCCCATCTTCAGTCATCAACTTGTATGTGCCTAGTCCGGTGACTTTTGCGATAATAAAAGGACCTTCCCATGGGCTGAGTAGTTTATGGTGTCCATCCGTTTTTTGTATTCTTCATAGTACTAGGTCTCTGACTTAAACTGAGCGTTGTTGAGTACTTTTGTTGTAGTGGCGCCTTAAGCCTTGGAGGTATCGAGCTGACTGAAGGGTAGCGTTTACTCTGACTTCTTATGTACTGTTGAGTTTCAATCTTCGGGCATGTTCTGCTTCTCCCTTCTCGTATTGTTTGATTTTTGGTGATATCCAGATCAAGCCTGCAGGTAGCATAGCTTCTGATCCATATACTAAGAAAAAAGATGAATATCCAGTCGCTCTGCTTACTTGAGTACGTAGCCCCCAGACTACCTTAAGTAATTCTTCAATCCACTTAGAGCCATAATCTTCTAGTTCTTCATACAACCTTGATTTCAATCCGGCTAGTATGAGTCTGTTGGCTTCAGGGTGTGTAACTGACGCATAATCTATACTGATGTCGTAGTCTTGTGCCCAATTTCTGAACTCGATCTGTAAAAGGGGAACCCAAATCTGTGGTGATGCGATTAGGTATTTCGAAGCGATGCATGATATCTTTGATGAACTTGACTGCTTTTGCTACACTATACTTCACGAGTAGCTTGTATTCGATCCACTTAGTGAATTTGTTGATTGCAACGAAGATGTACTCAAATCCGCCTTTGGCCTTTTTGAGTGGTCCTACTTGATCTAGCCCCAGCATGCGAACAACCAAGCAGGAGGATGCAAATTAGGTCGTGTGCTGGTACGTGAGCTTGCCTTGCGAACATTTGGCACCCTTTGCACTTTCTGACTAGTTCTTCTGCATCTTTCAAGGCTGTTGGCCAATAGAAACTGGTATGAAAAGTTTTGCCCACCAGTGTCCTTGAGGCTGCATGGTTGCCGCAACAACCTGAGTGGATTTTATCTAGGATTTCTTTTCTTTTTTCCTTTGAGATGCATTTAAGAAGTACTCCTGATGACGCAGCTCTTCTGTATAGGTTGTCGCCTACAAGGACGTAGTTCTTGCTTCTTCTGATTATCCTGGTGGCCTCTTCCTTATTAGATGGTAGCTTGTTTTCTCTGATGTAGCCGATGAAGTCTTGAGTTCTTGATCTGGTGATTACCATGATCTGGGTTGTTGGTGCTGGTGGCTCAGAGGTTATCTCACCGGGTTGTTTTATGGAGGGTGATGGCAACTCCTCTACAAACACACCTGGTGGGAGCTTCGCTTTGTTCGATCCCAGCTTGGCGAGAACATTGCCACAACGTTTGAATCTCTTAGAACATGCAGTATTTCTAATCGTTGAAAATTTTTCTCTAGTTTTCGTACTTCAGCACAATAGGCGTCCATGTTGTCTTTGGTGCAGTCCTAGTATTTGTTGACTAGATTTATGACCACAGCTGAATCACCATAGACAAGTAACTGTTTGATTCCAAGAGAAGTCACAATCCATAGTCCATGCATGAGTGCTTCATACTCTGCTTTGTTGTTTATGGCTTGCCACAGTATCTGGAGTACATATTTAAGTTGTTTTCCTTCTGGTGATATGAAAAGGACACCTGCGCTAGCCCCGCCTAGCTTGAGTGATCCATCGAAGTACATCTTCCAATGGTCAAGGAAGGCATCTGACGCAGGTTGTTGGATTTCTGTCCATTCGGCCATGAAGTCTGTGAGTGCTTTTGATTTTATTGCTTTCCGCAGAGAGAAATTGATATTTAGAGCTCTGAGTTCTATTGTCCACTTTGATATGCGTCCTGTCGCATCTCTATTGTGCAGGATGTCGCTAAGACGGAAATCTGTTACCATGGTAATCTTGTGGTCTTCGAAGTAGTGTCGTAGCTTGCGGGAAGTAATCAGGAGGGCGTAGAGTAGTTTTTAAACTTGTGGATATCGTATTTTTGAGTCTGTCAGAACTTCGCTGACGTAGTATACCGGCCGTTGTACTTTGTATACATGCCCTTCTTCTTCTCTTTCTACCATGATTGCTGCATTGACCACCGTAGATGTTGCCACTATGTATAACATCATGTCTTCGTGCTTCTTAGGTAGTGTGAGTATGGGTGATGAGGTGAGGTACACCTTAAGGCTTTCAAAAGCCTCCTGGGCTTCCTCTGTCCACTCAAACTTGCCTGTCTTCTTTAACAACTTGAAGAACGGGAGTCCTTTTTCATCGAGTCATGAGATGAAGCGATTGAGGGCTGCCATGCTTCCTGTTAGTTTTTGCACATCTTTTACACAGCGTGAGGGTCCCATTTCTGTTATGACTCGAATCTGCTTAGTACTTGCTTCTATTCCTCGATTACTGACTAGGAATGCGAGTAGTTGTCCTAATGGTACCCCAAAAACACACTTGTTTGGGTTCAATTTCCACTTCCATTTGTTTAGGTTTTCAAAAGTTTGCTTCAAGTCTTCAACTAGCATGTTTGGGTTCTTTGTCTTTACTACTACGTCATCAACATAAGCTTCTGCGTTATCACCAATCTGTTCACCGAGGCATGTTTGAATAGTTCTTTGATAGGTGGCACCGGCGTTCTGGAGTCCAAAGGATATGGTTTTATAACAATAGGCACTGAACGGAGTGATGAAAGATGTCTTGTTTTGGTCTTCTTCCTTTAATGCGATTTGATGATACCCTGAATAGTAATCGAGAAAAGATAGTAGGGCGGATCCTGCCGTTGAATCGACAGTTTGATCAATTCGCGGTAACCCAAATGGGTCCTTTGGGCAATGTTTGTTGAGATCCGTGTAGTCGACGCATATGCGCCATTCTGCCGTATTCTTTTTTTTTGTACTAGAACTGGATTTGCTAGCCGTCTGATGAAGAATTTCTCTTATAAATCCGGTTGTCATTAATTTTGTAATCTCTTTTTTGATTGCTACCTTTTTGTCTGGTGAAAATCTTCTTAACCGTTGTTTGACTGATTTGGAGCCTTCATTGACATCGATTCTGTGCTCAGCCAACTCTCTTGGGACACCTGGCATGTCGGCCGGCTTCCAAGCGAAGATATCTTTGTTGTCCCGAAGAAAGTTGGTGAGCGCGAGTTCCTATTTAGCCGAGAGGTGAGCACTGATGGTTGCCATTTTCTCTGGATCACCAGTACCTAGGTCAATTTTCTTCACATCGACTTCTTTTTGAGGTGCAAGGATGTAAGGCTTCTTAGCTGAGATCTTTAGTTCTTCTGGTTTCATCTGTGCAACAACAGTGGTGATTTCTTTTATGTCGTCGGCTGTCTATGCTTTGGCCACGATTTGGATTGCTTGTAGGTCACAATTGAACGCGCGCTTCAAATCGCCCTAAAGGAGAGTATTCCATGAGGCACTGACATCTTGAGCAGGAGGTATGGGTAGTGAGGTATAGCCATGAATTTGGCAAGTGTTGGCCTTCTAAGGATGGCATGATACGATGTCTCAAAGTCTGCAACTTCAAACTAAATGAATTTGGTTCGGTAATTGGTCAGTGTTCTAAATGTAACTGGCAGAGTGATTTATCCAAGTGGCATAGCGGCCTCACCGGGTACTATTCCATAAAATAGCACTCCTGTTGGGGTAATTAACTTAGCAAAGTCTAGCCCCATCTTCCTTAGCATTTTTGAAAATATGATGTTGAGTCCAGCTCCTCCATCGATCAAGACCTTGGTGACTTTCATTCCTGCAATAGTTGGATCTAAGACTAGTGGATATAGGCAAGCATTTCCAATGCTAGGCCATTGATCTTCTCTTGAAAACTAGATTGGGTATTGTGACCAATTCAGGTACCTTGGGATGGCTGGTTCAGCCGGCATGATGTTGCGGAGAGCCAGTTTATCTTGGTGCTTGCTTCTGGAACCTGGAACTCCAGAGAAGATTACTTCAACTGTTTCCTTTGGCTATTGGAAACCTTTGTCTTCTGTGTTGTCTTCATCTTTCTTCTTGTTATCCTCTTTCTTATCCTTGTTTTTTCCTTTTCTTGCATACCGATCAATGAAGATTCGGCAATCTCCTGTTATGTGGTTTCCTTACAGGTGCCATATACAATGCATATTCTCAATGTCTTCGAACCTCCTAAATTTTAATTTTTTTTGTCTTGTCAGCCATGGTGACGGTGTTGTCTGGTCCACACTTTCTGTCCGGATGTTCGATGTTTGTAAAATTTCTCTTGTCCGAGTTGTCTCTATTGTTTTCTTGGTTGTTCCTGTCTGGATTTTTCCCTCATCTTTTCTTCTACCATAATCATCTTTTCTACTGCATGTCTGAATTCTTCATTGTTCCTTGGGTTCTCCTTGCAAAAATCTTGAAATTACCATTTAGCCATGATCCCGTGAGAAAAGGCTTCGATCACTTCTCATTCGATGATGTCATGTACTTGGGCACGTAATTCTCCAAAACGTCGATAATAATCTCTGAGGCTCTCGCCTCCTTTCAGCTTGAGTCCTTTTAGCTCTGCATGCGTGATGGGATGTGTAATGATGCCTATGAAATTTTCACAGAAGACTCTTTGTAGGTCCTCCCAGCCTCTGATTGACACTGGGGTCAATTTGTTGAACCATTGGCGGGGCATGGCTTCTAGGGCCATGGGAAAGAACAATGCCTTGATATCGTCGTCTCCACCGGCTAGTTCAATTGATTGTGAGTAGATTCTGAGCCATTGCCTTGATTCGGTCTTCCCATCATATTTGGAGTGGTTTGATGGTTTGAACTTGTGAGGTAGTCGTACTGAAGCAAGTCGCCTTGAAAAATAGGGAAACCTATCGTGTGTTCTGGCTTCTCTGTGTTCCGACTCAGCTGCCCCTTCCTGCTAGCTGTCATTTAGCCTAGGAAGAAACCGTGGGGATGAGTGGTAAGATGCTCTGCTCCTCTCTTCTCTCGGATGCTCAACTTGATTACTTTGGGCGTGGTCTCTTCTTTTCTCTCGATTCTGGCTCCTGTTTGGTCCTAGTCTTTCAAAGGTAGACCTCCTTTGGCTTTGTGCTTCTTGTTCATGTGATGTTGTCCTAGCGGGAAGCTTGGAACGAGTTCTTCTGTCATGTACCTTCAGGGCCGTTGTTCAGAGAACTTCTCAGAACTATTCTTGTTCCTCGTTGGGATGCGAGATCGCTTCAACTTCCTCTAGCACCTCTCGTATCTTATCGTAAGGGGCTTTGTGTGCTCTAGCCGCACGCCTCTCTTTGACTTCTCTTTTTGATTTCCTCTTGTTGTATTCGGCCAGCTCTGCTTCGTACGTGTCCCACGCTTCTTTTTGTTGCCTGGCACGACATCTGCGACCTTCTTTTAGTTTGTTCCTTCTTTCTCTAGCTCGTTTCTGACCCTCAGACTCGCCATCATACTCAGGACCATTGGGCAATATGTTTGATTCTAATTCATCTGAAGACCTGACATCGGGTGTAGTTGGTGGCATCGGTGGTGGCCGCCGAATCATGAAGACTTCTCGGACTAGCACCAGCCCTGCCCTGCTGGAGTTGCTGATGACTTCAGTTAGTGCATTGGCATCGCGGAATGCACCACCTTCTTGGTAGGTAGAGTGATAGCTTTTTCAACTAGTCGAGTGTTGATGCTCTGGGGAAAAGTACCCGGCTAGTGGACTAGGCAGTATTGAGATGTTACAGTTAATACAAGATCTTCCTGCGCCCCGGTAAGACGTAGCCTCCGCACTGGACCGGCTGCATTTCGGAGTAAGTCTTGATACGCCCTTTCCACGTTGTTAAGTCCGGTTGGGAGGCGACTCAACTTCCTAGAAGAAACTTGAAGTAGGTTTGAATTGATCTCTTGAAGAGTTGATGCTACGTTTCGGAATCCAATTGGAAAAGAACTCGGTTTGTCTCCAAAAGAACCCGAATTGGACCCCGAAGAGGAATCCGACCTTGACACTAAGTCGAGACTAGTTGTCATCGGAGCCTGAGTCGATTCAAACACCGTAAGACCTAAGAATCTTTCTGCGAGATCTTCGACTGACCCCGTCGAAAGAGTGATTTCCTCACGGGCCTTTCGAGCTTCAACGAGACATCCTAGGAGGTTGCCCTCACTGTCCGCCTCGCAAATCCATGATCCGAAGATGAAGATCGATCCTGTTGGGAAGATCATGTTGTCAAAATCCGTAGAGCTCTTGATCACGATTGCACTGTAAGCCCCAACCTGGCGCGCGAACTTTCGGTGTTTGACCACCGATAGCCTACCACGAGGGTACCCGGGATAGTTGTTCGGGCTTCGGCGTGTGCTAGAACTCAATGGTGAACGCAGAGACAGTCGATTTATACTGGTTCGAGCTCTCGATCACGATCGAGTAATAGCCTTAGGTCCAGTCGACATTAGCCTTTGCATTGGATTGATTGCCTTCTATCGTATTTTGTTACAGGGGTGCCCACGCCCTCTCTTTATATCGACAGAGAGGGTTGTGGTGCGGTTACAATCATAGTCGGATCTAAAGAATATGTCCTGAACTAAATACAAAAGTTACTTTCTATAGGAATCCGGCTAGTCTGGCCTATTCTATTCGGATTAGGTGTAGTGGACGCTGCACCTCTCCTTGCTCTTGTCCGTGGGCCAGGTCAGGGCCCACGGGCTCATGGTCATACCGCTAGGGAGCCCTATGGGTCCCGCCTCGACAGCGAGGCGCGGCTGCAGGTCGGCACAGGCACGCGCGGGCTGCTGTGCCTAGCAGCACAGCACGCCACGACTAATAGCCTATAGTGTCATGCCTGGGCCGGGATGCCAGCACGGCGACACTATGCGGCACGGCACGACAGCGCCGCTGTGCCCCATCGTGCCGTGCCCCGCCGTGCCTTGCCTCGCCGTGCCAGTGCCGTGCCGTGCCTGGGCGGCCCGTTTGGACATGTATGGGTCAGAGGCGAATGATAGATAGACGATGCATGTGTGATATGATCAAGTACAGCCCTGGTGAGTACAGCTGAACTGGGTATGGATTGAAGGTTGCGTTGTCATACATCCAACCTTTCACAAACCCTCTTCAATTGAATTTTGAAAGAAAATGAATTTGAGTGTATTATTAAAAAACTTTTTAGTTGAAACTTTTTTTATTTAAAATCAATTAGAGGCTAAAATATTCATTACAAGATTTATGAAATGCTGATAAAAAGATATGGGTAAAGTCCAATTTACAACCTTGAACTCTCGACAAAGTCCGGATTTCAACCTCGAACTCCAAAGCCAAATAACTTTAGCCATCAAACTCTTGAAACCATTCAATTTTCAACATTGGGCTGGTTTCAAGGCGGTTTTGGTGTATGAATAGTAATTTTTGATATTTTTCCAAAACTTTTTTTTAGAAATCCAACTTAAGAAGCAGGGAAGGGGTACCTAGAGAGCTCTAAAAATCTTGATATTTTGTAGGTTAGTAGAGTGAATAACAAGGATGATAATGACATAGAACATTGTAAATTTTGTTAAGTAAAATTTGAATTATTGAATTTCAAAAATAGTCAAACTTATATATTCTATGAATTCTTAGGGTATTCAATGAGAATAAAAAATCTCAAAAAATCATATTTGTGCATCATGAACTCTAGTTAATTTTGGTATCTTTGTTCAACACATGTTACATGGAGTTCAAATGATGCACAAATGTGAATTTTTTGAGATTTTTTATTGCCATTTGAATACCCTAAAAATTCATAGAATATATAAGTTTGACCATTTTTTAAATGCAATAATTCAAATTTTACTTAACAAAATTTAGCATTTTCTATGCCATTATCACCCTTGTTATTCACTCTACCAACCTACAAAATATCAAGATTTTTAGAGCTCTCTAGGTACCCCTTCCTTGCTTCTTAAGTTAGATTTCTAAAAAACTTTTGGAAAAATATCAAAAGTTATTGTTCATACACCAAAACTGCCTTGAAACCGGCCCAAGATTGAAAATTGAACGGTTTCAAGAGTTTGAGGGCCAAAGTTATCCGGTTTTGGAGTTCGAGGTTGAAATATATATATATATATATATATATATATATATATATATATATATATATATATATATATATATATATATATATATATATATATATATATATATATATATATATATGTTTGTGTGTGTGTAATACATTGGTAGAGAAGTGTTATGTGAGGTGAAAGTTGTGGGTTTTAAATCTTGAGAGGCACAATTTTTTTTTGTTTTTTTTTTGTTTCCTCAAAACCAATACAGAAACAAGCATATTGACGCACCCGCCTTTTATAAATCATAAATGGCCTATTAATAGAGACCATTTGACAACAGAGACCATTTTTTTATCAAGCATACCTGTATTATTAGTTAAAGAAAACGTACAGAGACACGTACACATACAAGTATGCCATACGGAATTACAGAGGACAACTGCCCTACCCTACAATCACAAAGGGCCTTTGGAAAAGTGAAAACTATAGCAAGGTCCCTGGACCCTTTGCAAGCGGAAGATTCCAGAAATCCCCGCCGTTGCCGCTGGAACACGCCAGCTCCGACCGTCGCCGTCGAACCCGTAGCCGAAGGGAACTCCATCGCACACAGGCTTTGAAGCGGACTGCAGAAGACACTCACCACAAATGATGAGTTGAAGGCAACGCTGAAAACACATCGGTCGGGCCGCACCCCAAGCTCCCTCGGTCCTGGATCCAAGCTCGCCACCAACGGACACCGCCGCCACGGGGAGATCGAGCTCGACCCGACCACCTGGCCTCCACAGCACCCACAACCTCCTCTGCATCCTGGAAACACAAGATCGGCTCTAGCCGCCGCCACGAAAGACGACGCACCGCCGCCGACCGATTCCTGTATAAGGGCTCCAGACATGGAGACCCACCTCCATAGGCTCGCCACCGGTGCCGGAGCAGAGCACCGACGGGACGGGGAAGAGCCCAAGAGGACTTATTCCATCGCGACGCCGCCACCGCCGCCCCTCCGACGCTGCTCGGACACGAAACCCTAGACTGGCTAGGACCTAACCTACAACCTACAGCCCCAGCCGGCAAGAGACCAACGGTCTCCACCCCCTCATGACGCCCCTCAGGCCATCGGTGGCGGAGGAGACCATTGGCTCCGCCAGCGGAGACGCTCTCCTCCCTATTCGCCTCTCTCAACTGTTGGGGACGAGAGTATTCGAGAGAGAGGAGGAAGGGGGAAATGGCGACGACTCTTTAGCACGGCTTTTTGACAACAAAGACCATTTGATAGTGGTTGTTGCCGATGCCAATCTCTAAATGGTATGCCCTCCGTCAACAAAAAAAAATACAATTCTCGCTTTTCGAGAAGTCAAACAGTTTGAACTTTGACTGAATTTCTATAAAAATGTGTTAACATTTTTGATACAAAATTAGTGTCATTAGATTAGTCATAGAATATGTTTTCATAATAAAATTATTTAGAGATATAAATGTTAATATTATTTACTATGAACTTGGTGAAACTTCAGCTAATTTGACTGACACGATTCTCATAATTGCATTATTTTGTGGACGGAGGGTGTATTAGACATGTCACCTGTCCAAAATGATTGTTTTTCCAGAACAGTAAGAAAATATTTGAGACGAAGACATATACGAGCATCTCTTGTTAAATCGAGAGTCGAACAACATTATTACACTACAAGTCTACAAGAAACAACAACGTAGCTAACCAGCTCGCGGCGACCGGCTTTTGACAGTCAGCTCTAGCTAGCTGCTGAGCTGAGTAGCTGTGCCACTGTACGTGCCTGGACTTGACCTGAAATCCTGAATGCATGGGCCAGTTCATCGCCAAGCGTACGTCAGAAGACGGATCGATCCACCGGTCGGTCGGTTCTAATGGTAGCTAGCTAGCGTGTAGTACCAACAGTGTACTACCTTACGGCCGGTCAGTTGACATAGATGGACTGGTCCATATCGATGTGCTTTCGTTTCCGGAGCAACGCATGCCACGATCGAGCTAAGCTAGCTAATGTTATCCGCGCTCATCGTCCTCTAAATTCATCCTCTATCTATCCTGGTCATCAAGATTCTCTCTTCCAAACTTATTTCTCCCGCACTCATCCATACTCTATACCAACTACCAGCTGGTGAGGTCCACACGTCATACTCTTTTCCCTCCCTTCCCCTCTCTCCTCCCTCTTCTCTCTCCTCTATCTTCTTTTCGTGCTGCTTCCTCTGGCCGCTGGCGCCCCTCCCTCCCTCCTCTAGCTCCTCCGCTGCTCTGCCCCTCCCTCCCTCCCTCCCTCAGTCGAGTCGCGCGCGGGCGTGAGGAGCGCCGCCGCCCCCGGCCGCTGGCAAGCTGCGCGCGGGCGCGGGGCCGGCCGCCTCCTCCGGCTCCAGTGTGGAGCTCCGGTGTCGAGCAAGGCAAGCTGCGCACGAGCATTGCGGTGGAGGACGACCGGCGACGCCGACGACGGGCGGGCGAGCGGTGGGCCCCGCGTGGGGCATAGCGGACGCCTGCTATTCCTCTAAATATGGTGGACGAATGACGCTCCTCTGGCGTAGCGGACGGGGATAGAGGACCCGCTGCAGCCTCTCCGTCCGGTATCCGCGTACTGCAGGATGGGATACCGGACACGAGTGCAGTGAGCCTAATGCGTGTCCGATCCAGTGCAAGATGCATCCATGCAGTACAGCAGTAGCGTGTCCTCTCGATCGATCTTGGTCCTAGCTCTCTTAGCCAGCTTCTTCGGTTTATTTCAGCAATTATTGTGTACTTCACTCTAGTGCATCATGCATGTACGTACATAAGCCGATCATTGATGCTTTTGATTTGGTTAACTTCCCTGCATTCCTCATCCACTTACGCAGGGTATCGTGCCTTTTACTTTCTACCGTACGTAATAGTCCATTTTATTTTCTCTCTCTATATTTTTTTTGCGAGTATTTTCTCTCTATATATATAGTGCTCCACACGGAAGGATTGGGCACAAGGCGCGTGGAATTAAAGTGTAGAGAGTTTTTGCATCTTTTTCTTCATGTTGGTTTTCTGATGTTGAGGGATCAATCTAATTTTTTGTTTAATGATTTTTTTCTCCACCGTTATTCACTACTACAGATTCATGCATCACTGTTGGCTGGGTTTAAACTCGAAATCACTGTCAGAATCGGATGGAACCTTAACGTTCTCTCAAGCATTCATAACATCTGAGCCATGCAGCACTTATGACTATATAATTGATGTCATTCTTTTAACTACATATTTATGAATCTTAATTGTTTCTTATGAAGGAAAAACAAAGGCAAGGAAAGCCTGCTAAAGGAGTGGTAACTAATTGATGATAAAATCAAGATTCCAATTTATCAATATCATAAGCCTATACTTTTTCTGACAACCATGCTAAAAATGCTTGTTGTATTTCTTATGCTCATTTAGATTGGTTTTGCAAGTGCACATAAGTGCGTTGTAGCATGCATGTCACCTGAGAGTATTCCATAGTATCCTATTTTTATCCTGAGGGAAAGCGGTGACTAAGAGCATGGTTATATCACAACTAATATGCCAAAGTCTAGTGGGAGTAAATGATAGATAGATAGGTAGTTGACTCAAGAGAAGAGAGTAACTGAAAGGTCCTAAATGGCTAGAGGGTGATGAATAACCTATACAAATTTTCTACAAACACGCTAGAGTAGGTGGTTAGTACACTAAATGGCGAAATACAATTTTGCTCTAGCTCTATAAGGGTTGCAAGCCACCTATCCAACAATGCTAGTTGCTAGTCACTAGGCACACAAATGGCTATGTCACTAGTCACTACGTGCTCTCAAACTTGCTACACTAAAGAGCTCCACTAGATGACACTAAACTAGCAAACAAGACAAGCTCTCAAAACTAATTACACTAAAGAGCTTGTTACAACTACTTTGCAAGTAAAGTACTGAGTGGGAGTTTTATACCGCCGCGTAGAGGGATGAACCAATCACAAAGATCACCAATATAATCACCGGGAGAATACCAACAGCAAGAGACAAGTGATTTTTCTCCCGATGTTCATGTGCTTGCCGGCATGCTAGTCCCTGTTGTGTCGACCAACACTTGATGGTTCGGCGGCTAAGAGTGTCGCATAAACCTCGTCCACACAATTAGACACCGCAAGAACTTACCCACAAGTGAGGTAACTCAATGATATGAATAATTTACTAGAGCTACCTTGCGGCGCTTCACCGAGGAAGGTGCAAGACCCCTCACAAGATCACCGGAGCCGGCCACAAACAATCACCAACACGTGCCGAACCTCCACCACTGCTCCAAGCCATCTAGGTGGCAGCAACCACCAAGAGTAGCAAGAAATCTGCAGCCACAATGATCCCCAAGTGACACTAGATGCAATCACTCAAGCAAATGCACTTGGAATCACTCAATCTCACTTTGGATTCACAATCAAGAAAGAGAGATGAGTGGGAGGGAGTTTGCTCAGCTCACAAGGATGTCAAGAATGTCAAAGTGCCAAGAGAGATGCCTTGGAGCTGACCCTCATCTATTTATAGAGCTTTCCAATGAAATAGAGTTGTTGCTCTGCTCGTGGGGTGACCGACCGCTGCAATCGGACGCTACCCTGCGTCTGATCGGGTGAGTCCGGTCACCCGATGGTCACCTGTCACACCCGATTTTCTAAAGAACAAAACCAGGCTAATTATATGTGTGCCCAGGAAGTCCACACATATGTCAGAATGAAAAAGTATTAGAAACAATGTTATTATATAACGTACACATAGCTATATTAACACTTACATCAGAGTATCGTGGAATGGTGACTAAACTTGAGGCTCCATTCTTCTCAGGGACGGCTGACTGGTGGCTCCATATGCTAAACACTTCTGAAAGACTTCTGGAAACTTCACTACATCTTTATCCTTCTTCTGAGCAACACCTTACTACACACTGGGGTGTGGTGGAAATAGCAAGAGTGAGTCCATGTCGAACTCAACAAGTATAACACATGGTTCATGAGGCACAAAAAGGCTAAACACTGTTTGACTGCGTTTAGCTTTTAATCATCATATAATTAGCAATTGAGTAGCATCAAGGTATTCCAATTCCCATTAATAAACCAATGATCAATTGTAATAAGGATAATGAATAGCATTAACATGAGCATAATAATAACAACAATAATTAAGCATGATATAACAATAGTGATGAACTATTCTGTAAGAATCCCCAAGGCCGCTCGTATCCGTGAGCACGGCTAGTATACCAGTTTTTAACTCTGCGCAGAGGTGTACACTTTCACTGTGAGTCATGATTTCCAAATGCTTGGGGAGGCCATTCCCAAAACACCAGAAACCATATAAAGTCATTCAAAAGTTCGTCTAACAAGTTAGGGCCATTAGATTCACTCGGCAGGCAGATGTAGGAACCCCCCCTTTTCAAATGGCACAATTCCTTCTCGGCTATACTCATAGACTAGAGGCTATCCTACACTCAACGTGGCAAGCCATTCTTACGCCAATTAAGGTAACCACTAACAAGCTAGAAAAGGTCTCTTGAACAACTAGAGCCAGAGCCATATAGCCCTCACAGCTGTATTGTATGTCTCGGTTATCACTTACAGGTAAGTCCTTACAGAGAGTAACTAGAGCAACAATATAACCCCTTGCTCTAGCCCCCATTTCAACAGTAATAAAATTATCTTAACGGTTGGTTGCTTAATCCATTAATCAAATTACAAGATCATTGTTCATAATTAAGCACTAGCAATAGCTATCCAAATGCACAACCCATAGGTGACAAGGAAATAAGATATCAATAGCTAAGTTATAATCTCTATGGTTGTCAAGGAGGACACATGCATATGTATGATAATTTCAGTGAATAGGACAACAAGGATGGTCCCATGTTATACTTGCCTTGATCAAAGCTTTCCTGATGATACTGCTGATCTGGCTCAAAATAATACTCCTGATCATCAAGAAACTGCTCACCGTCTATACTCGATCATCAAGCATCAACACACAATCATCCGAGCAATCATACACGAAGCAAACAAGGAGACATAATTAAAACAGTACACCAACAGTAGAAAAACAGTATAAAAAGTTTGTAAAACTCTTCTACATGTTACTACGATCACACAAACGTAAAGATCACAAAATTTGGATTTAAAACGTGAAAGTTATGAATTTTCTAAGATTTCCTATAGATAAATAATTACTTTAATATAAACTCGAAAATTAAAATTTTCAAACCTACTGTATAGCTACACTAACATATAGAGCTCGCAAATATGAACCTAACGCAACTTGAACGGGTCAAATCAGAGTTAAAATGAGCAAGTTATAAGCATTTAAAGTTTCGAAACATTGCTTCGCAACATATGCAACATATTCTCATTTAAACTGGTGAAGTTTACGTTTTCCAAAGAAGAAAGCGTATTCTCAAAAGGTGTTTTAGGATGGCGGGTTTGATTCTAGAAAAATCTAGGGACTCTTTAAGAAGTTTACCCCGCGAAGGGGTATTTTCTAATCCCAATCGTTGATCAACTAATGGATGACTGGAAACGATCCCAAGAGAAAGAGAGAGAGGGAGTCGGCCATCTAGAGCAAGTTCGGCCGGTGGCCACCATGACCGACATAAGCTGCTCGCCGGAGCTCCTGGGAAGCGTGATTTTTGGACCTCTGACCATGGGAAGAACATAGGAAGGAAACGGGGAACTTTGCGGCTCACCTAGGGCTTCCACCTGGACTGGAGACCAGACAGAGACGGCGGTTGACGTGCACAGCTACCGGCAGGGATTCCTGCACATTCAGTGAGGTTTAGCGAAGAACAAAGAGCATGCGAAAGCAAGGGGAGGCGCTGGACAACTTCGTTACCGCATCGAGAACCCTGGCAACGGTTTGTGAGAGGCGGAGATACGATGAGCGAGCACTTCCCCGCAGCGGGCGGAGCTAGAGCTCCTCAATGGCGCTGCAAACAAGGATAGAGGCAGCGACAGCTAATAGATGGAAAAGATGAGGATGGAGAGGGTGCAGCGTAGGGTATTTATGCATCTTATAGAGAAACACGGCTTGCGGATCAATTCAAAGAAGATCGGGCGAAGCCGGATCTCACCGAGTTGGAGTCCAACTCGACTACGGACCGGAGGTGGGAGATACGGCTGACATGCAGGCCCCTACGTCAGCGAACAAGGGAGGGGAAAGCGCGACCGCTGCGCCTCTAGGCCGGTGATGAGGACATCACTCCTTCACATACACACAATGATCCACTACTGAACATTCAAGGTCCAATCACTAGAGCTCGCGCGCGTCAATTAAATTTAGAGGTGAGCTCGTTCCTAAGTAACTCCTTATATGATTTTGAGAATAGATTGCTACCTAATGATTATATTGTGCTTAGGAATAAAGGAGAGGTCTAGGAGACACATGGAGGAGGGCTTGGAGGCGTGGAGGACCAGCGAGGGCGCCCGGATAAAGATGGAGGATCAAACCAAGTTGAGTTCGAGTCTGCCTTGAACTGGTCACCCAGGACGTGTCCGAACTTCATTTTCTATGATCCATATATGGATGGAAAGCTTATTTGATAAGGAAGCCAACCCAAGTGGTCCCACGTGAAAAGCTATTCGGAATCAATAGGAATCATCGAAAAAAGTCACCATCCAGAATCTGTCAGGGCGCTGCGTCGCCATCTTTTGGGCCGTTTGGGCCTTGTAACGTGTCGGCGCTCCCCAGGGACGCGAATAGGGGTCCTTGGACGTCCCTTAGGCTATATAATCAGTAGTCGCCGTCTACATTAGGGTTGGGTTTTGCTTAGATTATTCTGTTAAGAAATAGTTTCGCCGTTCTTCGATTTGTGAGATCCCAACTCGTGAGATTAATCATACATCTGCAATTTGGTTGCATTCCTTTGTGTTCTTGCGTGTGTTCTCGATTTGCAGGCAAGGACTTAGCCTTCTTGGCGAGGTCAACCGTGCAACACCGGTCGATAACCAGAGGGGTCGTGGTGCTGCGATTGCGGGGTTTCAGAGCCGAGTTGTTCGGAAGCCGGATCGAATTGTGTCGTGACTCCACCAAATCGAGAGTTATTAGAACCTTTCAGAAGATCGGGAACCCTAGTTCACATCAATTGGTAATCAGAGCTTTAGGTATACCGTCAGGTTCAATTTTACCCTAGTTTAGTTTGATTTTGCCTTCGTCCTAGAGTCCACAGAAAAGCCAAAAAAATAGTGTTAGGTTTTTCCCTATCCCAGAAACCATGTTTAGCCTTTTGCATAATTCTTTTCAGATTTCGTCGTGTTGAGTTTGTGTCCTAATCAAGGGCTTGTTGCTGGTTAGGTTGTGTTAGAGTCTAGTTTATGTGTTTTCCCCATCGTTTCCATCAAACCCTAGCCACCGTGACCACTTTTGTGCGCATTGTTCTTGTTTTGTCCTCTAATTCGGAGTCCAAACTTGAAACTGGTCCAGTTTTCGCGTACGAACTCGGATTTCGACGTTCCAGATATCAAAATCATATAAGGAGTTACTTAGGAACGAGCTCACCTCTAAATTTAATTGACGCGCGCGAGCTCTAGTGATTGGACCTTGAATGTCAAGTAGTGGATCATTGTGTGTATGTGAAGGAGTGATGTCCTCATCAGCCGGCCCATGCGGACGCGAGAGAGAGGAAATGGCGGCTCAGTTCGGATCGGCCCAAAGCAAAGAGGGAGAGGAGGGAGCACGCCAGCGTGGAGTGGGCCTCTAGGCCACCGGGCCACAGATAAGAAGGTGAGTTCATTTTTTTCTTTTCTTATATATATATTTGTTTTCCAAAACCATTTTAAAATGGGTTTTGAATCCAAATCAAATAAAACCAAAACCACACCACACAATAAAACAAATGCAACAACATGAATGCATCATCAAATATCCCACCTATTATTTTAAATTTTAATCCCAATTAAAATATTCTCTAAATTATTTAAGCTCAAAACTAAAGCTCACGGAAATTGAAATTTTAAATCCAGAAAATACCAAAAAGTTTTTCGATGAGAAGTAAACGTCGTCCTATGGTATTTTGAAAATATAATAGCACTCACCAACACCGAATACAAGCATCGCACAAACACCACATTATCAAATCAATATGGAAAAGTTTTAAACCATAATTTTCTATATTTAAATTAGCAACAACTTAACTTATCTAATAAATTTATTCAAATATTGAAATTGTTTATTTTATTTAGTGTTTTTCATGCACAACCCAAAATAGGAAATTTTGGGTGTGACATCACCATGCATCACGCCTTTGAATGTCATTCGTTCGACTCCAATGGTCATCACATAGTCGTGCGATTACTTAAGTAACGACCGGACTCATAGCTCAATTGACCGGACCCTAGAACACCGAGAGTCAAATCAAGTACATAGAGGTTCCAGAGTCAGTTTTTATTGACCAAACGTGTCAGGTCCGCAGTGACCTGATGCGCAAGTGAATCCGGTCGCTCCCTGTTCTTTCCTGCGCGTGTGACGTCAGCGATGCTGCTTTTCTTAGACGCGTCCGATCGCCTTTGCTTTAGCATCAGGTTGTGCCACCGAACGACGTTCTCCTCTGTAGCAAAGAGTGATTGAACACATAGGTGGTCAACGTCCGGTCGCTTTGCGGCCCTCTCGGCCAGCTGTGCACCCCCGGCTAAAAAAATCTGGACGCGCCCGAGGTGAGTCTGGTTACCCTGCGACCAGCGTCCGGTCGTGGACCATCTCCTCTTTTCCTTTTTCTAAGTCCATAACCACTTCGTCCTTGCAAAACAAAAATCTATTTGATACCTTTGCCTTGATCAACCTTGTTTTTGTTTTTCTCGTTCTTCTTTTCTAAGTTGAGCTTGATCATCATCAACACATGTCCATCTCCACCTCCATGGACCTCATCTTGCTCAATCACTTGGATTGCACCAACCTAGTTCATATCACCACTCATGACAAAGGTTAGTGCTAGGTTTTATCAATTATCCAAAACCAAACTAGGGCTTTCAATCTCCTCCTTTTTGGTAATTGATGACAACCTATTTACAAAGATATTCAACTAAATCTTTTTGGATTCATGTTGCTTGCCCAAACATATTACCATGTGTAAAGATTATGGACAAGTTTCAAGTATTAGCTCCCCCTACGTATGTGCTAAGAGTTTGGATTTAAAAGCTTGCACATATACATATATTGGAAGTGTGGGAGATTCATAGCTACCAAATGATGCTAAGGTGTAAAGAATGAACCTTTGAAGCGTGATACCAATAAGAGTTACCATTTGAACACCATCCTTAGCACCATGGTTAGTTAGATAGCACTTGCAAAACACAAACACTAGATACCTCGTGAGATCAACATTATAAGCAAGGCACTAGTATCACTTGTAAAACACATGCAAGGCATATCTAACTATCATCCTATGCATGCTAGTTTTCATTTTATTAGTCATTTTCTATATTCTAGCATACACAAGACAAGCATGGATAGAGAATTTAAGAACTTGTGCCATACAAGCAAACATATGTAATGCACATTCAAATGCAACATACAAGTTTATGTGCTTGCTCCCCCTACTTGTGTGCTTTAATTTTTAATTGATCCCCTTATCTCTTACTATCTTTGTGAATTCTCTCCCCCTTTCTCATTAATGACACAAAAGGTGAGTTCAAATTTTAGATAGGTTGAGGTGAAACCATGTGAAGTGAGGATCATTTTCCTAAATTGGTTCAATCTAGATCACTTGCAAAAGATATTTAACTCGGCTTGATCCAAGGGTAAGCTTCTTCACACCTCCAAATAAGGGTTATCATGCACCATATTGAGTTAAACACTTATAGTTCATTTTCTAGATTAAACACTAGGTTCACAAGCCCACAAACATGTCATATGCTACCACTAAATCATATCAAGCATAGAAGCAATAGTGGTACCATACAAGCATCAAATCCATTTGATTTTCATGAATGATCCTAAGACATGGTAGGAATGACTAGATGCACTAATTAAGTCCTTAGCAATAGATGAATGTTATGTCAATCAACTTTACCTTGCTTTGCTCGAAGGAGAGGCATGTCATATAATAGGGGTGCATCAACATATATTTGAGAAGTCATGTATGTTCAATTTATTCCTTAGCTTGCAAAACCTCTTCTCATCAAGTGGCTTGGTGAAGATATCGATAAGTTGATCATCGGTGTCCACATTCTCAATTGAAATGTCTCATTTTTATTGGTGATCTCTTATGAAATAATGGCGGACATCTATGTGCTTTGTTCTTACATATTGAACCAAATTGTTGGTGAGCTTCACCGCACTCTAATTATCACATAGCAATGGCACTTGTTTGAACTTGATTCCAAAATTATTCAAGGTGGCCTTCATCCAAAGAATTTGTGCACAAAAACTACCGGCGGCTATGTATTGGGCTTTGGCGGTTGAAAGTGCAACACTATTTTGCTTCTTTGATGATCAAGAAATAAATGATCTTTCCAATAGTTGACATGTGCCCAATGTGCTTCTTCTCTCAACTTTGTATCCCGCATAATCGGAGTTCGAATATTCGATCAACTCAAACTTAGATCCTTTGGGATACCACAATCTAACATTTTGTGTATGCTTCAAATAACTCAATATTCTCTTTGTTGCATTCAAGTGACTTTCTCTTGGTGAGGCTTGAAATCTAGCACACATGCATACACTAAACATCACATTCAGCCTTGATGTGGTCACATAGAGTAGGCTTCCAATCATAGACCGATACATCTTTTGATCCACCATATTGCCACTTGCATCACTATCCAAGCTTCCATTTGTCCCCATAGGTGTACTAATGGCCTTTGCATCTTCCATTCTAAATTTATTGAACATGTCTTTGATGTACTTGTCTTGACTCACGAATGTACCATTCTTTAATTGCTTGATTTGAAGACTAAGGAAGTAACTAACCTCTCCAATCATAGACATCTCAAACTCATTTGCCATCATCTTTTTAAAGTCCTCACGAATATCTTGATTGGTTGATCTAAAAATGATATCATCAACATAGATTTGCAACACAAATAAGTTCTTTTCAATCTTCTTGGTGAAGAGAGTGGTGTCAACCTTGCCCATGATGAACCCTTTAGAGAGGAGGAAATCCCTTAGCCTCTCATACCATGCTCTTAGTGCTTGCTTCAAACCATATAAAGCCTTTCTCAACTTATAAACATGGTTAGGCTTCTCATCTTCAAAATTGGGAGGTTGCCCTACATACACAAGCTCAATGATGTACCCATTGAGAAATGTATTTTTCACATCTATTTGGTATAACTTGATGTTGTGGGCACAAGCATAGGCTAACAAGATCCTAATTGCTTTCAATCTTGCAACTGGGGCATATGTTTCACCAAAGTCAAGACCTTCAACTTGTGTGTAACCTTGAGCCACTAATCTTGCTTTGTTCCTTCCAACTATCCCATCTTGATCTTGCTTATTACGAAAGACCCACTTGGTTCTAATAACATTATGATCCTTAGGCCTCTCAACTAACTACCATACTTGATTTCTCTTAAAGTTGTTTATCTCTTCATGCATTCCATTGACCCAATCAACATCCTTCAAAGCTTCATCTATCTTCTTAGGTTCAATGGATGACACAAATGAGAAGTGTTTACAAAATAATACCAATCTTAATCTTATTTGCACACCTCTTGAGATATCACCAATTATAGAATCCAATGGATGATCTCTTTCAATATTGATAGGTTGGAGCACTTGAACTTAATTGCTTGCAACTGATTGGTCATTTGGTTGGGATGATGAGCTAGCCACATGTTATTGATCTTGCACTTGAGATGATAAACTAGCTTGATTTTGATCATGAGAACCACTAGCTTGCACATTTGAGTTAGAGAGCACTTGATCTTCATCATCTTCAACTTAAATCACTTCTCTAGGCCTTATGTCAGCAACATCCATCTTCTTCATTGTATTGGCCAATTAAGTGCCTCTCACATCATCTAGATTCTCATCTTTTTCTTGGGAACCATTGGTTTTTATCAAATTTCACATCATGAACCTCCTCAAGAGTATCGCTCCTCAAGAGTACCACTAGCCAAATTCCAAACTCTATAGGTTTTGCTAGTAGTTGAGTAACCAAGTAAGAAACCTTCATCACATTTCTTCTCAAACTCGCTCAATCTTATGCCTTTCTTTAATATGTAGCATTTGCAACCAAAACCCCAAAAGTATGCAATGTTGGGTTTTCTTCCATTCAAGAGCTCATAGGTGTCTTTTCTATCATGGGGTGACAATAGAGGCAGTTGCTATAGTAGCAAGCCGTGTGATTGCTTCAGTCCAAAATGAATGACTCACATTGTACTCACTCAACATTGATCTTGCCATGTCAATCAAAGTTCTATTCTTCCTCTCAACTAGGTCATTTGATTGAGGAGTGTACTTGGCCAAGAATTGATGCCTAATCCCAAACTCATCACACAAATCATCAACTCTTATGTTCTTGAACTCATTTCCATTGTCACTTCTCACTTTCTTGATGGTGGTCTCAAACTCATTGTGAATTCTCTTGATGAATGTCTTGAAGGTTGCAAACACATCACTCTTGTCAATAAGAAAGAACATCCATGTATATCTAGTAAAATCATCGACAATCACAAATCAATATTTATTTCCACCAATGCTAGTGTATATGGTTGGTCCAAATAAATCCATGTGCAGCAACTCAAATGGCTTGGATGTGCTCATCATGCTCTTCTTTAGATGAGTGTTACCAACTTGCTTTCTGGCTTGACATGCACTACATAGCTTATCCTTCTCAAATATGACATCTTTCAAGCCTCTAACTAGATCATGCTTAATCAACTTGTTCAATTGTTTTATTCCAACATGATCAAGCCTTCTATGCCATAACCAACCCATGCTAGACTTAGTGAGCAAACATATTGACAATTGAGCTTCTCTAGCATTGAAATCAACCAAGTATAAATTCTCATATCTAAATCCTTTGAATATCAAGTTAGAGCCATCAACACTTAAGATCTCTACATTATCAACACCAAATATGCACTTGAAACTAAGATCACAAAGTTGAGCTACCAATAATAGGTTGAAGTTCAAGCTCTCTACCACTAGCACATTAGAAATGCTCAAGTTATTGGATATTGCAATCTTACCAGGCCCTTTGACCTTGCCTTTGCCATTATCACCAAATATTATACTATCAATCCCATTGTCATCATTTGAATTGATTGAATTGAACATTCTTGAATCACCAGTCATGTGTTGTGTTCACCCACTATCAAGCACTCAATGCCTTCCTCCAGCTTTGTAATTGACCTACAAAATAAGATCAATTCTTTTTAGGTACCCAAACTTGCTTGGATCCTTGAAGGTTAGTTATCAAGGTCTATGGTATCCAAATATCTTTCTTCTTTGAGCCCACAATTGGTGTACCAATGAACTTAGCTTTCACACCATTAGCACCCTTAGTAAGAAAATAACAAGAATCAAACTTGATAGAGGATACATTAGCATTCGTGTTCTTGTTCTTACAATATTGCTCTATGTTCTCAACTTGCTTGCATCTATTACAAAACCGACCATTGCCCTTCACAAAACTAGTTTTGTGAGTTGCAAAGCCACCTTTCCTTTCTTAGGGTTGTAGCCTAATCCTACTTTATTAAGAGAGAAACTTTGGCTACCCAAGCACTTTAGCAAGCGGGCCTCACCGCCATAAGCCTTGCTTAGGGCATGAGTGAGCTCTTCCACCTCTCTCTTAAGAGTCTTATTCACAACCATTAGTGAGGCATCACAAGTAAAACCATCACTAGTAGTAGAGGTAGAAGTGGTGGTGCTAGTGGATGATGAGCTACATGAAGGTTTAGTGGGAGCAATAACAATTTGTGGTAGAACCACCTGAAATAGCACACTTTCGAAGGCACTTGTCTTTCACTAGACACTTACCTCGAAAGTGAACTAAATTGAACAGTTTTGTCGAGCACACCCAAAGGAAGAACTTGAAATAATCCATTTTTACATCTAGAATCCAATAATGAGTATGAGCTTACAATATTTAGTCTATTTCATACAACATAGAGTCTTGGAAATTATTTATTACAATACTAGAGTTCAGAGTGCGATAATTAAACAACAGAATTAGAATAAACATCTAGCGAAAATGATACAAGGATCTGTCTGTGTCCACCAGAAGAATCCTACACATAAGAGCTACCCCTCAAGCTGCACCTGCAACAGGGTAAAAGAACCCTGAGTACACAATGTACTCGCAAGACTTACCTGACTAGTGGGAATAATTTCTCGACTCTCAAGGATATGATCAGCGGTATGGCTTGTTGTGTTTCTTTTGTTTGCGGAAAGCATTACTAATAGTTCATTCTTAAGATCTAGTTTTATTAGCCATCATGATTAATTCATTAGCTAACCATTCTAGGTAAGCATCTGTTCTACTTTCAAGCAAGGGTGGAGAAATCATAACCATTTCACCATCCTTCATATTCCAGTTCATACTACGGTGCTAGACCATAGCCAAGTCATACCGTCTCATGGAAATGGTGATTCGTGAACCAATGTATCCTAGGTGGGTACTCTAAAACACACGCATCGCTTATACCCTAGACATAAACGAGAACAGCCCATTCCACTCTTATCGGGGGGTCCAGGTCCCCGTCCAAACTTGGTTCCCCATCCAAACTTGGACTCCAGGCACTGTGCGGGTACGTCGAGCGAAGGGGTGGTGCACTGGCTAATCTAGCAAGCCTACCAGCATCTAAGGACCAAAGCAGAAACCTAGGCGGCGGTTAGAAGCCAAACGGCGACTCCTAGCACCCTACTCCCATTGATGGATGAAAAGATATGGTGACGTGACTATTTCAGCCAACTGAAGCAACTAACCGACCAAGGAGTAGGCATCTGAGCATTAGGGACTTATGGCAGACCTGGCCATGGTGATGGTTCAGCCAGAGATGACCCGAGCAGGGCTTGCCACGTGTGCGCTGCGAGCTTAGTGACAAGCCACGACAGACACAGCCATGTCAGCGGCGTCGGGGTGGAGGTAGCAGTTTGGCTGAGGAGCGTAGGAGGAAGAGGGGTTTGAGGCGAGGCTAGTGGTGCAACTAGGCCAACCTTTGGTGGCTTAGGGGGGTTGCCACTTGCA
Organism: Saccharum hybrid cultivar R570; assembly: GCA_038087645.1. Taxonomy (NCBI): domain Eukaryota; kingdom Viridiplantae; phylum Streptophyta; class Magnoliopsida; order Poales; family Poaceae; genus Saccharum; species Saccharum hybrid cultivar. Next base: position 2,660,740 of record JAQSUU010000425.1, read on the forward strand.
CCGATCGAGCGGTACCTTAACAACTCGGTGATGGGGAAAACTCCAAATTGGAGCTTGGCCAGGTTCGATTCGAGGCGGGGTGGGGTCAGGTGGCTAAGTGGGTTAATGGTGGAGCCAGGGACATGACGAATCAGGCATTGGTGACAAAACCATGCTAAATTTATGACACGGCTCATATGGCCATGGTAGTAGAGAGAGTGGAGGGGGTAGGTTGGAGCTTGACTTGACCTCATCTTGGCAGGACGCGCCGACATGATCGGGGAGACACGCGCGCAGATGCTACAGACAAAACACACGTGTGTCCATGGCCAGGCATAGCAGGTGTGGCCATAGTGCCATAAATGGTGAGGCGACGACACCAGCAATGGGGCAAGACCACGTGCGCGGTGCCAAGAAGGGTGAAACGACCTTGATTTTCCTTGAAGGGAAAATCTACAGATACGATTTATAATGCAGTAGATCACGAGAGCAATCCATCACATTATCAATTATCAGCTGATATCATAGTCATACATTGTAGCTTTACAAGTTACAAGGCTTTACAACACTAGTTAACACCTCTATTACATTGTATTCTAGCGGAAACACACGCGTCTTCATCAGAGTCGTTGTAGCGCATTAGCAGGTGAAGGCTCCTCCTTCACGGGCAATCATCAGAGTTGGCGTAGAATGTCAGCGGCGTGGACTTCATCTTCCGAACCAAACTCGAGCGTAGGAACGAGACCACCTAATCCAAGTCCTCATGGTTGTCATAGATTTCATCCAAACCTGTCCAAAATCTATCAGTACAATTTGTACTGGCCACTGTCTCCCACCCTATGCTTTTTGCGTATGCTTTATGGTAAGTGGATTGCAAGGGTAGAAGAAAGGCCTATATATGGCTGTAGGTTTCCTATGTAAGTTCAACAAGATTTTATAATAATAGTTCATCAAGTTTTAATCCATCTCAACCACATGTTCTCCCATCACACACATCTCACCACACTCTCACACTCTCTAGGCGGCAAGGTCGACTCTCGCTCGTACCTTGCCTCAACGGCCAAAGCCGGATCCAACACCAAACCCTAGGGGAAAGGTAGAAAGCACTCCTCTCACTAATCAAGTGAAGCGTAGGTCATAGGAATGTCCATATCCGCGGACGCGGCTATATGTATAGATCGATCAACTCTGCAGAGCGTGTACACCTGGAAATCCATAAGATGACCATCATCGGCGGTGCCCTGCCTAGGCTGATTCCGACTGCCTCCCAACCGGTACGGTACCACCCTACCACTCAGCCCTGGGCCACCTCGGCGTCCACCGAAACGTTGAGACTGTAAGACGTAGTACCGGGCCCCCAAGGTCACTATGCTGTCTTAGGAGGGTGTGGGCCCCCATGCTCGTACCTCCCTACACTATCACCTTTCAACCTAGTTGTAGTGGCACCACCCTAGTCAGTCGGGTAATCGTCTCCCGCCCATCAGGAGCGAGTGGTGTGTACGAAGGGTCCTATGATTCCGGTTCTCAAGACATACCAGTCCTTAAGGGGACCGGACAGGATATCTTCTCAAGGGGATAACCAACACCCCATGCCTCGACGGCACCTCCACCGGGGATAACCAACACCTCGTCTACTCACCATGCACCTGCCACAGGTACCTCTCACGAGGGATGCCCAGGTCGCACTCCTCCCGCATGACTTGCCCCATAGACTCGTCGTAGGATCCTGTCCGATCGACTCAACCCTCACCACACACCCAAGACACACGCCAAGCTCTCCCCAAGTTCATTATCCAGTTTTACCAAGTTATCGGCACCACGTGCCTTATCCACTCACGTTATCCCTTCACCAAGCATCACATCACAGATATAATGCGTAGTGAAAGTAAAGCAGTAAGTAGAATAAAAGCGTCTAGCCTAACAGCGGGTGTGCAAGGGAATAGGTTACGACAAGATAATGGCTTACAAGCAGTCTACCATGCAACCTATCACAGTTCAATTGCAAGAAAATAAAGCACTAGCATCTATATGTAGCATGTCTAATAGGTTCTACGAGGTTGGGTGGGACGTGGAGCACCTGTAAAATGTCATATCCGAGATCCTTGGTGCAATTGTAGTCATACTCCTCCATGGTCCTTCCTCCATCCACATGTCCTTCCTCCAACGGTCCCGATCTGATCATCGCTATCCTTGACGCAACTACCTCGATACCACGAGAAGCAAAAGAGCAATCAAACCACTAGACCTAGAAAAACTGCGAAAAGAGAGACAACAAGGCATAGAAGGAATAACTACACCGAAAGAATGCAACATGAAGAACGACTTAGCCCTCTCGGCGGATGTCCGATCTCTAGGCCAAAGAAATGCAAGTGGTGATTTGCTAAGCACAAACTTAGGTCTTAGCCTAGCCAGTACTTCCCAGGTCGACCATGTCGACCTGTACGGCTTAATTATAATGGCACAGACTCTGGCTCATCCTAAGCAAACACCACGGCTTGTGGCTTTCAATCCAATCGTCATAGAGACTGACGAGAACCAAAAGGACTACAAGCAAGAGAAGTTTCGTTCTCTCTCAATCCGTACGCCATTGTAGTTGACAGAAACCAAGAAGAGGGTGGAACGAAAGGGAAGAAAAGAAGGAAGAGAGGCGATCTACTTTCCCCAATACACATGCCATGGCGAAAGGCGGGGCATCAGAGAGAAGTGACACACAAAAGAACACGAGTGCTCAAGCTACTAGTAGGGTACCAAGACCTAGGTGCACTAAATGCACTAAGTCATCTCTAGGGTCCGAAGCGGTGCGGTTGTCACCGTGAGAACCATAGAAATGCTACGGTCAATGAAGGTACAAGCATACAAGGGCTTGAGCATGAAGAGCAAAAGGCAGAAGAGACATGGGACTCCCCTTCCATTGATCCACACACCATAGTAACGACGGGAATCAGAGAAAGGAAATCAAAAGAGCAACAAACACCAAACAAGTGAAGAGGCTCAACCCACCTCTTACTGGATCGATGGGGCTTGAGAACAAAAGAGGAACGAAAAGGAATGGAACCCGCACTCTTTCAACCAACTCGTCATGGGACGGGCGAAAATTGGAAGAAAAGAGGCATAATCCCACAATCTGTACCTTCTCGTAGGGTACCACAACCAATGTGCAACTAGCACGGCACTTGCAATTCCTAGGGTTCATAGCGATGCGGTTTTCACCGCTAGATCCGGAGGAACGCTATGGTCCAAGTGGCACAAGCATACAAGATGGTTTGGACAAGAAAGAGAAAAAGAGAGGTAAAAGCCCGATGGTCATGGTGAGGCGACTCGTGGCCATGAGCTTTACCCAAATGAGTCGGCCTCCAATAGTCTTACAATGGTCACCTCCAAATCCTTATCCCACTAGGGGTAGGTCATAGAGGACTCAGTGGTGCAGATGATAACCGCATCGGTGTCAATATCGAGTCCCAAATGACCACATCTTAGGGACCAAGATAGGATCTAACGATCGTATTCTGATAGGGTCAACCAAAGCATGAGAGATAAGACATGCTCGGCGTTACGGCCATGGTGAGGTGAGCTCGCGATCGCAACGTTCGAACACTCGTTCTCTCGACCGGCTCGAAGGCACGGTCCTCACGCAACAACCAAAACACAACAGACTGTCGACCCAAACACGACCGGTAGACAAGAACCAAACCACGTGACCACAACGGACGGAGTAGCACATACCCCTAGCGACCAAGAGAAATACATAGATGATAGACCGGCGGCGAAGGCACGGCACATGATATATATATAGATGATAATGATCAAGTGTGATAGGGTATACAGGAACAAATAAATGGAGAGATAGGAAAAAGGGATTTCGTCAACGTCAGAAACGGCGTCGACTAGGGTCCGACCTTGCTGCAGGGAGGTGGAGGGCTGCTGCGGCTTGCCCCGGAACATGGCAGCAGGCGACCGAGAGACGACGGAGCTCCAGTGTTGCAGGTCGGGGTAGCCATACCAAGGGAATTGGGGTGTAGCCTCCCTGTAATGCAAAAATTCACGGCACGAAGGCCGGACACAAGGATGGACATGGCAAGGTGGTGTTGTCGTCCTCCGGCATGGTGGTGTTGCGGGGTCGCTTCCTCTCTGCGATAGTGGGAAACAGCGGCACGAAGGCCAGGCTCAGGTGTCAACACAGTAGGAAGAGAAAGGTTAGGGGCTTTGGGTGCTAGGGCTCACCATGGACAACAGTTGGGTGCTGTAGGGGTGGCGTTGGAGCATCTCGTCACAGTTTTGGAGCAGGGGACCAACGGTGCACGGCTGCGATGAAGGATGACGAAGGCTTGGCCGTCAGGGTGGTGTCCGCTCCCTCGGCGCGACGCGGAGAGCCCGCGGACACGTCGCAGAGGAGGCGACATGGCTTCGGTTTGTCGCTGCAGAGATGGTTGCACGACCAGCGGAGCGGCTCAGCGTGGATGAAGCAGAGGAGCACGACACGGTGGTGCCTCGCGGTGGCGTGGCCACGGAGTCGTGGTGACACGGCTGCAGAACATTGGGTGTGCCCACGTGGTGGAGCAGGGGAGGGGAACGTCGAGGCACGGCGCTCGGCGTGGTGCCGCGGTCATAGCTTGGCGAGGCGGAGGCACGGCTGCAGCACTGTGGTGGCGCGGTCGAAGCGGCGAGGTGGTGCTCGGCCATCTGCTGCACTGGTGGAGCAGAGGCGGCAGAGGCCCGAGGCGGAGCAGGCGCTCGGCGTGACGAGGAGACGATGGCAAGCTCGTGGACGCAGAGGAGCCTCCGGTTGGTGCGGCGCGTGCTGACGAGGCTGGCGGCCACGAGCTGCTCAACGCGGGACCGAGGCGGATGGCGTCGGCGTCGCGAGCAAGGGAGGAAAGGGAGAGGGATGGCGGCGGCGGCTTGGAGGGAACTCCCAGGAGCCACGGCTACTGGCCCTTTTATAGGCGGCACTGCTAGGGCTCTGGGGTGTAGACGGTGATGCCTCGGCATCCGTACCACAAGGGGGTACATGGCGCGCATCGGGTGGCAGGGCGCGGAAGCCAAGAGTGCGAGCGCGGGCGCTGGGCGCGCTGGCAGCGGCGGCGTGCATCGCACGGGGCACGCATTAGGGTTGGAGGGGCACGACTGCCACTTTGGCCTGAGGGAGGTGGCGTTTGGGCTAACGGGCCACGGCGTGAACGGGCCTGCGGGGGCCGGAGCTGCGCTGGCAGGCCTGCGGGGGTCGAGCTGCGGGCCGCGGGGCCAGGCGGGAGGAGCTGGGCTGCGGCTGTGCTGGTCTGGCGCGCGGAGCAGGCCGGCCTGGGCTGTTCGGCCAGGAAGGGAGGGAGAAATGGCTGGCTGGGCTGAAATGGAGAAGGAAGAGAAGGAAGATGGTAGGCTAGCTTGGGAAATAAAAAGAAAAGGAAATTTTCCTTTTATCCATTTAGGAATTTAAGGATGGAATTTTATAGAGAATTTGGGACAACTCCAAAAGGAATTGAGATGGAAACTCCAAAGGGGGAATTTGAGATGACTTTCAAACAGATTTAGAGATTGAAATTTCACTGGAACTTTGAGATGAGCTCGAACGCTTTTTGTGATGTGTGACGATGAGCCCGAGTGGAAAATTTGAAAAGAGCTTGAGAGAGAATTTTTGAAAGGGATTCGGGAAGAGATTTGACATGAGGTCAAGGAGGGAATTGGGAAGAGATTCAGAAGGAAACTTGGAATGAATTCAAAGTGAGGATTCATGAATAGATTGAGAGGTGGATTTTTAGGAGAGACTCATAGATGAATTCCTAGAGAATTCGAAAGGAGATTACTATGGACTTGTGTACTCCGAACACCACAAGACAACACAAAACCAACTCACGAGCACGAGCACACTCCTGCAACCAATTCTATATGTATGCAGCGTCTTGTTAGTGAGTTAGACTCGGGTTCGACATAAATACTACGTGCTTCTCACAATTGCAAGAAATTTTTTTTAAAAAGGTCGTATTTTTGGTTGCTCGAAAACCTGGGATGTTACAGTCCACCCCCTTTACAGAAATCTCGTCCCTGAGATTTAGGGCCATTACTCCTGAAGGGTGGCAGATATGTTTACCTAAGGTTGATGGATTTCACCACATGTTCAACATGTATCAGTGCATCATGATTCTGCAATGGAGCTTTTGAATGAAGGGCTTTTGGAAAGTAGTTTTCATAAACTCTTTTGAACAGAGAAGGGAGAAGTAGTTTTGTTTTCACAAATTAGTTTTTGGGAGGAAAACTTTTTCACGAGAGAGTTCTTGAAACTTTCGCAAACCAAGTTGAAATTCCTTTAGAAACCATTTTGCTTTTGCAATCGAGGGTTTTGGGGAAAACAAGTTCAAAGATCAGTTGAAAACATTTCACACACCCAAAATTTGTAAAGCAAGTTTGGAAACTAGTTGGGAAAACTCTTTTTCTTTAAGCAAGGGTTTTTGAAACAACACACTTTCGAATGAGTTTTCTTTTTGAACGAAATTGCTCTTCTTTTTGCAAGATATGGAAGCAACTTGGAATGGTTTTCATTTGAAAACAATTTCCCTTTTGAAGTTGGTTTTAGATTTGGTAAACCAAAACCTTTTGCAATAAATCATTTTTAAGAGGCTTTGAAAATAGGTTTTCATAAATCCATTTTTGGAAAACACCATTTGGACGAGGCCGCTTTTCTCAAAATTTTCATAAACACAAACAAGGGTTTGAAGCATCTTTTCACAAAGCATTTTGAAATTGGTGCGAGCTTTTCAAAACGTTCGAAAGAAGCCAAAAGTTTTGAATGGGACAAAACTTTTCAAAATTCCATTTTTTTGAAAGCTCTTTTTTTTACTCCACGACAATAGTTTATTTCGCAAAGCTTTGAGTTTTGAAAACTTTTGATAAAACATGGTAGGGCTTTTAATTAGAGATTTTTTTTTGAAATCCAAAACATCTTTTGTTTGAAATAAAACTCTTGTTCAAATTGTTGCTTTTTAAGTAGGGTTTTTGAAAAGCTAAGCTTAGGATTAGTGTTGTATGCGGGTACCACTTGGAAGCAGTCATAGTCGCGTACCTCAATACCTGCATACGCCCGGCAGCAAACCATGTGGATGCATCACACATGGGCCCCAAGTTTCGTAGCGGCACCAAGGTTTATGATTACGACACACTACCAATTAAGTCCCCGGCAACAACTTGAAATTCCAAGCTAGTGGGAGGGGAGAGTTTTACGAAAGGACAAGGAAAATCATTTGTAAAATGGTTTTGGAAGTCATGTTTTGGAAAACATAGTTTTAAATCTTTTGTTTTGCGATTCTTGCAAGGAGGAAGGTCGCAACCTTTAGATTTTGAAATCAAATCAACACAAAGATAATTGGAATAGGTTGTATCCCGCTTTGGTTTTTGAAACTCAAATCAAAACTTTTGAATTTTTGGGTTGAAATAGTTTATTAGAAGAGATTTCTGAAAACACTTTAAATAGATTTTCAGTTTGTGAAATCAAAACTTTTATAGAAGGGTTTTTATTTTTCCAAAACCTCTTTCAAAACGATTGTTCAGAAGCATTTGGGTCTTTCGAGAGGGGAAGTTTTTGGGAATCAATTCAGGTTTATACTCTTTTTCAAACGGGCTTTTTGGAAAAAGACGTTTTGAAATAGCGAGCACACGGAATTCGAAACCATTTTGATGAAAATGTTTTGCAAATACCAGGGTTTTTCCAAAACTTTCATGACATGCAGTTTTTGAAATTCTATTTGAATGATGGGGGAGGGTGAGTTGCAAAACTTCTGAAAAACATGTTGAAATCCATGCAAGTTTTGGAAACAAAATCCTTTGAAAGCTTTTGTTTTCTAAATCAAAACACTTTTCGTTTGAAAGATTTCAAATCAAAAGATTTTGAAACTCATTTTTGTTTTGAAAACAAAGAGTTGCTTCCCCTTTTTTTTTAAAAAAATAAAACTAGTTTTGAAAATGATTTCAAATCATTTCTCATTTGAAAGGTAAAGCTTTCGCATTCAAACTTTGTTTTCAGAAACCTCTTTTCAAAACAAAACTTTTGAAACTGGATTTGTGAAACTCATTTTTGTTTTGGCTAAAATTTTTGTAAATGTTGCAAACAAAATCTTTCGCAAGAATTTTGTTTCATAAATCATTTGCAGACTATTTTTTTTTGAAAGTGAAGTTTATTTTTGAAAGAGATTTGGCTCCTAAGGTGAAACCAAAAGCTTTTAAAACACAACCGAGCCAAGTACCTTGGTTTGAAAACATTTTGTTGATCGTAAAGCAAAACTTTTGTTTTTTTTGAAAGTGAAATTGTAACACTTTTGAAAAGGGAATGGGTTTTCAAACTATTTCGCAAAGAGCTTTTAAAATCAAATTGAGTGGAAAAGAGATTTAAATCTGCTTTTCTTTTGAAAGAGTAAAACTTTTTAAGAAGTTTCGAAACCATTTTCCTTTGAAATAGAATTGCTTTTGTTAAAGAGGGACTTTTTAACCAAAATGGCGGAAGGAAAATTTTGAAGATGCATATAGTTGGAAGCCAAAAACAGTTTTGAAACGGTCTGGTAAGGGCATGATGCATCAGATTTATATTTTAACTCTGTCAGTCAGGGATCACTTATCTAGTCGTGGGATGGCCTTAGGCTTTAGTTGGCTAGGTTATCCGGTACCCGGAGTCTCGCATATATAAAATAGCTTCTACATCTTACTCTCAAACAATAAGAAGCATAAGAAGCACAACAAACACAAGATCCAGGCAATCAAGCAGCATTACAATTCCTATATGCATAGTGTTGGCAGAAGGCGACTCCTAAACCTTCAAGCCTCACACATGTACAGACTAGCGTGGGCAGTAAGGGGTATATTTCATAGAGGTCAACTTTCCATGTTTGGGAAGACCAGTTAGCAGCAGAATTCAAGGTGGGGAGGGAAACAAATGTTAGCACCCATAATTCTACCTTAGACTGGATGTTTGGCTTCTAAACTAGTGTTTAGTTCTACGGTCTCGTCCTAGGGTCAAGTATGGCTCTGATACCAACTGAAATGACCTCGATTTTCCTCGAAGGGAAAATCCACAGATACGATTTATAATGCAGTAGATCACGAGAGCAATCCATCACATTATCAATTATCAGCTAATATCATAGTCATACATCATAGCTTTACAAGTTACAAGGCTTTACAACACTGGTTAACACCTCTATTACATTGTATTCTAGCGGAAACACACGCGTCTTCATCAGAGTCATTGTAGCGCATCAGCAGGTGAAGGCTCCTCCTTCACAGGCAATCATCAGAGTTGGCGTAGAATGTCAGCGGCGTGGACTTCATCTTCCGAACCAAACTCGAGCGTAGGAACGAGACCACCTAATCCAAGTCCTCGTGGTTGTCATAGATTTCGTCCAAACCTGTCCTAAATCTATCAGTACAATTTGTACTAGCCACTGTCTCCCACCCTATGCTTTTTGCGTATGCTTTGTGGTAAGTGGATTGCAAGGGTAGAAGAAAGGCCTATATATGGCTGTAGGTTTCCTATGCAAGTTCAACAAGATTTTATAATAATAGTTCATCAAGTTTTAATCCATCTCAACCACACGTTCTCCCATCCCATCACACACATCTCACCACACTCTCACACTCTCTAGGCGGCAAGGTCGACTCCCACTCGTACCTTGCCTCAACGGCCAAAGCCGGATCCAACACCAAACCCCAGGGGAAAGGTAGAAAGGACTCCTCTCACTAATCAAGTGAAGCGTAGGTCATAGGAATGTCCATATCCGCGGACGCGGCTATACGTATAGATCAATCAACTCTGCAGAGCGTGTACACCTAGAAATCTACAAGATCACCATCATCGGCGGTGCCCCGCCTAGGCTGATTCCGACTGCCTCCCAACCGGTACGGTACCACCCTACCACTCAGCCCTGGGCCACCTCGGCGTTCATCGAAACACTAAGACTGTGAGACGTAGTACCGGGCCCCCAAGGTCACTACGCTGTCTTAGGAGGGTGTGGGCCCCCATGCCCGTACCTCCCTATACTATCACCTTTCAACCTAGTAGTAGTGGCACCGCCCTAGTCAGTCGGGTAATCGTCTCCTGCCCATTAGGAGCGAGTGGTGTGTACGAAGGGTCCTATGATTCCGGTTCTCAAGACATACCAGTCCTTAAGGGGACCGGACAGGATATCTTCTTAAGGGGATAACCAACACTCCATGCCTCGACGGCACCTCCACCGAGGATAACCAACACCCCGTCTGCTCACCATGCACCCGCCACAGGTACCTCTCACGAGGGATGCCCAGGTCGCACCCCTCCGGCATGACTTGCCCCAAAGACTCGTCGTAGGATCCTGTCCGATCGACTCAACCCTCACCACACACCCAAGACGCACGCCAAGCTCTCCCCAAGTTCATTATCTAGTTTTACCAAGTTATCGGCACCACGTGCCTTATCCACTCACGTTATCCCTTCACCAAGCATCACATCACAGATATAATGCATAGTGAAAGTAAAGCAGTAAGTAGAATGCAAGCGTCTAGCCTAACAGCGGGTGTGCAAGGGAATAGGTTGCGACAAGATAATGGCTTACAAGCAGTCTACCATGCAACCTATCATAGTTCAATTGCAAGAAAATAAAGCACTAGCATCTATTTGTAGCATGTCTAATAGGTTCTACGAGGTTGGGTGGGACGTGGAACACCTGTAAAATGTCATATCCGAGATCCTCGGTGCAATTATAGTCGTACTCCTCCATGGTCCTTCCTCTATCCACATGTCCTTCCTCCAACGGTCCCGATCCGATCATCGCTATCCTTGACGCAACTACCTCGATACCACAACAAGCAAAAGAGCAATCAAACCACTAGACCTAGAAAAACTGCGAAAAGAGAGACAACAAGGCATAGAAGGAATAACTACACTGAAAGAATGCAACATGAAGAACGACTTAGCCCTCTCGGTGGATGTCCGATCCCTAGGCCAAAGAAATGCAAGTGGTGATTTGCTAAGCACAAACTTAGGTCTTAGCCTAGCCAGTACTTCCCGGGTCGACCGTGTCGACCTGTACGGCTTAATTATAATGGCACAGACTCTGGCTCATCCTAAGCAAACACCACGGCTTGTGGCTTTCAATCCAATCGTCATAGAGACTGACGAGAACCAAAAGGACTACAAGCAAGAGAAGTTTCGTTCTCTCTCAATTCGTACGCCATTGTAGTTGACGGAAACCAAGAGAGGGTGGAACGAAAGGGAAGAAAAGAAGGAAGAGAGGCGATCTACTTTCCCCAATACACATGCCATGGTGAAAGGTGGGGCATCGGAGAGAAGTGACACACAAAAGAACACGAGTGCTCAAGCTACTAGTAGGGTACCAAGACCTAGGTGCACTAAATGCACTAAGTCATCTCTAGGGTTCGGAGCGGTGCGGTTGTCACCGTGAGAACCATAGAAATGCTATGGTCAATGAAGGTACAAGCATACAAGGGCTTGAGCACGAAGAGCAAAAGGCAGAAGAGACACGGGACTCCCCTTCCTTTGATCCACACACCATAGTAACGACAGGAATCAGAGAAAGGAAATCAAAAGAGCAACAAACATCGAACAAGTGAAGAGGCTCAACCCACCTCTTACTGGATCGATGGGGGTTGAGAACAAAAGAGGAACGAAAAGGAATGGAACCCGCACTCTTTCAACCAACTCGTCATGGGACGGGCGAAAATTGGAAGAAAAGAGGCGCAATCCCACAATCTGTACCTTGTCGTAGGGTACCACAACCAATGTGCAACTAGCATGGCACTTGCAATTCCCAGGGTTCATAGTGATGCGGTTGTCACCGCTAGATCCAGAGGAACGCTATGGTCCAAGTGGCACAAGCATACAAGATGGTTTGGACAAGAACGAGAAAAAGAGAGGTAAAAGCCCGATGGTCATGGCGAGGCGACTCACGGCCATGAGCTTTACCCAAATGAGTCGGCTGTCACACCCAAAATTTCCTATTTTGGATTGTGCATAAAAAACACTAAATAAAATAGATGATTTCAATATTTGAATAAATTTATTAGATAAGTTAAGTTGCTGCTAATTTAAATATAGAAAATTTTGGTTTTAAACTTTTTCATATTAAATTGATAATGTGGTGTTTGTGTGATGCTTGTCTTTGGTGTTGGTGAGTGCTATTATTTTCAAAATATCATAGGATTTATTGTGATGAGTTGTTTGATCCAAAATTCAAAATGAATCCAAATACTTTTGAAAGATTTTGAAATAGCTTGGAAATAAAAGAAAAGAAAAATAAAAAAATGAAACGTGACTAAAATCATACGTATACACATATATATATATAGTTGGCTTCTTAAACTAGCTAGTTTTTTTTAAAACAATATGTCATATGTGCATGTACGCATGTGGGGATCTTGAGAAAATACGTATTGTCGTATTATTGTCGTATTGAACCACCACCGGGCCGTGTACAAGATGGACTCTACCACCAGGTTGACTCAGAACTCACGTATAAACTCGATAGTTGGCAAGCACGTGAATTTAGATTTATGCAAGTACATACTCCATATATGGCTGCTGAACATATACATGTATATCCATGGAAGAAGAGACAATTAAATAAGGAAGTTTGCATGTCTAAGTGTTGGTTTTCCAAAAATGCTTGTCGTTGCATTGGGCTCAAATCCACCACCCGGCAACAGCAGCCAGCCAAAGGACGTCCTCAACGTATATCAGCTGTCCAAAGTCTTGTGCTACTCGGACTCCACGTGAGGCAGACTAGGAAGCCAAGTTCAACTTGATGTCAATCCTAAATTACATCCAGGCCCATGAATTGCTAGCCTATATATATCAATCTTAAGCCCGTTCGTTATGCCCTAGCTTCTGTCGAAGCGCCACCGCCGTAGAAGCCTTGCTCGCCTAGCCACAGCAGCCGCCGGTGTTAGACCTCATCGAGCTCGGAGTGCAGCCGCCGCGGTCGCGCTCGTTGTCCGCCGTTTCACCATCGTCTGCATCCTGTTGCCGAGCTCCACGTTGCCGCCGTCGATCTCACAGTTGAAAGCACCGCAAGCCCTCCCTTCTCTTCCGTTGGAACCGCAGGTTCATGCCGCAACCCTGCTCATCCCTCGCTCTTCCATCCTACGATATTGCAAGATCATCAAGAACAGACAGGCAGGGAAGAACACGCCGTCGACGCTGCTGTTGTCCTCTGGTGGCAGTCATCAGTTGTCACCCCTTTGAACCTGTCTTTTGGTTGGCTGTGATCTGAATACGCTGCCGCCGGACCTTTGGGTCTGTGCATGGTTGGATCAAAACAAGCATCGCAGCTTCGTCATCTTTACTGTTGGCAATCGATTCATCATTCTCCCCACGCATTTAGGTGAATCATCGTGACTCCCTTTTGTTATCTGTTTCCCATCTAGTTAGTTCCACCACTCACGGGCATGCTTTCTGTTCGACGCCAGCCTACTGCCGTGCAGAGCCTACTGCCGTGTAGGAGTGCCCTGCACCGCCGGCTTGCACCAGTCGAGCGGGCTCCTGCCCTGGCTCTGTGCTCCTACGGTCCGGACACACGCCGCAGCCGCCGCCAGCTGGCTGGCCGGCCAGGCCTCTCCCTTTTCCCTACGACGTACGAGCAGCAGCAGCAGCGTTTCATCTCCTGCGTCCGTACAGGCACCAGGCAGCCCAAGGTACTTAGATGAAGTTATTTACAGTTTTGCCACTATTCGTTTAATCCCCACCGTTTAATTATTTTACGTCCGATTCGAGTCATTCAAGTCGCGTTAGTTTCGTCACGTTGAGCTCTACACGATAGTAACAAAGTTTTTATGTCACATGTTTTTCTATATATCGCTAAATATTATATTGATTAATATGTTTGTACTAGCTTTATAATTAAAAGCAATTTAGACTATATACCCACGGTTTCATAAATAAATATTAATTTCATTCATGTTAACATGTGTGTTTATGATTATAATTTAGCTAGTATCGATGTTTTTCATGACACTTGACCACAAATTTATTAACTTGAATGCTAATTAGATTAATATTTATTTGATAGCTTTCCAACTAGAAGCGATCTGAGTTTAGTTTCGTTTTGGGTCGTGGTACAGCTGTGCCGACTATAAGTTACATGTTAGTAGGAACTTTTAACATGTCTCACATCTCTAAATTTTGTAAGTTAAATATTAATTAGATTAATGATTACGCAAACTGGTTTCCAAATAAAAGCAACATAGGAGAATATAGATCTTTTTATAATTACTTACCAACTTAAATATTTATTTATTTATTTTTATAAATTGTCTAGTTTAACCATGATTCGGATAAAGCCAGTTTAGATGCAAAGCCGTGATCACAGCCGGCCAAGCACACGCTCAATTTGAGTGGCTAGCTAGACGATGTCATCCTGATGTCATAGATGTATTATGGCCGTTTTCTTTCAGAAAAATAAATCCCGAAATACACATATACATACAATCACTCTCAGTCGTCCATCCAAACTGCAGTCCGGATCTTGTTTAAATCAGATTTCATTTATTTTCTTTCAAAAATAAGTTCCAGTTATTTGCAAAACTATCATTAATTATGTTTTAAAGCGTAGAATATTCGTTTTAACTCCGATTTGACCCGTTCAAGTTGCGTTATGTTCGTATTTATGAGCTCTACATGTTAGTGTAGTTGTACAGTAGGTTTGAAAAATTTAATTTTTGAGTTTATATTAAAGTAATTATTTATCTATAGGAAATCTTAGAAAATTAATAATTTTCACGTTTTAAATCCGAATTTCGTGATCTTTACATCTGTGTGATCGTAGTAACGTGTAGAAGAGTTTTACAAACTTTTTATATTGTTTTGCTACTGTTGGTGTACTGTTTTAATTATGTCTATTTGTTTGCTTAGTGTATGGTTGATCGGATGATTGTGTGTTGGTGCTTGATGATCGAGTATAGACGGTGAGCAGTTTCTTGATGATCAAGAGTATTATTTTGAGCCAGACCAGCAGTATCATCAGGAAAGCTTTGATTAAGGCAAGTATAACATGGGACCATCCTTGTTGTCCTATTCACTGAAATTATTATACATATGCATGTGTCTTCCTTGACGACCATAGAGATTATAACTTAGCTATTGATATCTTGTTTCCTTGTCACCTATGGGTTATGCATTTGGGTAGCTACTGCTAGCGCTTAATTATGAACAATGATCTTGTAATTTGACTAATGGATTATGCAATCAACCAATTAAGATGATGTTATTTCTGTTGAAAGGGGGCTAGAGCATGTGGGTTATTTTGATGCTCTAGTTACTCTCCGTAAGGACTTACCTGTAAGTGATAACCGGGACATACAGTACAGCTGTGAGGGCTATATGGCTCTGGCTCTAGTTGTTCAAGAGACCTTTTCTAGCTTGTTAGAGGTTACCTTAAATGGCGTAAGAATGGCTTGCCACGTTGGGTGTAGTGCGAGCCCCTGGCCTAGTGTGTATAGGCTGCGGTTGTTGTGCCACAGGGAAGGGGGGTTCTACATCTGTCTGCCGAGTGAATCTAATGGCCCTAACTTGTTAGACGAACTTTTGAATGGCTTTATATGGTCTCTGATGTTTTGGGCCTTGCAAACCCATGCATTTGGAAATCATGACTCACAGTGAAAGTGTACACCTCTGCGCAGAGTTAAAAACTGGTATACTAGCCGTGCTCACGGATACGAGCGGCCTTGGGGATTCTTACAGAATAGTTGATCACCATTGTTATATCATGCTTAATTATTGTTGATTATTATTATGCTCATGTTAATGCTATTCATTATCCTTATTACAATTGATCATTGATTCATTAATGGGATTTGGATTACCTTGATGCTACTCAATTGCTAATTATATGATGATTAAAAGCTAAACGCAGTTAAACAGTGTCTAGCCTTTTTGAGCCTCATGAACCCTGTGTTATACTTGTTGAGTTCGACATGGACTCATTCTTGCTATTTCCCCAACACTCCAGTGTGTAATAAGATGCTACTCGGAAAAAGGACAAAGGTGTAGTGGAGTTTCCAGAAGACTAGTAGAAGTGCTAGGCATATGTTACCCCCAGTCAGCCGTCCCTGAGAAGAATGGAGCCCGAAGTTTAGTCACCGTTCCGCGATACTCTGATGTAAGTGTTAATATAGCTATGTATACGTTATATAATAACATTGTTTCTGATATTTTTTTTTTCATTCTGGCATATGTGTGAACTTTCTGGGCACACATATGATTAGCCTGGTTTTGTTCTTTAGAAAACCGGGTGTGACAGAGTGGTATCAGAGCGGTGTTGACTGTAGGACGTATGCCAAGTAGCACTGGACGTATTCTAAAACTCATTTTACTATAAAACTGTTTTGTCATCCCTTGACTCATTGATTTTGACTATTTCCTCTTCCTTGTCCTGTTGTATCCTCTCCTTGATAGCTTCCTTTGAGCTATTATTTCTTACTCCCTTGGATTTTGTTTTATGTTGTTTTTACTAAAAGTTTGCTGATCTTACCTGGTTCAAAGATTCGATGGCTTTTCATCATCCATATTTTTTCCTTAGGATGACCACCATTATTGAAGAAGCACGTGTAGTATCGATGATGTGATGTGTGCTTGTTTTGCTTGATGTGTTGCTTGTGTGTTGTTCTTGTTCTCGTGTTTCAAAGGTAGGCCCGGAAGGTATAAGTCTTGAGAAGTAGCTCGATCTATGTTAAGTGGGGTAGTGACATCTTGTATCTTACTTATCTTTCAATCGATCCTAATTCTTGCCATTTTCTCTTACACCGTTCCTGTCTACCCTTGGTTGTCATGCTACCTTATTAATCTCATCTTAATGGATGATCAACACATGAAGGACTTATCATTAGCAGCAAGCTTTAGAGAAAGTGTTGCCTTCAATGACATCGTCAGGTGAAACAAGATCTTTGTTAAGTGGGGTAGCATCTGCTATCAACAACAGCAAGTCCTGAATATCTCAAGCGACGAGGCATGAGGAGGTACAAAGAACTCAAGATCAAACCTTATCTTTCTTGTCATCTTTTGGCTATCCTTGATCCATGTCTTATATCTCATCAACACAAAGCAAAGAAGCATGAAGACTTGAAGATTAGTGTTATCTATCTCTCTAGTGTCTTTGAATCTCGTTTCTACCTTATCCTGTTTTTTTTATAGCAGTCTGTCTTCCTTAGCTTATATCTCTATTTTTGGATGCCCAAAAATCATGGATAAATTCTGGACAATAGTAGATTTTAATATCTTTCTCTGACCGTAAGAACCACCCTGATATCTATTATGGTTTGGGATTTATGAAAATCACAAGGCGACGCATCTGTGCTGTCAGCAATCTGGAATAGTTTCTGTTGTGCATAGTTTTCGACTATCTTAACTGCAGAATCTGGAGAAGTGTTCTATAAGGAAGTTGTAGTAAATTTGATAAGCTTTCCAACGGTATAAGCTACAATATCATTGGATTCGTAGAACTTGAGTTATAACTGTATTTCTGCACTGCCATTTTTCTGCTCGCGAGGAAGTGTATGTTACTTGTTCTTGCATATGCTCATGAATCTCTTTGAGATGATAGAAGGACATGATGGTAGTTGTCACTCAGAAACACATGTAATCTATCCATTGGTGTTCTCCAGTTGATCTCTTTTTAAGAGGGGTTTGTCGAACTAAAAGACGATATAAGATGGAGGTTTATATGTTCTATTTCGTCACCTGGAAGCATCAGCTAGCTACATGGTTGTAAAGTCACTATCGAGCGCAAGTATTTTTTCTTAGGGTTGGTGACCTGTTGGAACCATTGACAAGGATCGTAAGGGTCTAAAGGACACCTTTACAAAGTTGGTTTTGAGCTTGTGGCATCATCATTGGATAAGAGTTGATGAAGGAAGAGTGAAGACTTGCAAATCAACTTTATCTTTCTCCCTAGTCTCTCTAAATCTCGGGACGAGATTTCTGTTAAGTGGGGTAGAATTATCACACCCAAAATTTCCTATTTTGGATTGTGCATGAAAAACACTAAATAAAATAGATGATTTCAATATTTGAATAAATTTATTAGATAAGTTAAGTTGCTGCTAATTTAAATATAGAAAATTTTGGTTTTAAACTTTTTCATATTAAATTGATAATGTGGTGTTTGTGTGATGCTTGTCTTTGGTGTTGGTGAGTGCTATTATTTTCAAAATATCATAGGATTTATTGTGATGAGTTGTTTGATCCAAAATTCAAAATGAATCCAAATACTTTTGAAAGATTTTGAAATAGCTTGGAAATAAAAGAAAAGAAAAATAAAAAAATGAAACGTGACTAAAATCATACGTATACACATATATATATATAGTTGGCTTCTTAAACTAGCTAGTTTTTTTTAAAACAATATGTCATATGTGCATGTACGCATGTGGGGATCTTGAAAAAATACGTATTGTCGTATTATTGTCGTATTGAACCACCACCGGGCCGTGTACAAGATGGACTCTACCACCAGGTTGACTCAGAACTCACGTATAAACTCGATAGTTGGCAAGCACGTGAATTTAGATTTGTGCAAGTACATACTCCATATGTTACTAGCCGTGCTCACGGATACGAGCGGCCTTGGGGATTCTTACAGAATAGTTGATCACCATTGTTATATCATGCTTAATTATTGTTGATTATTATTATGCTCATGTTAATGCTATTCATTATCCTTATTACAATTGATCATTGATTCATTAATGGGATTTGGATTACCTTGATGCTACTCAATTGCTAATTATATGATGATTAAAAGCTAAACGCAGTTAAACAATGTCTAGCCTTTTTGAGCCTCATGAACCCTGTGTTATACTTGTTGAGTTCGACATGGACTCATTCTTGCTATTTCCCCAACACTCCAGTGTGTAATAAGATGCTACTCGGAAAAATGACAAAGGTGTAGTGGAGTTTCCAGAAGACTAGTAGAAGTGCTAGGCATATGTTACCCCCAGTCAGCCGTCCCTGAGAAGAATGGAGCCCGAAGTTTAGTCACCGTTCCGCGATACTCTGATGTAAGTGTTAATATAGCTATGTATACGTTATATAATAACATTGTTTCTGATATTTTTTTTTTCATTCTGGCATATGTGTGAACTTTCTGGGCACACATATGATTAGCCTGGTTTTGTTCTTTAGAAAACCGGGTGTGACATCGGCCTCCAACAGTCTTACAATGGTCACCTCCTAATCCTTATCCCACTAGGGTAGGTCATAGAGGACTCAGTGGTGTGGATGATAACCGCATCGGTGTCGATATCGAGTCCCAAATGACCACATCTTAGGGACCAAGATAGGATCTAACGATCGTATTCTGATAGGGTCAACCAAAGCATGAGAGACAAGACATGCTCGGCATTACGGCCATGGCGAGGTGAGCTCGCGATCGCAACATTCGAACACTCGTTCTCTCGACCGGCTCGAAGGCACGGTCCTCACGCAACAACCAAAACACAACAGACTGTCGACCCAAACATGACCGGTAGACAAGAACCAAACCACATGACCGCAACGGATGGAGTAGCACATACCCCTAGCGACCAAGAGAAATACATAGATGATAGACCGACGGCGAAGGCACGGCACATGATATATATATAGATGATAATGATCAAGTGTGATAGGGTATACAGGAACAAATAAATGGAGAGCTAGGAAAAAGGGATTTCATCAACGTCAGAAATGGCGTCGACTATGGTCCGACCTTGCTGCAGGGAGGTGGAGGGCTGCTGCGGCTTGCCCCAGAACATGGCAGCAGGCGACCGAGAGGCGACGGAGCTCTAGTGTTGCAGGTCGGGGTAGCCATACCAAGGGAATTGGGGTGTAGCCTCCCTGCAATGCAAAAATTCACGGCATGAAATCCGGAGACATGGATGGACATGGCAAGGTGGTGCTGTCATCCTCCGGCATGGTGGTGTTGCGGGGTCGCTTCCTCTCTGCGATAGTGGGAAACAGCGGCACGAAGGCCGGGCTCAGGTGTCAACACAGCAGGAAGAGAAAGGTTAGGGGCTTTGGGTGCTAGGGCTCACCATGGACAACAGTTGGGCACTGTAGGGGTGGCGTTGGAGCATCTCGTCACGGTGTTGGAGCAGGGGACCAACGGCGCACGGCTGCGATGAAGGATGACGAAGGCTTGGCCGTCAGGGTGGTGTCCGCTCCCTCGGCGCGACGCGGAGAGCCCGCGGACACGTCGCAGAGGAGGCGACACGGCTTCGGTTTGTCGCTGCAGAGACGGTTGCACGGCCCGGCGGAGCGGCTCAGCGTGGATGAAGCAGAGGAGCATGGCACAGTGGTGCCTCGTGGTGGCGTGGCCACGGAGTCGTGGTGACATGGCTGTGGAACGTCGGGTGTGCCCACGCGGTGGAGCAGGGGAGGGGAACATCGAGGCACGGCGCTCGGCGTGGTGCCGCGGTCGTAGCTTGGCGAGGCAGAGGCACGGCTGCAGCACTGTGGTGGCGCGGTCAAAGCAGCGAGGTGGTGCTCGGCCATCTGCTGCACTGGTGGAGCAGAGGCAGCAGAGGCCTGAGGTGGAGCAGGCGCTCGGCGTGACGAGGAGATGGTGGCGAGCTCGTGGACGCAGAGGAGCCTCCGGTCGATGCGACGCGTGCTGACGAGGCTGGCGGCCACGAGCTGCTCAATGCGGGACCAAGGCGGACGACGTCGGCGTCACGAGCAAGGGAGGAAAGGGAGAGGGATGGCAGCGGCGGCTTGGAGGGAACTCCTAGGAGCGGCGGCTACTGGCCCTTTTATAGGCGGCGCTGCTAGGGCTCCAGGGTGCGGACGGCGATGCCTCGACATCCGTACCACGAGGGGGTACGTGGCGCGCATCGGCTGGCAGCGTCGGCGTGCATCGCACGGGGCACGCATTAGGGTTGGAGGGGCACGGCTGCCACTTTGGCCTGAGGGAGGTGGCGTTTGGGCTAACGGGCCACGGCGTGAACGGGCCTGCGGGGGCCGAGCTGCGGGCCACGAGGCCAGGCGGGAGGAGCTAGGCTGTGGTTGTGCTGGTCTGGCGCGCGGAGCAGGCCGGCCTGGGCTGTTTGGCCAGGAAGGGAGGGAGAAATGGCCGGCTAGGCTAAAATGGAGAAGGAAGAGAAGGAAGATGGTGGGCTAGCTTGGGAAATAAAAGGAAAAGGAAATTTTCCTTTTATCCATTTAGGAATTTAAGGATGGAATTTTATAGAGAATTTGGGACAACTCCAAAAGGAATTGAGATGGAAACTCCAAAGGGGGAATTTGAGATGACTTTCAAATAGATTTAGAGATTGAAATTTCACGGGAACTTTGAGATGAGCTCGAACGCTTTTTGTGATGTGTGACGATGAGCCCGAGTGGAAAATTTGAAAAGAGCTTGAGAGAGAATTTTTGAAAGGGATTCAGGAAGAGATTTGACATGAGGTCAAGGAGGGAATTGGGAAGAGATTCAGAAGGAAACTTGGAATGAATTCAAAGTGAGGATTCATGAATAGATTGAGAGGTGGATTTTTAGGAGAGACTCATAGATGAATTCCTAGAGAATTCAAAAGGAGATTACTATGGACTTGTGTACTCCGAACACCACAAGACAACACAAAACCAACTCATGAGCACGAGCACACTCCTGCAACCAATTCTATATGTATGCAGCGTCTTGTTAGTGAGTTAGACTCGAGTTTGACATAAATACTACATGCTTCTCACAATTGCAAGAAAAAAAATTAAAAAGCTCATATTTTTGGTTGCTCGAAAACCTAGGATGTTACAAAGGGCAACCGTAGCATCACATGCGTGGCAGGGCAGCAGCGGTGCAGTGCTTGGCAAGGGCGGCGGGGCAGCAGCACCGCGTGGTAGCGGCCAGAGACGGCCAGGCCACGGCTGAGCCATGGCCAGGCCAAGGATGGCCCTGGCCCACTTGCATGCAGCCACGCGTGAGCGTGGCTCAGCCGAGTGTGGCCACGGTGAGCACAGGAATGCGATGACCGCGCACTCCAAGTCGAGCAGCCAAAAATGTGTTGTGCACGAATTTTAAAGCACGTTTAAAAACTAACCTAACATAGTTGGGGCTACACCACCCTTACCATTCTAAAGAGGGTACATCAAGCTACCATAAGGAACAAAAACATGGCAACACACTTAAGCTATGTTTTGAGCTGGATTCAATTTCAAGTTCCATTTCTAGGCTATTACAAATACTAGCTGGCAATGTTATTTTTCCACAGCAAAAGTTGCATTGTCATCTACAAAGTTTATACTTTGAACTTGATTTAGGAGTCACATACATGTTCTATATATTTTTGCTCGATAAAAATATGTTTCCAACCCTACTTGATATAACACAAACTCTTGAAGCACTTTTCATTTAACATTTTCATTGGTCATTTAGGTTACAAGAAATTTATCTACACACTTTATCACATGCATTATCACATAAACATGATGCCCATGACATGATTTAGTAGTTTGTTTAGGGCATAACACCGAGGGTGTTACACAATTGGTTCATAAAAAAGAATCATCAATCAAGTCACATATTATGCCCACAACAGTTGATACAATTACCCTTTCCTTATCTTGTTCAAGAAGCAAGGAGTGAGCTTTTTCAAGCCTGGCGTGAGCTTTGCCAAGCTTCTCATGGGCTTCCTCTAGCCTCTCATGAGTAGTATTGAGCTCATCAAAGGATTGCTCAAGAGCATCAAGCTTCTTTTGCAATTCTTTGCACTTCTTGTTCTTTTTAATTATTGAATCAGCTTGTTCTAGCATGTTCATTAGTTGTTTATTAGAGAATTCATCATCACTATCATTTTCACTTTCACTATCATCATTTTTACTTTCATCATATTTTACCTTAGAGCCCTTGGCCATGAAGCATGATGAAGTGTCAAATAGTGAAGGCTTGTTGTTGTTAGTAATGCTTGCTAGAGCCTTCTTCTTGGATGCCTTGTCATCATCACTTAAATCATCATCGGTGGAGGCATCACTATCCCATGTCACAACATAGGATCCACCCTTTTTCTTCTTCTTGAAGGCCATATTCTTCTCCTTCTTCTTCTTCTTTCTTTTCTTTCTTGTTCTTTATCTTCTCATTGTCCTCATTGTCACTATTGTATGGACAATTGTAACACCCCGGGTGTTATAGTGCTAATTAATCTGTCATGTCATCATAATGCATTGCAAAGCATCCCTATTAGGTTAACCTTGTTATGCATCAACTAAAACAAGTTTACTTATCTAGGTTGAATGTGTTTCTCAGTGGTGTGCTCCGAACCCGAAAACCCTAATTTTTAATACCACCGCAAATGCTTAGTCCATGCCCTGCTTAATTTGAGGTGTGCGACTGTGTTGCACACTAGTGTCAAGTGTAGGGTATGAGCTCAAGTACAACCTCTAAAATGAAACTCCAAATTTGAGTTTGAATTGGAGTCCCAAAACTTGTCACGAGTTTTCCGATTCGAATTCGAATTCAAAATTGGGGAAAAATGTAAAAGAATTTTAAAAGCTAATTGGTCAACCAAGAGTGGCATTTGGTCAACCATGTCATGTTGGCCCAAATGATGCCCTTGGGTGAGGTTTTGATCACTAAGTAATCACAAATCAAAGTAGCAACAAATTCCAATTTAAAATTCCTCCGAAAACCCTAAATTTCAAAACCCTGTTTTACCCCTTTTGAAATAATTCAAAATCTAAGCAAAATTTGGGAAAAAGTTCAAAACCAAGTTTGTAGAACTTTTCAAGGGCTACAACTTTGGTGTTTTGAGTTTTCAAAGTTTTAGTGTAAAATGTGGAGCAATTTTGAAAATAAACAAATTTCAGATTTGATTCATTTTTATCCCCAAACTAAGATTTCAAAATGGAGGTAGAATTTGAAAAAGTTTTGAACAGAAAAGTTGTAGGTCTGGTCGAGATGTACAACTTTGATGTTTGGAGATTTTGAAGTTTCAATATAAAATCAAAAGTAATTTCTAAATTACCAAATCTGAAAATTTTGTCCCCTTTTGAATTTAAACTCAAATTTCAAAATCCCGTGTGAATTTGAAAAAGTGTTCAATACAAAACTTGTAGAGCTTGAAATTCTGAAGATTTCATAGATTGGAAGTTTTTCAAGTTGTTACATGAATTTGAAAGTAATTTGAAAAATCAGTTTGAATTTCAAAAGTTGGGGGGGGGGGGGGCAGCTACAGTGCACCGACGAATCACCGCCGACCACCGCGCGGTATGGGCGCCGGCGAGACGCCGGACGGCTTCGGCCAGCTTCCAGGCGTGTCCTCGATCACCAGCACGACATCGCGCGTCTTCCAGTGCAGTAACCGTGGTCGTTCCCTATATATATGCGAGCTCTCCATGACCGGCTTTGTTTCTCCGTTTTCACCACCGTCGCCAACGCAGCTCCGCCGCTCGTCGCTGCCGCCACCAAGCCGTCTCCGGCCACGCCAACCGCACCCTTAGCTCCGTCTCATCCTTGCGCACCTCGTGAACCAGTTGAGTTGGCCCAATTCCGCTTGGATCGCCGGGGAGCCGTCGTCTTCCACCTCGGGTCGCCGCCGTTCCCGTCGAACCCCGCCACCGTGGCCAGCCGCCTCCAGAGCCTCTCAGCTTCAACCAATCACTCCTTCGTGATCGTGGTACGCCCCTGATACTCCCTGACCACTCGCTTTAATCGCTACCGCGTTGTACCGTCGAGTCACCGGTCACCGTGGCCATCGAGCCGCCACCGTCGTCGGTGAGCTGTCGCCGGAGCTCGAGCCATGGTGTTTAGTAGCAAAATGGAACCGTGGGGTAGTGTAGATGGTGATGGTGGAGTCGGTTTGTCGACTGAGGCACCGGTCACCGGCCAGCCACCGTGGGAGAGAGCGCGGGCACGCGGGAGCGAGCGGGCGAGCGGGAGGAAGGCGATGACATGTGGGGACGCGGTGTCAGCGAGAGAGAGAAGGAGAGCAGGCGCGCGCGGGCGGAGCAGGCCGATGCTGGGCTGGGCCGTGCGGCTGGGCCAAGCGCGGGCGCGGGCGCACGTAAGCGGGCCGTCTAGTTGGGCCGGACCGCGGGAGAAAGGAAGAATCGGCCCGATTTCGTTTTTGTTTTTCTTTTTCAAATAAATGAATAGTGTTGTTATTTGTTTATTTCACTAAAAATTGTGTAGAGTTCCAAAATTCATGAAAATTTTTGTGTAGGCTTCTCAATGTATAAACTATCTAGGAAAAATGTTAAATGCTGAAATTGAGTACTTTTTGTAGTAGAATTAATTAGTTCTAATAAAGATTAAATGCAACTTCCATGAATTTTAATAATTAATTTATTAATCCAAAAATGATGAAATTTATTATGACACTGTTATAAATCATTCTTAATCCATAGAAAAAGTTTGAGCTTGATTAGGTAAAATTTGATTAACTTCTAATTATGTCCTAATTATTTAAATAATAAATAAATGTTAATTTAAGAACTTTAAGTGTTGTGTGCCTTTTGATTGAGTGATGTCCTTAGGTCACTACCCTTTGGTGATCTCTGGCACCTTAATTTCATGATTGAGCTCGTTAGTAACTTGTTAGGTTAAAAGCTGGTATCGCTGGAAATCGTCGCTACTAGTTAGTAGGTTTTCAGTTTGCGACTGTACCGCGAAGGAAGTTGTACTCCAGTCGTAACTCGTAGCATGTTATCATCAAGCATCATGTTTATCATCGAGCATCATGTTAAAGCATGTTATGTGTTCGTGTAGTCTCCGCTTTCGAAGAAGTCGAAGCCGTCGAGCCAGTTTCCGGAGAAGAGCGATCGTCGGTGGGTTTCGGACCTGACGTTGGAGTTCTCGGGTCTGAGTCAGTCGTCATGTCCGAGCAAGGCAAGCCCCGGTGCATTTAAACCCTACCTTGAATTTTACAAATGTTTTATTATTTATAATATGGTTTACTGCATTAAGTAATTAGGAGTTGAGTGATAACCCAATTGCTGCATTATCATCCTTGATTATTGTGATATCAACCTTGATACCTGTTTTACGGAAAATGCGTAGCATGCTTCGCTATGCTTAGAAGTTAAGCTTTTAAATGCAATGCTTATATAGCCATGACGGCATATTGAATGAATATTGAAATATGAGAATGAACTTGAAAGATCGGGCAGGTGGTTTGGCCACTGCTAACATGCATTGGGAAAGGAGTCTCAATGTAGTGTTTCCGCCTTGTCAGTTAAGGTCCATTCGTTGTAAGCCTGTTGTGTTCAAGATTTTGCAACTAGCTTCATGCCTTGGGTAAGCCCAAAATGTTGGTGATTCCATTACGAGAACGTCTAACCTCGCACTGGGAGTGGAGAGATGGCGAGAGTAGCGTGTACCCTCGGGGCTAGAATTTGGTCGGGTTCGAGGAGTACTGTACTCTCGGGTGGCGATGGACACATTCTGGTTTTGGGAGATCTAAATGAGGGTTGATATATGCAAGATTCGGTTCTACATATGTCGTGAAGTTAGAGATCCCCAGCTGGGTATAATCGATTCGAATCGTCGTTGCTCCTCGGTTATGGAGACTTGATCACCTGACTTGCATCGTAGTTAAGAACTGGAATTGAAAGAAAGAATGAGAAAGGTTTTGATGATAATTACTTTGATCTAGATTAGGATCACCTAGAATTGGTTAATGAACCATCAATGGTAAAAGTAAAATATTGAAGGTAAGGACTTACTTTAGTAAGCTTTTCTGCAAAGGAAAATCTTGATTCTAGAATACCCGTACCTTGATTCCCTAAAGCTAGCATGCCCTTGGAGTCTTTGTCTTAGTCGGGTAAGTCTTGTTGAGTACCCTCAAGTACTCAGGGTTTGTTAACCCCTTGTTGCAGGTGTGGTTCATGAACAAGTCTGCTTTGAGCCTTGTTGCATGACCGTCGTGGTTGAAGAAAGCGATGACGAGTAGACTGTGTGGCCTTTGGGCAAGGCATCTCGCTTGTGTGTTGTAATAAAGTTAATACCGATACTTCTCTACTACTGGTTTGTAATAATGTTACATAAGGTTTGAAGTTTGAAAACTGGTTTGTAAACCTATATTATTGTAAGACTTCCGCTACGTTACTCTGTTGAATATTTTGAATAAACTGTTGTAATATTGTAATACTCCTGTGATTGGATCCTGTTCGGAGGAAAGCAGGCCTTTTAAGTTATGGTGAACATAAGTACGGCCATCAGAGGTCATTATGGCAATGACGGGTACTTGTGGGCCATCATAATTAGGAGGTTCTGTGACAGCTGGTATCAGAGCTGGTACCAGAGCATAATCACTCGGGTTATTGTAGTATTACCTTGCAAAACTTTAAAATGATTTGGGTCAAACAAACTTAATACTGATATTTTGGTCCAAATTGCTTTTGCTTATCTTAATCTATTCTATAGTTTCCTTAGCTCATATTTGAAAGCTTCGTAGTGAAGTATCATGTATAGTGCCCTATGTTATAAAGATTGCATGTGTTACTTAAATCTTTCTGTTAGATCGTAAGTGCGATGCATGCATCATGTTTAATTAACCTGCTTAAGCTACCTTCCCTTTTAAAGTGGTTTGGGTTAAGTAAGGTTCAAATCCTATTCATGCTAACCTTCAGATCCCCCTATCTGTTGTTATCATCCTAATTCTATCTTGCTATAGGATGGCACGTGTGAAGACGACTCCTCGCAAGAAAATGGGTCCGCAAGGAGTGCCGCGTCATCAGTTGGCCGCCAGAGGTGATGGAGCAAGCAGTAGCCGTAATCCAAACCCGGATTCAGAATCAGAGGTTGCAAGGCTTACATCAGAAGTGGAGCGACTGAAGCGCAACATGCGTTTTTGGAAACAGTTCTAGAAGGAGTCTTTGGAAAAGGAGACAGAAGCCAGGGCTCGTGTTCGTGAGTTGGAGCTTTATGTGACACACCTAGAGCAGTACAACACAGTTCTGCATGAGGAAGTCCATAGGCTAAATGATCTGATGAATCCCAATCATCAGCCCCAGGCAGTAGAAGATGATGTCGGTGCCGTGATTGTTCCTGATGGAGAGGACAATGAGGAAGAAGATCCAGAAGAAGATGAACCCATGATGGAAAGTGGGGATGATGCGAGTCATGTCACTGGTGCAAGTGCTCCAGAGAATGAGGATGGAGTGATCGTGATCAGCGATGATGATGAGGAGTGAAGTGTCGACATGGATGGTTGTGTAATATAGTAGTCTTTCCTGCTTTCTAAGAACCTTAGTGGGTAGCTTCTTGCTTGAGAGCAAGTTTGTAATGAAATAATGTAAGATAAGTTGTGTGTGTATACAAATACTGTACTAACTGCTTTTTAATTCAATAAAGCGATGTAAATAAATATAGTTTGTGTACAACAGATGGACGGTACTAGAACTTCCCAAGAAAGGGAAAATCCTCCGAATCCCCCATCGTTTCCACCCACCTTGGCAGAAGCTATTGCCGCACTGGTTAATGTCACTACCTTGTTGGCTCAGAATCAGAATCAGAATGGAAATCAGGGCCGTCGAGGCCGTAACAATGGAGGGGAAACCACTTATGTGGATTTCACCGATACCCGTCCACCAGTGTTCTCAAAAGTAGATGAGCCGCTAGAGGCGAATGACTGGCTCCGTACCATGGAGCAGAAGTTTGAACTTTTACAGTGCACGGAGCATCAGAAGCCCGTGTTTGCAGCACAACAGCTTAGAGGTGCCGCAGGGGCGTGGTGGGTGAATCTGGTCGCCGCACGGCCTGCTGGCCACCGTATCACTTGGCAGGAGTTTCGTGAAGCCTTCAGAGCACATTATATCCTAGATGGTGTCATGGCCATGAAGTTAGAAGAGTTTCTCTCGCTGAAGCAAGGGAACCAGACAGTTCTACAGTATGTGGGCAAATTCAATCATCTGTCCCAGTATGCAGCGGAATATGTGAACACCGATGCAAAGAAGAAGAGTTGTTTCATGAGAGGTTTGAGTACCAGAATCTAGGAAGCGTTGGTCACCTGCTATAATGCCACTTACCATGAGATAGTCAATGTGGCTATTGCGTCAGAAGAGAAGTCCCGACTGCATAAAGAGTCGAAGAAAAAGAAGCCAGTGTTTTCTAGCCCGTCTGGTGGCATTAAAAAGCGCCAGAGGTTTGTTTATCACCCTCAGAACCATTTCTGCCCAACTTATCGTCCACCGCAATACCAAGCTCAGCCGTAGACGTTTTTCCGTCCTGCCGCAATTCCGCAGTATCCACAGCAGCCGAATGCCCCTGGTATTCGAAACCAGACTCCAGTAACCCATAACTTTCCCTGTTACAACTGTGGAAAGCCAGGCCACTTTTCCAAGGACTGCCCGTATCCAAGGCAGTACAATCCCAGTTATCCTAGAGCTCCCGTACCGCAACAGCAACAACCTCAGAGCAAGAATAATAACCTAAATGTTCAGAAGGGTAAGGGTGAGAAGAAGAAGACCGGACGTGTGTTCTACACTCAAGCAAGTGTAATCCCAGAGGGAGAACCTGTTTTGATGGGTATGTTCCCTATTGCTAATCATCCAGTAGTACTGTTATTTGATTCAGGTGCATCGCATACATTCATAAATCGCACCTTTGTTGTTAAGCATGACATTCCAATTATGGGAACACAAGAAGATTTCTTTATCCAGTCGCCCAGGGGACGACTGTGTACTAAGGAAATGGTACGTGACGTACCTATAGAGTTAGGTGGGCATATATTTCCTACCTCAATGATAATATTATAGAAACAGGATATAGATGTAATCTTGGGTATGAATTGGCAGAACTTAAGGATCAATTACAAGAGTTATGTGACAAAGGTTTTATCAGACCCAGTTCCTCACCATGGGGATGTCTAGCTCTTTTTGTCAAGAAGAAAGATCAGACTTTAAGGATGTGTGTTGACTATCGACCACTGAATGATGTAACCATTAAGAATAAATATCCATTGCCTCGCATTGATCTACTCTTTGATCAGCTTGCGGGGGCAAAGGTATTTTCAAAGATCGATCTTCGGTCAGGGTACTATCAAATCAAGATTTGACCTGAAGATATCCCAAAGACTGCATTCACTACCAGATATGGACTGTATGAGTACCTAGTTATGTCTTTTGGTCTCACCAATGCACCGGCACATTTCATGTATCTGATGAACTCAGTTTTCATGCCGGAGCTTGACAAATTTGTAGTTGTGTTTATTGATGATATTCTGGTATACTCCAAAAGTGAAGAAGAACATGTTGAGCATCTCAGAGTTGTTCTGACTCGTCTGAGAGATCACCAACTGTATGCCAAGTTCAGTAAATGTGAGTTTTGGTTAAGAGAAGTGCAATTCTTAGGACATGTGTTGTCAGCCGAAGGAGTAGCAGTAGATCCTGGCAAGGTGGAAGATATTCTAAATTGGAAACCACCAATCTCAGTTCATGAAGTCTGAAGTTTTCTGGGAATGGCGGGTTATTACCGTCGATTCATACCTGACTTTTCGAAGGTAGCCAAGCTAATCACAGAGTTGTTGAAGAATCAAACTAAGTTCATATGGTCTCCAGAATGTGAGAAAGCTTTTAGAATTTTAAAGAAGTCATTGACAACTGCTCCAGTTTTGGCACAACCAGATATAGAAAAGCCATTTGATGTTTACTGTGATGCCTCGGGTATTGGCCTTGGTTGTGTATTGATGCAAGAAGGCAGAGTCATTGCTTATGCCTCGAGACAGCTGAAGCGTCATGAAGAACATTATCTGACACATGATCTTGAACTAGCAGCTGTGGTTCATGCATTGAAAATTTGGTGTCATTACTTGTTAGGTAATACTTGCCACATGTATACAGATCACAAGAGCTTAAAGTATATCTTTACTCAGTCAGAGTTGAATATGAGGCAAAGAAGGTGGCTTGAGTTAATAAAGGACTATGATTTAGAAGTGCACTATCACCCTGGAAAAGCAAATGTTGTTGCTGATGCACTCAGTAGAAAGAATCATTGCAATTGCATTACTGTGAAGCCAATGGATTACAGTTTATGTTATGAATTAGAAAGCTGAATATTGAAATAGTTCAACAAGGTCAGTTGACTAATGTCACAGTAGAATCAACAATCAAAGATCAGATTGAGTCTGCTCAGAGAAAGAATTCCGGAGTAGCTCACATCAAAGAAAAAGTTAGAACGGGTCAACAGACAGATTTCAATATTGATGATGCAGATGTGTTGTGGTTTAAGAACCGGTTAGTGGTCCCAAAGGTTCCAGAGTTACGTCAGCTCATTCTTGATGAAGCACATAGCACAAGGTTTTCTATTCATCCAGGAAGTAATAAGATGTATCAAGATTTGAAACAGAAATTCTGGTGGACCAAAATGAAAATTGAGATTGCCAAGTGTGTGGCCAGATGTGACACTTGTTGTAAGGTGAAGGCAGTACACCTGAAGTCAGCAGGAATGTTACAACCCTTGCCCATTCCATCCTGGAAATGGGAAGATATCAGTATGGATTTCATTACTGGGTTACCCAAGACCTCAAGAGGCTTTGATTCAATTTGGGTCATTATGGACCGACTGATAAAGTCATCTCATTTTATTCCAGTTAAGGTGGACTATTCTGCTATAACTTATGCAAGAATTTATATTGCACGAATCCTGAGTCTTCATGGGGTACCAAAGACCATTGTATCAGATAGAGGTACTCAGTTTGTTAACAAATTTTGGAGACATCTACATGAGTCCCTGGGTACAAAACTTTTGCATAGTACCGCTTATCATCCACAAACAAGTGGTCAGACTGAAAGGGTCAATCAAATTCTAGAAGACATGTTAAGGTCA
Source organism: Saccharum hybrid cultivar R570 (assembly GCA_038087645.1). Classification (NCBI taxonomy): domain Eukaryota; kingdom Viridiplantae; phylum Streptophyta; class Magnoliopsida; order Poales; family Poaceae; genus Saccharum; species Saccharum hybrid cultivar. Next base: position 2,692,473 of record JAQSUU010000425.1, read on the forward strand.
TGTGCACTTAATTATTCAGACACTTGGGACGAGTGGTTACCTTTAGCAGAATTCTCCTATAATAATAGTTATCAAGAGAGTATCAAAATGGCACCGTTTGAGGCATTGTATGGCCGTAGGTGCAGAACTCCATTGAATTGGTCAGAACCGGGAGAAAGATGGTTTTTCGGTGTTGATCTTGTGAAACAAACAGAAGAAAAAGTTAGGCAGATCCAGAATAATTTGAAAGTGGCTCAGTCCAGGCAAAAGAGTTATGCTGATAAAAGGCATAGACCTTTAGTATTCCAAGTAGGGGATTATGTTTATCTAAAAGTATCACCCATGAAAGGAGTTAGCAGATTTGGAGTCAAAGGCAAACTCGCACCACGTTATATTGGTCCTTTTCAAATCATTCAACAATGTGGAAAGGTGGCATATAAGTTAAAGCTGCCTGAACAACTGTCAGCCGTGCACAATGTATTTCATGTATCACAAATGAAGAAGTGTCTACAAGTACATGATCAAGTGGTTGATGTTGAGGGAGTTAAACTTGAACCGGATTTGACATATTCTAAACATCCTGTCAGAGTTTTGGATCAAAAAGATCGTGTTACCCGAAGTAGAACAACTAAATGGTACAGAATACAGTGGAATCAACATTCAGAAGAGGAAGCCACCTGGGAAACAGAGGATTATCTGTTAGAGAATTTCCCGGAGTTCTTTGTTTCTATCTAGGTTGCAATTTCCTCTTTAAAATGTAACCTATCCTTTTAAAATCTTTGTAGTGTAGAAAACCCCTACCTGTTTTGTAGACAAGTCTTGGACGTGTTTGCTTGACACATTTCCTTTTCTATTACTTAACTCAAGGCTTTAAATCTCGGGACGAGATTTCTTTAAGGGGGAAGGGCTATAACACCCCGGGTGTTATAGTGCTAATTAATCTGCCATATCATCATAATGCATTGCAAAGCATCCCTGTTAGGTTAACCTTGTTATGCATCAACTAAAACAAGTTTACTTATCTAGGTTGAATGTGTTTCTCAGTGGTGTGCTCCGAACCCGAAAACCCTAATTTTTAATACCACCGCAAATGCTTAGTCCATGCCCTGCTTAATTTGAGGTGTGCGACTGTGTTGCACACTAGTGTCAAGTGTAGGGTATGAGCTCAAGTACAACCTCTAAAATGAAACTCCAAATTTGAGTTTGAATTGGAGTCCCATAACTTGTCACGAGTTTTCCGATTCGAATTCGAATTCAAAATTGGGGAAAAATGTAAAAGAATTTTAAAAGCTAATTGGTCAACCAAGAGTGGCATTTGGTCAACCATGTTATGTTGGTCCAAATGATGCCCTTGGGTGAGGTTTTGATCACTAAGTAATCACAAATCAAAGTAGCAACAAATTCCAATTTAAAATTCCTCCGAAAACCCTAAATTTCAAAACCCTGTTTTACCCCTTTTGAAATAATTCAAAATCTAAGCAAAATTTGGGAAAAAGTTCAAAACCAAGTTTGTAGAACTTTTCAAGGGCTACAACTTTGGTGTTTTGAGTTTTCAAAGTTTTAGTGTAAAATGTGGAGCAATTTTAAAAATAAACAAATTTTAGATTTGATTCATTTTTTATCCCCAAACTAAGATTTCAAAATGGAGGCAGAATTTGAAAAAGTTTTGAACAGAAAAGTTGTAGGTCTGGTCGAGATGTACAACTTTGATGTTTGGAGATTTTGAAGTTTCAATATAAAATCAAAAGTAATTTCTAAATTACCAAATCTGAAAATTTTGTCCCCTTTTGAATTTAAACTCAAATTTCAAAATCCCGTGTGAATTTGAAAAAGTGTTCAATACAAAACTTGTAGAGCTTGAAATTCTGAAGATTTCATAGATTGGAAGTTTTTCAAGTTGTTACATGAATTTGAAAGTAATTTGAAAAATCAGTTTGAATTTCAAAAGTTGGGGGGGCAGCTACAGTGCACCGACGAATCACCGCCGACCACCGCGCGGTATGGGCGCCGGCGAGACGCCAGACGGCTTCGGCCAGCTTCCAGGCGTGTCCTCGATCACCAGCACGACATCGCGCGTCTTCCAGTGCAGTAACCGTGGTCGTTCCCTATATATATGCGAGCTCTCCATGACCGGCTTTGTTTCTCCGTTTTCGCCACCGTCGCCACCGCAGCTCCGCCGCTCGCCGCTGCTGCCACCAAGCCGTCTCCGGCCACACCAACCGCACCCTTAGCTCCGTCTCATCCTTGCGCACCTCGTGAACCAGTTGAGTTGGCCCAATTCCGCTTGGATCGCCGGGGAGCCGTCGTCTTCCACCTCGGGTCGCCGCCGTTCCCGTCGAACCCTGCCACCGTGGCCAGCCGCCTCCAGAGCCTCTCAGCTTCAACCGATCACTCCTTCGTGATCATGGTATGCCCCTGATACTCCCTGACCACTCGCTTTAATCGCTACCGCGTTGTACCGTCGAGTCACCGGTCACCGTGGCCGTCGAGCCGCCACCGTCGTCGGTGAGCTGTCGCCGGAGCTCGAGCCATGGTGTTTAGTAGCAAAATGGAACCGTGGGGTAGTGTAGATGGTGATGGTGGAGTCAGTTTGTCAACTGAGGCACCGGTCACCGGCCAGCCACCGCGGGAGAGAGCGCGGGCACGCGGGAGCGAGCGGGCGAGCGGGAGGAAGGCGATGACATGTGGGGACGCGGTGTCAGCGAGAGAGAGAAGGAGAGTAGGCGCGCGCGGGCGGAGCAGGCCGATGCTGGGCTGGGCCGTGCGGCTGGGCCAAGCGCGGGTGCGGGCGCACGTAAGCGGGCCGTCTAGTTGGGCCGGACCGCGGGAGAAAGGAAGAATCGGCCCGATTTCGTTTTTGTTTTTCTTTTTCAAATAAATGAATAGTGCTGTTATTTGTTTATTTCACTAAAAATTGTGTAGAGTTCCAAAATTCATGAAAATTTTTGTGTAGGCTTCTCAATGTATAAACTATCTAGGAAAAATGTTAAATACTGAAATTGAGTACTTTTTGTAGTAGAATTAATTAGTTCTAATAAAGATTAAATGCAACTTCCATGAATTTTAATAATTAATTTATTAATCCAAAAATGACGAAATTTATTATGACACTGTTATAAATCATTCTTAATCCATAGAAAAAGTTTGAGCTTGATTAGGTAAAATTTGATTAACTTCTAATTATGTCCTAATTATTTAAATAATAAATAAATGTTAATTTAAGAACTTTAAGTGTTGTGTGCCTTTTGATTGAGTGATGTCCTTAGGTCACTACCCTTTGGTGATCTCTGGCACCTTAATTTCATGATTGAGCTCGTTAGTAACTTGTTAGGTTAAAAGCTGGTATCGCTGGAAATCGTCGCTACTAGTTAGTAGGTTTTCAGTTTGCGACTGTACCGCGAAGGAAGTTGTACTCCAGTCGTAACTCGTAGCATGTTATCATCAAGCATCATGTTTATCATCGAGCATCATGTTAAAGCATGTTATGTGTTCGTGTAGTCTCCGCTTTCGAAGAAGTCGAAGCCGTCGAGCCAGTTTCCGGAGAAGAGCGATCGTCGGTGGGTTTCGGACCTGACGTTGGAGTTCTCGGGTCTGAGTCAGTCGTCATGTCCGAGCAAGGCAAGCCCCGGTGCATTTAAACCCTACCTTGAATTTTACAAATGTTTTATTATTTATAATATGGTTTACTGCATTAAGTAATTAGGAGTTGAGTGATAACCCAATTGCTGCATTATCATCCTTGATTATTGTGATATCAACCTTGATACCTGTTTTACAGAAAATGCGTAGCATGCTTCGCTATGCTTAGAAGTTAAGCTTTTAAATGCAATGCTTATATAGCCATGACGGCATATTGAATGAATATTGAAATATGAGAATGAACTTGAAAGATCGGGCAGGTGGTTTGGCCACTGCTAACATGCATTGGGAAAGGAGTCTCAATGTAGTGTTTCCGCCTTGTCAGTTAAGGTCCATTCGTTGTAAGCCTGTTGTGTTCAAGACTTTGCAACTAGCTTCATGCCTTGGATAAGCCCAAAATGTTGGTGATTCCATTACGAGAACGTCTAACCTCGCACTGGGAGTGGAGAGATGGCGAGAGTAGCGTGTACCCTCGGGGCTAGAATTTGGTCAGGTTCGAGGAGTACTGTACTCTCGGGTGGCGATGGACACGTTCTGGTTTTGGGAGATCTAAATGAGGGTTGATATATGCAAGATTCGGTTCTACATATGTCGTGAAGTTAGAGATCCCCAGCTGGGTATAATCGGTTCGAATCGTCGTTGCTCCTCGGTTATGGAGACTTGATCACCTGACTTGCATCGTAGTTAAGAACTGGAATTGAAAGAAAGAATGAGAAAGGTTTTGATGATAATTACTTTGATCTAGATTAGGATCACCTAGAATTGGTTAATGAACCATCAATGGTAAAAGTAAAATATTGAAGGTAAGGACTTACTTTAGTAAGCTTTTCTACAAAGGAAAATCTTGATTCTAGAATACCCGTACCTTGATTCCCTAAAGCTAGCATGCCCTTGGAGTCTTTGTCTTAGTCGGGTAAGTCTTGTTGAGTACCCTCAAGTACTCAGGGTTTGTTAACCCCTTGTTGCAGGTGCGGTTCATGAACAAGTCTGCTTCGAGCCTTGTTGCATGACCGTCGTGGTTGAAGAAAGCGATGACGAGTAGACTGTGTGGCCTTTGGGCAAGGCATCTCGCTTGTGTGTTGTAATAAAGTTAATACCGATACTTCTCTACTACTGGTTTGTAATAATGTTACATAAGGTTTGAAGTTTGAAAACTGGTTTGTAAACCTATATTATTATAAGACTTCCGCTACGTTACTCTGTTGAATATTTTGAATAAACTGTTGTAATATTGCAATACTCCTGTGATTGGATCCTGTTCGGAGGAAAGCAGGCCTTTTAAGTTATGGTGAACATAAGTACGGCCATCAGAGGTCATTATGGCAATAACGGGTACTTGTGGGCCATCATAATTAGGAGGTTCTGTGACAACAATCTACCACAATATAATCAGGACTCTTGCACTTGTAGCACAATCTTGCATATTCCTTGTTCTTAGAATGATCTATTCTCTTTATTGTATGATAGCCCTTCTTCTTCGTCATCTTGCCAAACTTGCACACAAAGAGAGCTAGAGCTTCATCATCACTATCATCATTGGAGCACTCCTCATCACTTGAATCTTCCTTCTTTGCTTTGCCCTTGCTCTTGTTCTTGGAGGATGAAGTGCCGGCTTTGAATGCCACACTTTTATTCTTCTTGTCTTCCTCCTTCACAACCTCATCATCATCATCATTGTATTGATCTTCGGTAATGACATCTCCAAGCACCTCATTAGGATAGACATCCTTCAATCCACCTCTAAAGATGAACTCTCAATGTCTCAAATCCCTTGGGCAAATACATCAATAACTTATGAGAGAAGTCCTCATCCTTCACCTTCTCACCCAAACTTTTGAGATCATTGATGATAACTTGGAGCCTATAGAACATCTCTGAAATTGATTCATCATCCTTCATCTTGAAGTTGGATAACTTGTCTTTGAGCATGTAGAGCTTGGCACTTTCTACCATTGAAGTGTCCTCATATGTTTCCTCTAATCTCACCCAAACTTCACTTGCCTTCTCAAGATCTTTGATTTGCTCAAACACTTTTGAATCAATGCCATTGTATATGGTGTTGAGTGCCATGGTATTGCATTTCTTATTGATCTTATCATTGTTAGTGAGATTGGTAGGGTTAAGAATCACAAACTCATTCTCTACCACATCCCACACCTTGTCATTAATTGAACTAAGGTACATCTTCATCTTTCTCTTCCAATAGTCAAATGATGTGCCATCAAAGAATGGTAGTTTACCCCCAACATGGTTGAACACAATTTGAGCCATCTTTTGTGCACCGAGGTTATTAAGCCTTGATTAAACGGTGACCACGGCTTTGATACCACTTGAAAGGTCCTAAATGGCTACAAGGGGTGAGTAGCCTATAAAAAGTTTCTATAAACACACTAGAGCATGTGGTTAATACACTAAATGGCGAAATACAATTTTGCTCTAGTTCTACAAGGGTTGCAAGCTACCTATCCAATAATGCTAGTTGCTATAGTCACTAGGCACACAAATGGCTATGTCACTACTCACTAAGAGCTCTCAAACTTGCTATACTAAAGAGCTCCACTAGATGACACTAAGCTAGCAAGCAAGACAAGCTCTCAAAACTAATTACACTAAAGAGCTTGTTATAACTTCTATGCAAGTAAGTAAAGGAGTGAGTGGGAGCTTTATACCGCCGCATAGAGGGATGAACCAATCACAATAAGATCGCCAATCTAATCACTGGGAGAATACCAATGGAAAGTGACAAGTGATTTTTTTGTCCGAGGTTCACGTGCTTGCTGGCACACTAGTCCCTGTTGTGTCGACCAACACTTGGTGGTTCCATGGCTAAGAGGTGTTACACGAACCTCATCCACATAATTAGACACTGCAAAAACCTACAAGTGAGGTAACTCAATAACACGAGAAATTTATTAGAGTTACCATGTGGCGCTTCGCTAGGGAAGGTGTAAGATTCCTCAGAAGATCACTGGAGCTGGCCACAAACAATCACCAACATGTGCCGGACCTCCACCGCTGCTCCAAGTCATCTAGGTCGTGGCAACCACCAAAAGTAACAAGAAATCTGCAGCCACAACGATCTCCAAGTACCACTAGTTCCAATCACTCAAGCAAATGCAATTGGAATCACTCAATCTCACTTTGGATTCATAATCAAGCAAGAGAGATGAGTGGGAGGGAGTTTGCTCAGCTCACAAGGATGTTAAGAATGTCAAAGTGCTAAGAGAGATGCCTTGGAGCTAACCCCCATCTATTTATAGAGCTCCCCAATGAAATAGAGCCATTGCTCTGCTCGCTGGGTGACCGGACGTCGCCCAACGTCCGGTTGGGTGAGTCTGGTCACCTAGTGGTCACCACGCGTCGCACCTTTGAATGTCGTTCGTTCGATTTCAATGTTCATCACACAGTCGCATGATTACTTAAGTAATGACCAGACTCACAGCTCAACTGACCAGACCATGAAACACCGAGAGTTAGATTGAGTACAGAATGGTTCTAGAGTCATTTTATTGACCGAACGCGTTAGGTCAGCAGTGACCTAACACGCTGATATGTCCGGTCGCTCCCTCTTCTTCTTTGCGCACGTGACATCAGTGATGCTACTTTTCTTCGGCGTGTCTGGTCGCTACTTTGCTTTAGCGTTAGGTCACGCCACCAAACAACGTTCTCCTCTATAGGAAAGAGTGACCAAACGTGCAGGTGGTCAATGTTCGATCGCTTTGTGGCCCTCTCAGCCAGCTGCACACACCCGGCTAAAAATGACCGGACACGCCCAGGGTGAGTCCGGTCACCCTACGGCCAGCGTCCAGTCGTGGACCATCTCCTCGTTTTCTTTTTCTAAGTCCATGTTGGTATAAATTAAATGCAAATAAGTTATAAGGTATCTGCAAGCACACAAATAAATCTATCTCATTGTAGCACTTCATCAAGATAATCCCGGTTTTAATATTGAACCCAGCATGTGAGTGTGTTCTAACTAGCTGGCCTATAAACTTAATCCAAATTCACAATCAATGTCTGATAATAAAGGGGATTTAAGAAGAATACTAAGGACTGTCTAGTTCCAATATCGATAAACTTTATCAATTAAAGCTCAATTCATGGGCGATGTCTCCCAAGGAATAAAATCATAGTTCCTTCCCTACAAGCATTATTTGGCCTACCAAATCCTACCGACAGGAGATGGATTGCAAAGGACTCAATGCAGCTGTCACCTATGCGATCTACCACCTTCCGGCCAAAAGGGGATATTCACAAGTAACTCTAGTCTAAGCACCATAGTTACACTACTACTTCAATCAAGGAGCTACCAAGATCAAAGCACTCAAAAGAGAGTTGCAAACTTGAAGAACAATAGAGACAAATTGCTTACTTGATTCAGAAGTTGATTACCAAAGAATCTTAGAAGCAAGCTCTAGATGAACTTGATCCTACAGAATACAGTAGAAGAGAGCACTGACAGGCCGAAACTCCTCTAGACTCTACTCTTGCACTCTATCTCTTTCTATCTCTAACTAAGACTAAATCCTATGGTGGACTAATCTTCTCTTGATTGAGGTTCTAGATCCTGATGGAATAGGAATTAGGGTTTCAGGCTCTAGATCTGAGTTGACTTTAAGGGGGGGTTCTGCCCTTTATTTATAGCCCAAGAGGTTGAATACGAGCCCTTGGATTAAACCAACTTCATGTATGGCTGAGATGCATCCTTGAAGGTGGTGAAAGAATACTCCAGAAGCTCGTGGTGGCTTCCCACCATAGAGGGTCGAGCAGCACAGGGATGGGGCCAGCTGGACCCACCTAGCAGGGTTTGATCCCCTCCCTCGACATGGAGTCCTATGGTGTCCTCTAGAACCTTCCTGTGTATTCATGATGAAATGATCCCGCGATCTCTTTTGATATTTAGGTCCTCTTTGGTGATTTTCTATATAAATCCTGTAGAAAATATAGATTCACCAAAACCCATAGAAACTATCAATAATAACCTCTTACTCTATAGTATTTATCAATTTTGATCATTTATGGAAGAAAGATTGATGGTTCACGGTATACTTTATCTACCGTCAACAAGCTCTCCCACACATATGCTTTTAATCGTCCTCGAGAAAAGGATGGATTACTTAAGACATAACTCTATAACAAAACATCAACATAAGACTATTCCTAGTCATGCATGTACTGCCAGATTCAAAGTATCTACCATGAAACTTTAGGCAGTTGAAGAACAGAACAGCGTGAAACAAATCACCTTTATTCTTTAAGTTGAGTTAATCAGAGAAACCGTTGAGATTTTGAAAAACAAAAACATAGCTTACCTTCTCCTTTTGCAGTACTCTCAAATCACTGATATATCTAGTATTTTTGGATCCTTACCAAGGCATAAATGACATTATCTTGTTTCTTTCTACATCTAAAAGCTTATGTGGATCTCAGGTAGGTACGAAAATGTGAAGACATACTTGCATTGCACATATTGTAAAGTCAAAACAAGAATCCAAGGAGAAAAATGTCATACTCTTAGATCAAGATGTGCATGTGTGTGGAATATATAGTGGCTAATCCTAATTCTACTATGCTCCTTGAAACATGTCTCTCTTATTCAACACTTGAAAACTTTTGCTATAGAGTATGTGATATCTCTTTTCTCTTCTCTTTTCTTTCTTTTTTTTATTTTTTTCTTTGAGCGGGCATCTAAGTACCCATTGTTTTAGATACTTGGACACTTGTCCATTTTTCCTATACTTTTCTTTTTTTGCATAGCCACACATCTCTTTTTACAATTGGAAAATTTCAAGAAAGACATTTATAAGAACTTGGAGCATTTATTCCTAACAAATATTTTTGTGTCTTCTCCTAGTGTAGGAGTAAAACATTTTTGGTGGATGGAAACATGTGATTGCATAGTCCCAATATAGGAATAGCAGAAAATATATAGAGTGTACGTGATCTTGATCTTGAAAGCATGATAAATTTCTCAACAAGGGTCGCAAGGTTTGACCAAACTCAATACAAATACAAGTTGTATATGTAGGATGTTTATCTATCCTATATATGGCTTTGGTAGGACATTGCTATTACTACAAAGGAGAGGTATAGCTATTTATTTTACTTTTGAAATAAAATTCTCCAATGACAAAACTTCAAGATTTAGATTCTCATTATTCTACTATATCATATTCCTCAATAACTTAAGCAATCATGGGGTCCCTAAAATAAGTTCCCAACAGTAACAAGACTTCCAGAAAAAAGTGTTATGTGAGTTTATTCCTAAGTCATGACTGAAATAATCTTTCTTGTCCCTATTAAGATGTCTTAGCATGTGATTTTCAATTATATTTGAAACAAAAGACAAAATATACGAAACTAGAGTGTATTAGGCTCAAACCTAATCTTGGACAAAACACGACGTGAGGCGGCAAGGTGGTGGACTGGCCGACCCAATAGGGTGGTCAGGCGGCACCTGTTGGTGTCCCCTCGAGGTCCACTTTGGCATACGAGGTCCCTGATTAATTATCTTCCTAATTTCGTGATTTTTCCGATCAAATTTTGTTCCGTGGTCGCAATGTGTCTCCCCCACACTTATTTTCCTGTATAAATTCTTCTGCACAACATGTGTAGACAAACACATATCTAAAAACAATAGAGAGATAGAGAATAGGTAATCATATTGGAAAGATTTATTAATGATGAATAAGGCACTTTATTATTCTAAACCAATCTTCTAAGCAATTGAGCTAACAAACCAAACCTAATATTTGAAACAAACCCAACAATTCGAAGCGACAAACCTAACTCTTAACCTAAATTATGCTCTATCACTCAGATACATAATTTAATCCTTCTTGGCTAGCCTAGCCATCTCTCTAACAAGCCTCTCATTCTCTTTCTTGAGATTGCTAATTTCTAACGTATTCATCTCGGTCTGCCTACTTATAGTACGAACGGTACTAGAAACAAGCACCAGTGCTTGCTAGAGAGATTCAACCCTATCTTCGAGCATGGCTATGGTCGTTCTGGGGTGCTTGGCTTCTCTTTCCAAGGTAGAAGGTGTAGATCTTTTGGGAGCTTCTCTCGGGGAAATGAATTTGACTTGACTTGGAGCAGCGTGAATTCCATCTAGAGAGATACGGGGAGTGGCATTAGTGTATTTCACACATGTTACCTCCCCTAGCTTGTTAGTTTTCACACCCACAATCCTCTCATTGGGTCATGTAGGTAGTAGCTTGGTGTTCTTCAGCACAACAACCATTGGTCCCTTTTGTGCATCCTTTAGGAGTAGACGCTCTTGTGGTGCCGGGAGCGTATGCTGGCGAGCTTAGGCGTAGTAGGACTGCCCATAGGTCTTCTTAGGTGGCACGGGCACTACTTCCTTTAGAGGGATGATAGTAAGAGGAAGAGCTTCTTCTACAGGAACGATGGCTAGAGCATCTTCCTTAGGCAGAGTCTTGTTGAAGTCAGCTCTGAAAACTACGATCTCTTTTCTGGCCATTGGATCTTGGACAAGGAGAGAACTCTTGCTATGGAGAGGAGAGAAGTCTTGAATGGAATGACTTTGGAAGTAGGCATGGGGTTGTTTATATAGGGGGGTTGACTTGCAGTAGAGGTCAAAATCTTTCCCTGGATAGATCCATGCGAAAGAATATCCGAATAAATCGCAACTAGATGTCATTCTATCTTGGAAGTGTGTAGAAGGGTCGTGACAGTTGGTGGCGCATGAGAGGTGGAGACGAGGGGCCGAGTGGCATAGAGGTGGGGCCGACATCTTTGTCTCATGTGTTCCTAACTCTATTTCCTTCTCAAAAAACACATATTCGCATTTTATTTTGTAACAGAGTATGGCAGTGGTGTAATTAAGGTATAATGAAATCTAATTCCTCAACTACCTCAAGTGGTTTGTCGGGTTCTAAAAAAATTTTGAGATGTTGACCATTTACCTTGAATAACATACCTTCGTTGTTTTGAAGAGTTACCGCTCCATGTGAGGAAATGCTCACCACCGTAAATGGTCCTTCCCACTTGGTTCGTAGTTTTCCATGCTTGAATAATCTGACCTTAGAATTAAAAAGTAATTCCTTATCTCTGGGTGCAAACTCCTTGATTCTCTTGTCATGCCATCTTTTAGTTCTTGCTTTATAGATTCTTGAATTGTGATAAGCTTTCTCTCGCCATTCCTCTAATTCAGAGAGTTGCATCTTCCTCTTTTCTCCTACAGCTTCAAAGTCCATGTTCCATCTCTTGATAGCCCAATGAGCTTTAAATTCTAACTCCACAGGTAGATGGCAAGTCTTTTTGTACACCAGCTGATACGGTGACATACCCAATGGTGTCTTATAGGCTGTATAATAAGCCCAAAGTGCATCGGGTAGTTTATCTTTCCATGCAGTTTCCATTTCATCGACCGTTTTCTGTAAAATATTCTTGATTTGCTTATTCGACGTCTCTGCCTGGCCACTTGTTTGAGGGTGATATGGTGTAGCAACATTGTGATGAATCCCATGTTTCAATAAATAGTGATGGAAATTCCTGTTATTAAAATGTGTCCCTCCATCACTGATCACCATTCTTGGCACTACAAATCTTGGGAATATTATTTCATAAAACATTTTCTTAGAGTGTTTAGCATCAACAGCTCTGCATGCCATGGCTTCAACCCACATGGAAATGTAATCAACTGCCACTAAGATGTACTCACAGTTCTTTGACTTTGGGAATGGTCCCATATAGTCAATTTCCCAGACATCAAAGAGCTCAATCTGGAGATTGTTGGTAAGTGGCATGGCATCTCTTAAATTTATATTTCCATGCTTCTAACATGCTCTATATCTCTAAATGAAATCTTTTGTATTTTCATACATGATTGGCCAATAGAATCCACTCTACCAAATCTTTGCATGAGGGCAGAATACCCCATAATGTCCTCCATATGGTGATGAGTGGCATCTTTTAATGATTTGAATGCCTTCCTCTGCTGGTACACATCTTCTAAGCAAGCCATCAGCACAGACTCTGAAGTGGTATGGCGGATCCCATATGTGGAGATGACTTTCGTAAACAAGTTTCTTCTTATCCTTCCCTGGTGGTATATAACCTGCAACCATAAAATTAACAATATTTGTGTACCAGGGGTCTGATCTGGAGACCTTAAAAAGCATGTCATCCCTCATCAAATCATTGATAGGTAATTCCTACGGATTCTCAAATTGCATTCTAGACAGGTGATTGGCAATAAAATTTTCTACTCCCTTTTTATCTTTTATTTCTAAATCAAATTCTTGGAGTAGCAAAATCCATCTTATCAATCGAAGTTTAGCATTTTTCTTAGTGAGCAAATATTTTAAGGCAGCACGATCAGTGTAAACAATTACTTTTACTCCTACTAAGTAAGATCTGAACTTATCAATAGGAAAAATAATAGCTAGGAGTTCTTTTTCAGTTGTTGCATAATTAAGTTGAGCTCCTGTCAGAGTTTTGCTAGCATAAGCAATTGCATGACGCTTTCTATCTTTTATTTGTCCCAACACTACCCCCACAGCATAATCACTGGCATCACACATAATTTTAAAAGGTAATGACCAATCAGGGCGTTGAATGATTGGTGCAGAGATGAGTGCTTCTTTAAGAATATTAAAAGAATTTAAACATGCATCATCAAATTCAAAAAGAACATCCATAGCTAATAGGTTTGTCAGTGGTCTAGCAATATATGAAAAATCTTTTATGAATCGGCGATAAAAACCACAATGACCCAGAAAACTTCAGATTCCTTTAATATTCATAGGTGGAGGTAGTCTTTCTATTACTTCAATTTTAGCTTTATCTACCTCAATTCCTCTTTCAGACACTAGGTGTCCTGACACTATTCCTTCTCTAACTATAAAATAATATTTTTTTTCTAATTAAGGACTAAGTGCTTTTCTTCACATCTTTGCAAAATCTTGTCTAAATTTTTAAGACAATCATCAAAAGTTTTTCTATAAACAGAAAAATCATCCATGAAAACTTTTATAATTTTTTCAATCATATCAGAAAATATAGACATCATGCATCTTTAAAAAGAAGCTAGGGCATTACATAATCCAAAAGACATTCTTCTATAAGCATAAGTTCCATATAAACATGTAAAAGTGGTTTTACTTTGGTCATCTAGGTGGATTGGAATTTGGTGATATCCTGAATACCCATCAAGAAAACAAAAGAAAGAATGGTTCGCTAATTTCTCTAACATTTCATCAATGAAAGATAGCGAAAAATAATCTTTCTTAGTTGCCTTGTTAAGTTTCCGGTAATCTATACACATACGCCATCCAATGACAATTCTTTGGAGGATTAATTTATTTTTTCATTTTTAACAACAGTCATTCTCCCTTTCTTAGGTACAACTTGAACAAGTCTTACCCACTCACTATGTGGCATAGGATAGACGATCCCAGCATGCAAAAGTTTTAAAACCTCTTTCTTCACTACCTCCCTCATCGTGTTGTTAAGCCTACGTTGGGGCTCCCTAGAAGGTGTACAATCTGGATCTATAGAGATACGATGAGTGCAAAGAACATGGCTAATCCCTTTAAGGTCTTGGAGTGAATATCCAAAAGCAGAACAATGCTTTTCTAAGACAGTTATTAGGTGCAAAGATTCTTCTTAAGAGAGTTTATTACTTATGATCACAGAAGAATCCTAATGATTATTGAGAAAAGCATATCTCAAACCAGAAGATAGGGGTTTAAGTTCAATAGAGGGCTTAGGGGATTCTAGCAATTAATTGAGAGGATTGGGAATAACATCATCCTCTTCCTTATCAATGAAGGGTTGATCATCATCTCCTATGTTGGGTTCAATTGGGTTATCAGGAGATGCTACCTTAACCTCTTCTATTGGGTCTGACTCAGGAAGCGGATCTATCTTAGTATTAAGAGAATAAGTTATGGGCATAGAGAGCTCAAAGTTTTCACCAAGTTTAATATTAACTTTTCCGTTTGTCCTTCTTAAATAAGTCTTTCTATTGGTTGCCCTATCAACACATTAAATTCTACCACATCAAATATGTAGAAATTCAACAGGACTTGGGTACAATTAATAAAATTAGAAAGGGCGCACAGAATTCCCAAACTTGGGACAATGCGTCCTAAAAGACTTTTCAACAATTTGGTAGTAGGGGCTAAAGACATGTCTTTTAGAAAAATTTGAGCAAATAAAACAGACATGATATTAACACCTACTAGTGGATTATAAAAAGTATCAAAAGGAGCTTTGTCAAGTTGGCACTGAATAATAATAGAGGGTGAATTTAAATGAATTATCTCAGGTGAAAGCTCTGATTCCTCTAACCACTCGTCGCTCAAAACAGATGCAAGCTCTTTTATTGTCTTTTTAAAGAAATTCTTTCTCAGAAGGGTCTATGAATAATGGATTTATATACTCCTGAGGTTTCTTCATCACATGATATTTTGAGGTATTTCCATGTTCATCAAAAAGTTCATCCTTGAATTCAAACATAAAATCCAAAATTGGAGTTTCCCCTCTTTGGTGGTTCAAGATCTAGAATAGCTAAAGCTAAAGGTTGCGATGGTTCCGACAAAATTTCAAGTTCAGCTATTTTGGGTTCTTCTTCTATTCCTCAGGAAGGTTATCTACAATTTTTATAAGAATGTCTTTAGCTTGTTCAGTAGTGATATGCATGAACGAACCTCCTGCGGATGAATTAAGATATTTTATGGTTTTCTTATTAAGGCTCACAAAGAAGTGTTGGAGAAGAATGGGTTCAGGCAAAGCAAGATTGAGACCAGAATGTACAAGAGTGTTAAATCATTTTCAGGCATTACCCAAAGGTTCATTTTTTGTTGTTTAAAAGTCAAAAGTTTTGCACGAAGTTTGATAACCTTATAAATGGGAAAGAATTGTAAACAAAAACTAGAACTTAGGGCTCCTCAATTTCCTTTACTCCTCTTAACGTGATGATTATAGCAATGTTTAGCTTTTCCAATCAAAGAGAAAGGAAATAGCTTCCATCGTAAAGATTCATAAGACATGCCCTCAATGTGAAGACATGCACAAATCTGCTCAAACTCACATAAATGGGAATAGGGGTTTTCATTAATTTTGTCAGAAAAAGATTGATCCTTAACCATTGTAATTAACTCTGGACTAAGCTCATAACCAGGTGATAGGACGGGTTTAGATGATTTGGCTGGTCTAAGGCTCAGGTCCGTGGGTGCTCCGTATTGGTAAAGAAGGGTACGTATAGGCTCCATAGTAAAAAGTAAATAAAAAACTAAAAAGATAAAAGTATAATACAAGATTAAGATAAACTCAAAGTTAACTCAGCAAACCGTTCCCTAGCAACGGCGCCAGAAATTGCTTGTTGGTATAAATTAAATGCACACAAGTTATAAGGTATTCGCAAGCGCACAGATAAATCTATCCCGTTGTAGCACTTCACCAAGATAATTCTAGTTTTAATATCGAACCCAAAGAAACAGTATGTGAGTGTGTTCTAACTAGCTGGTCCATAAACTTCCAAATTCACAATGTCTGATAATAAAGGGGAATAAAGAAGACTACTAAGGACTATCTTGTTCCAACCTCGATAAACTTTGTCAACTAAAGCTCAATTCGTGGGCAATGTCTCCTAAGGAATAAAATCATAGTTCCTTCCCTACAAGCATTTAGCCTACCAAATCCTACCGATGGAAGATGGACTGCAAAGGACTCAATGCAGCTATCACCTACGCGATCTACCACCTTCCGGCCAATAGGGGATATTCACAAGTAACCTTAGTCTAAGCACCACGTTTACACTATGAATACTACTTCAATCAAGGAGCTACCAAGATCAAAGCACTCAAAAGAGAGTTACAAACTTGAAGAACAATAGAGATAAATTGCTTACTTGAATCAGAAGTTAATTAACAAAGAATCTTAGAAGCAGGCTCTAGAAAAACTTGATCCCGCATAATACAGCAGAAGACAGCACCGACAGGCCAGAACTCCTCTAGACTCTACTCTTGCACTCTGTCTCTCTCTATCTCTAACTAAGACTAAATCCTATGGAGGACTAATCTTCTCCTGATTACTGGTCTAGATCCTGATGGAACAGGAATTAGGGTTTCTGGCTCTAGATCTAACTTGACTTCAAGGGAGTTCTGCCCTTTATTTATAGCCCACGAGGTTGAATAAGAGCCCTTGGATCAAACCGACTTCACGTATGGCTGAGATGCATCCTTGGAGACGGTGGAAGAATACTCTAGAAGCTCAGGTGGCTTCCCACTACAGAGGGCCGGGCGGCACAGGGGCAGCCCCACCTAGTAGGGTCTGATCCCCTCCCTCAGCGTGGGAGTCCTTTGGTGTCCTCTAAAACCTTCCTATGTATTCATGATGAAATGATCCTATGATCTCTTTTGATATTTAGGTCCTCTTATCGATTTTCTGTATAAATCCTGTAGAAAATATAGATTCATCAAAACTCATGAAAACTATTAGTAATAACCTCCTACTTTATAGTATTTATCAATTTTGATCATTTATGGAAGAAAGGTTGACGGTTGACGGTATACTTTATCTACCATCAACCATCCACAACCACTTCGCCCTTGCTTCCAACTTGCTAACCACAAAGTATAGAACTTGTGTGCACATGTGTTAACATTTTCCAAAGCATTTTACAAGGGTCAAAGTTAGCACACTAGGTTCCTAAATGCATATGCAAGAATCATGTCACCTAGTGGCACTCGATAAACCGTTTAGCCAAAGATTTCCCCTCTTTATAGTATGGCTATCGATCCTAAGTCACTCACACGCTCTATGGTGTCTTGAGTGCAAAATAAAAACCTATTTGATACCTTTGCCTTGATCAACCTTGTTTTTTTTCTCTTTGTTCTTTTCCAAGTTGAGCTTGATCATCATCAACACATGTCCATCTCCACCTCCATTTACCTCATCTTGCTCAATCACTTGGATTGCACCAACCTAGCTCATATCACCACTCATGACAAAGGTTAGTGCTAGGTTTCATCAATTATCCAAAACCAAAAAAAGGCTTTCAATAACTCCAATAAATAAGGATAAAGGTAAAAGTGTAGCTTTATTGGGTTGACAATGAGTGAGAACACAATTCCTAAGATCTTTCTCTACTACTTTGGTTCTGACTTAGATAGACTAGTTCAGTAACTCAAATATGTATAGAACAAAAGATCACACACAAGTGCACACGGGTTCACCTGCTCATCCTAGCAGCAGAAAGCTGTGAGAGGAGTGCTAAGCAGTCTAGCCTGGGAGACCTATGCTTTAAGGACTTACTCGAATGCGTGGTGGACTACAATGGTCAGACAGAGCTATCATCACCACCTGCTTGTTACCACAATCATATATAGGGTATTGTCGCTAACACAGGTAAAATATAGTCTAGACACCAGATCTACACTATGAACTTACTACTCTAATAGTGGCCACAAGCAAATAGACTAGAGTACTCACTAAGAGGCATAGTGATCAGGTGCAAAGATGTGTTACAACTATGTGTATACTACAAACCAATCAACACAACAAAAGTATATTGAATATGAAGTGAAGTACTAAAGTAGAGAAGATATATGATTGATAACTCAACCTTACAAAAGAAGAAATATGCAACAACTATACAAGACTTCTGAAGACTTATTTGGGAAACCTAAGACTAAATTATCCTACTACTACTAGTAAGAATGTATTGGAGCTCTTCTCTTCTTTTTGGTGTCTTGAGAGCAAGGGGTACTCCTTTTTATAGTAATTAGAGGTGAGCTCATGGGTTCGAGTGAGGTAAAATAGTGACCTTTGATGTCCATCCCATGACCCAAGGCAATGAGGAGTGTGTTTCCTTGCATGTGTCCAAAGGTGGGACCATTTTGGTGGAGTCATGGGTCACTACTATAAAAATGGTTTTAGGAGACAACTAATTTTATTTATAGATATGGTCAAAAGATACTTGTACCTTCAAAATACTTGAGAAACTTCGACAACAAGTAGCTTATTTAGGGAAATGGGCCAAAAGCCACAACCTCTGTAAATAGGTCCACAGAGGTGAGCCTCCTAAAGGAACTGCCTCTACAAATTAGACCAATTTATAGAGGTCTACCTCTGTTAAAAAGACTAGTCCCACTTAAGCCGCATTGCCCTGCATAGCCCTAGCTAAGTCCTAGGCCCACTCCTCTCTCTTTCCCACAGCCGTCAACCATCGCTCTTCTACTTGGCTCCCTCTATTCTCATCCTCCACTCCCTCCCTCTCTCTTGCTCCGCACTAGGGCGTTGGTCTTCAAGATGGTGTGTGGCACATGGCGAGGTTGAGGCACCATGCTGGAGCCGACCAGGCCAAGGTGTTTCGAGTGGAGGCAGTAGGGCTGATGCATCCCAATGAAGGAGGTGGGGCTAAGGCACTTTGTGTGGGAGCGGTGGCATTAGAGAGATCCAAGCATTGTGTGGCTGCCTCCGAGTCATGGCGCTCAGCTCCCGGCCCTACCAGGCGTGGCGCGTGGCTATGAAAGTCCTTAGTTTGGTTTTGGTTAATTGATGAAACCTAGGACTAACCTTTGTATCTAAGTGGATGATTTAGATAAAGGTGGTCATTGAATATGAGACATGACATTGACTCATATGACCAAGATGATGCTTGGCTCGATGGACCGGTTGTGAGGGTGAAGGGCAAGTCGAGGCTTCGAAGCGAAGGACCATGCGATGGTGAAGCTTGAGCAAGACTTGGCGCCGACGGACCGATGCAACGGTGAAGAGCAAGTGAAGTCAAGGTCGATGGATCGAGACGGTCATGTGATGATATGAAGTGGATCATATCTTTTGGAGAAACAAAATGGGCTCAAGGCAAAGGTATAACCATAGGGCCATTTTGTTTTGCACTCAAGACACCATAGAGGGTGTGAGTGGTTTAGGATCGATAGCCGAACTATTAAGAGGGGAAGTCTTATCGGTTATTCGATGCACGGGTGCCACTAGGTGAATTCATGAAGTGCATTGCATGTAGGGCCTAGTGAGCTAACTGGAAAACCTTCGAAAATGATTATGAAATGCTAACATACGTGCATAAGGTGGTGATCACTTGTTGGTGTTGGCACATTTGCGAAGGCGATGAAGTTTGAGCAATAGAGAGGGCTTGGGTCTCTCTCTCCCTCCCGCCGAGCTTGCGAGCGCGGGATTCAGGCGTTTTTGGGAACTTGAAATACATATTTTCCACTATGCTAGAAGTCGGAAAAGAAACGAAGGCGAACGGAGGTCACAGAGGTGACCGGACGTTGCACCGGACGCGGTCATGGTATGACCGGACGCGTCCGGTCAGTACAGCGCAGGCGCGGGTGCTAGGATTTGCAACCGGCGCGTCCGGTCACTCACGGGACCGGCGCGTCCGGTCAGTCGCCCAGAGGGAACTGTGGTTCACGAGGATGATCGGACGCGAGGCGCGTCCGGTCACACATGATCGGACGCGTCTGATCATCGAGGGAGCTTACTGGACTCAAACCGGACGCGGGCACTGTCGCGTCTGGTCGTTGCGAGGGGCGCGTCCGGTCGTTACTTCGCGGGCGCGCGATGCTGTGCGATCGGCGCGTCCGGTCACTCGGGACCGGCGCGTCCGGTCGTTTTGAGAGGCGCGTCCGGTCGTTGGTTTGACCATTGGGGTCAGTGACCATTGGAGAATCGGACGCGGTTGAGCGCGTCCGGTCAGTTATGACCGGCGCGTCCAGTCATCCCGAACAGACCCAGTGAAGGGGTATAACGGCTCTATTTGGATGGGATGCTTATAAATACTTGTTGGCCGGCCCTTGGGGAGGTCTCTCATGATTTCTAACATTCTTGTGCATCCTTTGAGCTAGAGCATCTCCTCCCACTCATCTCTCTTGCTTGATTGAAAATCAAAAGTGAGATTGAGTGATCCCAAAGTGCATTGCATAGCTTGAGGGCATCTAGTGGCACTTGTGGGTGGTTTAGCCGGTGGATTTCTTGTTACTCTTGGAGAGTACCTCTCCTAGCCGGCTTGGAGATTGTTGGAGGCGTTGGCAAGAGAAGGTGATTGTTCTTGGCCACCTCCGGTTGATTGTAAGAGGTTCTTGTGCTTTCCTCGGCGGGACGCCAAAAGCAACTCTATTACATTGCGCGTGTCATTGAGTTACCTCACTTGAGAGTGGTGTCTTGCGGTGCCTTGCGGGGCGTGCCTTGAGGGGCAAGTGACTTGAGGGTCACACCGAGGAACCATCTAAGTGTTGGTCGACACAACCGGTGACGTAGCTTGTCGGTGCACAAGTGAACACCGGGTGAACAAAAATATTGTGCCTCTTGTCTCTCGGTGATTGGTCTTCATATTGTGTTGTTGTCAATATTGATTGGTTGTATATCATCTTGGTGATTGGCAACATCTTCACTCCACCGTCGGTATAAGATTCACAATCCTATCTCTTGCATTTACATTTACTAGATTATCTTGTGTAGCTCTAGTGATAGCCTTTGCTAGTAGTTGTTAGCTTGCTCACTAGTGTAAAATTAGTGACATAGCCCTTGTGTGAACTAGAGATCATAATCTACTAGACTTGTGGATAGGAGGCTTGCATTACAACCGTAGGCTAAGCAAAACTTGCTTTGCGCCGTTTGTTATTCTAACAAGTTTGCTTAGTGGTTCTTGTAGAATTTTTTATAGGCTATTCACCCCCCTCTAGCCATCTAGGACCTTACAGGCTACCCTCTCCCAATCGTGTGGGCGCTGCCTCCTCGCCGCGTCGTGCAGCCGCCTACAAGCACCACTAGTGCTGCCGCCTATGGTAAACTTCACATGCTGATGAGCCTCCATTCTCCTAAGCAAGGAGATGTTAGCTGAAAGCGCATGTGGCAAGCGTATATTTCAAGTGATTCAGATGTTTCAGAGTTATGTTGCAAGAGTTTTATATGGATGTTACAAATTAAAGTAGATCGGGATGTTGCATATGTTGCAATGGCTATACACGTATGTTGCAAGCTTCTGTTCCAAATGTTTGATTTGTTTTTTAGATGTGCGTTGGAAGTGTGTTTATCTGGATGTTGCATATATTTCACACATATGTTGCAAGTGTTTCATCCGGATGTTACATATATTTTACAATGGCTTCAAGTATTTCAGGTGTTTTTATAAGTGTTTAGACATATATTGCGAATGTTTCAGCAGTTTCAAATATATGTTGCAAGTGTTTCATCTGAATATTTCAAAAGTAGATCTAATGTTGCTACTAGAGACCCACCTGCCATAGTCGCCTGTTACAGTTGCTAGGACGACGTCCAGGCGGGGGAAGTAGAGGGGGCGCAACGTGCTGAGTGGTCCCCGCGTGGGGTCAAGCGACGCGGCCCCGCGTCTACGCGAAAGACGGAGTGTAGACGCGGATGTCCCGTCCCGATGTCCGGATGTTAGCACCACCGATTCTGAAAATAAATTAGCCAACAAAAAAAAAAGTGAAGCTAATTTTTTTCTTTAAATTTATATATCTATAAGCTCCGGCTTCTCCGTGTGGTACAGTAAGAGTCAGAGTGTTAGATCAAGTAACGCCAAACGGGGCCCTAAAAGATACCTACGGCCCACACCACACTGTACGTATGTGTATGTCTACTATTTGATGGTTCTCAACGTACAGCTAGATGGATGGATCGGTAGTGAATGAACTCATGACATGATCGTACGTCCGTGCTGTGACGATATGGGCCTTGTTCAGTTCCCCCAATTCTTCCCCAAATTACACAACGCAAAAAGAAGATTCCCCGTCACATCAAAATGTCGGTAAATGCATGAAGTACTAAATGTTGATGAAATCAAAAACTAATTGCACAGTTTTGTTGTACTTTGCGAGACGAACATTTTAAGCTTAGTTAGTCAAAATTTGGATAATTTTTACCAAATACAAACGAAATGCTACAGGAATTCTAATAGTGTTTTTCTCACCTATTCTGGGAACTACACGAGGGCATGATCGGGCATGGCATTGAATTAGGTCACACGTACGGCCACTATATACAGTTAAGTACTACAGCTAGCAACAGCCAGCTAACCGTACCCCAGCTAACTAACCAATTCAAGCTAATAAGCCAGCCACTAATTACAACGAACATGTGTGCCAGACACGCCAATAAATTGAGATTAAGATCGGCTGATAGGTGGTTATATATTAGTACGTATGAGCAAGGTATTGCATTGCATTATATATAGTACATATCCAAAGTCAGGTTATATGGAATAATACAGCTAGTTATTGGAGCCGTTCGGCTGGAATTATAAGCCGGCTGAAAAACACTATTGGCTGATTTTTTGTGAGAGGAAAATACTGTTTCGGCTAAAAAAACAAGCTGAATAAGATGAATTATAAGCCAGATGAACATGACCATTAAGTCGTAGGTGTGCATGGCAGCTGCCGTACGTATGTTCCACAGCAACATAGTACAGTAGTATAAGTACGTACTTTATTAGTTGGTAAGGTCGTCCTGGCCGTACATGCTGTCCCTAGCTATATACTATACCTCTGTTCAGCGCGAGAATACAATTTCAGGTTTACTTAGAGCTAAACTAACTTAAATTTGACTCAATTTTATGAAAGTAATATCAACAGTTAAATTCCAAATAAATATAACTATTGTGAAAATATATGGGAATGACAAATAATACTTATTCAGTGTATATCTTTTTTATGTAAATTTGATTAAGTTTTAAATGGTTTGACTGAATATTATTCTAAAATTATGTTATCTTCTTCCATGCAATAATGCAATTCTCGCTTTTCGAGGAGTCGAACAATTTAAAGACTGAATGTATATAAAAACGTACTAACATGTTTTATCCAAAATAAGTACCATTAGATTAGTTATAGAATATTTTCATAATACATTTATTTAGAGACATAATTGTTAATGACAAGCCATGAGCGTCCCTCCATGACTCCTGTCCGGACACGCCTCATCCACTCATTCACAGGCCCATTCCTCATCCACTCATATGTGTGTCGCACGCCCGTGGGACGGACTCTGCTCGCCCGTGCCGCCCCTGCTCGGACGGACTCCGCCTGCGCCACTCGCCGGCGCCGCCCCAGGCCACGCCGCCCGCCCTCGCAGGACGGACTCCGCCTACGTTGCTCGCCGGCACCGCCCCAGCCTGCGCAGCCTGCCCATCTGAACTCGTGCCTTCCGCCATGGCCACGCTCGATCCACCTGCCACGGCTACTGTTGAGGTCCGTGCAGCCGACGATCTTCGCATCAGCTGTCGGTGTCTAGAGGACCGGGTGTCTAAACAGAGCGACTAGTGAATTTATATCTGCACGTCTGGACCCTGATGGCTGTGCAAAGCGAACACAAGGATGTATACTGGTTCGGGCATGAACGGCCCTATGTCAAGTGGGTTTCACTGCGGTTCATGTTACCTTGCACCGGGGTGCTCGTAGTAGGGGTTATAAGCTTTCGAGAGAGGGAGCAAGTCCCAAGTCTCTTGAGTGGTGGTGGTGGTTTCGAGTGTGGCTCCCCATTTCACCTGAGGGTTCCACGTGCCCCTCGAGCGAGACAGAAAACGCACTATGGGGGTCAGGCGCCTTTGATAACGCCGCAGGGGCTCAGGCGAGGCGGAGAGTTTTCGCTCGAGACGCCTATTGTGCCCAAGGCCTCTCCGCAAGGCTCGAGCGAGATAGAGTTTGCAGTTTGCGTGCTTTTTGGGCCCCTTATGGTGGGCGTACAAATGTGCAGGGTGCCGTATTTTACCCCCTGTTGAGTACTCCGGGTATTTTGATACCCGACACTAGTGACCTCCGCGCACTCCGTGGCATCAAGCTCTGCGCCGGCGTCAAGCTCCATAAGGACGAGCTCCATTCGTCCAAGCAGCAAGGTGATATTGCGTTGAATGAACATGTTGCAAGCGTATGTTCCAAGTGTTTCAGTTGTTTTAGAGGTATCTTGCAAGGGTTTCGTGTGGATGTTACAAAAGTAGATCGGGATGTTCCATAAGTTGTAAGGTTGTACACTTATGTTGCAAATGTCTGTTCCCAATGTTTCATTTTTTTCAGATATATGTTGCAAGTGTGTTTATCTGGATGTTACATATGTTTCACATATAAGTTGTAAGTATTTTATTTGGATGCTGCGTACGTGTTGTAATGGTTTTCAAGTGCTTCATGTGCTTTTAGCAAGTGTTTCAGACACATGTTTCAAATGTTTCATCTGTCTTTGAACGTATGTTGCAAATATTTTATCTATGTGTTTTAAAAGTAGATCAAGTGTTGCACATGTCGCAATGGCGCCGGTGGCTAGCGGACAGTGGCTTGCCACAGGGCTTCGGCTCTTACCTCATGCATTCCTCGTGTGGCACGCCTCGCTCTCTCTCCCTCCCCTCCCTTCCCTTCCCTTCCCTTCCCTTCCCTCCATCTCGTCGCGGCAGTTCGAGCTCGACGGGAAACCCTACCCGACGAGTACGCAAACACCCACGGTGACAGTGGCCCCGGGTGGGCTGACGGCGGCGCAATGCTCGCATGGTGGCCTAGAGCAAGCTGAGGTATGCGCCATCCGCTCGCTACACATGGGAAATAAGTAGCCGCGGGCGACCAGGCACTATAAAATTGGTTAAACTTTATCCGACTGACATGGATCTCACAATTACATTCTTTTGTAGACGGATAGAGTATCTTTTTGGAACTGAGGAGAGTAAATAGGGCTTAACTTTTTTCAAGTTAGTATTTTCCTTTTGTAGGCGTCAAAACTTAAGAACAACCTAGAATTGCACTCTTTTTTCTTTATGGAGCAAGTAAGAACTACTCCTACAAGTTGGTGACCGCCACCGTAAATCGTTTTACATTGGCAGGCCTCTAAAAATGGAGGCCATTTTCAGAGACAGACCCCTTATGAGGCCCACTTGTGTTAATATGGCCGAGGCTATATCAAGCCATTTACGGGCCTTATATAAAATGGGAACTTAGGGTTTTAGCCACATAATCTCACAGACACTCTCTCTTTCTTCTCTCTACGGGCAGAGGTGGTGCACGCTCGTTGGCCGCGCACGTGTGCGGGGGCAAGCGGAGCCCCCTCTAGCGGCATGGCACCCTCTCTCCTTCCTCCGGCGGCACGATGCACATGGCGACCTCTCTCTCTCCTCCCTCCGACGACACACGGGGTGAGCGGAGGCCCCACCGGTGGCACATGTGTGGGGGCGCGGTGCATGTGGCTCCCCCCTCTCCTCCCTCCAGCAGTGCGCACGTGGTGGAGCCAGATCCGACAGCGGCAGCACGTGGGGGAGCTAGATCCCGCGGTGGCGCGCGCGGGGAGGCCTCTCTCGGCGGCTGCAGGACGCGCGTGGAGCCGTATCCGCCAGCGGGGCGCGCCGCGCACGGGGAGGCCTTTGTCGGCGGTGGCGATGCCCGGGGAGCCTATCCAGTTGCGGCGTGCACGGGGGCCTCCGACGAGGTGGGGTGACGTGAAGCAGGCAGGCTCGACGGTGGGCTCTGAAACAGGCTGATCGGCGGGCTTTCACTTTTTAAATTTTTTAATCAATTTTCGCAGGCTGGCACAGGACCGCCTAGAAAAAAAAAAAGTGATTAATGCAATTGATTTGGTCCAGGCGGACGTGATATCCGCCTCGGAAAACCGAAAACACCCGCCTACCATAAAATTACTGTATTAGTGGTACCAAACGCGTGCCGCGTGCGTGTTTGTTTCAAAAAAAAAACTTTTATATGCGTGCACGCACGCCATCTCGATCGATCGTACAGCTAGCCAGCTACTACTAGCGTACAACAGCAGCACCTACCGACTACCGTGTGCACAGTGCACACACTAGCTAGCAATGAAAGCTACAGGGTCAGCACTTTACCACGGTAAAGGGCAGGGCCTCTTTGACCTAGTGACTGTGTGTATATCAGTATATATGTACCACCACTGTTCAGTCGTTGATTAAGCTAACTTTCTTTATATAAAAATGAGTATCAATATTTATATAACACAAAATAAGTATACATGCAATTGAAATTAAATTTTATGACCAATCGAATGGTACATGTTTGATACTTCTCCCAGTCCAAAAAGAATGCAATTCTAAATTAATGCTAAGTTAAATGATTTAAAGGTAGTCAAATTTATACAAAAAAAAATTATATTTATTATTACTAAATAAGTATTATTAGAGTCGTCATAAAAAAATTCATAGCATATCTATTTAGACACATACATATTAAAAATATTTTATATAAACTTTAGTTAAAATTTAGTTTAACTTTAACCAGGTGAGTGATACCTTGTACAAAGCAATCACGCTTGCACGCCAGCCTCTTCCCCTATGCAACATGGTAGTACTGCTTCTGTAACAGAACCGAACAAATTATAAGAGCACAAGTACAAAAACAACCGCCGAAACGCTCAAATTTTCGAACTTGAGCCTATATAATCCCGGTAGTCAATCGAAACCACGAAGGATTTCAAACCAACTTGCTTACAACCAAGATCGCATCATTCAACATAACACATCACACGTTACATTTCACAGGTAGTTCGGAAATTCGCTTACAACACACAGAGTCGCAAATTATTACAAACCGAGTTAATAAAGTAGCGGAAGCATAACACACACATTTAGTTCAAATACTACTGTCAGTCTTACAGATCACCATTCCATAAAAGCATTAAGGAAAGTAACTAACAGACGATCACGCCCGAGTGATCTAGTCCTCGTCACCCGCAGGGTAGAGGCAGGTCTTGCAGAAGCCCTGATAAAGCATGTCATCTGTAACAGGAGGGAATAAACCCTGAGTACGGGAATGTACTCAGCTAGACTTACCCATCGAAACGGAAAATAAGAGACACCAAGGATCATGCAAGGCTTTCATAAGTAGAGCTGGCTGACATCACCTTTGCGAAAAAGCATAAGTAATTTAAACTCTTTTAACCTGTACTAGCAGTTATTTTTAACATTAACCTGTCATCTATCTTAGCACCTGTACTAAACATTCACTTGAGTATAATCAAATAATAATATTATTATATCCATAGCAGGTATAAATTGCGGCAACATTATATCATTCGCTTAATCATCTGTTCAATTTAATGAGATCTACGTTGCCGCTGCTCAAGTCAAGTGCTCACTAACCGGGAGCGACGGCGATTCGAATCGAATTCCTATCCAGCTGGACGGGTATTTCTAACACTCACCGCGCAGGCCCCTGCCAGGGTCGCACAAGCCACCTTTGGTACAATTCAGAAGTCACGGGTTCGAATGATGCCACATCCCCAAGGGTGACACTCTGCCAGGTGCTAGGGACTCTAACCCCCCTTGGTCTCGCGCCAATGTCCCCAAGCACAACATTACTCTCCTCCAAGATGCGACCTACCATTCGACTCCCGTCCTGAACCGCATTACTCGGCTTCGCGGTCGGAACGACTTATCCGGCCAACTAAGTGTTAGACTGCGTTCAACATGACTCAAGGACGTACAACAAATTGGTCCTTAAACGACTCAGACGGGCATAGCTCTGCACCCAAGACGTGAAGTGTCTTGCGACTGCACTATCGAACTCCCGCCCGGTCTCAAATTCATTTTTAGCATGGTTCCATCCATGATAGCCAACATAGCCACTCGTGACCCAATCCTACAACTCGCGGATGACCAGAAATCACCTGACTTCTACCGGACTAAGCAGGGCTAAGCATTAACACGTGCCTAAACCTAATTTAGGGTTTAAGTATGATATCTGGATAAGGACAGGTATAATGCAACAAGTGTTTCCATCAACTCCTATAACTTAATGCAGTAAACAAGTAAAAGTACTCAAGAATTATATATAAAACAATTGGGTCAGCATGCACCGGGGCTTGCCTTTTAGAAAAGAGGACGGGCGATGATCTGGACACTCAGGCAGATCGTCTATGGGAACTCCTTCACCGGCTGGATCCTCGGGCTCCCTCGGCTGCTCCTGATCCTCCTCCGGAATCGCTTCCTCGAACTCGAGGAGTGTCACTCCTTCTGGTATACCTATTACATGAATGCTCAATAATTCCTATGGATGCATAAGAAGGAATGCAGCATGCTCGGAATAGAATGCATTACAGAAATTCCTAATGCTCTATTCAAATCACTTCAATAGTACGTGCAAATCTCTTCTCCGGTAGAGAAGTACTTACCTAATCTACAAAACCTAATGTATAAATGTTTCTCTTCAGTTAAGGCCCTAACACCTAAAAATCACAAGAACAATATTACTTAGGTTACCACCAACCAATTATAAAAAATCGCAACAACACCCTCTAGACAGCAGCTAAGTATTTCTATCACAACTATAGATTCAAAAGTCCAAATGACATGATACAAGACAATCTGGAAAGCTTATAAAATGCTCTACAATTCACTTTCAGACATCAACACTTAATTCCAAAGGTCACCTAGTCAAATTTCTAAAGTTCCAGAAATCTATCCTCTCCCGACAGAGAGCAGCCATTTCTGGACAGCCACTTTAAACTGCTACAAATCCTAGACTACTAGGCCAAATGCCACCAAATTTTGACACAAGCTCGTTTAATAAGTTTACTACCACTTTGGTATTCACAAGTTGTCCAGCAAACACCTTTATCAAGGTTCAAACCCAACAAAGCTACCAGCTGTCCAGAGAACCTAGAGATGTGAAAAGTTAAATATTTATTCATGTGTCAAACTACCCTTAGGACCAAACTAATGATACTACTAGTTGACACATGACCCAAAACCACCAGGAAGTAGGGTGTGCCAACCCAAAATATTTATTTCTACCCCTTTCTTAATTTACTTAATTAATTAAGTGGGAAATTAAACTCATATGCAACTATTTAGAAAAAATTCTATAACAATTACAGGAGGCTCTTTGGCCTACTAGGAGGCTACTGTAAAAATTTAAACTAAAGTTATTCACAGAAACTCCCTACAAAAAAATTCACA
Source organism: Saccharum hybrid cultivar R570 (assembly GCA_038087645.1). Taxonomy (NCBI): domain Eukaryota; kingdom Viridiplantae; phylum Streptophyta; class Magnoliopsida; order Poales; family Poaceae; genus Saccharum; species Saccharum hybrid cultivar. The sequence goes on from JAQSUU010000425.1 coordinate 2,722,000, forward strand.
AGCCAAAAAGGCTGATTTTTACATAATTAGGAAACCCTATTGAAATGTGTCAAACAACAGATTTCATATTTTTCCTAGTATCATTCTAACCTAAGAACAACACTCCCAAAATTTTACCTTTACTGGACCTATATAAAAATTATGAAAATTCATTCAAGTATCTCCTAATATAAAATAACAACATCATAACTTGAAAACTACTCGAGCAATAGGATCCAAACTCTTACCAGAGCTAGTATATACTTGAAATAACATACTCACCAAATTTCATAATTTTTGGAATAGAGAAGCTCAAGGTATGATTTAAACAAGTTTGCATGCATTCAAAGACACATTTAAAGTTTCAATTTAATTCTTCCAAAAGCTCTACTACAAGTGCTTAGATTATATTTTTATTAAATACTACACTTCACTACGAGTCTAACAAAATTTGAATCACCTTTTTTGGATCTATATTGCATGAGATATGGATTTTACAATGTAGCAAGAAATCTATGAAATAAATAAAGAAAAACCAAAAATGAAAACTAAAACCGGTCACTGGGCCGGCCTGCGTACACCAGCGCGGCCCATAATGACGCGCGGCCTGTGTTGGCTCCCACTCGCATGTGCGACTGCCAGGCGGGACCCGTGTGTCAGTGGCATAGGGCAGGGGAGGCGGACGACGGTGGTCGGAGCTCGCCGCCGGTGGGTCGGCCGGCGAAACCGAGGGCACCAGCGCGATCTATGTGATGCGGGGAATCAATTGGTGCTAGCGGCGCGACCTATGACCTAGCGGAGGTGGCACGTCATCGGTGATGGCGGCACGACAGAGCTCCGGTGCGAGCTGCCGGCGACGGCAACCCATGGCCGGCTCAACCGAGCACGGTGTGAGCTACCTGAAGTCGCCACGGTGCTAACACAGCAAAGAAACGGGAATGGGATGATTCCTAGCTACCCCGGCCACGGCGGCCTCATCTCCGGCGAGGTCATGCCCATGGCGGTGACGGCGGAAACGGTCACTGTGACCTTACCAAAGCACAAATGACGCAACTAGGAGGTGAAGAAGGCAGAGGAGAACATTGCGGAGCTATGGTGAAGACGAAGTTCGCATTTTTGCGGTGGTTCACGAGCTCGCGATGGCAAAGCTCGCTCGGCAGCAATGGCGGGCGCTGAGCTCGGTCACTGCTTGCGGTGGAGGCAACGAAATGAAATTTTTGGGCTACGAACAGGTCGGGTAAGCGCGTGTGAGTGTGCACGTCGTGGCTGGCCTTGCCAGGGCGTCTGCGGCGCGTGGCAGCGCGGTCAGACGGCCGGCGACGGGTGTCACCACGCGTCGGCTGATTTCTGAATCGGTGAACACTGTCGATGTCTGAACTTTTCGTTTCAGAGCTCAAAAGTGTCGACTGACGGGGCAAGTTTAACACCGATTAGCTCCTGAACCGTGACGAGTTAGAGGAAACAATAAACATGAAAGTTGTAGAGCTATAGTAGGGCTTCAACTTTGATTTAGAAATCAACAGCCAGATCTCCATGGATCAAGAGTTGTATCAATCCAAAGTGGGCTCAATCAAACTGAAATGGCAGTTAAGACTTAGCAAAATTTTCAAGTGTTGACTCCACCTTCAAATCTGACTTGTGGGTCACTTTTGAGCATGTTCCGGTCATTTTCATGAGATGGCCATATTGGAACTTTTGTTCCTTATGAAATTCTCTACAACTTTGCTTAAGGTTGCTCCTCCATGCAAGGTATCTAAGATGGATTTTTAAATGGTCAAACCAAAGCATTCTAGGGGTCAAAACCTAGTCAACAACATTTGGAAGGGCAATTTGGTAATTTTGGTCAACATGAACATTGCTCCACTACTTACCCTAAATGTAATTAAGGTTTTATAAGATCTAATTAGCCACTCTACACATTGGTTGCACAAACTTCCTAGTGTCACATAAGTTGAAACAAGCAAAAAATGATAATTCCACCAAAAAGTTGCAATATCATGTTGCACATGTTTCATGAGTGCGTTGCATAGCACTTGCTAATCATGTTTCACTAAAGTGGGTGGCATGTCTCAAAAGGAAGTTGCACATGTTGCACTTGGGTGTTGCACACTACCCATTTCATAAACACACATGAAATATAAACACATGTTGCAATATTTCAAAAGCATGTTTCACATATTATAAGCTCATGCATGAATGAATGATGCTCAAGTTTATGAAATGCAATGCAATTAAGGAAGCCAAACACCTGAGGTGTTACAGCTTCCGTCCCATAAAAGATGTAATTGTGGAATAGTGTCCAGTCAATCTATCTTGAAATTTTACTAAAACTATATAAATGATATTAATGCTTATCGTACTAATATAAGTACCCAAAAAGAATGCAAATCTAGGTGTATTCTCAATTAAAGTGTCTAGAATTTGACCAAACATATAGATAAAAAATATTAATATTTATTATGATGTCAAATAAGTATATTCCGCGAATGGGCTTGTGGTGCAGTGGTAGGGCTGTCCAATGAGACGCAACAAGAGGCCAGAGAGCCTCTCAATCTCTTCTTTTGCGTGTGTACGGACACCCCGCGTGTCTGTGCACGTGGAGTATGTGAGTTTTGTGCGTCTAAGTTGTACCTAATAAAAAATAAGTATATTGTGAAATATGTTTCATAACCAATCTAATGGTACCTATTTAGTATGATAGATATGAGTAATTTTTATATAAATTTGATCAAACTAACAAATTTCCTTTTTTAAGGAAAAGGGTATATAATTGTATTTGTATATGAAATATATTTTTATAATAATATATCTATTTAAATTAAAGTCTTAAATGTCGATTATAGTAGTTTGTATACACTCAGTCAAACTATAGTTATCATCTGACTCTCAAGTCTCACCGAATCTCTTTGTATTATTGGTAAGTGCATGCACGTGTGATGAGGTGAACCACCTGAAACCTGGTGATGCCTATAGATGGGCAACGAGGCGACAAGGCATGCCGTGCCCTGCGGGCCGTGCCTCCCTAGCCTTCGTGCCTCGCTGATGGCCCAGGCCCAGCCTACCGGGCCACTTTTCGTGCCAGGCCGGCCCGATGAGCCCAGTTTTTTTAGCAAGCCGTGCCAGCCTGAGGCCCACTGAGAGAAGAGAAGGGGAGGCCGGGAGAGCAGGAGGCAGCAACAGCTCCGCGAGCCGCATTGGTGGCGTGGAGAAGGCCGAGGTGGCCGGTGCCTACGGTGTGGGCGCGTGGGGGCGTGGAGGAGGAGGTGGTCGGCCAACTGGTTGCCACACTCCACGCTGCCACGCTCGATGCCGGCGCCTGCGGTGCGGCCACACGGGTCGTGGAAGAGGCGGCCGCTGCTCAAGTGGGAGGGCCATGGAGGAGGAGGCCGGCTGCCGGCGCGCCGAGCTGCGACAGGACGTGCGGAGGGAGTGATGAGCGAGAGCCGAGTGCGGGTGAGGACTGAGGAGTAGAGTGGGAAGTGCAGACTACAGCGTCGCGACGTGCGCGAGTGCGGCGCAGGGGAGGCCGGGAGGGAGATGGGGATAGGGTTTTGGGGGGAGTTGGAGCGTGGGCCTTTAGCAGGCCAAGGCCGGCAGTGGGCCGACACTGGGCCTCCACCAAATTTCAGGTCGTGCCGTGCCAGCCCGCGTGCCTAGGGTGCGGGCTAGGCACACCCTGCTCCCTCGGGCCGTGCCAGCTTGGGCCCGCTAGTCACCGGGCCGAGCCAAAAAAACGGGTCTCGTGCCGGGCTGACGGGTTCGGGCTGCATGCCCATCTATAGTGATGCCGCATGGCGTCATCGCGAATGCATGCACACGAGCAGGCCTATGGGCCGCTATGGCTAGCTATAGGTACCTTTTGGCTGCTGTGCCGACAAAATGCTACCGGGCGAAAGAGAAGCGGCCGGCCTGGACCTGCATGTTGCCATTGCATGCCACCCAGCAGCTAAAGCGACGGCGACGCGAGTACCAATGGGATAGACGGCGGGTAGGCGCGCGACGGCGACCCGCGCTGTGCTGCCAGTGCCAGTGTGCCATGCCGCGCGCGCGCCCGGCCACGTGCTGTCGGACAGCGACGGCGGAGGACGTCGATCGGGGCCGGCGGGGACAGCCGGACAGCTCCGGCCGGCCGCAGCTTGTGGAGCGCCGGACGCGCGCGCGCGCGCGGCGACGACGTCCGGCCTACCGCCTGCAGGCCGGCTGCTAGCGTGATAGTTTCTGCTCGGAGCCATGCATGCATGATGATGTGTCGGCGCGGGCCGGGCGCGCCGCGCGGCTGCAGGTGCTTGCGCGTCCGTTGGCGGTCTGGTCGCCCGCCGAAACCGGGGGCTCTCGATGGGATATGGATCGGGTCGTTCGTCTCCAGATATCGCGCGCGCGGCAAGGGGCAGGGGCGGCAGCTGAGACGTCCTTGTGGCTGCTCCGCTGCATGCATATATGCGTATGCGCCTTTGTGGTGGTCTGCTGGTCACCACGGGCACGCGGCCTGGATCGATCAATCTCCTTTCCTTGCACTGCATGCGTCTACATCCATGCATGCCCTACCGTGAATGGACTAGTGCCGTGCATGTACCCGGCCGTTGCACCCGGCCGTAACCTCAACCACCGTGCTAGCTCTCTCCATCGACCATCGCTCTACGCATATATATACGAGGTACTATGTATACATACGTTCCAACAACCGCTGCGACGACGTGCGTATATATATATGGATGATATATGGCCGCCTCGGCCCCGGCCAGCCAGCCATACATTACTCCATAATGGAAGCATCACAAGTGGTGTGTGTTCGCGCGCGCAGCACACGTACTGCCCCCACGTTGTACATATACGACACGTGTGGTCTGCAACCGTGCTGTATTTTGGGCCATATGCATGTTCAACCAATCCGTCACTTGGTACACAACTACACAAATGAATTTTATGAGCGTCTCTCATTTTTCAACAACGTGATTAGTAAACCGTATTTAATTTTTTTTGTTACGCTGTAGGTTTCAAATCATTGCTAGAAATCGATTTTCAGGAATGGTTATTGACCTAATAAAACTGCCCATAAATATAAACTTAGCCCCGTTGGGGTGTTGCTGTTTCTTAAAACTCTAGTATTACAAAACCACAGTTTTAAAAACCATAGGCGTGTAATACCATAGTATTTACAAACCGCACTGTTGCCAATACAAGATTGATACGTGCCCTTGTAGTTCGTTTTGTGATGAGTGATTGTCAACGTGATCCACGATCTAGTTGAGTTTGTGACTAACCATGGCGTGAGTTGGGTTGTGCGACATGTTTCTTGGCTTGTGGTGTGCAGGTGTGGAGGTCGGAGGCGGTGATTGACGGCGAGGTAAAGGTCAAGTAGGGACATGCGGTGAAGAACAGACTTGAGGTTTGGACCAAGGGACTAGGAGGTCGGGTGATGAGGAGATGACACCATCGGATACGACCATTAATTATAAGGTGTGCTCGTTCCTATATTTGCATAGTGATTTTGGGTACAATTCACTTGGTTCCACATGTACGTGTCACTATTTGAATGTAGGTACAAATATGTCTCAAAGTGCACGTTCATTAAAGTTGAACTTTCGGTTCGTCGGCAACCTAACACTGCTTCATTGCGAAGGTCATAACTCATCTATCCGGAGTGCGATTGAGGTCAATAAGCACTTGATGGAAATATTATTTGATAAGCTTTCAAATAGATCTGATCCCACCTCAATATCACTCACATTGGCAAGGCCTCCAAATCATCGAGACATTCTGCCGCTATTTCTGTCGGGTGCTACGGCGTCGTCGTGGGCTTGTTATTCACACTTGGGACCCAGGCCCAAGTTGGAGCACGCTCCAAGAAGATGAATAACACCTAAGAGATGCCCAAGGACGTCCTCCTCCTTGGCCACCACCTTAGGAGTCAAGCAAGGGCGTCCAAGCCAAGTTGGAGGCCCAATTCAAATCAAGTTCGAGTCCATCTCGGGCTCCAGGATCAGTCTATAGTAAAATAGACGCTCATGACGCATTCGGACTCCGTTTTAGATGATCCACATATAGATGGAAAGATAATTTCATAATCTAACCAATGGCTTTGGTTTGAGGCCCAAATTCCATTAGAGTCAATGGGAATAGTCGAAACAAGTTGATGTCCAGAATCTGTCAGGGCGCTGTGTCGCTGTCTTTTGGGCCGTTTGGCCCTTATAACTTGTCGAGACTTCTTAGAGACGTGAGTAGGGGTCCTTGGATGCCCCTTAGGCTTTATAATTAGTAACCACCGCCTATGTTAGGGTTTGGGTTTTGCTTAAGATCAATCTATCATTGAACAGTCGCGGTTATCGGTTTACGAGACCCCAACTTCTAGTGCTCAATCATATATCCACAATTGTCACTTTATTTGAGTTGCATTTTATCGTGTTCTTGCTTGTGTTCTTCGATTCACAGCAGGGATTAGCCTTCGTGGTGAGGTCAACAGGATTGTGACACGGTTGATAACTAGAGGAGACGTGGTGCTAAGGTTGCAGGGTTCGGTCTTTGTGATCTGAAGCTGGATCGGTGTGTCACTCTCCGACCAAATTAATAGTTATCTTGAACCTGACGGAAGATCGGGAATCACGTCCCCATCACCTGGTGACCAGCCGCGGTGGCTGACATCTGAGACATCGACAAGCGCAAGTGTACATGGGAGTGACCGTGTTGACCGAGTCCAGACGGTGGACGTGTGAGTCGAGCGGGGCTCAGGAGGACTTGGCGGACGGCCAGTCGAGGACGATAGTGACACGCGTCGAGTTACGGGGGATGCGTATGGAGTACGCTACTCGCGAGCGGTTTGGTGGTTTGGGTCTCAAAACCATCAGGTGGATGGGTTTACGGGTTTGGGCCTTAAAACCCGGGCAGAGGTTCCGAGGAAGAATGGATGGCACGTGGCGGTATCGAGGAGTTCGCGTCGAGGTGAAGCTATCTCATGAAGGGCACGGTGGCCGTCGGATGAAGATTACCTCAGGTTGGACCATAACGTCCTTAGGTTATGTGATTCGACTCAAAATATCTAAGAGCAAAACTAAAAATGTGTAATAGCCTGTTAAATAGGACGAGGCTTGCCCCCATCTCCCTCACCTCTTTTATTTTTTCCCCTTTCTTCCTTCCTTAGTTTTCCCATCCCCTTAGGGTTTCTTGTGAGAGAGGTCCACAAATTGGTGAATTTATGTAAGAACCAAAGATTGCAGCGGGAATGGAGGCCCTAACCTCCTCGTGTCCTTCAGGATTCGATTTATGATGTGTTCTTTGTGATTTGCGTTTTGTTCTTCGCGTTCTTGCATTTTTTTCCTTTCTTCCCGTCGTTCTATCTCTTTGTGGTTGATCTTTTTGTGAACCGTTTGTTCTGTAAGATGTTATGACTCCCTAGGAAGATTTCCACCGAAGGGTTTGAGCTAAATCGGGATGAGCATTTAGATCGGACGGTTTTCATTTTCGGGCTCCTTTTCTTTGTTTCGAACCAAGATCCTTCGATTCCCAGAGTTGTAAGGCATGAATGACTATGATTTTCATGGAGTAGCATCTAGCTACCTTGGGAGCCTGCCCACAAAATTTAGGATTAATCGGAGTTGAAACAGAGAAGATCAGGTATTTTTTGTGCGACTCGCCGTTGTTTTCAGGGCGACCGGATGCTGCTACAGTAGCACCAGACGCTGGTGCAGTGACAGCGCTGCATCGGGTCATATGCTACAGTGCCGCGCCGCTGCTACAGTGTCACATCCGGTCCTTTGTTTGAGCTCGTTTTTGATCCGTTTCAAATTCTTTTTTGCGCTGGTTTGCTAGCAGTGAGTGGATCTTTTGTAAGCATCTTTGTCACTTGTTGGCTCAGGTTCCTGTATTGGTCTGCTCGGCCACACTCTTTCTCCCGATTGCTTGGCGGTGTTTTTGTGTATCGATTCTTGAGTGTCACGTTGTGTTTCTTGTAGACATCTAGCCTTCTATAGGCTTGCGATTTACTCACCGGCGTGGGTGTGCTTTAGGGATTGATTTTGGGACAGCAACCAAACTTTTCTGAAAAGAAATTTGAGGCTCCCATTCAACCCCCTCTGGTCGCCACTTTCGGTTCTTCAAGTGTTTTTCTGTTTAAGAAAAGCCATGACGTGTTTGGCTACACAACAATATGTTGCTTTTAAAACTAGTTGGTTGTGTCTATGCTACTAAAAATAGCATGTATCTCTAAAAGTAGCACTGAAAAAGAGACACGCCATCAGAGATGGACGCGCGTCACCAAGCTCCGTCAAAAATAAAGAGGGTTCGGACTAAGTTTTTTAGACTCCAAAAAAACTGTGGTTTTATTAATACCGTAGTTTCTAAAACTCCAAACTAATTATATCCAAACACCTTTTTTCTTTTAGAGACCTAGGTATTTTAAAAAACCATGGTATTGATCTAAAACTCTAAAAAAAAGTTTGAATCCAAACAGGGCCTTGGCTTATTTCCATAGGTAGATGACATAAGACAACCGTGTCTATAAAATCACTTTTTTTTTGGGCAGTTTCTTATGCCAATCGCCTTTGCAAGTGAGCGGATTTTTAAGGCGGTTGTCAAGCAACTAAATTCATACAATTTTCAAATAAAGTCGGATGTGATGACAAAATGTACATCACAATTGTAGTGCTCGACAAGATCTAGAACTTTGTTGCTGATAACTTTTTTATTGGAGATATTGTTTAGATGTCTAAATATATATATTTTAAGCTCTCAAGATTTGAAATTCTAATTTTCAAATGACCTAAGATATATCAAAGTTGCAATATTCGACAAGGTTTAAAACTTTGTAGTTCAAACTTGTTTTATTTAAGATCGTTAGTGGTCATAATATTGAATATTAGTTTTATAAAAAAATAATATACAAAAGAATAACATCGTATACTTAGTCATGAATGCGAAGTTACTTGTGACACGTGATCGTACGGTGGCCACTTGGACAAAAAAAAATAATTCGTTTTTTTGTGCAGTTTAATATTTACTTTTAAAAGATAATTTTAGGGATAGTTCAATAGGTCAACCGTCCCTAAAAATTTATTTTTGGAGATGGTTAACTTAATAAAACCGGCCCTAAAATTTATTTTTAGAGGCGGTTTTAAAACCATCTCCATTTAAACATCTCATTTTTGCAATTGGTGTGATATAGTAGTGTTTTTTTAAACCGTCCTTGAAAATCAATTTTAAACGTATGCAAAAATCGTTTGCGTTGCAGTGGTGCGTACGTTCTAAGAAGAAGATCAAGGACCACAATGTACATGTACAACAACTTTGCACTATGCATCTTTTCAAGGTGCACGTGAAGTCTCCGCACGGCGGCTATTCGAGTTGCTGTTGTTTACATGTAGACGAATCTTGCCAGTAAAGCATTAAGTATGCATGCATGCATCGTCCTGCATGGTCCATCCGTCCATACATGGTACGTATTATTCCAGTGAATTCATTTTGAGATTCCGCACTGATTTGTGTATGGCGTAGGGCGTAGGCTCCACCAAGTGCCAGCTAGCTTGCATTCCCCTATCTTTATCGACAAGGAACAAAGAGAGGCCATTAACCCTACCTAGATAATTTTCCTCAAAAAACCCTACCTTGATAATTATGTATCGATAAATATCATCACTGCCGATTCGGGCCAAACCTGCAGTGAAAACCTTGCTGCGAAAATGAAATCTGTAGTAGTGCAGTCCCTAATGATATGATGTAAGAACTGTCTATCCCTGGTTGGTCATGCTTATTTTAGCTTTGACTATACATACATAAAAGAATGCTACTACATATATCTATCATAAAAAACTACATTTATAATATTCAAGACCATGTTGATGTCCTCATAGACACGTCGTTTAGATAATCAGAGACGTGGTGTTATTTCCAGAGTTGTTCAAAAGGTACAGTCCCAGACAGCTTTTTGTGCAGAGATAATGTCACTGGATATGATCACTCAAAGATGTAGTCCAGGACGCAGAGGGCCCTATATAGAAACATAAGTAACTAACTTGACATGATGCAAAGCAAGCAACTGAATAAAGCAGGAGGGAATGTGTGCGTGCATGTAGTTACATGTGCAAGTGTGTAAAGCTAGCTCTAGCGCCCCCACGATTTGTCCCTTATCCTACGTTTCTAGCTAGCTATAGGCTCAAATGCTCAAGGCAACGATACTATCACACCAGCAAGCACCCGGCAGCCTAGCCTTTTGCACCGTCAGTGCAGCGTGTCTGCGTGTGCCATTCCATATATTCTCTTGTTCCATCACTGCAAAGGCCCCTCATGCCCAAGAAAGTTGCTGAATTATATCGTCTATAGATCAGGCTCTTGCTTGCAGCTATGCTATTAGTTCTTGACATGATGCATCCTCGATCTATAGATAGATCACTGAACTCTTATGATTGGTTGCTATCTATCCTCTTGACATTGTTGCTAGAACGTACTTAGAACCAGACTGGACGGACTAGTATATATTCACAATTGCGATGCGACGACGAATCCTCTTGGCATTTTGATTGAATTGAATCTTGAAATTCCTAGAGCTAGCTAGGAGTCACTCTCATCCAATCGCTGCCGCATTATTGTGGGCACAACTAGTTTGATGTGGCTCTTATATACCTTATTCATCAGAAACTCAATTTCCCAGCCAATTTCAGCAGAGAGAACATGATGTGTTATTGTGGCTATCCATGCACGCATGCTCCGACATAGGAGGGTACGAGTATGACTTCACCGTCCATGGAAAGCCTTGGTACCGAATGAGGATCTTTTCACAGTTATATATACAAGAGCCGGCGTCAAATTCCCACTGACATATATACCGATTGAAATTGAATTGTCAAGTATATGTATCAAAATCATGTTTCCGGTAGTGATAATTCCGTGGGACATTCGGCAGTCATGGCCGTTTTTATGGTTGGTTGGCCTTTTGTAAAGACGGAGATGTTACACGGATTAAATCACGAGAAAGAGACAAGCAATGTGAACGTATCAGATGTTCATACCCCACAAGTAGTACACGGATTAAATCACGATGATACTACTTATATAGTTATATATATGCATGTTGTGGTTTTCAACTGGACTGCAATTGGACTTATATATGCGCATCAATTATTTCGCCGTGCGCTGAGGATATGCGAGAGCAAACCCTGCGTTTTCTGAACTACAGTTGGATGATGTAGCCATGCATGAAAGAAAGACGAAATGTACGTAATAACTGAACTTTCTGTTGGTCTAGTTTGCCAATTGGTGTAAACCAAAATTGGGTTTGGTTTAATCTTTCCACAAATTTCAGAGAGAGCGATGTCGATGAAAAAAGTAATCAAATTGTATTGGAGAATATTTGCAGTATTGCTACCTAGCAGAACGCAAACAACACCAGCAGCTAGCACTAGAGGAAAGCTTTGGTAAACAACTCTTTTATCTTAACACAGAGATAGAAGATCATTTTTTTCCAGGTCGTTGCAGCACGTACAGACACAAGGAATCCACTAGAACACAACACCTGCAGCCTGCAGGGTTACTGAATTAAGGAAATCAAAGGACCAAGGATCTAGTAGTAGTAAAAACCTTAGCTTTCCTTCTCTTTTTTCCTAGGGGACAGACAGACTGATCAAATCATCTTTCCATCTGCACTTGGACACTTTTAATTGCATGCATCAGTAGCAGTGTGCCCTGCCCTATCTATCTGCTTGCACTTACCACTAAACATGACAGGACAGGCATTTGCACTACTGCCGACGCCCCCCTCTCCCCCATGGATTGCATGGAATGGAAAGGATGGTCCTTGCAAGTCAGATGGCCTACTACAGTGGTCATGAAAAAGATGCAGTGCAGCAAACCCATAAAGGAGGGATTAAAGGCAGTGCAGCAACAATGCAGTGCAGTGGAGGACATGCATGCATGAATGGTCCTCAGTGTACTGATGATGCAATGCACACACACACACTAGTACTTGTCTAGTGCCCTGGAACGGATGGGAAATAAAGCCAAGTGACCTCCAGACAAACAAGAATATAATCCCACGCTAATAGCATGCACACAGCTCAGCTGCATTTGTAGTTGCAGTGCAGCCTCGATGGATACACACAGCAGCTAGCTAGCGTTGCTTTGCTTGCTTGTTGCGACGAGATGAGATTATTAGGTTAGATTTGATTAGATACCCTCCTGCTCCCATAGGCCCTGCCCTTGCTTGTGTTGTGTTGGCCCGGCTCAGGGCTCACCACTACTGCTAGAGAGAGAGAGGGAGACCTGCTATGCTACTGCTATCTCCTTTCCAGCTCATCCACTCATTTGCTTTGCTGAAATGAGAGGCAAATGGAAAAGCAATGCAAAGGCAACCCCATATATCCTAGCTAGTGAGAATCTTCAACAGTGCCATGACATGCTAATGGCCAATTAGTCATGATCACCATCATCAGACAAACAAATTAAAAACCAGGGGATTAGCACCAAGACAAGCTAGCTAGAGCGCGAGGGGGCCGGGTAACGCTACCTCGCTCGCTGTGGTCACTGCTGGACAGGACACTACTGGACATCCATCGACATAATTGCTTGTATGTACATATATATGACTCCATGCAGATGCATCCACATCATGCATGTTCGTTCACCAGGCGTGTGTCGTCAAAAGATGAACATGAAGTCTCTCTTTTTAATTAAGGAATAAAACGTATTCCGGCCTTCCACTTTATTTATTCACTAGTGATTGGGTACAACTGATCAGTACAAAAAAAGGTCCGAACGACCACTCTCCACTACATAGAGCACACATACAACAAAGTCATCACAGAACATAAATAACATAAAAAACAAAGACACTTAGATCTCAAAACTTCTTTGTTGCTTCCAACTCGCTCTTCCAAAAACCTGTAACAACATAACCTCCAAACGCTTGCATCCATTCTTCAGCACCATTCTCTCTTCCTCTTATAACTGGGACTTTTGTCTGATCCAGTAAGTTCTCCTGTAAATTACTTGCAAGTAAACACTGTATCATTTCTATTCAACCACAAAGCCCAGCACAACGCCACCAAACCGAGCATTATCTGGCTTCTCAAAATAAAATTCCGAAGCCATGACCCAAACATGTGAATATTATTTGTAGGTGGTTGAAAGTTGAAAGTTGAAAGTGATGAACAATGCATTCCACAAGAATCTCGCCATACGACACTCGAAAAAGAGAATGTTTCACTGTCTCCTTTAATATAAACCACAAAAGCTACAGCTAGGGTCCCCTCTCCACCCCTTTTTAACAAGTTATCTTTTGTAAATAATATGACCCTCTTTTTTAAAATACCAGAGGAAAATCTTTATTTTTAATGGGAGCTTTGCCTTCTGGTACAAATCTTTCCCACCATTCGTCTCTTTCTTTGTGATCTCCCTACATAAAGATGATTGAGTCGAAAATTCAACAAAATGAAGTCTCTCTTGTTGGTGTAACCACACTGAATCCAGCAACGGAACATCAGCATGCATGTGTGCATCCCTGTCTGTCGTCTCTATGCACGCCTGCAGCCGTACGTCAGTCGTCAGTCAGGTTACCATGCATGCATGCCGTCGTTCGCCTGAGACAGTGCGTGTGATGCATCCAGTAGTGATAGCTAGGCTGTACGTTGGCTACAGGCTGTGACAGATGTGTGTATCAGTGTAAGAGATGTTGCATGCATGGCCCGTGTGTCCCTCCCTCATCGTCGTTCGTTCCTTGCTTCTCGCCACATCACATGGACGACGCTTCGGCGCCTAGAGCTAGAAAGGCCCACGGGATGCATGGCGCCAAGCTTAAAAAGCCAACAATGGAGGAGGAGGAGCCGGCCGGCCGGGGCAGCTGTCGATCGATCCCACCCCACCACGGAAAAGCCCAACCCACAAGAACCAAAAACCTACCTGCTAGTGAATCATGCACGGCTCGAAAGTGGGATCGCAATGCAAGAAATTAAACAGGTGAAGAAACAATCTATCTATGACTGCAGCACTGATGGATCATCGACGATGGGACTGATGAATTCGATCGTACATATAGTAGTATCTGAATTGAAGACGATCAATCGAAGTAGCATCAGAGATCTATTCGATGTCACGATGCATGAGTAGTACACTGCTATTATCTAGAGCTAGTACAGATTGTTGGCAGTGGTTTGGTAAAGTTTGGCCAATCATTTGCTCCCTGGGCAGGTCAGTTACAGTGTGTTGGATTATATATTAACGGGTAAACATGCATGGAGCCAATTAATAAAGCAAACCAAAGCATCACCTGGGTGTTGCATGCATTGTTTGTTGGTGGACAAAGAAAAGAGAGGGATATGAGATGTCGGCAAGGGGGATAGGGACAAGACAAGTCACCCCCGGCCAGCATCGTCATCGATCGGCCGGCAGTTATTTATTCCTCTTATTACTAACACAGAAGAAAAAGATGCAATCTGCCATGCATCATGCATGCCATCACTCTAGAGCTTTGCTGCTTTACATGATTACATCAGATCTTGCTGCTCGTGTTTTCAGGTCGCTGCTCGTCGATCGATCTCGCATGGATGGTTCCAATGCAAGTTTGTGACAGGAAAAACTTTGCAATTCCTGGGTCTGATTTGAGTCTAGTGTTTGTGGCCTCTGAGAAACACAACAGTTGAGCAGCTGTTAAGTGATGTTTGATTTTAGCGTAAATATTATGGGTAATAATAGAGCACTATATATGCTTCACTGATTGTACGTTTTGTCTATGTTTTTTTTTTGAGAGAGAGAGACACATTGATTGTGTATGTTTCACTACTAATCACTACAGTCTACAGCTTTGTGTTTGCTAACAAAACACTTGTCATAGTATGGGCCTCGAAGGGGAAACGGAGGCCCATTAGTACTCGAAATCTATTATCTTAACGGGAGTCGCCTGTTTGTTGTTAATAATTGGCTATTTTCAGAGTCATTCTCAATCTTTTTTGCACTATAATGGGATTTGAAACATCAGCAAGGTGAAGGAGCTCAAAGGTCCAGCATACACTCAGAATCATAGTGAGTGTATGATTGAAAGGCCATTGAAAAATGACTGAAAAAAACAGTAACGAAAATCAGAAAGCACATGCATGATAGAAAGGCCACATGTCGTGCACCAGAGAATCCCAACATGATTTTCGTTTGATTTGAAATTTGACTGTTGCCGAGAGTTTAAGTTTTCAAGTTGAATACAGTTCAAGTCGAATAGCACGTATACGAATGAGTGCCAATTAACGTCGGATTACTATGTTGTCAAAGAAAACGTCGGATTTCTAGTAGCAGTAATTAGCCCAGGCCCAGCTACGGGTGCATCGACATGCACGCGGCAGAGCAGAAGCGCCAGCCATGCAGCTTTTTGGGCCGGCTGCACTGTACACACGGATCACATTTTGGGACGGGCCGTACAACATTTTGGATCACACTGCGGGTCCAAATAAGCCCACCACGAGGCCACAATGAAACAACCAACACTAAAATGAAACACAGGAGATCTTTATCTTAAAAGAAAAAATTCAGTCGAGAAGAATCAGGCCAAAATGAGTGACTTGGAGAGGCAATAGGCGATCGCCCCTCCCCTCCGTCCGTCCGCCTCCCCTGCCTCGCCGGCAGTGAGGGGGTGAGGAAGGAGGATGCGCACCTCCCGTCTCTCCTGGAGCGACGCGAAAGGTGGCGATCTGACAACCTTCCGGGGCCCACATCGAGGACTGAAGGCAGAGGAGCTTTCGCCCGTGAGGTGAGCATCCCTGTTTTCCACTATGCCGAGGGATTGGGGAAGGGGATCGACCTCGCCGTCACGAAGGAGCAGGGGAGTGAGGTTGCATGGGGGCAACCGAGGGAGGGTAGCAGATAGAGGATCTCCAATTGGGGTTGCTTCCGGCGAAGAGGGGTGCGAATCGTCGCCTTACTTTGGCTCCGATGATCTCAAACGACCATGGGAGGTCGGGGTATCAACCGACGACCGAAGGGGGCAAACGGCAGGCGCGATTACAACTTGTGGAGGAGTTGCGTCAGCATCTGTTCTCTCCTGAGGATGATTCGCTGAAGCAACTTGATGAAGCCTGCCGCCAATTGGAATCATCCATGGGAAGGATGATGCATGTCCAATGGGGTTGCGCTTGAAACCATCACGAAGGTTTGACCCAGCAGGAAGGGCGGGAGGAAGATGAGAAAATGGATATTCGCTACGACCACTCTTGGATTCCATGTGGGTCTAGGCCTGATCCAGGATGGTATTGGATACCCAAGGGGGTGATTTTGCTAGATATCCACTACCCGGCCCGTCCAGATAAGGTTAAACATTTTGTCCATCTTGCTAGACGGGTCAGATCCTTCCTCCCCCAGCGCCGCTTCAACACTCATTTGCTCATGCAGTTTCGAGGGGTGGCAGAGAGAGATCCAAATCGAGCGATGAAGAGGAGGTAGGATGATTGGATGGACGAGGATGATCTCCTAGGAGCCAATTATGCTCATGAGCAAGATCTGCACTGGCAGTTACAGAGGGCTCGAGGAACCAAGGAGAAGGATACAAAGAAAGAAGAGTGGAAGGAGCAGGAAATCGTGGGTTGGTGTAAGGGGATCATGAAATTGAGAGGTTCAACCCTAGCAGGAGCTGGGGAACCGATTTGAGGCAAATCTCACCCAATACCACTAGGGCAACTAGAACCCTAAAGGTGGGCAAGAAAATCGAGAGCAAGGGCGGTTCAATCCAGGCAAGGGAGCCATGGGAACCGCCTAGATGTTAATTGAGGCCAACAACATCAGAATCCCTAGATCCCTCAGGGGCGGCTCCAGGGACATTGAACTAGCCGGAAGCATGGTTTGAACATTACTGAAGGTAATCGCACTTCCTCTTCCCAAGAGATCAAATGCTTCAGATGTTTAGGTACTGGCCACTCCTAAGTTGATTGCACCAATGACATTGTGTGTTACAAGTGCAAACTCAAAGAGCATTTGGCTGTGGATTGTAAGTCTTCTGAGCTTGTTGATGGTCACTAACACTTATTCTGACCAACAACATTTCACCCAAAAGCATGGTAAAGTGAGGTAAATCATCATCACATGTGATGAATTATGTTAAAATTTCACCTAGTTCCACTTGTACTTAGAGAATTATTTGTACGCAGGAAATATGACAAATTATGGCCAAAATGGTGACAAACATGGACCATAGGAGCAAGTGGACATGGCAAGGCCACCTGGGCCCACAGGCAGGCGCCGCCCGGCCCCAGCCTGTGGCCATGCCACGTCGGTGATCCGTGGGAGCCACTCCTCAGCCAATGGGAAGCCTCCATTCAAATCGTTTTGATCAAGGGCCAAGATTAACTCACGGTGGATTAATGGGCCCATTGTCATACACTTAGAGCTCTCCACCGACTTACCAACTGCCTTACCTACCGAATTTCACCATGTGCCAACTTCACAACCACCATTGAGGAGCAACCAGCACCCTTGGAAGCAAAGATGGTGCATCCAAGGGCCGGCCCACCCAGCGCCCCCTGGGGGCCACCGACCTTGCCACTGCCTACAAATACCCCCATGCCTCTCTACACTATAAATAGAGGGTGTAGAGCTCGGTGGAAAGTCGTCCCATTCAATTCTAGCCATTTCCAAGCTCTCCAAGCTTCTCTAGCTTAGCTTTAGCTATAGAGTATTAGTTTAGTAGTGGAGTAGAGCAAGAGCGGAGCTTCTCGGAGTCCAAAAGAGTCTTCTAGATCTAGTATAGCTCCTTTGTAATTCTTTTATTTCTACATTACTTTATTCAATATTTATTTCAATACTTTATTCTAGTATTTCTTGCTTTACTTTAAGTACTTAGTCATTAGTGTTCATTATTAGTGAGCTTAGGTGCTTATTGTTTGGCATTAGTAGCATAGGTTATCTTATTAGTAGTAGTCTTTCATTAGTACCGGTTCCATCGTCTGGTTATGGTGCTTTGATCTCATTTCATCGGAGCTCGGATCGAAATAGTAAGTTTATATATTAAGCGTGGTGCTTAGGCTATAGATTACCTGTGGATACTGCTAGGCCTCCGGATAGATTGTGGTTGGTGGCAAGTGGTGACAGCCTTATCCATCCTCTGTATTCCACCATGATAGGTCGAGTTATTAAATCGAAGGGCTCATGGCGGACCTTATTTATTTAACTCTCCTAGTTGGTAGGTGGGCTATGCCCCGAAGTACTATCGCATTTCTCCTAGTTATTTGTTTACCCTTAGCTACTAGAAAGATAAATCACTCGCTCTCCCACCTAGCTATCTCTGGTTAGCTTGTTAATAGTAGTTAGTTTAGGTAGTTTACCCTCATCCTTCACTATCGTCTACCTATCTAGGATCAACTTAAAACCTACCTTTAGCAAATCCTAGACCTATATAAATTCTAGCCTTCTGTCTTCCTGTGAGAAAAAAAATATAAATTCGACACTCGGTCTCACCGAGCGAAGTGTTATGCGATAGTTCTGTGCGCTTGCGGAATCCTCCAATAGTCGTTAAGAAATATCAATAAGCATTTCTAGCGTTGTTGCCGAGGAAGGCAACTGGCCTTAGACTTATATTGCTAGATTCGCTAGCTAGGATTTTAGTTATCCTAAGTACTTTATCCTTTTTTTCCTCATATCCTATCACTACCTTACATGATCATGGGTGATAAGTCCATTCATGATTTTTCTGCACCCTTGGCTGCTAATGTAGCCACCGAACCCAACATTATCAATGGGGATGCTAACTTTGAGCTTAAGCCAGCATTAATTACAATGGTTCAAGCTAGTCCATTCTATGGAAAAAGTCCATGAGGATGCAAATGCTCAGCTCCAACATTTCTTGGAGATTTGTAGCACATTCACTATTAAGGGAGCGAGTCAAGAGGCTATATGTCTTCTCCTTTTTTCCTTTTATTTGTTAGGAAAGGCTAAGCAATGGTTTTACTCTAACCACAACGCTATAGATACCTAGGACAAGTGTTCCAACGCTTTCCTAGTTAAGTTTTTCCCATAGGGAAGACTAATGCTTTGCGCAATAAAATCTCTAGTTTTCAACAACTAGCAGATGAGTTGATTCCCGAGGCTTGGGAATGAATGCAAGAGTATTTCTCTGCATGCCCACATCATGGCATGGAAGACTGGCTTTTGATCCAGAACTTCTACCATGGATTAGTGCCGTTAGATAGGAGCCATTTAGATGCTGCTGCTGCTGGTGCATTCTTTTCGCTAAGTGTTGCAGATGTAAAGACACTGATTGAGAAGATGGTCTCCAACCAAGGATGGAGCGATGATCGACTCCAACCTTGTAAATGAGGTATGCATTCAATTAAAGAAATTGACATATTTGTAGCTAAGATAGATCTACTCGCGAAGCGAGTGGAACATTTTGAGAAGGTGGTGCCCAAGAGACACTCAAGGCCATGAATTCCCACATGACTTGCGAAGTCTGTGGAGATGTTGGACATTCAGGCAATTCCTGCCCCGAAACTCAAGAGGGCCTCAACTTCATCAACACCGGTAATGGGTTCCATCCACAACATCAAGGCTAGAATCAGCACTGCAACAACTAGGGAGGTATTCTTCTTGTTTAAATAATCAAGGTAATAATAGTTATGCTTTCTTAAAAGATCTTGTTTATAGCAATGATAGAATGACTGATAGTATTAATAAGAAATTACATGCTCATGACAATATGTTGGAAAACATAAATGCTAAATTGGATGAATTTTGTTCTGTCTTAATGAATCAACTTAGTTTCAATAAGATGATAGAAACCCAATTAGCACAAATTGTTGCTGCTATCCCATCCTATGAAAAAGATATAATTCTTGGCAAACCTGAGGGAACCATGGAAACAGCCAACCTTGTTATGACAAAGTATGGCTATGCTTTAAATTCTCTGGTTTCTTATTTATTAGATTCCCCATTTACCATTAAAAAAGGTGATCCCAGTACTCCTGTGCTTACTTGCTCCATTGGAACTCATACCTTCCATAATGCTCTGTGTGATCTAGGCTCTAGTGTTAACACAATGTATAAAGCAACTTATGATAAATTGTTCTACACTACCTTAGCGCCAACTTTAGTTTACTTACAGCTAGCCGACTGATCTACCTGTTATCTCGAGGGAGTAGCCACTGATTTATTAGTTAAAGTTTGGAGTGCTTATGTTCCTACAGATTTTATGATCTTAGACATGGGTAACGCCGATGATACACCTTTAATCCTTGGTTGTCCATTCCTTAATACTGCAAATGCTTGCATATATGTGGCTTCTGGGCCAATCCAATTCCACTTTGCTGGAGAAAAAGAAATATTTGTTTTTGCCTCTAGACAACCCCTCTTTGATGAGAAACAGGTAAGGAAGAAGCATCCGAAGAGAATCAAGATGAAGAAACCAAAGCCGATTGAAGAGCCGGAGAAACCTGTCAAGAAGAAGAAGAATAGAAAGAGATGGCATAAAAAAAAAGATCCATCCTCAAACTCATCATCCCCTGATCCTAATCCTGACAAGGCCTCCGAGGTGGAACAAGAGGAAACACCTCCGCCTAAGAACGAATGACCTTGAGCCCGACAAAAAGGTAAGTTTTCTATTCCTTGCATTTATTTACCGCATTTCGTTAGTTGCATTTCATTTCGAATAAAGTTGTTTCACATTGCATGATAGGTTAGATGCATTTAGCTACTCTATGTTAATAAATAAAGTTTGTAGTAGCTAATGCTTGATTGGATAGATATGCATTAAAGCAACACATATAAAAATAAATATTTAATAATCATGAATAAAATTCAATAGCATTCCTGCTGAATAAGTTATCTAGTAGTTATAGGTTTAGCTAGTTATTTATGCATTCTAGTAGTATTAGTTAATCAATAAAGAAAAGAATCAAAAGAGTCGTCAGAAGACATTCCAACTTATGCAAAAGGTAAGCTTGGGGAAGACATCTCTCCCCGCTCAGGTATGAAAATCTTTTCTTTATATTCATGTTTGCTTTCTATTTCAATATTCATTTTTGAGAAAAAAAACTCTGCTCTAATAAAATGATGATAAAATTATTTGGAGATGATGAATAGTTGCTCTGTGATACTTTGCAAAAGCTTATGAGACAACCTTATAGTTCTTAAGTTTTGAGCATGATAAACTTAGAGTTCATCTTAAGTTGAATGTTTTTGTGGGTTGCAAATGCTAGAACCAAGAATAGGCTTTTGTGAGATATGTTGTAGTCATTATTAGAGTAAATCTTTGAACCTATCTGAGGAATGGTAAAGACAACCTAGATTTTGTTTTGCAAAAATGCTAAACTTTCTTGCTAGAAGTTCCTCAATGGTGATAAATTCCTACCAGAGCCAAATATTTACTTACACATTCATACATGATAAAGCCACAATAAAAGTTGCTTGTTTGTTTTGAGCTTTTTCAAGCCTTGTTGATCTGAGTAGAGAAACTTTTCATGCTTTTTGATCAAGATCACGCACACCCACATATTTATGCTATTCCTACACTGGGGATACGCATCCACATATGCATTCCATTTACTATTTCTCTATGAGAATCAAAGTTACCTCCCTAGGTACCTTACATCAAAAGAGAGGCATGGGCTAAAAAAATGAGAGAGAATAAAAGAGCAAAAAGCTCTAGTATTCAAAAAAGAGAGAGAAAGTGAGAAAAAGAAAGTAGCCATGCTCTCTCAAGAAGAAGCTAGAGAAAGGGAAACTTCTCAAAGGAGTACCACTTCCACCAAATATACCACACACATACACATCTTGATCAATTTGTATGATTTGTTGCTCCTTGTGATCCAAGTGTTTGACTTAGCAATAGATTTAATTCAAGTAAGCTATGCTTTTACCCCTACCTTGAGCTCCACATAAGCTTTACAATAGAAATTAAGGCTAAAATTCATGGCCTTGGTGAGGATTTCAAATACCATTTGAGTGACTTGAGTGTACCATCTGAGGAACTTTGGCAAGTTTTCTGTTCAAAATCATTTGAAAGCCTCCAGGAAGTTTGAGCTAAACCAAAGTGGCCAAAAAGTATCTATCTAGCTACACTTTCTTGCACTTGCTTGTATCAAGGTGAAAGCTATGAGCCCCACATTGCTAAGACTGATGGTGAAATTTTTGAGTGCTAACATGTTCAACTCAAGAGATAGTATTTGTTTGTATACAAGTCTTTGCAGGGCGTTACATAGTAGCAACTCATGATCCAACAACCTATTCCATGCTAAACCCGCATCTTTGCTGAGGACATCAATGGGGTAGCTTGTTGATGGTCACTAACACCTATTTTGACCATCACAATTTCACCCAAAAGCATGGTAAAGTGAGGTAAATCATCATCACATTAGAAGAATTATGTTTAAATTTCACCTAGTTCCACTTGTACTTGGAGAATTATTTGTATGCAGGAAATATGACAAATTATGGCCAAAATGGTGACAAACATGGACCATAGGAGCAAGTGGACGTGGTAGGGCCACCTGGGCCCATAGGCAGGCGCCACCCAGCCCCATAAGGGCACCACCTGGCCCCACTTCTAGCCACGCCACGTCAGTGATCCATGGGAGCCACTCCTCAACCAATGGGAAGCCTCCATTCAAGTCGGTTTGATCAAGGGCCAGAATTAACTCATGGTGGATTGATGGGCCCATTGTCATACACCTGGAGCTCTCCACCGACTTACCAACTGCCTTACCTGCCGAATTTCACTATATGCCAACTTCACAACTGCCATTGAGGAGCAACCAGCACCCTTGGATGCAAAGGCGATGCATCCAAGGGCCGGCCGGCACCCCTATGCCACCCCCTAGTGGCCACTGACCTTACCACTGCCTACAAATACCCCCCATGCCTCTCTACACTATAAATAGAGTGAGTGGAGCTCAGTGAAAAGTCGTCCCATTCAGTTCTAGTCATTTCCAAGCTCTCCAAGCTTCTCTAACTTAGCTTTAGCTATAGAGTAGTAGTCTAGTAGTGGAGTAGAGCAACAACGGAGCTTCTCAGAGTCTAGAAGAGTCTTCTGGGTCTGGTATAGCTTCCTTGTGATTCTTTTCATTTCTGCATTACTTTATTCAGTATTTATTTTAGTACTTTATTCTAGTATTGCTTGCTTTACTTTAAATACTTAGTCATTAGTGTTCATCATGAGTGAGCTTAGGTGCTTATTGTTTGGCATTAGTAGCGTAGGTTATCTTATTATTTGTAGTCTTTCATTAGTACTGGTTCCACCATCTGGTTATGGTGCTTTGATCTCATTTCATCGGAGCTTGGATCGAAGTAGTAAGTTTATAGATTATGTGTGGTGCTTAGGCTATGGATTACATGTGGATACGGCTAGGCCTCCGGATAGATTGTGGTTGGTGGCAAGTGGTGATAGTCTTGTACATCATCTATATTCTACCACGATAGGTCTAGTTATTAAATCGTAGGGCTTGTGTCAGACCTTGTCTATTTAACTCTCCTAGTTGGTAGGCGGGTTGTGCCCCGAAGTACTAACGCATTTCTCCTAGTTATTTGTTTATCCTTAGTTACTAGAAAGATAAGTCACTCGCTCTCCCACATAGCTATCTCTGGTTGGCTTGTTAATAGTAGTTAGTTTAGGTAGTTTACCCTCATCCTTCACTATTGTCTACCTACCTAGGATCAAGTTAGAACCTACCTTTAGCAAATCCTAGACCTATATAAATTCTAGCCTTTCGTGTTCCTGTGGGAAAAATATAAATTTGATACTCCATACTCACCGAGCAAAGTGCTACGCGATAGTTCTATGCGCTTGTGGAATCCTCCAATAGTCGTTAAGAAATATGAACAGAGCTCAAGAAACTTAAGATGTACGGATTTGGGGTACCAGGACAAGGATTCTATGCTTTCAACTTTCCTAAACACAAAGTGAAAATTCATCAGACTACTAGTTTGTTAACTATGATAGAGGGAGAAGCCACATAAGCAAAGCTAGATAGGGATTTGAAGAACTTAGTGAATGAGAGTTGGTATTTTAGGGTGAGAAAGATACATCCTTAAGAGTTTATAGGGGTATTTCCTAACAAGGGGTCTTTGGATACATTCACTAAACTATCAGAATTCAAAATGTCTATATATGGACTCAAGGGAAAGATTGAAGAAACAAATAGGGACCTTGAAACTTTGTTCATTCTGCAAACCTTTTGGCTCAAAGTTCACAACATCCCCGATTTGGCCAAAGAAGAAGAGGCAGTAAAGGAAATTGTGGGCTTAGTTGATGAGCCTTTGGTTGTTAATGGACTTAGTCTGGTGCGAGCTGGACCTGTAAGGGTTCAGAGTAGGTGTAGAAACCCAAGGGCTATTAAGGGGACTATTGAAATTTTCTTTGATGGAGTTGACACTTTCATCAGGTTTGAAGTTGAGGGTGGTAACCAGGGAACTCTCAAAGGGAAGGGAGGGCCACCTGGTCCTGGTAAACCAGATGATAAGGCTGATAAGGATAGAGATAAATTCTCCAAGGGGGATAAGTCTAAAAGAAACTCAGACAAATTTGATAGAATTGGCAAGATTGAACAAGAGATGGAGTCTGGGTAGGAGGAATCAATGGAGGAAGCAATGGAAGAGTAAGGACAAAAAGTGGGTGACATTGAGAATATAGCTATTCCCTTGGCTGCTTTCCATCCTTCAATTGGTATGTGATGAGGACATCCTAGCTTATCATGTGTTGGAACATGCATTCACTGTCTAACACAAGTGAACATAATCATGTGCCACTTATAAGAAGTCGTGCCAAGAAACTACAAGAACATGTGAAATCAATCCTGACTGATTATAATTTTAACACTTCTGAGAATATTATACTACCTAAATATTCTATCTTGATGATGCTTAGGTTTACACAAGAAGATGTGGGAGGCACATGGCCAAAGGATTAAGACACGATGCTACAGAACGGCTCTGTCAGAAAAGTAACACGGATGGACGACCGGACCTAGGGAAAAGTGACGTGGATGGCCGACCGGACCCCAAAAAGAAACATTCATAACTCTCGATTCTATGACGCTTTGGAGGCCCATGAGGACATTTTGGAAAGCTTATCAAGTCAAGCTTCCAATGGCGCAAGTTACAAGTATTTTGAACTTCCCAATTTTGAGATATGAGCAGATTAGTGAAGACTACTCAGAAGGTCAACAATCTTCTAGGGACAGAATGTTGGTATAACTTTCCATGCAAAACTGTATGATTCTACAATGTTTCATGATTCATGCTGCACATGGCTGGATAACACTTTGAGTCTACTTTCGTATCCATCATATGGTTTGTCATTTTGACTTCCTAATAAGGAGTTATGGCCAGATTAGTGGAGACTACTATGGAGACCAACAGTCACACAAGACCACTTCAGGAATCCATCTCGTGGTGACCTTTCACATAGCCTACCTTCAGAAACTCCATTTCGTTTTCATACCCAACTAGGAGGATTGTTCCTAGTATAAATATCCCTAGCCTCTAAGCTATTTGAAACCTTTTGATGATTTGATAAACTACAGGATATCGCAGCCGAGTTGCCGAGTGTTTTACTCAAACCTTTGTTCTTCTATGTTCTTCTTAGACTTGTGAAATAATCCCTCTGAGTTCCCCTAGTTCATGCTCTATGGTTTCCAATATGGCTGCACCGTTTTATGTAGATTAGTTCTGGATTATGGTTCTGCGGTCATTCAGAGATCGAGTCAAAGTCTTCACGGTTTTGGTGTCTCTCTCCCAGTCACTTGGTCGCATCCAACCTTTGTCAGGTATACAGCTAGTTATCCCACTGTTCGCAGCAAGTTATCTTTGATTCGTGACCTATTGTCATGAAGATCGGGCCACCCTTAAGGAGGTTCCTTATCAACTGGTATCAAAGCTTTTGTTATCACGATAGGTCTCACCATCATCCACATATTTACCTTTGAATTATCCACCATTTGTCACTATTTTTGTTCATCTCCCAAAGTCCACTGAAAAAGCCACAAAAAGTCCTATAGCCTTTTGGTGGTACTGCTACCTTTGTGTTGTTTTGTTCATCAAGTTGCTAGTCACCATCTTCATATATGTTGTGTTGTGTTTCATTTGTTATCTGCACCCCTATTAGTATTAAAAAATCTAAAAAAAGAGAAGAAAGAAGAAAGAAAGATTCAAAAAAAGAGAAGTGAAAAGAATTGAAAGTAGGGGCTGTGTCGTAGGTTGTATAATTGCAAATTTTAGTTTACATATTCAAGTTGGTGGTAATCTCCATAGCAGAAACTTCATATGTTTTGAACACATCAAACCACTTGGGTTGCAGTACCGTAGCCTCCCTTGATTTTCCACCTATAGCTCCACCAAAATTTGAAACCAGGATGTTTGACTCATAATCCTTGTGACCTCTCAATCACTTCCGTTGAATTGCTACACAAGCACACTCACTGTCCTTGAGAACAAGCAAGAGCACTGGTAAGTAAGAGATGAGGTTGTGTGATTCCACAAATTTACCTATTCCACTTTTCTTGTATAAGTGCTAACATGTCAGGATCCAATTTGAGTTTTCATGGTGGTCGATATGGAGAAAAATAACCACCAGTCTCACGGGCTGAGTTACGCCAACTAGAAACTCACTAGTGGAGGCCATGGAGAGGATGTTTGATGAATGTCTTCCTGTGGTGCACAGTCAGGATAAACAACATAGCCCAACCAACTCTCGTGGTGGTCTATTTGGACATGGTGGACAGCATGGGGGAGGTGCCTGTGGGTGTAGTTTTTGCCCCAGTGTGCTCATTGGTGATGAAGATTATTGTGTGTCCATCAAAAGAAAAATTTAGCAAAAGACATGAGGAAGGTCCTGTGGATAGCAAAACCCATGTGAGAAAGAGTGCAACCAACCAAAATTGAGTGTGAGAGTTCAAAAGGAAAAGATGAGAGATTCCACCATATGTGAGGAGAGCCACAAAATTCTATGTGAGAGAGATACACAAAAATTGAGTGAAAAAGAAGATGAATCATGTGAGGAATTATTTACTACTAACATGATAATACCTTCTTCTAGTCTTGTTCCTTGTGTGATGCAGGCTCATGAAGAAAATGATGTGGTGAATTATGACCAGATCCCAATATTCGATGAGGAAGATCAAGTGATGGCCATGGACAGCGATACACATGCTTATGTTGCTTCACAAGATATTGAAGTGATTGTGCATCAAAACCTATGTGAGAATGAGAGCCACATAGCCAAAGTGAGAGAGAGTGAAAACAAAAGTGAGTTGTGTGATTCCACCCACTGTGAGGTTGAGAGTATCAATAATGCAAGTGTGGGGGATACACCACAGAAAAATAGAGAGTTAGAATGCAAGTCATGTGAGGATATTTTTGAAACTATCACTCTCATCTTTACTTCTAGTGTTCTTTTTCCAAATGTGCAGGTTTGTAATGATAATACGGAAGAGATGGCTGCTCATGAAAACTCCATACTTGTTGAGAGAAGTGAGAAGGTAGCCATGCATCTTAACCAATTGTGTGCTGCCCAAAACATGAACCACGATGAGGAAAGTGGTAAGATTTTAGAAGCGTCAACCATGATACTTGCACTACCACAAAGTCTAAAAGGTAATGAAAATAATTCAGATCTGAGTGTGCAAAATAAAATGGTGAGCAATTGTGATGAAACACATGGTTCAAATGAAATTGATCCTACACAAATTATTCATGTTGATTTGGTAGATTCACAAGTTCATACATGTTCTGAAATTTTGCAAGTTGATAAACAATATTCAATCATACATTGTCTTTTCTATGCTTTGATATGGTTCATATACATGATACTTTGCACTCATATATCTGATACTGTTGATGCAAAAGTGAATCTGCAAACACAAAGGGCTAATACCCAATCCAATATCCAAAGTGTGCCAGTCGATTTGACCTGTTAATCGACAAGGATGAAAATTCAAGTACTTTGGTCCTGACAACAGCGATACGCCCGAAAGCCACGGCCAAGAGGTACTCACACGGAACTCGAGGATCGTCGAAGGTCACACTGAAGCGATGCAGCTCGTCGAATCGATGAGAACTCGTAAAAATAAAAATATGCAAATTGACGAAGTCGCCGAAAAGTAAGTAGATGCAAATAGGAGTAAAATTGGTTTGATATTGATTGATTTTTTTTATTCATCTTACATTGTCCCTCAGTCTATATTTATACCCTGATCTGAAGAAACATAACCATACATGACTAGGACACCGAGTCCATATCTAAGGAAAAACGTGACTCTTACATGAATCATACTCTAACAAATATAGAAAAGGAAATCAACACCTATCTACTTCCATATCCGCCTTAATTACGATGAAATTCTCATCGACCTCCTCTCCATCGGCATGCTTCCCGTCATCACAAGCTTCATCGGCAGTAGTCTTCAGATCTTCCTTCATCAGCATCGGCAATAACATCTCCGATCTTGCTAGCAACACCTCTGAGTCTAAGTCAAACGACAATCTTCCCATCGGTCACCACCATTCATCGGCAACAATCCTCACAAGCTGATCTTCATCGGCACCCTTCTACCAGCGTAATACAATAACTTTCCTTCTGCCGATTAGCCCACTTTGATCATTTTGACACGTGCCATAAATGGTGTCAACACATGCCCCCTAATTTCGGAGTATAAAATCATTAATGTTCCAAAATTTACTCCAGACAATGATTGCCTTCACCCAATTACCTTAACTCATCCTCCAAGCATGACATAATCTGTTACCAAATCCAATCAAACCTAGCCCTAATGCACGCATCTCAGTAAATATCGCACAATCTTCAACCACTCTCGTTCCGATTATGGTTAAGATACAAAAACAATAGTCCATCGGCAAGAACCTAACACAGTGACGCTGTCGATCTCGGAATTAGAATATCCTATATCAAGATTTCTTCCGAGTCATGATTGCTTGCCATCAAACCACCTGCACAATCCCTTGATTATCGTGCGAAGAGTTACTATATCCATCTGAACCACCTCGACCTACACGTGCGCGGCAGAGAGATAAGTTCAGAATGCCTCTATTCCAATCGGCCTATAAATAAATCTCTCCCAAATGCTCGTCTTCTACCCTTAGACTCCAACCTTCAACATTCTCTCTCTCCAGCGGCGACACCGACTAACAACCGTGCGACCCCAACCAGCAAGAACCTTCCCTAGCGGCAACCTCGAGTCTCCAGCCGCGTCTCTATCCTTCTCAAGATAATGGCAATCAACTTCGATGTCCTTGCGGTTTGTTTCACCTTCATCCCTTTTACTGCAATTCCTTTTGCCCTTGCAAGTTCATATAGTTGGTGATTTTCTTTCTCTTTTCCTCTGTTCTTTTGATCCTCTAAACTTAGGAACTATGCAACAAGTTAGTCATCCCAACCAATCAGCCGCACATCCAATGTTTAGGTCCAATGGGCAACCCAGATCCAACCAATTTGATCAATGCAGAGACTAACAGAATTCCCTTCAGACCCCAGAATTTCTCTTTAAATTTATGGAAGGATACCTTCTGATCTTGGCCTAAAACCACCAAGGGGTGGAAAGATTGATATCTGAGGGTAATCGGGTCGATGCAAGTGTACTGGGCAGAGCGAAAACTAGACCAATGCATCAAACTATCCATTGCCGATATGCAAAAGAATGAGTTGATGATGATTGTTGCCGCTTATTTCTGGTCAGACACAACAAATACCTTCATGTTTGGACACGGCCTAGCTACTCCCACTCTTGCCGATGTATACACGCTGTCACACCCGGTTTTCCAAAGAAGACCAAGCACTCGTTATATGTGTGCCCAGGAAGTCCACACAAACAACAACAGAATAAAAATATCAAAACAATGTTTATATAAAGCGGGAAACATAATATATTAACACTTACAACTATCAGAGTGTCGCGGAACGGTGACTAAACTTTAGGCTCCATTCTTCTCAGGGACGGCTGACTGGTGGCTCTGTATACCAAGCACTTCTTATAGACTTCTGCAAACTCCACTACACCTTTATTCTTCTTCTAAGCAGCACCTTACTACATACTGGAGTGTGGTGGAAATAGCAAGAGTGAGTTCATGTCGAACAAAACAAATATAACATGGGGTTCATGAGGCTCAAAAAGATAGATACTGGTTTACTGCATTTAGCTTTTAATCATCATAGTTTTATCATATGAGTAGCATCAGGTTTGCATTAATCCCACAATAAACATATGATCAATGTAAAGATGAATAATGAATAGCAAAAACACGTTTATAGTCATTAGTGATTATCTATTCCGTAAGGGTCCAAGACCACTCATGACCGTGAGCACGACTGTTATAACAGTTTTACACTCTGCAGAGGTTGTACACTTTCACTGTGAGTCGTGATTTACCCTTTCGCCCGAGGTGATCAGCCTCTTGACCCACTACCAAGGAAGGTCGACAGGGTTCACTATGAAGTCTTTCAAAGGTCCGTCTAACAAGTTAGGGCCATTAGATTCACTCGGCAAACAGATGTAGAGCCCCCCTTTCAAATGGCACAATGACGCGCAGCCTATACACATAAGGACAGAGGCCGCACTATACCTGATTCGTCAAGTCATTCTTACGCCATGAAGGTTACTACTAACAAGCTAGAAAAGGTCCTCATACTTGACTAAAGCCAGAGCCATATAGCCCTCACAGTTGTACTGTAAGTCCCGGATGTTCGCTTACAGATAAGTCCTTAAGGAGAGAAACTAGAGCACCATAAAAACAACCCAATGTGCTAGCTCTCTTGAGCCATGTTGCTTTAAAGCATCTTTTATACGTTTATTGCATATACCATTCGTCAAGTTATAGATCATGGTTATTTATCTTGAGCACTAGCATAAATACTACCCAATGCAATGTTTCACCAGTGTCAAGGTACAAGATACAAAAGCTAGGATATCCTTAGTGGTAACAAGGTAGACACATGCACATGAATTAAGTGTATTAAAGGTGAATAGGAAATAAGGATGATCCCATGCTATACTTGCCTTTTTCCCAAAATTTAAGCTGCTCAGAATCTTCAGTTGCTATCTTTTGGTCTCTAGCTTCTGCTTTGACTGTCGCTCCTTAGCTCCTGGTCTTCAGCGCTCGCGGATCACAGCTCTACTCGTAGCAACCAAGCACAGTAGACAAACAACAAACAGATAATAAACACAACTAAGAACAACACACCAAACAAAAGAGACACTTTAAAAGAGAACATACTAAACAATACAGTACGTTGCTACAATCGCTAAAATGTAAGAACAACGGATAATGGAGCTACCATCAAAGAGGACACACGACTATCGAGGAGTTTACAACAAATCATAGAAGATAAACTATACGTTTGATTTATTTTAGTTAATAAATTAAGATGATAGACTTCTAAAGAATTACCCTAAAGTTGAATTAACCAATTTACAGTGAATTATAAAAGATGAAGTTAACCTTATTCATATTTTATTTATAAATATTTATTTAGTGTTTAAGTCATTTATACATTTATAAAATAGAAAGCATAAAGAAGGTGATAACAACTAATCGAATCATTATATGTTTCTTACATAAACTAAACAAGTTCTATTTAAGAAGCACTTAAGTTCTTATTAATCATGATATCATTTGATTATTTATAAAAGACAAATTATAAACCAAAGTTACTTTTAATTTGAAAAGATAGTAGCTAAATATTAGTTAAATTAACTACATGCTTCATGTTTAACTAAAGTAATTATGATTAAGAAACATTTAAGTTAATATTAATCAAGTTAATATTTATTTAAGAATGTTCTATGTATGAACCTAAGTCGCTTCTAATTTAAAAGAGCATGACATAAACATTAATCAAATAAACATAATTTAATTTGTAAACACATAACGTGACATGGTAAACAACGTTGCTAATGCGTCTCTTACGCCAGCATAGTCATGAAGCAACAAGAACAAAATTATACCCCCTATGTTGCTTTTAGTTAGAAAGCTGTTAAATAAATATTAATCAAGTTGTATTTAAATAGATAAATTCATACTTGAGTGACATCACAAAAACTATCGCTACTGTATAGAGCACGATGCTATGAAACTGTCGCAACAAGAACGGATCTACAAACATAGATTGCTTTTAATCATAGAACTAATTGCATGTCAATTAAATTAATATTTAATTTATATATGACTAGCATATAATACGTCTACGCCGACAGTATGTAGCTTCAGTTGGCATGATCGCAAAATCATGAGAACGAGTTACTACACTAGATTGCTTTTAATTCAAAATGTATTAAATAAATATTACACGTAAATTAATAAATTCATAGTTAGGTGACACGATATACATCAGCACTACTACGTAGAGCGCAACTATACGAAACTAACGTAACTAAAACGAAGTAAAACGGAATTAAAACGAAGAAACAACAAAGATATTACGAACCAGTGGCAGAACCGCAAATACTTCATCTTTTACCTCCATCCATCTGAAGGGCCTCGGCCTGGAGGCGACACAAGAAGGAGGAGAAAAAATATCTAATTTACTACATGAGAGATTTCCCAAACTAGGGGCTCCTCCACGGTAGTTTTGGTGTGCTTTTACCCAAGGGGTAGGTACGTAAATATAGGGAGGAAAACTCCCTACCCCCACGTCAACTAGCGATACGGTACTAATTGATGTTGCGCCCTCCATCTTTACTAATAGGCCTAATTAATTATTAAAGCACATTAGTAAATAAATGTATGGGCTTTTGAGATTTATTAGGATTATTGCACATGGGCTTTGAGCATCGGGAAAAATGAGATATTTATTTATTTTAGAATTAATTAATTTCATGGATAAAATAATTTCAGAAAAGTCTAAAATTATTATCTAAGCCATGAAAAATACTCCAAAAGCTCTAAAAATTCAGGGAAAATTCTCAGAGACATTATGGAACATAAGGAACCAAAATAAAGTATTTGAACCTTATGAAAAGATATTTTGGAGCATCTAAAAATTAGATAACGCTCGCAGAAAAGCGTGAACTAGCTCCAGAAAAAGCTAGAACAATTCCCGAAGAGTTCGCTGAGATTGATTGACACATGAGGAACTGAAAGGAATAATTTGCGTTACAAAAGAGAAGATTTTTAGAAAACTCCCAATGAGAACTTAAGATGAGAAACAAGGAATATTGATTGCAGAAAAAGATAAAGACGTGCTGGAGAAGAAAGATCGATCCACTAAATGTATTTTGAAAGACTTTGTTCGCTCTTAACACACAAGAGTTAACAAGCAAACATCACATCAAACAATGCCCGTCAGGTTAATTCCAAAATAATTGAAAAGCACTATTTTTCTTTAATAAAAATATATGGAAACCTAAACTAATGTTGACAAGTCCTATCCAAATATTAAAATATTTATTTTAGTTAGTGTTTCCTATGCACAACCCAAAATTAGAAATTTTGGGGTGTGACACATGCTCACCGGCTTAGATATTTCAACTGCCGATGATGCCTCCGTTTACGGCAGAAAATCTGAGTACAGGGTGAATACCCGTAACTCGGTGGTTGGACAGGGTATATCCAAGAATACAGGAAGACCGGGATAGTTGGTCAGAGGGAACACGCCACATTCCAAAACATGTGGTTAGAAAAATTCATTTTCTATGGTCGATCGGTAGGGCCAACCAATGCTTACCTCCCCATAGCTAAACTACTGGCCAGCGGTGTAAGGTTTCCTCTTGGCCGATATCTCCTGAGCTCCGCTTATCACCTCTTACATCAAGTGTCTCAGAAGCTTCAGCTTGGTGAACCCATCGGCAACTTAGGAGGCCCGTGGTGGTTCATTAACATGTGGCTGAATGCCCACGTGCACAAACTCTTGCAATGGGATTTTTTTGCTCAGCAATTCCCGCGAGATATCGCCGAAGACTATGAACTTGGAGATGAAGAATCGGCAACACGCCCACCCCTCAATTTTGGTGAAGACATAATAGTTCTTCCTGGGACAGAGGCCAACGAAGATCAGATCGGCTGATTTTTCTAAAGCTTTTACAACGGTCTCTCCAGTGATCAACGGGCCGGGATGCCCTATATCGATGAAGAAGCCAGATTCCCCCTTCTCTTTAATTTCGTCGATGATGCCTCGAACAAGGATGATAAACATATGATGGCCATCATTACTCCCCGGGCAATCCCAGTGAATACATTCGGCAGTAGGAAGAACACCAACATCACCTATGAATTCTACAATCCATCGGCAGTATCACGTCAATTGGCCTTTAGACAGCTGCCAATTAAACTTTGCTTTGCCGATGTGATTAAGCCGAGAGAAACAATCACTAGCGGATCAGACTAGAGCAAGGTAGTGCGACTCTCCCCTGATGTCGATACTACAGATGTTGATCTATCCACCTAGGTGCCAACCTCTTTCATCACTGAATCATATAAGTTATGGTGGCAAGAGTGGAAGGGACAATTATTTGCAGCATCTGTTCATACATATCGGCATCTGATCGACCCTGAGCATATCATACCTGATGACGCAGTAAGTTTTTTTTAACACTAGTTTTTTTCCACTTTTAATTTCATCGGCAACTAATTTTCTTATGACAGGTCGATGACCCAGCACCATCCACGAGCAGGAGTGGGAGACCCTTTGACCTTCGACCTGTATCCCCGATATCACCGATCGGCTACAATGCTCCTACCCTGGCTGTTCTGACTCATCAGAGAACCCGTACCAAGAAAATTACTACCGAGCCAAAATTGGCTAAGGCTAGGGCCACTCCATCAGCTGTTGCTGCGACCCTGATAGAAACATTCAAGGTAACAACTCTATTTATTCCAACCCATGCCGATCTCAAACCGTACTGACACTAATTTTCAGGACGCAAGAACTACAACAGGATCATCATCGGCAACTCCTCTTACATCAAACACTACCATCTCTGACAAAACTTCAGAGGTATTCCTTCAACTCTACATTTAACTTGTTAAACATCATATCTTACACTTGTCTTGCAGCAACAAACGGGTACATCGACAAGTGTCCTAGATGTCCAATCTTCACAACCAACAAGTGCTGATGCCCCCTAGCCAACCGTTGCTGAGGCCCAAACAAAGCACAAAGCTTCAACAGACACCGAGGCACAGCCAAAATGGTAGAAGTCCGTACCGATCCCAACACCTGATCTAGCGCCTCCGAGCCAACCAGAATCGGCCGATGCCACTGAGCAAGCAGTCGATCCTTCTGCACAGGGCATGTCATCGGCCGTCGTATCCCAAGGACCAATTACTGATGAGA
This sequence comes from Saccharum hybrid cultivar R570, assembly GCA_038087645.1. Lineage (NCBI taxonomy): Eukaryota > Viridiplantae > Streptophyta > Magnoliopsida > Poales > Poaceae > Saccharum > Saccharum hybrid cultivar. Next base: position 2,757,200 of record JAQSUU010000425.1, read on the forward strand.
CCACAGAGGAATTGCCATCAGTCTTAGCACCAATTAATCATGCAGCTAAAGATATCCCATCGGCAGGCTTAGCCAATCCTTCACATGACACACTCTAGATTGCTTCCTTTAGTCAAAGACAAGAAATTACCTTGAAGCAAGTAAGCCGACTAATTTAGCCGATTTATAATATTCATACTTGTCCTCGACTGACCCCTTTTCTTCTTTCAGGAACAAGACTCTCTAGATAGTTTATTCTCCTTTGCCATCAACGTTTTTGACGATGAGGGGGAGGAGGCAAGCTCTACACTCGCACTAGGGACAGTATCGGCAGAAGTCAAGTCCAAACTGGAGGCTCTACTGAACTTGCTGCAGCAAAACACCGCCCAGTTGGTAGATGATTCGGACCCTGCAAAAGCAATTTTCAGAACAATCCGTGGCCAGGTCCCTGCCAACATCAAAGAGGCACTCTTCCCAGCAGCCCACTTAGAAAGCCGACAACTCATGCCAAGCTAGAAGAAAGCCAGTTACTCGATGCTATCAAGGCTCTCCAGCAAGAAAGAGATATCCAAGCTCGCAAAGCCCTGGCAGTAAAGAAAAAACTTAGGCCAGTGGAGGGTGCCGCCGATGAAGATATCAAAGAGATAGAGGAAGCCAATCAGATTCGCCTACTTGCGATATCGGCCATCCAATCTTTACTAAATTTGTAAATCTTGTTTATTGCATCGGTGCTTTAGGAAACACTGATACCCTTTGTCTGATTTTGGCCGATAGGACTATTATCAGCACTTATGCTTTTATTCATCCATCCAGATACTAGGGTAATATTTCTTTAAATATTTTCCGTTTAATGCTCTGGGAAACACAACCCCTTTGAAGGTTTCTAGAATGTATGCGTTGCTAGGAACATATTGATTTATCCGATAAGAACCTTCCCAATTAGGAGACCACTTGCCAAACTTTGAACTTTTAGTCCCAATCGGTAAAATCAATTTCCAAACCAGATCTCCATCGGCAAACTCCTTTACCTTCACCTTCTTGTCATACCATCTGGCTACCCTTTTCTTATTTTCTTCGATGCTAACTAAAGCCCTCAACCGATGACCTGCCACGTCTTCTAATTCGTCTTTCATAAGAGTATCATAGTCATCGGCTGTCAGTTGATCTTGAGAAAATATCCGCCTAGAGCCAGTTTTAATTTCCCAAGGCAATACTACATCTTGTCCGTATACTAACTGATAAGGCGTTACTTTGATTGCACCATGACATGCCATCCGATATGACCACAGGGCTTCATTCAATACTGTATGCCACCGCTTAGGATTTTCTTTAATTTTGCGCTTAATGAGTTTGATAATTCCTTTGTTGGAAGCCTTAGCCTGACCATTAGATTGAGCATAATAGGGAGAAGAATTTAAAACTTTAATCCCCATACCAATAGCAAACTCATCAAATTCTCCTGATGTAAACATAGTACCCTGATCGGTAATGATAGTTTGAGAAATACCAAATCGGTAAACAATATACTCTTTCACAAAATCGATCATACTAGCCGATGTTACCCTTTTCAATGGAATTGCTTCAACCCATTTTATGAAATAATCGGTAGCAACAAGTATAAATTTATGTCCTTTGCTCGATGGCGGATAAATCTGACCGATGAGATCGATAGCCCATCCCTAGAACGGCCAAGATTTAATTATAGGATTCATGGCCGATGCAGGCGCTCTTTGAATATTACTGAACTTCTGACACCCCTGACATCCTTTAAAATACTTAAAGCAATCTTCAAGAATAGTCGGCCAATAGTATCCATTCCTTCTGATCATCCATTTCATCTTGAAAGCCGATTGATGTGTCCCACACACTCCTTCATGAATTTCACCCATCAAGCTTTTCAATTCATCACCGCTAAGACACCTGAGTAAAACTCCATCTATAGTCCGATAATATAATTCATCATCGAGGAGCACATACTTAGTGGCCTGAAATCTTATATGTCTTTCAACCTTCTTAGATGGATCCCTTAAGTAATCAACAATCTCTGTTCTCCAGTCATTGGTATCAACTGCCGATGTCAGCATCTCTTGGATAGGCTGATACCCTGAAGCATGCTGAGCTAGCCGATTAGCTTCTTCATTATGCAATCGAGGAATATGTTCAAGATGAAAATCTTTAAACTCTTTCAACAATTGCAAACATCTCTCATGATATGAGATCAAAACTTCACTTCGGCATTCATAAATCCTAGCCAATTGATTTATAACTAGCATAGAGTCACCGAAGATCTCGACAACATCGGTACGTATCTCCCTAAGTAATTCCAACCCTTTTATCAAAGCTTGATACTCAGCCTGATTGTTTGTCGATGTAGCAACAATCGGCAATGAAAACTCATACTTCCTTCCTTGAGGTGAAATCAACACAATGCCGATACCTGCTCCTTCACCACATGTAGACCCATCGAAGAAAAGTGTCCAAGGAGCAACTTCCAGAGAGTCCACTGTACTGCAATGCTGAGTGACAAAATCGGCCATAACCTGCCCTTTAACTACCTTAGCCGATTCATAACGTAGGTCAAATTCTAACAATGCTAAAATCCACTTGCTGATTCTACCACTCAATATCGGCATCGACATCATGCATTTGACCACGTCATCCTTGCATATGATAGTGCATTCGGCCGATAGCAAATAATGCCTCAATTTAATACAAGAAAAGTATAAACATAGACATAGTTTTTCGATGGCCGAATACCTTGTCTTAGCATCCACCAATCTTCTGCTCAAATAACAAATAACACGTTCTTTCCCTTTAAATTCTTGAATAAGAGCTGAACCGATAACAGTATCATCAGTTGACAAATACAACCTGAAGGGTTTCCCATGTTGGGGTAGAACTAGCACTGGAGGGTTTATCCAGTACTTCTTAATTTTATCTAGGGCCAACTGCTGCTCAGCTCCCCATACAAATTCCTGATCGGCCTTCAATTTAAGCAATGGGCTGAAAGCCTTGATCTTGCCTGATAGATTAGATATGAACCTTCTAATGAAATTAATCTTGCCGATCAAAGATTGCAATTCAGTTTTATCAGCAGGAGCAACTACCTTGTTAATTGCATCAATAGACTTCCTACTGATTTCAATACCCCTCTCATGCACCATAAAACCCAAGAATTGACCTATCGATACACCAAACACACATTTATTAGGATTCATCTTCAATCCATGCTTCCTCGTGCACTCCAGTATCTTTCGTAGATCGGCTAGATGTTTTGTGATATCCTCAGACTTAACCACTACATCATCAATGTAGATTTCCACTAATGTGCTGATATACTCATGAAAAATAAAATTCATAGCTCTCTGATAAGTAGCACCAGCATTTTTCAAACCGAAGGTCATGACTATCCACTCAAACAACCCCACATGACCTGGACATCTGAAAGCAGTCTTGGGAATATCTTCTTCAGCCATGAATATTTGATTGTAACCTGCATTACCATCCATGAAGCTGATAATCTGATGTCCGGCTGCAGCATCAATCAACAAATCAGCAATAGGCATTGGATAGCCATCCATCGGTGTGGCTTTGTTGAGGCTTCTGAAATCAATACAAATATGAAGTTTCCCATTTTTCTTATAAATAGGAACCACATTAGAAATCCACTCCGCATATCGACACTACCGAATAAACTTTGCCTCAATCAATTTAGTTATTTCGGCCTTAATGTCAAGAAGTATAATAGGGTTGCATTGGCGTGCTGGCTGCTGATATGGCCAAAATCCAGATTTGATAGGTAACCGATGTTCAACTATCGATCGGTCTAATCCAGGCATTTCAGTATAATCTCAAGCAAAACAATCTTTATATTCCTTTAACAAATTGGTTATTTCCTGCCTACACTTGGAATCTAACTTAGCGCTAATAAAAGTAGGCCTTGGCCTATCACCATTACCAATATCTACCTCTACTAAATCATCAGCCGATGTGAACCCCTAACCTAACTTTCCATCATCGGCAAACCTATCAATTAAAACTCCTCTTTAGAACCGACTGCTTGGAACGGTGGAATTTCATAATCAGCAACTCTGAGAAACTCTTTCCCCCAAACTTCTCCTGATATGCATTTGGTTCGCTCATAAGTATCTGATTCTGCCGATGCGATGATATAAGAAGAATCACCGGGGACAACCTCAATCTTATCCCCAACAAACTGTGTGAGGCATTGATACATTGTGAAAGGAACACAACAATTGGCGTGAATCAAATCCCTTCCTAGAAGCAGATTGTACGCACCCTTACCATTGATAACAAAGAACGTCGTCGGCAAGGTTTTGCTGCCGATGGTCAACTTAACGCATACTGCCCCTTTAGCTGGTGACACATTGCCTTCGAAATCTTTTAGCATCATATCGGTTTTGGTCAAGTCTTGATCTCTTTTGCCACGTTTCTGATACATCACATAGGACATAATATTAATCACAGCTCCTCTGTCAATAAGTATCTTAGATACAGGTTGCCCATCAACTCTGCCTTTCACAAACAAAGCTTTGAGATGTTGTCTCTCGTCATCGGTAGGTTTCTCAAAAACAGCCATAATTGGATCTAGTGCCAGCTGAGCTACTTGATCGGAGAGAACAACTTCTTCCTCATCATTAGAGGGTGCTAGAAACTCCATCAGCAACATAAATACCATATTAATATCTATCGATGGGTCCTGCCCTTTATGTTTCAACTGCCACTGCCGATGTCTGGGCCTCTCATTGGAAGAGCTTTCCTCTCTATATAGGTCTTCCTGACGCTCACGCTGCATCCTCCTTTTCTATGTCTTTGTCAGACCCTCAGGGCACCATTGAGGAAGCTTAGTTTTCGAAACCAGCTGATAACAGATCTCAGTAGATTCTACACGACATATATTAGGGTCCCTGTAGAATATTTCTTCATCGGGAACTCTTGCATTTGTCATCTCCTCAAGCTCTTCTTGATTCCTTGGAAAATATCCAGCGCGCTTACCAAGCCTTTCATGTACACTGAGTCTGCCCCCAGCCGATCATGCACTGATGCTCTGCCTCTAATCAGCTCATTGATAGATAAGCCCTGATTACCAGGCTGAAACCTCCTTTCTGGCCGATTGGCTCGATAGTAACCATTGCACTCAGGGCAATTTTCAACAGTTGTCAATTTAACGCCTTCTTCCTAGCAATGGATGAAAAACAGGCACCACCAATGATCTTTATGCCGATGTCACTCTTCCCGATGTCTCTCTTCTTGCTGTTGTCGATATCGGTCCTTACGCCGACGCCAACCCTCCTACTGCCTTCCTTCCTGTTGCCGTCAATGAGTAATCATAATGCCAAGTCGAGGAGGTTTTTTGGAACTACCGCTTTCTCCCAGCAGACCCCTGCTTTTTGCGTCATCGGTAGTTATCCGATGTTGGGGATCCACTAATGCGTTCTTCTCAGCAGCCTCTGATGTCAATACCTTGGTCTTACCCTTGGCATCCAACATATTTGCTGGGAAAGGATGCTGATCGATTTTCATCGGCTTCTGGGTCTTGGAGTTATCAAACTTAATTCTCCTAGATTCAATAGCCGATTGCAACTGCTGCCTGAACACCTTGCACTCATTTGTACTGTGTGAAGTTGCATTGCGCCATTTGCAGTACTTGATGTTCTTCAACTCTTCTGCCGATGGAATCACATGATTGGGTGACAGCTTAATTTGACCTTCTTGAATCAAAAGATCAAATATCCTATCGGCTTTGGTGATGTCAAAGGTAAACTTCTCTGGTTCTTTCTGACCAAAAGGACAAGATATCGGTCTTTTATTCTTAACCCACTCAGCTAAGCCGATAACTGGTTCTTCAACAGAATCAGAGTGTTCTACCTCATCAATAAATGATACCTTTTTGCTCCAATTCTTTTTAGGCTCAAAAACCCTAGTGTCTTGATTAGAGATCCTTTGTACAAGATGACCCAGGCTTTCAAACTCCTGAGAAGCATATATGTCCTTGAGATGTGGCAATAACCCTTGAAAAGCCAGATCAGCAAGCTGCTGATCGTCCAACACTAGGCTGTAGCACTTATTCTTTACATCTCATAGCCTCTGCACAAAGCTTTCTACCGATTCATCATTACGTTGCCTCAATTTTACTAAATCGATAAGCTTCTTTTCATGGATTCCAGCAAAGAAATACTTACTTATTCTTTTCAAACTCCTGAGAAGCATACCTGTCCTTGAGATGTGGCAATAACCATTGAAAAGCTAGATCGGCAGGCTGCTGATCGTCCAGCACTAGGCTGTAGCACTTATTCTTTACATCTCGTAGCCTCTGCACAAAGCTTTCTACCGATTCATCATTACATTGCCTCAATTTTACTAAATCGGTAAGCTTCTTTTCATGGATTCCAGCAAAGAAATACTTATGAAATTGTTTTTCTAGATCAGCCTAAGTAATAATAGAATTTGGTGGCAATGATATGAACCACATGAATGCCGATCCAGACAAAGATGATGAAAATAATCGAACTCTTAATTCATCTCTGCTAGCTGCCTCTCCACATTGAATAATGAAGCGATTGACGTGTTCCATTGTTGATGTATCATCTTGTCCAGAAAATTTGGTGAAATCTAGTACCTTGTACTGATTTGGGAGAGGAATCAAATCATATGCTGGAGGGAATGGAGTCCGATAAGAATAAGTATTAACTTTGGGCTTTATCTCAAACTGATCTCTCATGATTTCTGTTATCTTATCGGCCCAAAAAACATCAGCCCCCTGCTGACGAACTAGCTGAATTTCTACAGGAGGTACCTGCTGATATCCCTCCACGTGTCTTTGTGGCACACGATCTCCAGCAATCGGCATATTCGCCTCAACTTGTGGCCCACTAACTTGCTAGAAAGGATACATCGGCTGAGCTGCCGATGCCCGATTCTGAAAACCAGCTTGCATATGACATTGCTGAATTCCTGCAACTTGATAGGTCTGCTAAACTACATGCTGAACAGGTAACTGTCCTGACCAACCATTATTAGAACTCATCGATATAAAGCTTGCCGATAGCTGGTAACTTACTGACATTATTGGATAACAATTAGCATAACCAGCTTGAGGCATGAACTGCACCCCAGGTTGACTCATAGCAGGGGCCTTCTACTACATCGACAGTAGGTTTGCCGATGAACTTGTATTGGGTGCTTGAAACGAAGGCACCTGGAAACCTCCTAAAGTTGGTTGCACAGTAGTTGATGTGGCATATTGAGGTACCTGAGTCATTGGTGAAATGGGAGCAGCCGATGATGCAGGAGCTTTTCCTGCTGCATCAAACACTTGAGGCAACCCAGAGTTGATGGCAGATAACTCCGGAGGCATACCATATCCCCACCAATTAACAGGAATCTGGCTGTTCTGAGACACAGGCCCTGACATAGCTGATGCTGACAGATCTATATTGAGCTGAACTCGTCCTCCTAAAAGCACTGAACCTGATCTTATCGGTGTAGATTGAACATTAGACAAACCTGTCGAAACTAGGGGAGAAGTAACTTCTGTACCGGCAACGGCTGAGGGAGCCAATGGAGCATTGACCGATGCCGGTTCTGGTTGGTGATAAGCTGGCCCAATGTAAAGTGGTGGCACTTATCCCTCTTTAAAAGTTTGAACCATAGCATTGTGAACAGTATTGGATAGCACATTGGAGTGGTTAATCAAAGCATGATTTACTGTAGAATTAACCATCTCTTAAAGTTTACCAGGATTGGAGTCAAAGGTAACCTGCCGAGGCAATGGCAGATCTTGCTTCTGGATGACTTCTTCGCTTCTGTTCAAGCTGAATGATTTCAGGCAGAGCTGCCTGTAATCCTCCATAGCCTTTTCCATAGCCTGCTTCTGCTCTTCCTTGATATCTTCTTCCGATATCACGATGACATTCCCCATGTCGATCTCAGGATTGAACATATTGATCATGTTGATTGGCCCCACTGGGCGTGCCAAAAGATGTGTTGATGCAAAAGTGGATCTGCAAACACAAAGGGCTAATACCCAATCCAATATCCAGAGTGTGCCAGTCAATTTGATTTGTTAATCGATAAGGATGAAAATTTGAGTACTTTGGTCCTGACAACAGCGATACGCCCGGAAGCCATGGCCAAGATATACTCACACGGAACTCGAGGATCATCGAAGGTCGCACTGAAGCGATGCAGCTCATCGAATCGATGAGAACTCGTAAAAAGAAAAATATGCAAATTGACGAAGTCGCCGAAAAGTAAGTAGATGCAAATAGGAGTAAAATTAGTTTGATATTGATTGATTTTTTTTATTCATCTTACATTGTCCCTCAGTCTATATTTATACCCTGATCTGAAGAAACATAACCATACATGACTAGGACACCGAGTCCATATCTAAGGAAAAACGTGACTCTTACATGAATCATACTCTAACAAATATAGAAAAGGAAATCAACACATATCTACTTCCCTGTCCGCCTTAATTACGATGAAATTTTCATCGACCTCCTCTCCATCGGCATGCTTCCCGTCATCACAAGCTTCATCGGCAGTAGTCTTCAGATCTTCCTTCATCGGCATCGGCAATAACATCTCCGATCTTGCCAGCAACGCCTCTGAGTCTAAGTCAAACGACCACCTTCCCATCGGTCACCACCATTCATCGGCAACAATCCTCACAAGCTGATCTTCATCGGCACCCTTCTACCAGCGTAATACAATAACTTTCCTTCTGCCAATTAGCCCACTCTGATCATTTTGACACGTGCCAAAAATGGTGTCAACAGATACTTTGCATGTAAATAAATTTGATAGTGTGAAAATGTATACTCATGATGAATTATTTGGAAAAAATCTCTTACTGAATGTGTTTGCTATGTCATGTTTGATAAATGTGTTGAGATCAATAATATACTTGAGAATGTTTTTAAGATATCATCCATAAAATCTTTGAATACTCCTTATAGTTGCAAGCTTACTTTCAATTTGATTGGACATCATGCTGCAAGTAAATTCTATGTTTGTGCTATTTGCATAACTTGTGACAAGCTTGCTGGTTTGAAGATAAATAGACTTTGCAACAATTCTTGTGAGCCATATTTTTCTAAACTTGGGATGAAAAGATTGTTTAAGGATTTTTGTACAGAACCAAAAATGCCATCCCCTTGTTCATATATTTTATCGAAAGAAATAAATCTTCTGCAAACATGCTCTGTTAGTTCACCCATCCATCATTATTTGGAACCATTGAGTTTGACAAGTACATCTCTAAATCGTGGGATATGAATGCCAAGAATGTTTCATTCTTATCTTTTGATATATGTGACCTTGTGAAAATAAAGCAAGATAACATGAATCAAATGATTGGGTTGGAAGAAATTTTTGTGTTCCCATCTTCAAAACTATTTGTAGGTTCGCCAAAGTTGAGAGAATGTTTGTTACATGGAAAAGGAAATAATGTGAATATGAGTCGTAATGGAACAAATGAACAAAACAAAATAAATGGTTATTGGAATTATCATGTGCGTCCACCCTCTATTTTGTCTAGGCTATTTTTAGGTAAACAAAAGTCGTGGACAACTTTTCTTAAAGGGAAGGAGGATGATGAGACTGTGCCAAGGCAATCAACATTCACCATTAGTTGTAACCATCGATTCAAGGTGAAAGCTAAACTTTATTCCAAATCCTTTTGGTTTCCACCTACAGGGCTGCTATTTGGTTTATATGATTATAGATTTAAACACCTTGCTGTGACGGAAGATGAAGATCATGATGTTATCACAACACTACAAGTTGATGGCCTAGCACAATTCTTTGGATCACAAGACTAAAAGTCAAGGACTACTCCTTTTCAAAAGGGGGAGGATGACGAGGACATCCCAGCTCATCATGCGTTGGAACATGAAGAGCATTCATCATCCAACACAAGTGAACATAATCATGTGCCACTTATAAGAAGCCGCACCAAGAAACTACAAGAATAGGTGAAATCATTCCTAACTGATTGTAATTTTAACACTTCTGAGAATGTTATACTACCTAAATGTTCTATCTTGATGTTGCTTAGGTTTACACATGAAGATGTGGAAGGCACATGGCCAAAGTATTAGGACACAGTGCTACAAAACGGCTCTGTCAGAAAAGTAATACGGATGGACGATCGGACCTAGGAAAAAGTGACTCAGATGGCCGACCGTATCCTAGAAAGAAACATTCATAACTCTTGATTCTATGAAGCTTTGGAGGCCCATGAGGACATTTTGTAAAGATTATCAAGTCAAGCTTCCAATGGCACAAGTTCCAAGTACTTTGGACTTCCCAATGTTGAGATATGAGTAGATTAGTGAAGACTGCTCAAAAGGTCAATAGTCTTCCTAGGATAGAACATTGGTACAACTTCCCGTGCAAAACTGTACCATTCTACAAAGTTTCGTGATGCATGTTGTAAATTGATAGAAAGCTCTTCGAGTCTACTTTCACACTAAATAAACAGTTCATCATTTGGACTTCCTAATAAGGAGTTATGGCTAGATTAGTGGAGACTATTTAGGAGGCCAACAGTGACGCGCGACCACTTCGGGAATCCATCTCCTGGTGATCTTTCACATAGCATATCATCAAAACTCCATTTCATTTTCACACCCAACTAGGAGGGTTGTTCCTAGTATAAATATCTCCTACCTCTAAGCTATAGGAACCTTTTGATAAATGGATAAACCGCTCATATCACAGCCAAGCTGCCGAGTGCCTTACTCAAATCTTTGTTCTTCTTTGTTCTTCTTGGACTTGTGAATTGATCCCTCTGGGTTCCTCTAGTTCGTGCTCTATGGTTTCTAGTATGGCTACACTATTTTATGTGGATTAGTTCTGGATTGCGGTTTTGCGGTCGTTCAGAGATCGAATCGAAGTCTTCATGGTTTTGGTGCCTCTCTCCCCGTCGCTTGGTTGCATCCAACCTTTGTCAGGTATAAAGCTAGTTATCCCGTTGTTCGCAGCAAGTTATCTTTGATTCGTGACCTACTGTCATGAAGATCAGGCCATCCTCTTGCTAATTCAAATTGGTACTTATCAATATGGTTACATCTCACAATGAGCAACTGGTGGACTTGGGCAGTACATCCAAAGGGGAGCATAATGTTTCTTCAAAGCCTGAAGGGATTAGCATTAAAGATAACTCTAAGATTGTTATACATGGATTAGATGGCCCTTATCTGATGGAGAGAGAGAAGTGGCCGAAATTAACATTACCAGACGAATGGGAGTACACCAAGAGCCTTACTTAGGAAGAATCTTTGATGATCTCTGGTAATCTAATTGGAGGGTCTATGATAGAACCAATGAGCCCTATAACAAATGTGGAGGCTTTGGAAACTGACAATACAATAGAGGAAGATATCATGGATGTCATCTCTAACCTGAGCAAGGACTCGGATATGGAAGTGGAAGGGAAAGTATGGCAGACTTCTAAGTCTATGAAAGGAAAGAAAAGGAAATTCAAGCAGTTGGTGGTGGCAACAAGAACCAGTGACAGGTTACCCAGGGATGGAGTTCCTATTGTGGAGAAAGCTTCAGCAAGGGCTGCTGCAAAAAATAATATCTTAGGTATGCAATATTCCTCCAATCCTTTTACAATTCTCAATAGTACTCCTACTGCAGTTTTACAGAGTGTGATGAATGATCATAATATTGTGATGGAGGATGCTAAAACTCAAATAGACACTTTTAGGGAAGAGGAATTAGTTAGGGCAGCTATAGCGGAGGCTAACTATGAGGCCTTCTTAGACAAGTAAAAAGATAGGGATAAACCTGTTAATGAGGACTATTTAGAAGACCTGACCTTGGGTGTCATTGAGAAACTCGGTGAGAAGAGAGTTCAATACTGGTGACAAAGAAATTTTGACCAAGGGGATCAGCATGAGAGATGATAAGCAGGAAAATACTATCTCCGCCAAGGGAGGGGGACAGTATAACACCTGAAGAGCTGATAGTGATTCCCTCCTCTGCTATACAATGAGGATCCTCTTGTGGAATGTGAGGTGGTTAGGGAAATCGCATAGGAGAAGTTGGGTTAAGGATCATATTCTTCTTGAAGATTTGGATTTGGTAGCTATCCAGGAAACTATTAAACATGATTTCTCTGATTTAGAATTGAAAGAGCTTGCTAGGAATAAAGACTTTGGTTGGTTTTGGGTTCCAGCTAGGGGGCACTCTAGGGGTTTGCTTACTAGTGTAAATGTTGAGGATTTTGAAATAGAACAGACTCATTATGGGACCTTCTTTCTGGGAGTTTTAATCAGGAACAGGAGTACCAATTACAAATTTTGGGTTTTGAACATCTATGGCCCTGCTCATCATAACATTTCTGAGGAGTTTATTCAGGAAGTATAGGCGTTCTGCATTAATGAGACCGTAACGATTCTCATGGGTGGGGATTTAAACTTGATTAGGAACAAAAAGGAGAGGAATTAGGGTTAAGGGGATCCTAAGTTGATGGAGCTTTTTAATAATTTCATAGAGGACCTACATCTGAGAGAAATCCATGTGAGTGGGGGTGAAGTTCACCTGTTCTAATAAACAGCAGAATCCTACTCTGGTTAAGTTAGATAGAATTTTAGCTTCTACTAGCTGGGACAGTCACTTTGTGTAACACCCGAAAAATTTCTTATTTGGAAATAGAGCTAAAATTATTTAATTATGTATTTTTGTGCTCATGAAAACATAGGAAAATAAAAATTTTCGTTAAATTAAAATTCGTCTTAGGATGTAGCAACATTGTTATTGCATTCAGGCTGGAGCATTGGTGTTTTTGTATTGATTGGGTTTAAACTAAAACATAAAGTGAATTCAAATGTTTTTGAAAATTTGGTTGGGAAATTCAATTTATAGAAAGAAGTTTGCATCTCCGCCTCTTCTCCGATCGGTTTTGAAGCCCTAGGTGAGCTAGCCATCATCCCCTCGTTCGCCCCGTGCCTTTTGTTTGCTCCGCGGTGGCCTGTAGACTCTTCCCCGCGCTCGCCGGCAAGAAGTTCGCCGCCGGCAATGGCTTGCCGTCGTGCTGCCTCCTGTAGCAGCCAGCAGCATCTCTCATATACCCCATCATTGATTTTCGGCCATTCAATCTGAGATCAACGCGTGAGATTAGAAGATACCCCTTCGTGCCACTTTTCATAAAGAGCCCCTCAGCTTTCCAATAATCAACCCGTCGTCCTCAGCAGATTCATAAATCTCAGATTTTGATTTATTTTAATTCGTATATTAGTTCACGTTATTTACGATTTTGCCATCTAGAGCCATTTTCATCATAATTTATTCGTTTTAGCTCCGATTTGATCCATTCAAATTGCGTTAGGTCCATAATTGAGTAATCTACATGTTTAGGGTACTGTTAGATTTGTTTTTCACCATTGAAATTCGTGGTTAGATTTAATCTATTAACTTACTATAGGAAAACTCCTTTAGTCCATAACTTTCATGTTCTAAGTTCGATTTCGGTGATTTTCGCGTTTGCGTGTTCGTAGCGATGTGTAGGATAATTTTATAAGATTTTCAACATGTTTTTCCTATGTTGGTGTACTGTTCTAATCATAGCTCTTGTTTGCTTGTGCATGATTGTGTGTGTGTGTGTTGCTTTGTTGATGATGATCGAGTATAGACGGTGAGCTTTGCGACGGTAATCAAGGTCAATACTTCGACAACCAACAGGACCAGCATGAGTTTGTGGATTAAGGCAAGTATAGCATAGGATCATCCTTGTTTCCTATTCACCTTTAATACACTTAATTTATGTGCATGTGTCTACCTTGTTACCACTAAGGATATCCTAGCTTTTATATCTTGTACCTTGACACCCATAGGACATTGCATTGGGTAGTATTTACGCTAGTGCTCAAGATAAATAACCATGATCTATAACTTGACTAATGGTATATGCAATAAACATTTAAAAGATGCTTTAAAGCAACATGTCTCGAGAGGGATAGAGCATATTGGGTTGTTTTTATGGTGCTCTAGTTTCTCTCCATAAGGACTCATCTGTAAGCGAACATCTGGGACTTATAGTACAACTGTGAGGGCTATATGGCTCTGGCTTTAGTCATATAGAAGGACCTTTTTTAGCTTGTTAGTGGTAACCTTTATGGCGTAAGAATGGCTTGACAAATCGGGTATAGTGCGGCCTCTGTCCTTATGTGTATAGGTTGTGCGTCATTGTGCCATTTGGAATGGGGGCTCTACATCTGTTTGCCAAGTGAATCTAATGGCCCTAACCTGTTAGACGAACCTTTAAAAGACTTCATAGTGAACCCTGCCGACCTTCCTTGGAAGTGGGTCAAGAGATTAGCTACCTTGGGTGAAAGGGTAAATCACGACTCACAGTAAAAGTGTACAACCTCTATAGAGTGTAAAACTGTTATAACGGTCGTGCTCACGGTCACGAGTGGCCTTGGACCCTTACAGAATAAATGATGAACATTGATGGTAATGATAATACTGAAAATATTAAAGCTCACTGATGATTATTGTTTGTTGCTATACATGATTCTCGTTTACATGATCATGAGGTTATTTGAGCTTATGGTAAACTTGTTGCTACTCAAATGCTAAAAAGATGACTTACTAAAAGCTATTGCAGTAAACCTGTATCAAACCTTTTGAGCCTCATGAACCCTGTGTTATATTTGTTGAGTTCGACATGGACTCACTCTTGCTATTTCCCACACCTCAGGATAGTCTCTGGAGTTTTTAGGTTTGTGATCAACCAGTCAGTTTGGTCCTGGAGTGAAGGTTACACCCGGTGTTCGGAGTTGTCTTGCCGCTATGTTGCTCTCTAAGGTTATATCTTATACTATTGCGTTATGTTTATTAAGCATTTGTCTCTTCATATTACACATATTTGTGGCTATACGTGATATTTGACTTCTTTATTTCACATATAGTGTATGTCTGGTTTTATCCTTTAAACTGGGTGTGACATAGTGGTATCAAAGCAATGCTGACTGTAGGACGCAAGCCTAATTAGAAATCAGTCGTCTTAAGGTTTTAAAATTGTTATAACTTCCTTGGTCTATAAACCTTGATATTTCTTCTCCACTCTATCCCCACCCTTGATATTCATCTTCTCCATGATGCTTGTTTTAGCCTTTGATCTCATCTACACTCCTTGATTTGATATTCTTTTTAGAACCATTCCTCACCCCCTTCTTGCGAAATCTGAAGAGGAGCTTTAGGATCTTTACCCTTAATACAATGATAATGATATGATCGCAAGTTGAGTCAATGTTTATAGTGTGAACATTAAGTGTTTGGTTTGTTTGTCTTATTGCTTATGGTTGTTTTGGATCTTTGTAATGATTGCAATGATTTTGTAGATCTTTCCTGCAATTTCATTTAGTTTATAGGCCTAAGGCATAAGGATTAATGGATAAATAGACGGGTTTTGGTTTTCTCCTGTTTTCTCTATCTTGTCTTTTAGAGTAACCTGTCTTTATCGGCTTATATCTCCAAGTATGAATGTCCAAAGGTCATAAAAATTTTATGGATACAAGTAGACTTCTAAATATTTCTCTGAACACAAGAACCACCTTCAAAGCTGTTTTGGTTTGGGAGATACAAAAATCACAAGGCAATGTATCTGTGCTGTCTGAAACCTGGAACAGATCCTGTTGTGCACTGTTTTCGACTAACCTAACTTCAGAATCTGGAAAAGTGTTCTGTAAGAAAGTTGTAGAGAATTTGATAAGCTTTCCAACGGTATGAGATACAATTTCATTGGATTAAAATAACATGAGTTATGACAGTTTTTCTGCACTGCTGTTTATCTACTCGCGAGAAATTTCAGATCACTTGTTTCTGCTTATAGACATGAGTATCCTTGGGATATCAGAAGATCTTTATGATGGTTAATTCACTTGAAAGAAGATGCCAGCTATCCTTTGTTGTTCCCCTAGTTTATCTTTTCTTAAGGGGGTAGCCGAGTTAAAGAAGTTGCAAGTTGTAGGATTCAAACATTCCAGCGCTTCACTTGGAAGAATCGGTTATCCCCACGGTGGAGAAGTCACTATCGAGTGCAGACATCTTTTCTCAGGATTGATGACTAGTTGGATCATTTACATGGAGCTCGGGTAATCATCATGATTGGTCTTCAATTTGAGCTATCATCAGTTGGGAGTTCAACCTTCAACATACCCAAGGTAAGTTGGCATGGATAATGTAGGAGGCGATGTTGGAAATCTATAGTTGGTTCTATAGAGACTTAGGAAACCTCGTCACTGCTACACCAGGCATGGCTAGTAAAGGAAACTTTTGGTATGGATAGGTTTATCTCTAACGGTGGAATTATGGAGAAGAACACAAGAATTGATGCGCTGAGTTGGAACTCATCCAAGGATGCAGGTGTGACTCAGAGTTTCCTTGGAATAATAAGATTCTTTCAGCGTTTTATTGCAGGCATTATAAAGATGGGCATGAGAATTTCCTCTATAATGCATCCGATCAAGACTTGGGATATGATGTTCTCTATGCAAAAAGTGTAGTAGCTTATGCATTAAGTCAACTAAGTAAGTTGGACCACCTGACACATGATATGGAGATATCCAGTGTGGAACATGAGATACTATCTTCTTGGACATAAGAGAGATATCTACATGGAACATAAGAGTCTAGAAGGCATTTACACTAAGTTGGGGTTGAGTTAGTGACATTATCATTGGATTTGAGTTGATTATGACATGGAAGGTGCTATCACTTGGAGAAGCAAAGTAAGAGTCATTACCAATGCCCTTAGTAAAGGAGAATTTTGCTAAGAAGATTCGTACGACACCATGGACTAAGCATCATTTTTAAGTGTTGCGCAACTTAACCTAAGCATAAATAGTCATATGCTTTCAAAGTTGGTGGTAGAACCTACTTTAGACAAAGAAAGTAATAAGGCTTCATTGGAAGGTGAATGTATGAAGTAGGAGGTTGGATAGTATGGATTAGAAAAGAATATAGCCGAACATGATGAGAGTTATTGCATTGCAGTTTGAATCAGTGGGGACAAGAGTTTATCATACAAGTGACAGCAAGGTGATCTTTATGAGAAGTGTAAAGACTGTTTATGTGAAGAGCAAGCCAGCACCCCACCGCAACGGTTCATTTAAGGTTGCTAACCAGGAAAACGAGGAGTGGCCTAATAGTTGAAAGTTACCTAAGAATTGGTTTAGAGTTACCTTCGGGCTGTGAGGAATACCCGTCAAAATCTTGGAAATAGTGAGCCAGTTACCGGAGTAAGATTATCAAGGTACGTAGAAACAATGGAGTGACACTAAGATGATGAGGCTCCTTGATCAAGTGAAGAAGATCTATAGTCTGAGTTCTCATATCTCTTTGATCAACTTTACCCAAATCTCGGGACGAGATTCATCTTAAGGGGGTAGAATTGTAACACCTGAAAAATTTCTTATTTGGAAATAGAGCTAAAATGATTTAATTATGTATTTTTGTGCTCATGAAAACATAGGAAAATAAAATTTTTTGTTAAATTAAAATTCGTCTTAGGATGTAGCAACATTGTTATTGCTTTCATGCTAGAGCATTGGTGTTTTTGTATTGATTGGGTTTAAAATAAAACATAAAGTGAATTCAAATGTTTTTGAAAATTTGGTTGGGAAATTCAATTTATAGAAAAAAAAATTCTTTCTCTTCTGGTCGCTGGCCTGTTCCCAGGCGCTGGCCATCTCCCCGTTGTTGCACCGTCTCGGCCCAGCAACCAAGCCACTGAGCGCTGCGGCCTTCCCTCGCTGGTGCAACTGACCGTCTGGACCCACCTTGGCTTGCTGGCGCATGGGGCCCATGCTACAGTGTCACCTTCTACCTCCCTCCTGCCCTGCACTCGTGTCAGACGACGCCGAACCTGCAGCTCCAGTTTCTGATTTTCCGGGGATTGGATGCAATCCACACATGCACGCGCTGCTCTATAAGAGCCGCCGCCCCTCCTTCGTTATCCCTTTCCCATCTACGCGCCGCCATCGTCTCACACAGAGCTACAGCCCTCGCTTCTGATCTCGCCAAGAAGGACACAGAGCCGCCGCTGCTCAGTCGCTACTCCGTCGTCTCCCCATCATCTACAACTTGTTGCCGAGGTTAGCGTCAAGGTGACAAGACTGAGAATTCCTTTCCCTTTCCGTTTCTCCTTTGTCGCTCACGTCGCGCCGTCATCGTGGCTTGCAGAACGCTGCCGTCTGACCGTCCAGCAGCTCGCCATCTCCGCCTCTTCTCCGATCGGTTTTGAAGCCCTAGGTGAGCTCGCCATCATCCCCTCGTTCGCCCCGTGCCTTTTGTTCGCTCCGCGGTGGCCTGTAGACTCTTCCCCACGCTCGCCGGCAAGAAGTTCGTCGTGCAGCAATGGCATGCCGTCGTGCTGCCTCCTGTAGCAGCTAGCAGCACCTCTCCTATACCCCATCATTGATTTTCGGCCGTTCAATCTGAGATCAACGCGTGAGATTAGAAGATACCCCTTCGTGCCACTTTTCATAAAGAGCCCCTCAGCTTTCCAATAATCAACCCGTCGTCCTCAGCAGATTCATAAATCTCAGATTTTGATTTATTTTAACTCGTATATTAGTTCGCGTTATTTACGATTTTGCCATCTAGAGCCATTTTCATCACAATTTATTCGTTTTAGCTCCGATTCGATCCATTCAAATTGCGTTAGATCCATAATTGAGTAATCTACATGTTTAGGGTACTGTTAGATTTGTTTTTCACCATCGAAATTCATGGTTAGATTTAATCTATTAACTTACTATAGGAAAACTCCTTTAGTCCATAACTTTCATGTTCTAAGTTCGATTTCGGTGATTTTCGCGTTTGCGTGTTCGTAGCGATGTGTAGGATAATTTTACAAGCTTTTCAACATGTTTTTCCTATGTTGGTGTACTATTATAATCATAGCTCTTGTTTGCTTGTGCATGATTGTGTGTGTGTGTGTTGCTTTGTTGATGATGATCGAGTATAGACGATGAGCTTTGCGACGGTAATCAAGTTCAATACTTTGACAACCAGCAGGACCAGCAGGAGTTTGTAGATTAAGGTAAGTATAGCATAGGATCATTCTTGTTTCCTATTCACCTTTAATACACTTAATTCATATGCATGTGTCTACCTTGTTACCACTAAGGATATCCTAACTTTTATATCTTGTACCTTGACACCCATGGAACATTGCATTGGGTAGTATTTACGCTAGTGCTCAAGATAAATAACCATGATCTGTAACTTGACTAATGGTATATGCAATAAACATTTAAAAGATGCTTTAAAGCAACATGTCTCAAGAGGGCTAGAGCATATTGGGTTGTTTTTATGGTGCTCTAGTTTCTCTCCATAAGGACTCATCTGTAAGCGAACATTCGGGACTTACAGTACAATTGTGAGGGCTATATGGCTTTGGCTTTAGTCATATAGAAGGACATTTTCTAGCTTGTTAGTGGTAACCTTTATGGCGTAAGAATGGCTTGATGAATCGAGTATAGTGCAGCCTCTGTCCTTATGTGTATAGGCTGCGCGTCATTGTACCATTTGGAAGGGGGGCTCTACATCTGTTTGCCGAGTGAATCTAATGGCCCTAACTTGTTAGACAAACCTTTGAAAGACTTCATAGTGAACCCTGCCGACCTTCCTTGGAAGTGGGTCAAGAGATTAGCTACCTCGGGCGAAAGGGTAAATCACAACTCACAGTGAAAGTGTACAACCTCTGCAGAGTGTAAAACTGTTATAACAACCATGCTCACGGTCACGAGTGGCCTTGTACCCTTATAGAATAAATGATGAACACTGATGGTAATGATAATACTGATGATATTAAAGCTCACTGATGATTATTGTTTCTTTCTATACATGATTCTCGTTTATATGATCATGAGGTTATTTGAGCAAATGGTAAACTTGTTGCTACTCAAATGCTAAAAAGATGACTCACTAAAAGCTATTGTAGTAAACCCGTGTCAAACCTTTTGAGACATGAACACTGTGTTATATTTTTTGAGTTCGACATGGACTCACTCTTGCTATTTCGCACACCTCACGATAGTCTCTGGAGTTTTTAGGTTTGTGATCAACCAGTCAATTTGGCCCTAGAGTGAAGGTTACACCCAGTGTTCGGAGTTGTCTTGCTGCTGTGTTGATCTCTAAGGTTATATCTTATACTATTGTGTTATGTTTATTAAGCATTTGTCTCTTGACATTACACTTATCTGCGGCTATACATGAGATTTGACTTCTTTATTTCACATATAGTGTATGTCTGGTTTTTGTCATTTAAACTGGGTGTGATATAGTGGTATGAAAGCAATGCTAACTGTAGGACGCAAGCCTAATTAGAAATCGGTCGTCTTAAGGTTTTAAAATTGTTATAACTTCCTTGGTCTATAAACCTTGATATTTCTTCTCCACTATATCCCCACCCTTGATATTCATCTTCTCCATGATCTCATCTACACTCCTTGATTTGATATTCTTTTTAGAACCATTCCTCACCCCCTTCTTTCGAAATCTGAAGAGGAGCTTTAGGATCTTTACCCTTAATACAATGATAATGATAGGATCGCAAGTTGAGTCAATGTTTGTAGTGTGAACATTAAGTGTTTGGTTTGTTTGTCTTATTGCTTATGGTTGTTTTGGATCTTTGTAATGATTGCAATGATTTTGTAGATCTTTCCTGCAATTTCATTTAGTTTATAGGCCTAAGGCATAAGGATTAATGGATAAATAGACGGGTTTTGGTTTTCTCCTGTTTTCTCTATCTTGTCTTTCAGAGTAACCTGTCTTTATCGGCTTATATCTCCAAGTCTGGATGTCCAAAGGTCATAAAAAATTTATGGATACAAGTAGACTTCTACATATTTCTCTGAACACAAGAACCACCTTCAAAGCTGTTTTGGTTTGGGAGATACAAAAATTACAAGGCAATGTATCTGTGCTGTCTGAAACCTGGAACAGATCCTGTTGTGCACTGTTTTTGACTAACCTAACTTCAGAATCTGGAAAAGTGTTCTGAAATAAAGTTGTATAGGATTTGATAAGCTTTCCAACGGTATGAGATACAATTTCATTGGGTTAAAATAACATGAGTTATGACAGTTTTTCTGCACTGCTGTTTATCTACTCGCGAGGAATTTCAGATCACTTGTTCCTGCTTATAGACATGAGTATCCTTGGGATATCAGAAGATCTTTATGATGGTTAATTCACTCGAAAGAAGATGCCAGCTATCCTTTGTTGTTCCCCTAGTTTATCTTTTCTTAAGGGGGTAGCCGAGTTAAAGAAGTTGCAAGTTGTAGGATTCAAACATTCTAGCGCTTCACTTGGAAGAATCGTTTATCCCCACGGTGGAGAAGTCACTATCGATTGCAGACATCTTTTCTCAGGATTGATGACTAGTTGGATCATTTACATGGAGCTCGGATAATCATCAGGATTGGTCTTCAATTTGAGCTATCATCAGTTGGGAGTTCAACCTTCAACATACCCAAGGTAAGTTGGCATGGATAATGTAGGAGGCGATGTTGGAAATCTATAGTTGGTTCTATAGAGACTTAGGAAACCTCGTCACTGCTACACCAGGCATGGCTAGTAAAGGAAACTTTTGGTATGGATAGGTTTATCTCTAACGGTGGAATTATGGAGAAGAACACAAGAATTGATGCGCTGAGTTGGAACTCATCCAAGGATGCAGGTGTGACTCAGAGTTTCCTTGGAATAATAAGATTCTTTCAGCGTTTTATTGCAGGCATTATAAAGATGGGCATGAGAATTTCCTCTATAATGCATCCGATCAAGACTTGGGATATGATGTTCTCTATGCAAAAAGTGTAGTAGCTTATGCATTAAGTCAACTAAGTAAGTTGGACCACCTGACACATGATATGGAGATATCCAGTGTGGAACATGAGATACTATCTTCTTGGACATAAGAGAGATATCTACATGGAACATAAGAGTCTAGAAGGCATTTACACTAAGTTGGGGTTGAGTTAGTGACATTATCATTGGATTTGAGTTGATTATGACATGGAAGGTGCTATCACTTGGAGAAGCAAAGTAAGAGTCATTACCAATGCCCTTAGTAAAGGAGAATTTTGCTAAGAAGATTCGTACGACACCATGGACTAAGCATCATTTTTAAGTGTTGCGCAACTTAACCTAAGCATAAATAGTCATATGCTTTCAAAGTTGGTGGTAGAACCTACTTTAGACAAAGAAAGTAAGAAGGCTTCATTGGAAGTTGAATGTATGAAGTAGGAGGTTGGATAGTATGGATTAGAAAAGAATATAGCCGAACATGATGAGAGTTATTGCATTGCAGTTTGAATCAGTGGGGACAAGAGTTTATCATACAAGTGACAACAAGGTGATCTTTATGAGAAGTGTAAAGACTGTTGATGTGAAGAGCAAGCCAGCACCCACCACAACGGTTCATTTAAGGTTGCTAACCAGGAAAACGAGGAGTGGCCTGATAGTTGAAAGTTACCTAAGAATTGGTTTAGAGTTACCTCCGGGCTGTGAGGAATACCCGTCAAAATCTTGGAAATAGTGAGCCAGTTACCGGAGTAAGATTATCAAGGTATGTAGAAACAATGGAGTGACACTAAGATGATGAGGCTCCTTGATCAAGTGAAGAAGATCTATAGTCTGAGTTCTCATATCCCTTTGATCAACTTCACCCAAATCTCGGGACGAGATTCATCTTAAGGGGGGTAGAATTGTAACACCTAAAAAATTTCTTATTTGGAAATAGAGCTAAAATGATTTAATTATGTATTTTTGTGCTCATGAAAACATAGAAAAATAAAATTTTTGTTAAATTAAAATTCATCTTAGGATGTAGCAACATTGTTATTGCATTCATGCTGGAGCATTGGTGTTTTTGTATTGATTGGGTTTAAACTAAAAAATAAAGTGAATTCAAATGTTTTTGAAAATTTGGTTGGGAAATTCAATTTATAGAAAAAAAATTCTATCTCTTCTGGCCGCTGGCCTGTTCCTAGGCGCTGGCCATCTCCCCGTTGTTGCACTGTCTCGGCCCAGCAGCCAAGCCACTGAGCGCAGCGGCCTTCCCTCTCTGGTGCAACTGACCGTCGAGACCCGCCTTGGCTTGCTGGCGCATGGGGCCCATGCTATAGTGTCACCTCCTACCTCCCTCCTGCCCTGCACTCATGTCGGACGACGCCAAACCTGCAGCTCCAGTTTCCAATTTTCCGGGGATTGGATGCAATCCACACATGCACGCGCTGCTCTATAAGAGCCACCGCCCCTCCTTCATTATCCCTTTCCCATCTACGTGCCGCCATCATCTCGCACAGAGCTGCAGCCCTCGCTTCCGATCTTGCTGAGAAGGACGCGGAGCCGCCGCTGCTCGGTCGCTGCTCCGTCGTCTCCCCGTCATCTGCAACTTGTTGCCGAGGTTAGCGTCAAGGTGACAAGACCGAGAATTCCTTTTGCTTTCCATTTCTCCTTTGTCGCTCACGTCACGCCGTCGTCGTGGCTTGCAGAACGCTGCCGTCTGACCGTCCAGCAACTCGCCATCTCCGCCTCTTCTCCAGTCGGTTTTGAAGCCCTAGGTGAGCTCGCCATCATCCCCTCGTTCGCCCCGTGCCTTTTGTTCGCTCCGCGGTGGCCTGTAGACTCTTCCCCGCGCTCGCCGGCAAGAAGTTCGCCGCCAGCAATGGCTTGCCGTCGTGCTGCCTCCTGTAGCAGCCAGCAGCATCTATCCTATACCCCATCATTGATTTTTTACCGTTCAATCTGAGATCAATGCGTGAGATTAGAAGATACCCCTTCGTGCCACTTTTCATAAAGAGCCCGTCAGCTTTCCAATAATCAACCCACCATCCTCAGCAGATTCATAAATCTCAGATTTTGATTTATTTTAATTCGTATATTAGTTCGCGTTATTTACGATTTTGCCATCCAGAGCCATTTTCATCACAATTTATTCGTTTTAGCTCCGATTCGATCCATTCAAATTGCATTAGGTCCATAATTGAGTAATCTACATGTTTAGGGTACTGTTAGATTTGTTTTTCACCATTGAAATTCGTGGTTAGATTTAATCTATTAACTTACTATAGGAAAACTCGTTTAGTCCACAACTTTCATGTCACTACAAGAAATGTATCGGTTTATGAAAAAACGTGTGTCATAAACCATGGACCTTAATCCATGGTTTGTGACGTTTATATGTTCATAGAATGTCATAGAATGGATTGTGATGTTTATATGAACATATAAAAGTCACAAACCATGGATTAAGGTGCATGGTTTATGACGCACGTTTGTCATAAACCGACATATTTCTTGTAGTGTGTTCTAAGTTCGATTTCGGTGATTTCACGTTTGCGTGTTCATAGCGATGTGTACGATAATTTTATAAGCTTTTCAACATGTTTTTCCTATGTTGGTGTACTGTTCTAATCATAGCTCTTGTTTGCTTGTGCATGATTGTGTGTGTGTGTGTTTATTGTTGATGATGATCGAGTATAGACGGTGAGCTTTGCGACGGTAATCAAGGTCAATACTTTGACAACCAGCAGGACCAGCAGGAGTTTGTGGATTAAGGTAAGTATAGCATGGGATCATCCTTGTTTCCTATTCACCTTTAATACACTTAATTCATGTGCATGTGTCTACCTTGTTATCACTAAGGATATCCTAGCTTTTATATCTTGTACCTTGACACTCACGGGATATTGCATTGGGTAGTATTTACTCTAGTGCTCAAGATAAATAACCATGATCTGTAACTTGACTAATGGTATATGCAATAAACATTTAAAAGATGCTTTAAAGCAACATGTCTCAAGAGGGCTAGAGCATATTGGGTTGTTTTTATGATGCTCTAGTTTCTCTTCATAAGGACTCATCTGTAAGCGAACATCCGGGACTTACAGTACAACTGTGAGGGCTATATGGCTCTGGCTTTAGTCATATAGAAGGACCTTTTCTAGCTTGTTAGTGGTAACCTTTATGGCGTAAGAATGGCTTGATGAATCGGGTATAGTGCGGCCTCTGTCCTTATGTGTATAGGCTGCGCGTCATTGTGCCATTTGGAAGGGGGCTCTACATCTGCTTGCTGAGTGAATCTAATGGCCCTAACTTGGTAGACAAACCTTTGAAAGACTTTATAGTGAACCCTGCCGACCTTCCTTGGAAGTGGGTCAAGAGATTAGCTACCTCGGGCGAAAGGGTAAATCACGACTCACAGTGAAAGTGTACAACCTCTGCAGAGTGTAAAACTGTTATAACAGCCGTGCTCACGGTCACAAGTGGTCTTGTACCCTTACAGAATAAATAATGAACACTGATGGTAATGATAATACTGATGATATTAAAGCTCACTGATGATTATTGTTTCTTGCTATACATGATTCTCGTTTACATGATCATGAGGTTATTTGAGCTTATGGTAAACTTGTTGCTACTCAAATGCTAAAAAGATGACTCACTAAAATCTATTGCAGTAAACCCGTGTCAAACCTTTTGAGCCTCATGAACCCTGTGTTATATTTGTTGAGTTCGACATGGACTCACTCTTGCTATTTCCCACACCTCAGGATAGTCTCTGGAGTTTTTAGGTTTGTAATCAACTAGTTAGTTTGGTCCTGGAGTGAAGGTTACACCCAGTGTTCGGAGTTGTCTTGCCGCTGTGTTGCTCTCTAAGGTTATATCTTATACTATTGTGTTATGTTTATTAAGCATTTGTATCTTGATATTACACTTATCTGCGGCTATATGTGAGATTTGACTTCTTTATTTCACATATAGTGTATTTCTGGTTTTGTCCTTAAAACCGGGTGTGACACTTTGCAACTTGCTTTGCTTGCTCCAAGGCCTGGGTTGGTTCTGATCATTCCCTGCTCATTCTAGATACTAGTGAACAAAGGGAGAATAGATCAAAATATTTCTATTTTTAGGAAAAATGGTTCCAACATGAGAAGTTTGGGGAGATGGTCAAAGATAAATGGGATAGCAGAAAATCTGGATTCCCCCAATACATTTATTCTTTGGATATCTGGCATGGGTGCCTTCAATCCTTGAGACAACATCTAAGGGGATGGAACTTGAAGTACATTGGTGAACAGAAGGAGATTAAATTGGGTCTTACAAAAAGAATTGAGGAGATAGACATGATTGCAGAGGGTAGACTCCTTTCCATGGAGGAGTGGGAGGAGAGGATTGCTCTAGAAGGTAAACTAGAAGACGCGATTAGATGGGATGAGCTCCAGTGGAAACAGAAAGCTAGTAGGAATTGGGTGCTGCAAGGGGATGCAAATACTTAGTCGTCATCAAGGACGTTGCTCAAGACATCATACTACTTCGCTTGTTTCCCTTCTCATTAGTGGGAAAGGCGAAGCAATGGTTCTACGCCAACAAAGATAACATCAATACATTGGCAAAATATTCAAAAGCCTTCCTAAAAAAGTTCTTCCCTATAGGCAAGACAAATGCCTTAAGAGGAAAGATTTCCAACTTCCAACAGTAGAAGGGAAAGACCATTCCAGAAGCATGAGAATGCTTCCAAGAATATGTTTTAGATTGTCCTCATCATGGAATGGAAGATTGGTTGCTCATGCAAAGTTTTTACCATGGATTAACTGAGAAAGCTCATGAACAACTTGATGCCACTACTAGAGGATCATTTATGTCACCCACCCTTGGAAAAGCTAAAACTCTTATGAAAAAGATAGCCTCTAATCAAGGCTGGTCATCATGCAACATCTAATCATGTAATAAGAGTGAAGAAGTACTAGAAGAGGTGTGTGTATTGTCAACCAAGATGGACGTACTATTGAATTGGCTTGAATAGCGAGCCAACTACAAGAGAGATCGTCAAGCCATTCAAGATGGTTTAAATGCTCAAAACACATGTGGAGAATATTTAGGGTTTGAATTGCCTGAATATCAAGAGGATGTAAACATCATTGGCAACAATTCAGGTTCACAACAACAGAGACAAGGATGGAATCAATAATGATCAACTTACCAAGATAAGTACCCAGGTAATAATTATAATTTGTTTAATCCCAAGCAACCATCCTTAAGAGACTTAATCTTAGAACGAGCTAGGATTAATGAGAATATTTCTAAAAAGCTTGCTTTTAATGATAAGGTCCTAGAAAACATAAATACTAAAATGGATAGTTTTTCTTCTGTCATAAAAGACCAACTTAGCTATAATAAAAAGATAGAATCTCAATTAGCCCAGTTGGCCACCGGTCGGCCTTTTGTTACTAACCTTGAAAAGGTCAACGGCATAACCACAAGAGGTGGCAAGTTGACTCGTGATCCACCGTATCCGACAAGGACAGGTAAGACACAAGTGGTAATATAGGAAGAGGAGAAGAGAAACAATGAAGTTGAAGAAGTTGAGCCACAAGAGCGAGAATTACAACAAGATTTTCATGACACTATGTTCCTACCATTCAGAAATCAAAAAAGCCAAAATGGATGAGCAGTTTGGTAAGTTTGTAGAGGTAATTCAAAATTTATATATCAATATTCCTCTACTAGATGCCATACAGGTTCCCACCTATGCAAAGTATTTCCGAGACATCCTCAACAACAAAAGACCACTACCCACCACTGAAATAATCAAGTTAATAGAGGAGTGTAGTGCGGCCATCCTAAACACATCACCTGTCAAGAAGAAGGATCCGAGGCGTCCCACTATCGATTGTTCGATCGGAAGCCATAACTTTGAGAATGTGTTGTGCGATCTTGGAGCAAGCATTAGTGTCATGCCTAAGAAGGTCTTCAATAAGCTCAACTACTCAACACTTACACCAACGTCGATGTGTTTGCAACTAGCCGACCAATCTGTCCGCTACCCTGCAAGAATCACCGAGAATATTCCGGTAAAAATACAAAACTTCTTTGTTCCTATGGGTTTTGTTGTACTTGACATGCAGGAGGACATGAAGACACCCCTCATACTTGGGAGACCCTTCCTGAGTACTACAAATGCGTACATTGATGTCGGAGCCAGAGAAATCAAATTCCATATTAATGGCAAGGAAGAGCGATTCGTCTTTAAGTCAAGACCAATACAATGCTCTAATTTGGAATGGTGTAAGAAACAAGTTCATCCATCAAGGTCTCCATCTCCGGGACCGAAGGACGCACCCAAAGAATAAACGCGAACAGAGAAGTCCGATTCGGTGGACTTAAAATGTCGAAACCTCACCGGGAGGTAACTCGGTAGTTATCTATAATCATTTTTCGCATTATATTTAACTTCGGCAAATTTACTTTTCAACACCTGCATTATAAAATAAAAAAAAATCTCATCATGGCATTATAAAAATTCAAGCCCCATGTGAATAATTTTACAGAGCGTAAAACCCCGTAAGAAATATTTACCATGGAGGCATAAAAATTTAAAAATACCATCATTCATCTTCTTATATTTCATAGTTTTGTAAAATATTTTTATTGCATATTTATATATCTGAATATATGGTAGAAATACGGGCACTGTGACCCACAAACACTTGGGGACCCACCACCATCACCTCCATAACCATTACCCATCACTTCTATCTCCACTCAACCACCACTTTCACCTCCATCATCTCTCCACTAGCTATCCTGGTCGTATCACCATCGAAAGAGCACCAAAGGAGTGAATGTTTTGCTTAAAAGTGAAGAAAAGGAGCACCAGGAAAATGGAGAGGCCATTTGGCCATGATGTGGGGTCGGCCGCCCTGCTTCTCTCCCCCCTATAAATACCCCTTCCTGGCTGCTCAACTCACTCACTCATACTACAATCCAGCTTCCCAAGTTTGAATTTCCAATTCCAAATCTCGTAGTTTAAAATTCTCTTGGTAGAAGTAGTTTTGGAGTAAGAGAAAAGGGTGAGAAAGTTAAGAGTGAAAGTGTTGCTAAAAATCTTGAGTAAGAGAGAGAGAGGTGTTGCTAAAATTTGAGCAAGAAAGAGAGGGTTTAAGAGTGGTAGTGTTGTCCAAATCAAGAGAGAAAATTAAAAAGGTTTAGGGTGAAAGTCATGCCAACATATTGATTAGAAAAATTCTTTAGGCAATCTCGAACGACTAACCCTCTGGACGACTGACTTTTGGACGGCTAACCGCTAACATTTTTATTTTCCCAATCCTGTTCCATGAGTTGTGTTGTCTTTTATCTATTTTGTAGAAAAATAAGGAAGATCGTCGGAAAGCTCAAGCATGCGGTGTTGTTCCGCTCAACGAGAAGTTCGTCGTCCCGAGCAACTACTGACATGGAGGTCGATCCTCCATCTCCCGCTGCTGGAGCACCGTCCTGTTTAGCCCCCGCGGAGAGAACCCTCTCTTGCAAGAGAAGCAGCTTAAGCTCCAGGACGATACAGAGAAGGATATCTACAAGAAGCTAAGGACCCAGAGGTTCGACCTCACTCCCGCTGCATTTTATTATTTTTTTAGCGGGAGTGAGGATGAACCTCCGTGTCTTCAGCTTCTTGTAGATGTCCTTCTCCGTATCGTCCCGAAGCTTGAGCTACTTCTCTTGCAAGAGAACATTTCTCTCCGTGGGGCTAAACGGGACGGCGCTCCAGCAACGGGAGATGGAGGATGGACCTCCATGTCGGTGCTTGCCCAAGACGACGAACTTCTCATTGAGCGGAACGACACCGCACGCTTGAACTTTCCAACGATCTTGCTCATTTTCCTGCAAAATAGGCAAAAGACAACACAACTCATGGAACGAGATTATGAAAATAAAAATGTTAGCGGTTAGTCATGCAAAAGTCAGTCGTCCAGAGGGTTAGTCGTCCGAGATTGCCTAAAGAATTTTTCTAATCAATATTTTGGCATGACTTCCACCCAAAATCTTTTTAATTTTCTCTCTTGATTGGACAGCACTACCACTCTTAAACCATCACTTTTTTGCTCAAATTGTAGCAGCACCTCTCTCTCTCTTACTCAAGATTTTAGCAACACTTTCACTCTGAACTTTCTCACCCTTTTCTCTTACTCCAAAACTATTTCTACCAAAAGAATTTTAAACTACGAGATTTGGAATTGGAAATTTGAACTTGGGAAGCTAGATTGCAGTGTGAGTGAGTGAGTTGAGCAGCCAGGAGGGGATATTTATAGGGGGAGAGCAGCAGGTTGGACGGCCAAGTGGTGGGGCCGGCCGGCCCCACATCATGGCCAAATGGCCTCTCCATTTTCATGCTGCTCCTTTACTTCATGCTTAAGCAAAACATTCACTCCTTTGGTGCTCTTTCGGTGGTAATACAACTAGGATAGCTAGTGGAGAGATGATGGAGGTGAAAGTGGTGGTTGAGTGCAGATAGAAGTGATGGGTAGTGGTTATGGAGGTGATGGTGGTGGGTCCCCAAGTGTTGGTGGGTCCTGGTGCCCGTATTTCTATCGTATATTTGTATGCATGGTATTTTTTACGCCTCCACGGTAAATATTCTGGCGGATTTTTACACACCGTAAAATTGTTCACATGGGGCCTGAGGATTTTATAATGCAATAATGAAAATGTTTATTTTATTTTCTATTGTTATTTCCCTATACTTAATTAATATTTATATATCATCCGGCTTACCCTTGTTTAGAGTAAGTGTTTAGTTAATGATCTCATCAGAAGTATACATATTTATTAATATCTCTAGCCACAGCTCCTTTCTATGGTAAAATATAAATAACAATATTTAGAATACTCTCGAGTGAAGTGCTACAATGGTATATCTGCGTACTTACAGAATTCTCATATACTCTTACCTAAACTACAAGTGTCATTAATAAATACCAACAAGTATTTCTAGCGTCGTTGCTGGGGATTCAAACCTAGTAGCGACGTAAGAAGTGTCAACAGAGAGCTACGGCGTCTGGCTCGGGTAGGAGTCCGCCGCTGAGTGGAGAAGCCGCTCTGGCTGCGCAATATGGACAAAGTCACGTGCACAAGAAAAGACAAGCACGAAGAACGTTTCCCTCCA
Organism: Saccharum hybrid cultivar R570; assembly: GCA_038087645.1. Classification (NCBI taxonomy): domain Eukaryota; kingdom Viridiplantae; phylum Streptophyta; class Magnoliopsida; order Poales; family Poaceae; genus Saccharum; species Saccharum hybrid cultivar. Next base: position 2,788,173 of record JAQSUU010000425.1, read on the forward strand.
TTAATCAAACAGGATCCCAAAACTACTCTACTAAACACAACAGATTACGGTGTTTCCACAAAATAATTCCTGATAGAAAAATATTATAATTTAATTATTTGCAAGGTAGTGTTCGTAAAAGAAAAGTTCCATGGCATTATCATGTAAATTGTTGTCAAGTCTTCCAGTCAAATATAAGGTTTATGTCCCAAAATCTTGTTAAATTCATGATCCCTATAAGCGAACATAAATACATGTGCTTAACAAGAAACAAAATGATGCTTATGTATGTTTATTATGTGTGCTAACATGGTTTCGTTTTTGGACTGTGACACTTAAATTAAGTTAGCTTCCCTTTACCATGAGAAAAGATACCAAAGTTTATGTTCACATGAGTAGACTTTTAAAAAAATTGTGATTACTACAAGGGTGTTCGGTTGCAAGAATAAGTGGATGTACTTTGAGAGAGAACAATAAGTGGCTGCAGCAGCCACAGCCGCTTAGTACTTTGAGAGAGAAGAATAAGCGGCTCCACTGCAGCAGAACACCCCTACAACATGTCAATTTTTTTTTAAATTTATGAATTGAATGGTGTTTTCTCCTCACATTTCCTTACCTTATACTATTTATTTATTTATGTTCAATATTTTCATATACCATTCAATTCAAATAAGATCCCTGTGATAAAAAAAATATGAAAAATAAATAGACAAAAGAGAATAAGGTACAGATAATTTGTACTATTAATCAATCATAAATTTTAAAACCATATCTTGTGTTCTTATTACGATTAATTACAATGTGTGCTGTAATTATTTATGCCAAATAAAGAAACAAAGTAGTAGAAACAACATGATACCGCCCTATTAGATCTATTTTTGCTTGATCAGTTAACCGCTCATAAAAGATGGGAATAATGTTCCCCCACTTATATATTTATCACAGAAAAAGGAGTGGCAAGAACTCCTATATCTATTATCCTTTCCGTGCATCGAGGAATGTAAATATGTACAAAATTCAATGGTTCAATTATGCATCATGTGAAGTATATAAGATCAACCGAATGCAAGCTAATTAACTAATTGAAATGAACTAAATACCACGTTCTTTATATGATAAGACAGAAGCAAAGAGATATAGAAACAACATCATACCACGTTCTGGAGTGACTGGAAGCTGCTCGGAAGCTGCCCGGAAGCTGCTTCCTCCTCCTCTTGCTCATCTCACCTGCTCCAGGCTTCAACTATAAGGACATCCCCAACAGCAGGTAGGAATCGTTGGCTGAGGTGGACACCAAAAATAATTAAAAAAAGAAAAGTTACTCCTATGTCAAAAACTGAGAACTTCTGGAGAGACGTGTGAGCCAGACGCTTGAGCGCGCGCTAGTGCGGTGACTTCGCTCCTTCTAATTGGCTACATGGGCTTCTGAGCTAGCGATTTTAAGCCCGTTGGGGAAGGCTTGATGAGTGAGTGCTAGCACCTTAAGGCCGGTATATACCATGCACGTACTCTCTCCGAGTCTCCTGCTTGCATGGCAAGCTCAGGCTATAGCAGAGGACAAAAAAGAATCAATCGTTCTCCGGAACTGTGCACATAGAAAAAGCTCAGGCTGTGCTGATAAGCCGGCTGAAAAACACGGTTGGCTAATTTGTGGTGAGAGAAAAACACTGTTCCGGCTGAAAAAACGAGATGAAAAGTACGGATTATAAACCGGATGAACAGAGTCAATTGTTTCTTAAAGACATAAATAAATTAGGCCCGTTTGGTTTGGGTGTTAAAGTTTAACAAACACTGTAGTACTTTCGTTTTATTTGATAAAAAGTTTTCAATCTTGGACTAATTAGGCTTAATAGATTCGTCTCGTAAATTACTCCTAATCTGTGCCGATATGCATGCAATTAGTCTACATTTAGTACTTCATACATTTGAAGGAACATTGATGTGATGGGAGTTAAATTTTAACTCCTCCAAATCAAACGGGGCCTTAGTAGTATTTACTATGTGCACAGTTCCGGGTAGCGAACGAGGACGAGAAGGCAGAAACAAATAGCAGTAGCCAACCTCGAGCTGGAATCGTGGGAGGAGTGACAGGCCTCTCACCCTCACCGGCGGCCAGTAGGTAAGCACCGGTAGCAGTGGAACCAGAGGAAGAGAGACAGATAAAATGGCTCAGCGTCTCTGATTTTGGTTGGTTTGGGATGTGGCTTGTGAGAAGAGCGAGCACACACACGGCACACTTTTAATGACGCCGACCGCCGAGACTCCATAGCGAATGGTCGGTCTGCGTGCTGGCTCTCCGGTGGATGCTCCGACGAGTGCGCAGCAGCAGCTTTGCCTTTGCCTTTGCTTTGCGTTCCCTCAACGCCACCATCAAAGATTCCGATCCAAGGGGAAGGGGCACACGGCACTGCATTGCATTGGATTGAAATCTCTCTTTTTTTAGCCTCTTAACTGAGTACAGCTGTAGTATTTGAACATGTGCGAATACACGCAACCCCCCACACACACATGCACGTACTCACACCCTACACACATATTTAGACCTACAACTACACACAGCATGAAGATCACATCCATAGTGAGATCGACAGAGTCAGCAAGAGCTAGACGACAGGTACGTCGTTCTGACTATTATGGTACCACGTGAGGAGGCAACGAAATTTATTTGGGACATGCCTCGGTGAGACACTAGAGTTGCGATCCCAAGGATCGAACTCGGATGGGCAGCTCTCACGCCGGAGACGCTAGGCACCGAGCTACGTCGCTCGTTCTCAGAAATCTCTCTTTATGATTGTGCAGGTTGCTGCCATGCACCGGCTGCACTTCTCTCTCTTTAACGAAAGAATCTGCTGCATCATTGAGGGACATGCAGGCCTGGAGCTTTTTCTTTTCCTAAAAAGAAATGCTTGGAGCGAGAGTAGAGCCGATTGCTCATGGGGGCAGAAATGGAAAGCGTAAAAGTCATCAAATCCCATCAACCGCAAATTAAAGAGAGAGGGGGTGAGTTTTCCAAATCATGGCATATATAACTCCTAGCGTGGACACGATGAGTAAATTTAGCCATGCCTTGACACGTGGTCATGTTTCCACAAGTTTTTTTTATTAATTTGTAGAGTTTTTTTATTGATATCTTTTAATCTAATAAATAATTACCTAGGTTTTACCTATTTTGATTGTATTTTTTATTATTAAACAATGAGGGCATGTACGCTATTTTTCGTAGCGCCGGCCTGGTACGGTAAAGACACTGGTCTCTAGATGAGTTTTCTTATTACTATAATTATCATATGCTTTGATAAATAATTCCGGCCGGGTCGGTATGCGTAAATGTTGGTGTGCTATACCGATTTCTCGAGGCAGAATATTTTTTTATTATTCTGTTTTCTTTTTGTTCAATAAATAATTCCGAGTGAGCCTATGCATAATCAAGTTTGATGTAGTACTTATCGAGCCATCCGATTTCCCAGCTGATGATAATTTTTATTACTACATGACATCATTTGCTTTGATAAATAATTACAGACGGACCCATGAGTAATAAAATTTGCTACGGTGCTTACTCATGAGTAATAAAATTTGCTACGGTGCTTACTAAGGCAGCCGATTTTCATATGAGGATAATTTTTATTACTATACGACATAATTTGATCTGATAAATAATTACGAGCAGGGACATGGACAGTAAACTTAGATGTGCTTCTTATCGAGACATCCAATTTATGGATGCGGTATTTTTATTACTACTACTTCGATAAATAAATCCGGATGGAGGCATTGTGCAATAAACTTTGCTGCAGTACTTATCGAGCCGTCCAATTTCCAGATGATGATATTTTTTATTACTCATGACATCATTTGCTTCGATAAACCATGCACCGCCGCCTGTAGAAGGAAAGTGGCGTCGCCAGGACCACCGCAGCGGGATGTGGAGCGAGGAAGCCGACAACACGCCACCGCCAAAGGGCGCCGTCGCCATTGGGCGGGCCGATCACGCCGCCGAGGCCCGTCGTCGCCGCTGTGTCGCTTGCGCCGCGGCGCGGGGGCCGTCGTCGCCGCAGGGCCGCATGTTGCCGAGGAGCAGCGCGGCCGCGGGTGAGGGAGGAGCCGCGCAGCAGTCACGGCCGCCGGTGGGGAAGGAGGCGCCGCCGCCGCCGGTACTACTTTGCCTGAGAGCCGCATGGGCAGGAGATGAGGGAATCGGGGAGAAAAAAATGAAAAGAAAAGGTGTTTGTAGCTATTTATACACGGAACAATTGAATGTGGAGTGAATGCCGTGATTCATGCCGTGATTAATTACCCAGCAATATTTCTGTGCGGGTGTCTGAGCAGTAGTAAACAATACGGTCATTTACACAATATTTTTGTGCTTATTCTGATGGAAGCCCCTAATTAGGACTAAGGACTCTGGAACATGCAAACAGTAAAAAACCAACCTGGTGCATGAATTTCCAAATAGATAATAGAAGCTGCAGATGCTTAGAGGGTTCCAAGCACCATTAGCAGTACATGTTACATAAAGGTTGCCACATGTCCAAATATTACATTGTTCAAACACATAACAACACACTACCTTGATAGAAGGCATCAATAACTCTTAGGATGATCCGAGATGAATATGAGGGTCAGATATAATCTATAGTGGTCTACAAACTTCTTATATTTTGAACAACATAAAAACAAAAGCAGCCAGTAGCTTGGTAGAAGGCATCAGTAACTGCTAGGATGATCCGGTACATGATGGTAGATCCAGGAAACCTCAGTAGATGAATTATGAATATGAGGTCAGATATAATCTATAGTGGTCTATAAACTTCTCATATTTTTAACTACATAAAAGCAAAAGCAGCCTTACAAAGGCTTCAGTACATGAAATGGTCAAGGGATTTCATTAGATCGATCGGCTTGTACCCTTTATTATCAGCACAAGTAAACCTATTAGATAATTTCACTACGGGCCTCAGACAAATAGCACTAGTCATAGAGAAAAAGATATTTCATTAGACCATGTTTAAATTGATAAAAAAGGAGATGTCCTGGTGATGAAAAAAGAAGTACCTCTTTAGGTTCCTTGAATGCAATTTTTTCTCCACAGAAAAATCTAGCATAGTATACAGCATACATGCCACTGTTTGGTCTGCAGAGAAATGACAGATAAATAGGCTTCTTTAAGAAAAGAGTAGACAGAAAACTAAAAAAGTCAATAAACGAAATTTAAAGACACTTACAATTTGCATCTTCGATCTTTCGTGAATGTGCACTATCTAGAAAATGTATCATTGAAACCAAAAAATATAGTTGAAACCAAAAAAAAACCAACTGGCTCACTGAGCTAATTGCATCGTTGTCAAGTCTGTCTGTTATCACCCATGAACTATTTGTGCTCAGGCCTAACTGTTTGCTATGATTACTAATCACAAGGTCTATTGATTTGCGCCAACATGGGGATGTTCGCTTCAGATTAAAGCTGCTGCGGCTGCGGCTTTAATATGATGATTTAATCTAACATCATTTCCTTTTCTAGATCCAGTAAAGATGATAATTTAATTGTACTGTTGGGTGATTATTGTTTTTTTCCTGGCTTGGGAGCCGGGTGGCCAATAGATCTGCTCCAAGTCATGTGTTGCGCAAAGGGGATTCTGGTCAGCTAAAGATGGCGAATTTGTTTCTATAAGATGGATTAAAATTAGTAGCTGCAAGCGGCAGGTCTTTTATCTTTGCTGTCTCTTCTCCAGGTGGCGATGGCGGCAAATCTAGGCATCCAAGAGCTTCTTCACCCGGCAGAGGCAGGGAGAGGATTCGGTGGTGCCAAAGCTTCCAGCGGCCAGTAAGAGCAAGTACAGTAATGCCTCGTTAGCAGGCTAAAAGAGGTCCATGTCAACAAAAATTGAGACTAAAGGGGTAATAATAGGGGGCAATGCCATGCTCTTCTTCATTTTTGGAATATATCAAGATATCGTCAATGAACACCACCACAAACTTGTCTAACTCCGGCATGAAAACTGAATTTATGAGATACATAAAAAATGCAGGAGCATTGGTGAGACCAAAGGACATGACTAGGTATTCCTACAGCCCACACTTAGCAGAGAAAGCTTTCTTTAGTATATCTTGCGGCCAGATTTTTATCTGATGATAATCCAACCGAAGATCAATCTTAGAGAACACTTTTGTCCTAGCCAACTGATCGAACAGAGCATCAATGCGAGGCAAGGGGTACTTGTTCTTAACAGTTACCACGTTGAAAGGGCTGTAATCTACACACATCCAATGAGTACCATCCTTCTTCACAAAAATGGCCGGACAAGCCATGCCGAAGAGTTGGGATGAATGAATCTTTTCTCCAATAGTTCTTCTAACTCTTTTAGGGCCATGAGGTAAGGATGCCGTGAAATAGGAGCAGTGCCAGACTTTAACTCAATGGTGAACTCCACATCTCTATCTGGTGGTAACCTAGGCAGATCATCAGGAAAGACATCTAAAAACTCACAGACCATGGGAATAGATGCAAGATCAGGAGAAGCTTCAACATTAGCAGCGACTGGTGAAGTAGAATCGGAGGGCATAAGGAGAGACATTCTATCCTCAGAAGAAGGAAGTCGTAACTCAACAACTCTCCGCTTAAGGTCCAAAACTACCCCCATAAACTTTCAACCAGTTCATGCCCAGAATTGCATCAATGTCATGCCCAGGCAACACCATGAACCAGAGACGGTATGTGTGAGTGGCTAGCACTAAACTGACAGTGTCCATCCGAGTGTTAATGAACATCTGCGCACCTGGAGTGCTAATTCTATAGGCCATAGGGATAGTCATAATAGATATATTATGCCTTTTTACAAACCCCATGCTCATGAATGAATGCGATGCTCCAGAATCAAACAACACAAATGCTGGGTGGGAGTCAATGGTAAACATACCAGCCATCACCGGCTAACTCTGCAGATCTCCTCAGCCTCGGTGTTGTTAACCTGTCCTGAGCGACTCACTGGCACTTTCTTATTAATAACCGTCCACTTGATCAAGCGAGAGTTGACGGACGGCAGGGAAGTCTGAGCAAGCTGATTCTCGGGACACTCCCGGGCATAGTGACCCTCCTTGCGACACTTGAAACAAGCAGTAGACTTGACCATCTGCCCCTGACGAGGTGAAACCTGCTGTCTCTGAGGTTGTTGCACCTACTGAGGCTGCCGAGACGGCTGTCCACCTGGAGAGTGGTAGGACATTCTCTTGACAACTTGCATCTTTTGATCCTGCGGGTGACTAGAAGACCCATAAATCACTCGCTTGCGCTTCCACTCAGCCTGACTGTCACACTGTAGTCCCTCCATAGCAATAGCAGCATTCATCAATGTACCAAAAGTCTGATAGTTTCTAGTATACAACTCCTTCTGTAAGATGCAAGAGAGGCCGCGGTAGAAATGGCCCCTCTTCTTCTCATCCGTGTCAACATGAGTCCCAGCATACTGCGCGAGATGGTTAAATTTGTTGGCATACTCTATCATAGACATGCTCCCCTGCTTTAGGTCTAAGAACTCGGACAACTTCCTGTTCAGCACCCCCACAAGAATGTAGTACTCTCGAAAGGCAGTGGTGAACTCCTGCCAAGTCACAGGATGACCCACTGGCTGCATGGCATTAAAAGTATCCCACCATGCGCTAGCAGATCCCAAAAGCTGTTGTGCGGCAAAGCGCACCTTCTGCTCATCAGTCACCATGAGCAGTAGAAACTTCTGCTCCAACATACAAAGCCAATGCTCCGCGTCCAGAGGCTCCGCAGTCGGTGCGAACATAGGCGGGTTGGTCTTCAAGAAGTCCTGATAAGAACAGGGCCTCTCGAGACCGTGGGCACCACCCCCGTTCCGGCCATTGCCACCATGGCCTCCACAGACGAGGCCACCAATAGCCTCTGCCATCATCTCTAGGGCACGGGCTGTCTCACGTCGTGTAGCCAACATCTCCGACATCATCTCCGCAGGAGTCATCGGAGGTGGTGGTGGCGGTAGCAGAGGAGGAGGGCCAAGAGTAGGGCCTCGTGGCTCTCCCTGTTGCTATTGTCACGACCGTTTTCACCATGGTCCACAGGGTCACGGCCCGCTCCAGGTGCTCCCGTGACCGGACCCAACGCCCCTACGACCGGACCTCAGGTTCATCTGTAACAAGTAAGAACCAACCAATAAGAGCACCCTCCAGATTAAGAATATGAGACTTAGAAACAATAAGGCCTTCATTAAAGTTGCAGCATTTCTTTTTAGTTAATCCTACCCTAATACTATCCAAAAATTATACGTGAATGGGGTTTTAGCTTAAATAGATTTTCTTTTCATGATGCATGCATCGGCCTATTCGTTCACTCAAGCTGGAATATAGTGGCACTCGCTTGAATTTTGGCACATCGTACACTCATTTCCGAACACTAGCGCTTTCTTACGTAGCGTAAGTTAGCGTACCTACAGAAAATGGTTAGATAAACCAGTGTCACTATCCTAGGTAGACCATATTATTAGGACTTATACTTATTTACGTGAACTTTATCGCATCCTATTTTTCATAAATCTTTTGTTGTCAAAATTTTTAAGCTTTTAAAAAGGGTGATTAAGCTCGTAACCTCATTATTAGCTTTGGTACCACCTATGGCAGAACCACCCGATTTAGCACGTTTTCTGAGGCACTTGTCTTCTACCAAACACTAAGTACCCCGAAAGAGAACTAAATCGAGCAGTTCCGTCAAACACACCCAACGGGAGAACTCGAAACAATCCACATTTTACATCTAGAATCCAATAATGAGTACAAGCTTACAATACTTAGTGCATTTCATATAACAAAGTGTCTCAGAAATTTTATTGTTACAATACTAGAGTTCAGAGTACGATAATTTAAACAGCGGAACAAAATAAACATCTAGCGGTAAGGTACAAAGATCCGTCTGTGCCCACCAGAAGAATCCTCCACACAATGTCTAACTTAGGGCCGGCCAATATGGAGAAAGACACATGCATAGGAAAAGAAAAGCACCAAGAATGTTTTCCTCCGTTAATCAAATAGGATCCCAAAACTGCTCCACTAACACAAAAGATTACTATGCTTCCACCAAATATTTGTCTAATAGCAAAACATTATAATTAAATTATTTTTCAAGGTAGTGTTTTTAAAAGGAAAGCTCAATTGCACTATTATGTAAATTGTTGTCATGTCTTCCGATCAAATATAAGGTTTATGTCCCAAAAACATGTTAAATTCAAGATCAATATAAGCGAACACAAAAATATATGTGCTTAACAAGAAACAACGTAATTCTTATTATATGTGCTAACATGGTTTGCGTTTTTAGGCCGTGACACCTAAAGTCAGCTTTCCTTTACCAAAAGAAAACATACCAAAGTTTAGGTTCGCATGAGTATTTTTTTAAAAAAAATGTGACTACTACAACATATCAAAGTTTTTAAAATTTGTGAATTGAATGATGTTTTCTCTTGACACATTTTCTTACCTTATATTTTTTACATCCCATATTTTCCTATACCATCCAATCCGAATAAGGTCCTGTGATATAAAAATAAATAGACAGAGAATAATAAGGTAGAGATAATTTGTACTATTAATCAATCACAAAATTGTAAAACTATACCCTATGTTCTTATTATGATTAATTATAATGTGCTATAATTATTTATACCAAATCAAGAAACAAAAAGTAGTAGAAACAACATGATACCGCCCTCTTAGATCTATTTTTGGTTGATTGGTTAACATCTCATAAAAGATAGAAATAGAGAACCCCACTTATATATCTATCACTGAAAAGGGAGTGGCAAGAACTCATGTATCTATTATTCTTTCCGTGCATCGAGGATTGTAAAAACGTACAAAATTCAATGGTTCAGTCATGTATTGTACTTTATCGTGTGATGGAGTGAACAAGTGAAAATGTACTATAAACCAAGGCTAAAGCATGCATCATGTGAAGTACATAAGCTCAACCGAATGCAAGCTGACTAGTTGAAATGAACTAAACTGGTATACCTCCTACATGACTTAGGCCTTGTTCACTTCCCCGTCCCAACCCAAAATATTTTCTCTTCTACCCATCACATCAAATCTTTCGACGCCTGCATGGAGCATTAAATGTAGGTAAAAAAGATAACTAATTGCATAGTTTGTCTGTAAATGTCGGGACGAATCTTTTGAGCCTAGTTAGTCCATAATTGGACAAATTTTGCCAAATAACAACGAAAGATGCTACAGTAACTTTTCACCTACTTTTCGCGGAGTGAACACACCCTTAGTGCAACTGGAAGCCTAATATTTAATTAATTAGCACACACGGTAAGTAAAAGGGACGATAAGTAATTTTGTTAACCTTACCAATTTCAGTGACTAGTAAAAAATTAATTAAGAAATATAACTAATTAAGGAGTTTTTATAGTTCTTTATGTGTCAAGAAAGAAGCAAAAGGATAGAAACAACATCGTACCACATTCTGGAGTGACCGTGGCTTTTTGCCGTCCGGAGGCTCCTTCTTCCTCCTCGTCTTGCTCATCTCACCTAAGCTCCAGCTATAACGGTTGATGAGTGCTAGCACCTTAAAACCAGTATATACCGGGCATGTATACACTCTGAATCTCCTGCAAGTAAGGCAAGCTCAGGCTACAGCAGAGAAAAAAAAGAAAAGAATGAATGTGAGTGTGTGCACACCTCCGCTCGCCGGCTGGGTAGCCAAAGAGGACGAGAAGGCAGAAACAAATGCAGATGCCAGTAGCCAACTTCGAGCTAGAATAGAGAGAGGAGTGACAGGCCTCACCCTCACCGGCGGCCACCGACCAGCAGGTAAGCACCGCTAGCGCTAGTAGTGGAACCAGAGGAAGCGTCTCTGATTTTGGTCTATGGGATGTGGCTTGTGTGAAGAGCGAGCACACACAAATGACTCGATGAGGTTTTTAATGGCGCCAAGACTACTCCATACAGTAGTCCATACCGACTGGTCGGCCTGCGTACCTACATGCATGGAGGCTCTCCGGTACATGCTCCGAAAAGTGCCTTTGATTTGGGTTCCCTCCACGCCACTAGGCACCATCCAAGATTCCAATCCAAATGGGAAAGGACCTGCATTCGGCTGCTGACACATGTGAAACTGCTGCATCGGTTCAGACTGCTTCAGCCTTCGGGGACATGGCTTTTCTTTTTTCCCAAGAAACACTTGGAGGTCCTATCCCATCAATCCATGGCGTTGGCGTGTACAGTAGTGTGTCCGTCCGGCATCCGACGCATGCAGCGGCCTCGTCACCACGGGACGAAGGCAGTGGTCAGCTCAGCGTTCATTTCGAGGCAGTGCAGCTTTCATTATAAAAAACAAAACACGATGGCGCGCATGCATGGCAGCATCTGCGCGGGCGACGAGCCCATTCACGTGGGTGAGCCAGTTTGGCTCTCTTGCACGAGCGAGCAGAATCTCGCCGTCACTGTTCCCGAGATCCTCTAGCCAAAACAAAAAACCAGTAACCAGACACTTAGCTATTTTTTTCTACCCTTTATCTATCCCTAATAATAAAGAGGTAAAATTTTAAGCTTTTTTTTCGTCCATTCATTTATTTGGTCCGTCTCCCTTTAACTACCGAACGATTGAGAGTTTTTTCTATCTAGACTCATATATATATATATATATATATATATATATATATATATATATAACCCGTGCTTAGACTTATATAATCCTAAATAGTTAAAACAAATAGATCTCTCCAAGCCTAAATAGGAATAGAAATCTAAATTCAATCCTAATCCAAGTAGTCGTTTTGGTGCCTTGCTATTTGGCTTTATTCCACCTTTCGACAACTAAAGAGCAAGAGAAGGAAATAAACACCGCCGAGCAGAGTCCCGCGTACGGCCAAGTGGAGTCCGGATAAAAAACAACCGAGCACGTAATTTTCGTCCAGCTTAACACCACTTTAATCAAGGGCCTTGCTAGCGCCCGGACGACCGGCGCGAGGAGCGCGTCCGGACGCCGAGCCGCGAGCGTCAGTTCCCACACCTGCCCACTACGGAGAAAAGAAAAAAAAAAGCAAAGCCCGCCCGCCCGCCCACCCACGACCCCCGCCCCCGCCCTACCTGCCCCGCACGGAGGAGGAAGAAGAGCAGCCCTTCGTCCGCTCCCAGCGCAAAGGAGCCTGTCCCCACCCCCACGAGCACGGGGTCCTCCCTGCCCCCGCCTTCCGGGCTCCAGCACATCCGACCGCCACCCAGCACGACCCCCATAGCCTGCCCCCACACGCTGGCCGCTGCAACACAAATGTGCATGATAGTGCAACAACACCGAACATGCTACTACAACGATAGGGTCAAAAAGCTGAAACACCATGACCATAGTATTACAACAAACACCGAATATATGCTGCAACAACAAGAAATCACTACTACAACATGCAGATTGAAGCATTGGTTGCAGCTGCTGAAACACAATGAACATAGTATTACAACAAACAACGAACAGCTGCTGCAACTGCATGCAACAACTATTACAACAAGCAGATTGAAGCAATTGGATGGAGCAGTTGAAACACCATGGACATAGTATTACAACAACACCCGAATAGTTGCTGCAACAACATGCATCAATCTACTGCAACATGCAGATTGAAGAACTAAAACAATATCTTAAAAACAGTACTGCAACAATGACTGAAACATGTTGTAACATCTAGAGAGAACCATTGCAACAACCGGAGAACACTATTGCAACACGCGCGAGAGCTGAAAACCAGAGAGCTTGCCGGAACACTAGCCCCCCACCACATCCCTTAGATCCAGAGGGGGAGGAGGATGGGGAGGGGGAGGAGGAGGAGGGCTCAGATCCAGATCCAGAGAGGAGAGAGGGGAGGAGGCCTCAGATCCAGTTTCCTTCGCCACCTACCTCGTTGAAGCCGTCGCCGTCGACCTCTTCTCTGCTGAGGGGAGCAGGAGCCGGGTCGCTATGGGACGCAGGGAAACAATGGAGGTCGCGGCGGGAGAGGAGAGGGACGGAAGGAGGGAGGGCCAGCAGGCGGCACGCGGCGGCGAGTGGCGCATGGCGCACGACATGCGTCCCCGGAGAAGCGGCATGGGCGGCGCACGGCATGCGTCCCCGGAGAAGCGGCACGGGCAGAGTGGAGAGGGGTGAGCGAGCCAGCGGAGAGAAGCGAGCGGGCGACCGGATAAGTACACGGGCGCGGACGAGTGGACGAGACGCGCTGAATGAGGCGTCCGGCAGGATAGGACGCTCGTCATGTATCATTACCGTTTAATCAATATTCGTTCACAGTTGCCCACCCTCAGTCCAAAACCGACTAGAGTCAGAACCGGATCCGTAACCACCAGAGCAAAGTCAGAACACACGTCCAACCACTAACAGAGGCCGCAAGAGACTCCAACAACAAAGTTCGCATACAATCCCAAAAAAACTCTCAACCAATCTCCGAAACCTAATCGAAGCCCAAAATAAACACTGTCAGATAGTGTGAGACAGATCAAGAGTCTTGGCGATATGGAGAGGAACATAAGCCACAAGCATAGAACAAATCGATATATAGTTGAAGACCTAAACGAGAAAGGCAAGATAAATACCAAATAGAATCAGATCGAGACACTATGGACCAAAATCGACGCCACCAGACCAAAATCGGACCAAGGCTGTGTTCAGTTCCGAAATATTTGGGGGGAAATATTACTGTAGCACTTTCGTTGTTATTTGGCAAAATTTATCCAACCATGAATTAATTATGCTTAAAAGATTCATCTCGACCTTTACAGACAAACTGTATAATTAGTTATTTTTTTACCTACATTTAATGCTCCATGCATTGGTCTAAAGATTCGATGTGACGGGTGACAGAGGAAATATTTTAGGAAGTGAACGGGCCCAAATAAAAAAAAAGCTCGCAGCCTTGCCTACTCGTCGTCGACTAGCACACCCGCGATGCTACCCGCGGCTCTTGCCGATGGTGCACCGTGTCCCACACTGGCGGGTTCCACCACCTCGCCTCAGACACAACGGCTACCACCCTCCGCACAAGCTCAGGTGAGATGAGCCACGTTGACTTCGCCGGCGAGGCACGATGTGCAGCGCAGAGACAATGAACCAATGAGAACTCCGAAGACCTCGCCGAACCCAACCTCGAGAAGAAGCGTGTCCTCGTCCATGTGCTCCTTGATGACAATCAGAACATCTCAAACAACACCTGACATCTTCTCGCACATGGATGGGATCAATGGCCTTGACGGTTGCTAGGAGGCCATGGATCCACCTCGCCGGCTTCCCGTGTGAACGCTCGCCGGCTCCTCGACGCGACTTCGAGGCATCCCGTGTGAACGCTCGCCGGCTGCCACACTCGCATGGGATCCACCTCGCCGGGAACAGCCCCCCGCGCTCCGCCAGAGTTTGCTTGATGCCTGTGCTCTGGATAGAAACGGTCAAAGGGATGGGCGGATAAGAACAAGGTGAGAGCAGTGGCGGAGCCATGATTATGATCTTGGGTATTCTCACAACCAAAAAAAAATTCAATGCATAGCAGCATAGGTTTCAAAGTATAGTTCCTAATAGTATTTTATCATAACTAAAGTCATAAAAACAATACAGTACTCCAATGCTCCTCTGCTCATGACTACGCACTGCCCCAATGCTCCTTTGCTCGGCGGCCCATCGTAGGCCTCCGGCCTCCCCTAGCCTCCAGCAGCCAGTCACCAGCCGGCCGCGGCCGGCCTAGCACGCCGCCGCGCAGCCTGCCGATCCGCCATGCCCGGACGCCTCGGCCAGGCCAGCAGGCCCCGCCCCCGCCTCTGCCTGCCTTGTCTGTTGTCTCCTCTAGCCGTGTGTGGAGGTTAGGAGGTGGAGCGCTGCCGCCAGCTGCCTGGCCACTCGTCGTCGCCGGGGTTCAAGAAGAGAAGGAGAAGAGCAAGAATATTAGGGATTGGGGATTGGGGAACGGTAGACCGCATGGACTCACGGAGTCACGTCGGAGGCTCGGGCATCTCCGCACGCCGAACAGAGGGGAGGCAGGGCTTACTGGGCCACTGGGCCTTGCGCCCTTGCCCCTTGCGGGCCGGCCTGGGAGCTAAAAACGGTAGGAGGCCGCAGGAATTGGCTGTGGACTCGGTTTGTGCTCGAAAATAACCAAATTAACACCAATATACATTCCCCTAAAAAACACCAATATACATTATGTATATGAGTATACATGTATATGTCCTTATTGTTGTGCAAAAAAAAGTTAGGTATTCCCAGGAATACCAAGGCATCACTGTAGCTCCACCCATGGGTGAGAGTTGGACTGGTGGAGTGGGAGCCCCCCACACCATTGTGGTTCTAAAGTCTCAACGGTGCGGGGCCTCTGTTGGCCTGCTCTGTTTTTTCTTTTTCTTTCTTTTAACGCAAACTGCTGGCCTACTGTTGAAGTGTGGAGAGTGTTATATAAGAACATAAAGATGTGTTTCCTACTTCTAAGTAAGATTTTTTTCTTCAAAATAAGATTTCTTTGAACATAGCTAGATTCGTGCGTACAAATAGTCAATTAAATATTTACATTGCACTGAACAAAATTGACGGCATTTGGTTCATGCATATATTATCCGGTGAGTCTGTTTCCATTTGGTTTGGTTTTCCTGAGTCCGGCTATTGTTTTTTACCGGTTCCTTCATCTGCTGATCTTTATTTTTCTACTGGTTCCATCACCACTTGGATCGATCTTTTCCTACCTGTTCATTAACTCTATTGGCTTTTCAGTTTTTTTTCATAAACTATTTAAAATATTTCTTTGTTTCGAATGAGAGAAATAAGATCTAATAACTCGTGTCTAACGATGATATATGAAGTCTGATTCCCGTTGCAACGCACGGGCCTACTTATTAAAACGTAGAAAAATCTCGTGCCGGCCGTTTCCGTCTTTGTTTAGTGTAATACCGTTTGTGTCTATTTTCTATATAGTGTAACCACCGCTGCAGTACAAGAGTACTACTGTTGGTTTAGCAAAGGCTGGCACTCGTACATGATAGGGTGAAGGCAGTGGTCACGTCAGCCCTTCCCAGCGCTGTTTTTTTTTTCTAAGAGCCACATAGGATTAGATAAAAAAAAGTGTTTTGCACTTGTCATAATAGGTTACACAAGCTATATATGCTTGAAGAGATAATGTGATCCATACTAGAAAAGAAAAAAAGAGTAAATAAAGGTGAGACATAATAAAAGAAAAAAAATTCTATGCAAACCATAAGTAGTGATAATGTGTATTATGTGAGTAATAGACTCAACATTTCATATTCTATGTTGATTACTTTATTTGTAATAAAACCATTAACAGTATTTGCCTTGGTGGTGCCCTCGTGGGTCATTTCAACTTTAAAACAGTGGTCAGTGTGTTCATTGCAAGGAATACAATACAAGGCAGGATCTGCAGTTACTCGGACATCGAAAGTAGCCAAGTCATCAAATCCCATCCACCGCAAAGAGTGCGAGAGGGGTGAATTTCCCGATCCATGCAGCCGTCTCTCATTCACCACGCATGCTGCATGCACACTCCAGTACTTTGATTACTGTACATTATAAAAGCACCTTTTGATTGCTTGTGCTAATATTTGTACTTCGCCGGGTAAGGATCTGTTTAGATTGAAGAAATGCAAAACAGAGAAATAGAAAAAAAATACATGAATTAGATATGGAGTTCTTTTTTTTTGAAACTGATGTGGAGTTCTTACCAAAAAACAGAGGAAAGAGAAACCGTAGGAAATATATAGGAACTGTGGATTGGAGGAATTTGCAAAGAAGTACAGGAACTTACGTTATAGGTTCATGAGACACTGATGCAAGGGTCCACCAGATAGGTAACCACATGATTCAAGTACAGACCTACAGCAATGTCATAAAAGAAGCTAGATGACGGTCGATGGCACACAAGACAGTGATAAAGTGTGTGCAGCTGCCTCGGTCTTCGTGAAAAAACAAAAAAGGTTTTATGTACATAGAAAGAAGCCAAACCTTTTCATAGGATTGGATTCCTCCATAATTTCTTTGGATTTCCTCCCATCAAACAGGCCCTAAATTTGTACTACTTGCCAAACAAGTTGAATCCGACAGCCTCGCACGGGCTCGTTACTTTGGAGTTTCTCATCTTTTTGTGGTCGTCGGCTTTAATTAGCTTGATGGCAAACGTGTGAAGCAAGGAGGCTGTTAAAAAAATCGGTTATATAAAGAGTTTAAAATAGAAGAAGCCATGCAACACATTTTTTAAAGGTACTAATATCGGCTGGCGGTCAACTTTACATTGCACATACAAATGAGATTTATATTTTTTTTACACAGAGGGAGTATGTTTCTTAATTTTATTTCCTTTAGTACAGTTCACTACTAAGTTTTGATCCTAATAGCAAGCTTTTTTGTCGCAACATATAATTTGGTTGCAACAGGATGACCTCTCGTGCTTTTGGTTACGATAGTTGGGATTTTTTTTGTCACGCATAAATTGTTTCGTTAGGTTTTAGTTTGGAACGTGGCTAGAAGAGCGAGCACGCAAGTGTGACATATGACGGACTCCATACTGACCGGTCGGCCTGCGTGACTACATCCAAGATTTCATGGATGCTCCAACAGTGCGCAGCAGCTTTGCTTTGGGTTGTATCCACGCCATTCCATGATTTATTTTTCCTATACGACAAGAAACTTGTCTTTCCACCGTATCGTACCACTGTCCCAAAAGAATGCAGGTCAGCTAGAGTGGTTCACGTTTGACCCTATTTCTAATAAATAATATTCACATTTATGACTCTAAATTAATATTATAAAAATACATTTCATCTTTAATCTAATAATATTTATTTGATATTATAAATATTGATATTTTTTTTTATTTATAATTGGTCAAACTTAAGATACTAGAATATGCCACTTTGCTAGAATTGTATTCTTTTTTTCTGAACGGAGAGAGTACTATATAAGGACTTGCTTGGTATTATATCCAATAGATTTTAAGAATCTAGATAAAAAATCTAATGTGTTTATTGAATTATATGTTCCATATATTCAAATGTATCATAATCTAATCTATTTAGATGAGATTCTAAAATTCTAAGATTTTTATTTAAATTCATAAATTTTTTAAATCCAAACGAGGCCTAAATAAATGCAAACTTAAATTACGTAATACTACTACAAGCGAGCCCTTGTTTAGTTCCACCAATTCTCCTCAAATTTCACTATGCAAAAAGAAGATTCTCTGTCACATCAAAATGTCGACAAATGCATGGAGTACTAAATGTTGATGAAATCAAAAACTAATTGCACAGTTTTGTTGTACTTTGCGAGATGAACATTTTAAGCCTAGTTAGTCAAAATTTGGATAATTTTTACCAAATACAAACGAAATGCTACAGGAATTCTGATACAGTGTTTTTCTCCCCAATTCACCGAACTAAACGAGGCCCGAGTAGAGAGGCGCGTGCAGGCTGCTGACACTTGGTACGATTGACACGTGATCATCTGAAGCTGCTGCATCGGAGCTTCAAGCTGCTTCAGCTTTCAGGGACATCAGACATGCACGCTTAGCAGCAGAGCTCGAAAGCGGCCAAAGTCGTCAAATCCCATCAACCGAGAAAGAGATGGATGAGTTTTTCTCGATCCATGGCGTTGGCGTGTCAGCGTGTGGTGTGATGCAGCGGCCACGTCACCACCCATGCACACTTCCAGTTAGCCGGACAGCCGGTCACGTAAACAAACGCCATCGCCTTTTCCACCGCTGCACTCCGGCAGCCGCCCCAAATCATTTGAGTGCCGCTTCCTACTTTTGTGGCCCAAAATTTTGCTTAGTTTTTTTTTTAAATTATTTCTACTCCAGCAGTGCCCTCAAACACAAAAGTCCCCAAATCCAAATTTGCAGACAATAATACATGAGGACCTACTCGCCATTGGACCAAACCTTTCTTCCCCTCTCCTCCACACACAGGCACGCGCGAGGAGGAGCGCAGGGAGAAGCGCATGGCTGGGCGCAGGGAGGAGCCCGTGGCCGAGGCATTGCGGTTTACGACCACCGGATGAGAGAGGGGGCGCACGACAGCCGGTGGGAAGCCGCCGCCGCGGGCACCGGGGTGGATGATTTAGGTTTAGGGGTTTTGTGTGTTTTTTTAATTATTTCGCTACTTTTTCTATTCCATACACGCGCCAGTACAAAAAAAAAAAGGCATGCGCCAATGCTCAAAACAGGGCACCACAGCCAAATCCCTGCGAGCGACTTATTTTTCTGTGCGTGTGTAATTTTAATCTGTGTGTAATATAAAAACCGATAGAATAATTGCAATTTCCTATGCTTGTGCATTTTTCTGTGCATTTTAAAAAATGACGGAATAATTGTAATTTCCCTATGTGTATTGTCACGCACAAAAAAATCATATAATTACCCTGTGGGTTTTCATATTTTTCTGTCAGGATTTTTGGAACCGACACGTTAATTACTAATTTCCCTGTGTGTACCAAAAAAAATGCATAGAAAAATTCGTCACCCGCAGGGCTATTCCAGTTTCCAGTATTATTATTCAATAATCATGATATCGATATTGCGCAAAGAGGATTCTAGTCGGCTAAAGATGGCAAATTTGTTTCTATAAAATGATCCTCAGCATTCAGCGCTCTAACCAGCATCTGGCACCATTTGTTCTATTCGATCCTAGTCGTTCGATCAGGAGATACATCAGCCCTGGAGTACCGGAAATAAATTGGTACTCGGGTATTGTCCAAGCACAAACAATAGAAATAGCTTCAATTACTCTGTTCTCTTTTAATAAAAGCTCTGTAGGGTTGCAAACTCCTCCAGTTTTATTAAAAAAAAACAAAATATAAATTGTTGTACACTTGGGCAAGCCAACACAATGGGATAAGTGCAGTAAATGGGACTGTGAGCAATGCGGTCATAATAGGCGTTCATCACAAAGGTTGGTATGTTCTCTCAGTTTGTTCAAGTCTAATTATCCGTTTACATTGCTGGTTTTTGTCAAGTCAGTTGGCATCCTTGATCTTGTTTTTAATGATCTGCGTTGCAGAGGTTCTTTCCGAGTCCGCATTGAGTTCTTGTCAGATCTTCCAATATGTATACTGTCGGGTTCCAAATATGCTAAAATAGTAGGGGATGTTTGTGCTACTCGTGAGCTGGCTAAAACTAGTGCTATCACAAAAGCTTTTGCCCATCTTAGCAGAGTACGCAATGTTGTTCTAGTTGACATTAGCTCTCGAAAGGAGTCTTCACTGCTAAACACTCGCAGATACCTATATGGGAATGTAAATGATGGGCTGATACTGATTGACTTCATGATATAGAAGTGGCACAAGTGTCTTGACAACCTTTGTGAAGTAGAGAAATTCACGAATCCGAAGCTGAAACATGCCAATCCTCTTGATGCGGTAGAAGAACTCACCGCCATCCTAATAAATAAGCAAAAGTTCATAAATATAAAACACAAGAGTAAGTGACACATAACCAAAACAATCTGACATGTATAAAAAAAGTTAAATAAAGGTTAGACAATTCGCAAAAAAATAAAGGTTAGACTAATTACGAAGGAGGAAGGGAGGCGCCGGCATGCGGGCTTGGGCTATGACCTTGATGTTGATGTAGTTGTCTTGTGTCGGCGCCGTTCCTTTACCACGAAAAAACATACCAAAGTTTACGTTCACATGAGTATTTTTCTTAAAAAATTTGTGATTACTACCACATATCAAAGTTTTTAAAATTTGTGAATTGAATGGTGTTTTCTCTTGACACATTTCCTTACCTTGTATTTTTTATGTCCTATATTTTCCTATACCATCCAATCTGAATAAGGTCCTACGATATAAAAACAAATAGACAGAGGAAAATAAGGTAGAGATAACTTGTACTATTAATCAATCATAAATTGTAAAACTATATCCTATGTTCTTATTATGGTTAATTATAATGTGCTATAATTATTTATCCGAAATAAAGAAACAAAGTACTACCTCTGTCTCTAAAAGAATGCAATTCTAACACAGTGTCAAGTTTTAGTAACTTAAGTTTAACCAACTATAGACAAAAAAGTATCCATGTTTATGATACCAAATAAATATCATCAGATTAATTGCGAAATGTATTTTTATAATAAATTAATTTAAAGACATAACTGTGAATATTATTCACAAAAAACTTGGTCAAACATGAACCATTTTTCGTGGCACATAACCCATAGTTATATTGTTTCAGGATGGAGGTAGTAGTAGAAACAACATGATACCGCCCTCTTAGATCTATTTTTGCTTGATTGGTTAACATCTCATAAAAGATAGAAATAGAGAACCCCACTATATATATCTATCACTGAAAAGGGAGTGGCAAGAAATCATGTATCTACTTAATACATGCATCGAGGATTGTAAAAACGTACAAAATTCAATGGTTCAGTTATGTATTGTACTTTATTGTGAGATGGAGTGAACAAGTGAAAAATATACTATAAACCAAGGCTAAGCATGCATCATGTGAAGTACATATAAGCTCAACCGAATGCAAGTTGACAAGTTGAAATGAACTAAACTGGTATACCTCCTACATGACTTAGTGCATCTGGAAGCCTAATATTTTATTAGCACACACGGTAAGTAAAAGGAACGATTTTAGTGACTAGTCAAAAATTAATTAAGAAATACGTAATTTTGTTAAAAGGGAAGCCTAATATTTAATTAGCACACACGGTATATGTAAATTTGTTAACCTTACCAATTTCAGTGACTAGTCAAAAATTAATTAAGAAATATAACTAATTAAGAGGAGTTTTTATAGTTCTTTATGTGTCAAGAAAGAAGCAAAAGGATAGAAACACATCATACCACATTCTGCAGTGACCGTGGCTCTTTGCCGTCCGGAGGCTCCTTCCTCCTCTTGCTCATCTCACCTAAGTTTCAGCTAATAAGGCTACCACGTTAAGGCCAGTATATACCATGCACGTACACTCACTGAACCTCCTGCTTGCAAGGCAAGCTCAGGCTACAGCAGAAAGAAAAGAAAAAAAATGAATCTGAGTATGTGCACACTTCCGCTCGCCGGCTGCGTAGCCAAAGAGGACGAGAAGGCAGAAACAAATGCAAGCCAACCTCAAGCTAGGATCGAGAGACGACAGAGGAGTGACAGCAGGTAAGCACAGCTAGCAGTGGAACCAGAGGCAGCGTCTCTGATTTTGGTTTGGGTCTTTGGATGCGCCTTGTGAGAAGAGCGAGTTCACACACATTGACGCATGACATAACGAGAGATGAGGCGCATACCGACGGGAAATTTAAATATTAGCCATCCTCCCGAATGGCACTCCTTCAAATGCTAGTTTTAATTTTACAATTACATATTTGCCACATGAACAGTTCAAAGTGTATTATTTTTGTCACTTTTGATGATGTGGCACGCCAACTCACCCTGCCAGCGTGGGAAATGACCGTCTTGCCCCTGGCAACTCCCGCTCTCGCTCCTCTCTGCCAGGTGGTCCCCACCTGCCCCTCTCTCTCACCCGCCGACAGGTGGACCCCACATGTTGGGTCCATCCCCAACCTCCGGCCGGCCTCTTCTTCTCGAGAGCACACATCCATGGCCGGTGCCTTTGCACCTGCGCAGGGGAGAGGTGGGGCACCCGCGGCCCGCGGCAATGGCCGGCTTGCACAGGACAGTGCCCAAGTGGCACAGTCGGTGGCCTGCTCTGCTCTGCAGAGGCGACGCGCAGGGGAGGGAAAGGCAGGGTTCGAGCAGCGCGTGGCCCAGGGTGCCTCCAAGGGCGATGCGACCGGGTCTAATCGATGCGCATGGACTGGGCGCATCTGGCTACGAGAGGAATTGGACGGAAGTGGGATGGTTGAGGCGAATTTTGCTGGCAAATGGAGGAGCTCGGCGGCATGTCTGAAGAGGGAAAGGGAGAGATGGTGGGTGGCTTGACGCTCCTGGGCCTGGCTGCGTCGCGCTCGGTCGCCTACACTACCGCGGCCTCCCGAGCTCACACCGCTCACATGCCCCCGCCATGCATGCCGCCGTCGTCAAGAAGAGGACGGCTGAGGTGAGTCTCGCCGTGGAGCGGCCACTGCTCATGCGCGGTCTCTCGCCCGAGACATTGCTCATGACATGCTGCTGCTTGGGTCGCCGAGGATCAGGCACGACAGCCATAGATGGAAGAAAGGGAGAGAAGAGGCCGGCTGGATTGGAGGTTGGGGATGGACCCGACAGGTGGGGTCCACCTGTCGACGAGTGAGAGAGAGGGGCAGGTGGGGACCACCTGGCAGAGAGAGGGAGGAGATAGGGGGCAAGACGGTCATTTTCCACGCCTTCTCCAGACTAACAGGATGAGTTGGCGTACCACGTCGTCAAAAGTTACAAAAATGGCCCTATTATTTTTAACATTTTTCTAAAATAAATTTCAAATCTAACACCGTTGCTTTTTTATTTTTAAATCTAACACTTTTGGCCGCGCCAAAGTCTGTAGCGCGACCAAAACATGCTGTCGCGCCACATGCATCGGCGCGGCACGATCTGCCACGTCGGACAACGATTTCCACGTGGAAATCCTCGCCGCGCCACTACCGTTGGCGCAACAGCACTGTAGCACCACGCCATCCATACTGGCGTGGCGAGGCACAACGTTAGAAAAATTGTATATTTTCCATATGATCTCTGATGAAGATGATCTTTATATGAAAATTATAGCTCTCGACGAGATCTATAACTTTCTAGTTTTGAATTTTTTTTCATTTGAGGTCGTTAATATGATCAAAAGAATTAAACAAAGTTTCAGCAGCGTATTAATCGCGTACAAGCGCTTGTCGTCTTAGAAAAATCATATCATTCTTATATGGTGTCAAATGAAGATACTTTCTATATAAAAGTTATAGTCTTAGATGGGATCTACAAATTTATAGTTTTGAGTTTTTACATTTGAGATCATTAAGATGCTCAAGAAAAATAATATAAAGTTTCAGCATCATATTAATCACGTACATGCACTTGTCGTTTTGGACAAATCATATCTTTCTTATATGGTGTCAAATGAAGATATTTTCTATATGAAAATTATAGCTCTCGGTGGGATCTACAAATTTATAGTTTTTGGTTTTTGCATTTGAGATCATTAAGATGCTTAAAAAATAATAATATAAAGTTTCAGCATCGTATTAATCGCGTACAAGCGCTTGTCGTCTTGGAAAAATCATATCTTTCTTATATGGCGTCAAATTGAGATACTTTCTATATGAAAGTTATAGCCCTCAATGGGGCCTACAAATTTATAGAGTGTGTTTAGTTGGGTGGCCAACCCAAGTTTTGGCTCTCTGGAGCTAACTTTGGTTTGTTTGGTTGCCTGTAAAAGAGCCGGAGCCTGGCTTGGGCTGGCCAAAAGTACAGTTAGAGCCTGACTCAGGTTGAATGAACAAATCGGCGATTTAATCCTGGCCAGGCCCGAGCCAGCCGCGGGTGCTCGTTCCCCTCACCCCCCATCTCACTCGCGAGCTCACCTCCCATCTCCACCGATGCTCACCCTCCACACCGGCCCTCTGCTCAGCTGCGCTTGCCCTCCACGGCGGCCCGCCCCCGGCTCCTCACCGCTCGCCTCTACTGCTCCGCTCTCCTCTTCCTCGACAGAGATGGCCGTCGGAGGTCCCCACTGCCGGGAAACGCCTTGCCGAGCCTGCACTGGAGCACCTCATCCTAGAGGCCCTGCCGAAGCCCGAGCTCGTGACCCGGAGCACCTCGTCGCGGAGGCTCCGCCGGTGCTCCCACGTCTGGGCGCTGGGAGGAGGAGGCCACCTGCCGCAGGGCAAGCAGAGCAGCTCGAGCGCTCACCTCCGCGCTCACCCTCCGCGGCGGCCCTCTGCGCTCACCTCTGCGGCCTCCGTAGCCTCCTCCGCTCTGAGCGCCGCCGCGGCCTCTACCGCGCCGGCCACCAAGTCCGCCACCACCTTCGGCTACTTGGTGGTCGCGTCGGCGATGGAGATTAGCAGCACCAACACCAGCACCAGTGCCACCAAGGGCCTCGAGAACCCCATCCCCGCGAGCCCCTCGCCAACGACCACCACCTCCTCCCCCAGTGTCACGAACTCCACCGCGAGCCCTGAGCGTCGCCGCGGCCTCCACCGCAGGTAGGCGAGCGCCAATCCCGCAGGGAACCTGAGCACCAGAAGCAGCGCCACCAGCGGCGTCGTGGAAGATGACCGGCCGATGAGCATGCCCACACGTGTTTCATAAAATGTCTCAAAGGAGGTGAGCTCACCAGCTCAAGGAAGAGGTGACTGTATGCAAACCAAGCCAACCAACCAAACACGAACTCATCCTAGCCAGGCTCAGCAGTGGACGCAACCAAACAAACATGTCTTGGCTTGCTAGGGGTAGGCTTGGGCTAGCCAGGCTTAGTTTTGCTAGCCAGGCTTGTATAGGAAACGAACCAAACACACCCATAGTTTTGAGTTTTGCATTTGATGTCGTTATCTTCGGAGCGCGATGTGACTGATTACTAAACGAAAGTCGACTTGGGAATTCAAGTACTAAAAAAACGGATGAAGATGATTGATTTGTTAGGCGGATGGTAGATAGTTTAGTCATACACTATTACTATCTCACTACATTTTCGTCATCGCTTCGCATAAAAGTTTTATGCAAAGATGGTGAAAAAAAGTTAGGCAACAATAGATATCATTAATTGTAAAATTGGCGAGATCCAATAAACTTAGAAATTAAACTATGACCTTAACATATTCCTTTTATCGCTTAGTGTAACTGTATTCTCTCGTCATATTTTCTTGTACCTAAAAAAGGGAACTTTTCTCTTTAACTAATGGTCAAGCACGTGTGGCACGCACTAGAAAAGTTTTTTTTGAGGCCTTAAGCTCAAGTACATAATTATATACTGCTAAAACTTTATATTATTGTTTAGCATTTTAATGACCTCAAATGGAAAAATCAAACTATAAAGTTGCAGATCTTATCAAACTTTTAGGTGGTGAACTAGACTCAACTCTGCCCGGGAAGCTCAATAATTTATTTGATCTAAATTTCTTTGGGTAAAATTTGAACTGTGAACTCGAGCTTGTAACGTATCGCGGCAGTGTCGTGTGGGAAATTAACACTTGTTCAAGTTGGTTTTAAACATGCATAGTCATGTCGCATGCCGAAGATAACAACCTAAAATAAAAAACTTAAAACTATATATAAAGTTGTAGATCTCATCAAGAGCTACAACTTTTATGTAGAAAGTATCTCCATTTTACACCGTATAAAAAAGATATGATTTTTCCAAGACGACGAGTGCTTGTACGCGATTAATACGATGCTGAAACTTTATATTATTTTTTAAGCATCTTAAAGATCTCAAATATAAAAATCCAAAACTATAAATTTATAGACCCAATCGAGAGCTATAACTTTCATATAAAAAATATCTCCATTTAAGACCATATAAGAAAGATATGATTTTCCAAGATGACAAGTACTTGTATACTATTAATACGATGTTGAAACTTTATATTATTTTTTTTAGCATCTTAATGATCTCAAATGAAAACTCAAAACTATAAATTTGTAGATCCCACCGAAAGCTACATGTAGAAAGTATCTTCATTTGACACTATATACGAAAAATATGATTTTTCCAAGACGACAAGTGCATATACGCGATTAATATGATGCTGAAACTTTATATTATTTTTCTTGAGCATCTTAATGATCTTAAATGCAAAAACTTAAAACTATAAATTTGTAGATCCCATCTAGGACTACAACTTCATATAGAAAGTATTTCCATTTGACACCACATAAGAATGATATGATTTTTCCAAGACGACAAGCGCTTGTACGCAATTAATATACTGCTGAAACTTTATTTAATTTTTTAAGCATCTTAACGACCTCAAATAAAAAAAACATAAAACTAGAAAGTTGTAGATCTCATCGAGAGCTATAATTTTCATATAAAGATCATCTTCATCCGAGATCGTATGAAAAAGATACAATTTTTCTAAGGTTGTGCCTTGCCGCACCAGCCTAGATGGTGTGGTGCTACAGTACTACCGCACCAACGGCATTAGCGCGGCAAAGATTTTCACGTGAAAATCGCTGTCCTACGTGACAGATCGTGCCGCGCCGATGCATGTAGCGCGGCAGCGCCACGGACTTTGACGCGGCTAAAAGTGTTAGATTTAAAAATAAAAAAGCAACGGTGTTAGATTTGAAATTTGTTTTAAAAAAGGTTAAAAATAAAAGAAATTCTTCGTTAGATGGTTTCTAGCTAGCTGATTCTGACTGATACTGATTTGTTGTGAGAGAAAAACACTGCTAAATAGCTGTCTAATAAGATCTAGCGAACAGGTTGAATACGAAGGAGTGCCCTCGCAAGGATGGCAAGTATTCGGGTCGGCCTGATGCTTCGACAAGTGCGCAACAGCTTTGCCTTTGCTCACCCTGGGCGTTCGGGTTACCCGAATTTTTCGGTTCGGGTAATAAGAAATTCGGGTATTGAAAAACGTTACCCGATTTCAGCCCCGAAATACCACTACCCGAAATTTCGGGTACTCGATAATTCGGGTTCGGGTTCGGGTATTCCTGAACTATCCGATATTCAGAAAAAACAACATATGTCGGGGGCTCGGTCGCGTTTGGTAGGGTTCAGATGGGGGCGTAGGGGGATTTGGGGAGTGGGATCGTGGTGATCTGGGGGTCGCTGCCGCTGCCGCTCGCCTGCTCGGTCTCAGCTAGAGCCTGGAGTTGGTTGTGTTGCTGGGCTGTGTGCCTGTGTAAGCTCCTGCGTAGTTGATGAGCTTTGAAAAGATCGGGTAAACCAAACTAATTTCGGGTACCTGGAATCACTATCCGAAGTAGCAATTGGGTAATTCGGGTCCGGGTAGTTCAGATTTAGGTTCAGATAGTTCGGGTTCAAATATTGGATAACGGGTAATTTGCCCAGGTGAGCCTTTGCTTTGGTTTCCCTCCACGCCACCATAGCACCAATCCAACTGTGAAACCTCTCCGCATCGAATCTTTTCCCTCCACGCCACCATAGCAGCTTTGCCTTTGCCTTTTTTTAGTTCTAAAATATTTTGTGAAATAACAGTATATTTCCGTCACATCAAATCTTTAACATATGTATGGAGCATTAACTATAAATAAAAAATAAAACTAATTACACAGTTTAAACAAAATTCACGAGACGAATCTTTTAAACCTAATTAGACTATGATTAGACACTAATTACCAAATAACAACGAAAATACTATCGTAGTATTTCGTAAAATATTTCGAGAACTAAACGGACCCCAAGATTCCAACCGTGAAACCTCTCTGCATCTATGGATGAAAACAGGATGGGAAATTCCCGTACCGACCGACACCGTATACCGCATTAACCGACCGCATACCGTTTTTGCAGGAAAAACAGGAAACGGGAAACCGACACCGTATTTTAGGCAGGAACGGGAACGGAATCGGTTAAGGGATTTTCCCGACCGTATTCACGGTTCCTGTATTTAGGCAGGAAAATTCCCGACGATATTCCCGTATTCCCGCGCCGGCCCACTGAATGTCTGAATCACTGATTGATGCAGCCCAGCCCACTCCCGTCCGCTGGTGGCCGGCCCACTGAATGTCCGTATTTGGACTTGTGAATTGAAAACTACTTGTGTTACTGTTGTGGGCTTGTGGCTGCTGGCTGGAGACTTGTGGTTGACTGGTTGTGGGCTTGTGGCCGCTTGTTGTTGCTTGTTGGCTTGCCTGTTCACATGCACTATTTTTTTTTAATTTGAACTGTTGCTTGTTGGCTTACTGTGAATTGTGAACTATTGTTTTTTGCCTGTTAGCTTGCTGTTGCATATGGTTGCTATTGTTGCATCGAGCTCATTGTTTTAAGTGGTTACATATATTGATGTTCCCGTTTTGTGTTACCGCTTCCCGATCGTAATCGAGACGTTCCCGTTCGAAATATTTCGTTCCCGATATCCCGTAATACCGGTTTCGTTTTCCCGTCCGGCCTTCCCGTTCCCGTTTCCGTTCCCGGCAAAAAAATATAGAAGCGGGAATGGTTAAGACATTTTCCCTACCGTTCCCGACCGTTTTCATCCCTATCTGCATCGGCTGGTTTTGGAGGCCAGCCAAGTCGTCAAATCACATCAATCCATGGCTTTGGCGTGTGGTGTGAGGCCTGTCCGACGTATGCAGCGGCCTCGTCACCACGCATGCACACTTCAGTCCTGTCAGCAGCCAAACAGCCGAAAACAAACGCCGTTTCTGCACTACTCCCTCCGTCCCATAAAAAGAGTCATTCTCGCTTCCCAAAAAGTCAACAGCTTTTAACTCTGACCAAATATACTTAACAAAATATTAATATTTATGGTACATAATTAGTATCATTAGGTAGATCTTTGAATATACTTTCATAATAAACTTATTTAAAGATATAAATGTTGCACGCATTTTCTACAAACGTAGTCAAAGTTGAGAAAGTTTGACCAGCACGCTTCCCATAACGACTCTTTTTATGGGACGGAGTAGTATAGGATAAGGACGAAGGACAACCAGTGGTCAGCTCAGCCTTCATTTCAAGGCCTGCATTCAAAGCTACAAAACGACCATGGGTGTGTTCACTTCGCGAAAAGTAGCTGAAAACTTACTGTAGCATCTTTCATTGTTATTTGGCAAAATTTGTCCAATTATAGACTAACTAGGCTCAAAAGATTCATCCCGACATTTACAGACAAACTATGCAATTAGTTATCTTTTTTACCTATATTTAATGCTTCATGCATGCGTCGAAAGATTTGATGTGATGGGTGGAAGAGGAAATATTTTAGGTTGGGTGGGGGAAGTGAACAAGGCCCATCTTAAGCTCATTACTCTATGCGGAGCCTTATGACATGCATGTTCTGCTCATTGAAGTCTCAGTGGAGGGAACAGTAAACCCTAACCGAACGGATTGACACGAACAAACAAGAAAGGTGGGGGTGGGGAGTGGAGTACTTACCGGATTGCTCGGATCTGACTCCGTATGCGACGAAGGGACTGGATCCGCGGGGCAATACGGCGACGACGGCGCGGCGGACGTGGTATGGTAGAAACAAACCGAATCCGGCCAGCCGAGCCAGGTGGATGGCGCCGTCCGTCACCAGGGGCAGCAGGTTGGGCTGGGGATAAGGACGGTGGGTGGTCGGCGGCGAAGCGGGAGTGTGGGTGCGGGCGAAGAAGTAGCCGCGGCGGCGGCGGGAGCAACAGCGGGGAACGGCGCAACGACCGCGTGAGCGAATGGAAGAGGGAGAGTGAGGAGGGCGCGAGCTGATTCTTCAGACCAGCCGAACGGCTAGAAGAGGCCTGCTGCACGTCTGGGCCCCAAGGCCCATCAGCACCAGCCGAATCTAGCCGGGAAAAAGACCAGCTGAACGGGCCCTCTGTTTGACAACCAACCACTCGTGTCATGAATCTATGCGACCAGTCGTTGGGCATTGTCCTGAATGAATTCCAAGAAGTTAGTAGCTGAGTACGAATTTTCCAAAACAATCATACGAGTCGGAGCCCTCTCTATCATATCATTCATTCTTGCTGCATTAGGGACGATCTTTTCGCTAAGCCTGCTTTCGAATGTTGGACCAAAAGCCATGCGGTTCAAGTCTGCCGCCGAAGAGTCGATGAGGATGGTGACGGGACGAGCTCAGTGTTGTTCTGCTATTTTGGGTTTCGGGGAGACCGAATTTTTTGTTTTTTTTGCCTTTTTTTTTGAAAGATTTACATAAATCTGCCCCTGGAGATATCCTTTCAAAATCTAGACCCTCAGCTCGGCGCCAATTACCGCCATAATCTTTGGCGACAAGGTCGTTGGCTGACGTAGGCGTCGACACAGATGTGGCGGTGATGTGGCAATCATCATGGCGCCAATGACCTTGGCGCCGAGCATGGCGCCAATAACCTTGGCGCCGAGCATGGCACTAGGATCATTGGCGCCCAACTTGGCGCCAAGATCTATGGCGTCGTGGTGGTGTTTTAACCTAGCACCCACCCTTCCTTCCCGAGGCTTCTTCTTTTTCTTCCTCCTTCCTCTCGGGTTCTTTCTCTCCCCACTTCATCCTACCTCACGAATCGGCATATTGGACCGTGAAAACTTAGATTTGACCCGTAGATCTTCGAGAGCAAGGTATCCTCTCTCCCCCTCTAGTTTTTTTCATTGATTTGGTATATATTAGTCGTATTTTTCAACCTATGAATCGTCATTACTTAGGGTTTCCTGCACTTTTTAATATTTGTATGTATTATACAACCGTAGGATGCCAAAGCGTGGAAAAGCTAGCAAACCAAGATAACATCAGGGCCTCTTGCGATATTATGCGTTCATTGTTGTGCATCTAATGGGAAACCCTAGGTTTAGGGTTTAATGTTCTCGGCAAGCTGCCGAGTACACCAACGATGGTGCAAAGGTGCATACCCCTCTATCTACTCTCGCACGACATTAAGTATGCCTTGGTGCCTATCAGATATAACGCCAACCTCCCTACCAGGCTCAATCACATGTATCCAGACTAGCCTCAAGAACCATCCTCAACTGTCATTGTTCTCCTTCTCAACCAAAGCTAATGCCAAAGGAACCAACTTGTTCGCGTCACAGGATATGGCTATAAGAAGTGTGCCCTGGTATTTGCCAATCAAGAACGTACCATCAATGGAGAAGATGGGACGACAGTGCCTAAAGGCCTCAACAAACTGAGGAAGCACCAGAAAGCACGGAAGAATATCTGCCTCCCATCCTTCCATGCATTAGGTTTTGGGATGTACTCATAATGCATGCCTGGATTCATCGCTTTGATTGCATTGAAAAGTACTGGCAGCTGCTCATACCCATCCTCCCAGTCCCCACATATCATCTTCTACGCTCGTTGCTCAGCCCTCCAAGCTTTACCATAAGTTATCACATAACCTCCATACAACGCCTCAACGGTCTTGATAATTGTCCTAACCTTCATGTTGGGTTCTCCCTGCAATATTCCCATCAACCGCTTGGCAATGAGGGTAGATGTCAACTGCCGATGCTTCAGTGTGAGCACGAGGTCAGCACAATTGTGTGGTCTAACAACTTTTGTGATCTTCCACTTTCCGGTGACCTTTTGCTTCCTTGTCGCACACAACTGTGTAAGGGCACTCAGCATATGAATGCAAGACCTTGTAAGGTCTCTTTCGTATCACTACAAACGCCTGGAACCACCTCTTTAATGCAAGGAGGTCCTTGAATACCCTACCCTTCTCAATTACCATGTTAGGGCCGGCCTCAGGAGCTTCTAGCAGCTCATCATCACGTCCTTCTGCACACGTCTGATCGGAATAAGCAAGATCATTGAACTTGTGAACTCTTGGATCACAGCGGCTGGGAAAGATACGTCTCAACATCTCAACGTC
The DNA here is from genome assembly GCA_038087645.1 of Saccharum hybrid cultivar R570. Lineage (NCBI taxonomy): Eukaryota > Viridiplantae > Streptophyta > Magnoliopsida > Poales > Poaceae > Saccharum > Saccharum hybrid cultivar. The sequence continues at coordinate 2,820,554 of JAQSUU010000425.1, forward strand.
ACTCTCCGTCAGCTCTCCAATAGGACGATCATCATCAGAATCAAGAGCCCTTGCCATCTCATATGGCTTGGAATCATTCATAATTTCAATACTATTGGAGCCACGGGATCCATCTCCATAGTGCACTTACGCAGCAACAGGGGGCACATCCACATTGTTAGGAATGTCTCCTGCAACGTAAGTAGAAATATGAGGAAAGAATAAGAAAAATGGATGTAAGGAAGGGGGGTAAGCTCCCAATAACAATGCGGATAAGACACTTACTCGAATGATTATGTGTTAAAAGGATCTCATGAGGAGGATCTGCCACAACATCTCAGTCCAACAAGTATCTCTGTTGACGGTAGTTAACATACATCAAGAACCGTCAATTTACCTTGCATAAATGGTGAAAATGGATCAATATCATAGACTAGGAGGTTATTGCTGACAAATTCCATGAGTTTTGGTGAATTTCTATTTTCAGCAGGATTTAATCAGAAAACCAGCAAGGAGGATCAAAATGTCAAATAAAATTAAATTTAACCGTGACGAAAACTATTCTAGAAGACTCCAGAGGACTCCGGGAGGCAACCCCCCGAGGTAGAGCTCGAGAGGCCGCCAGGTGGGACTAGTCGGCCCCACCCAGGTGCCATCTGGCCCCGAATGGTGGGCCCCGCTTGTCAGCTTCTGGAATGTTCCTCCACCACCTCCCTAGACTGCATCTACATCGTTCCTTAAGTCGGTTTGATCCAAGGGTTCGTGTTACACCCCTAGGCTATATATATAGGCCTGCACCCCCTGGAGGAAAGCCAAGTCTAGATCCTAAGAGCTGAAAGGCTAGAAACCCTAATTCATATTTTCACCAGGATCTAGGGCCAGCAATCAAGAGAAGATTAGTTCTCCATAGGATCTAATCTTGTATTAGAGATAGAGAGATAGAGTGAGAGAGTAGAGTTTTAGAGGAGTTTCGGCCTATCGGTGCTCTCTCTACAGTTGTATTCTGGTAGAATCAAGTTCTACTAGAACTTGCTTCTGTGATTTCTCTGGTAATCGACTTCTGATTCAAGTATGCATCTTGTTCATATTGTTCTTCAAGTCTACGACTCTCTTTTGAGTGCTTTGATCTTGGTGGCTCTAGATTAAAGTAGTATTTGTAGTGTAAGTGTGGTGCTTAGACTAGGGTTACTCGTAAATGCACCCACATTTTTCGGATTGGTGCTAGCTCGCGAAGGTGACTTTTATAGCTTCGTTGAATCCTGTGTAGTTCACCTCCCGTTAATAGGACTAGCAGGAATTTGATCGCTTTTAGAAAAGAAACTCTGAATTTGTTCCTTATTAGACATCTTCCACAATAGAACAATAGAAGGCAAAGCTTACTGAGATCGAAACTAGACATATCTCAGTAGTCTCCCTTATATTCCTATTTTCTGACCTTGATTGTGAAGTTGGGTTAAGACTAAGACTTAGTTATTCTCACTAACTGTTCCTTTGGGTTCGATATTAAAACTGGGTTATTCTCGGTGAAGTGCTACAACGGTATAATATCTGTGCCCTTGCAGATATATATTCTCTCTATGTGCATTTAACGTATACCAACAATCTCCAACTACCTCATTGGGGACAGATTGTGTATCGGGAACTGTAGGTGCAACATCCACATCCATATCAGGTTCCGGGACGGGAGGGTCAAAGTGTGCCTGCTGACCCATTTATGGGGAAAACCCATGAGGAATGCGATCAAGTACCAGCTGACGCACAAACACATCCAAACTTTGGAACTGGCTCGTCATAGCAGATCTCACATAGTTCTCCCTTTGATTCGTACAGCCAATTGGGATCATCTTCCTTAGAATGCTGGGAGAGGAACCTAGGTGAAGTACACCCTCAACTATGATGCCATCATCATCATCAGCTCCATGGCAATGTAGCTTCTCCCGAGCCCTTGCAACCAACTCACTAAATGAAGGCTTCTCGTTGAAGCACACAAGCACGTTTTGTATGTCAACAAACTCAACATATCCATAGCGATCTCTTTCCACGGTGCCTCCATGATATATGCTCACTAGGTTGTCCATCTAGTAGTTCAAACAAAAATTGAAATACAGTTCGTTTAGTCTAAAGTAGCTGCTATATAGTACCTCTCTAATACATACTAACCACCTACACCCTACGTATATAAATACAATCTATTAACTACATAGCTAAATCCTACCTAAATAACTATGTCACTAGCTATCTAACTATATTTATCTATCTATATTTATCTCACTAACTAAATCAACTAGCCATCTAATAACTATATCTATGTACACTAGCTATCTAACTATATTTATCTAACTATATCTATCTCACTAACTAAGTCAACTACCTACATCATCAAATTTACTAGAAACTACCAAATAATCAAAGTAGCACTACAATTCAAGCTAACTCAGTACCTACATTGTATATTCAAAAATTTTACCTGTCCAAATCAAAGCACGCGACGTTGGAGGCGAATAGAGCTCTGGCAGTTGTTGTGGCCTTGCAGCAGGACACTAGCCCCTCCCCTGCGAACGAGGAGGGGCAGGTTCGTGGACGCCGGAGCAGGGGCCAAGGTCGTGGCCGGGCGGAGATGGCTATTGCTACTGCTTTCGTTGAGAAATAAAGTACACAGAGAAATCAGTCACTCTTAATTTATCTATATGTATATATTATAAATACTAATATATAGGATACCTAATCTTATAGATACTATTAGATTATTAGTCATGTTGTGTACTGTATAAAAAACTTATTTTAAAATATAGATATTAATATTATTTTTATAAATCTAGTTAAATTTAAATTTTGATTGATTCCTGTAACAGAACCGACCAATTATACGAGATTAAGTAAGAAAATCATCCAACGAGCAGACGATTTAACAAACTTAAGCCCGTATAACCCGGTAGTCTGTGAAATCACGACGGATTTCAAACCAACTTACATACCAGCCAAGATCATAATAAGTTCAGCGGTCACCATCACAAGTTACATAAAAGTTCGCATCGCAAATACATTGGAGTTTAAACATAGTTATTACAAACCAGTTTCGAATAAAAGTAGCGGAAGCATTTAGTTCAAATCACACACTCACACAGAGTTCAAAATAAAGTGCCAGCTCAGGATCATCTTTCCACAAAAGCATCAGACGAGACGTAGTGAATGACTATTGCCCATGGTCCTAAGCTTCTCCCATCGCAGGATAAAGGCAGTTGATACAGTAGCCGTAATATATCTGCCCATCTGCAACAAGTGGGAACAAAGCCCTGAGTACGAGAAGATACTCAGCTAGACTTATCCGACAGAACCGAAAATAAAAGACACCAAGGATCATGACAGGCTTTATGATAGGGTAGCTGACTCATTTGCAAAAGGCATTTTTAGCATTTTAAAGAATCTTTTCCAGAAGCTTCGCATCAAGTTAACTCTTTATTAACCTGTCAACTACATTTGCACCTGTACTAGAGTAACATGTAATTAAACAGGTAAGGTTGACCAATGATCATTAACAACTTCTATCATGTCATATTCCATATAACTGTCCAAGTGTTCCATCAAAATTACTACGATGAAGTCACTCAAGTCAAGTGTTCACTATCCAGTGAACGATGCCGATTCGAATCGATTATTAACCAGCTGGTAATTTATTCCTCACACAAACCTCACTCACCCGCTAAAGTGAGGTACTGGTCACCGAGTCAACCATTCAGGTAAAGTCTCGAGCTTGCCAGGAACCACATGTACCCGGGGGCCGTCCGACTACTCTTTGGCCTTATCATCGCGCCCCCGTATCCTACCACTACTGCTTCGGTACAGTGCGTTGCGGGCAATCCACTCGGCCCGAATAATCTCCCAGCTTCGCGGTCGAAAGGTACATTATTCGGCCAGCTAAATGTAAGGCATGCGTTCAACATGACTCGAGGCCCAACAACGGTCGGTCCTTAATCGACACAGACGGAAAACACTACAGTCCGAAACCCTGTAAGTTTCCGTCCGGTCTTAATTTTACATTAACACTTAGTTATTTTACGAAGACATACTTACTCAAGCAGATCCAGGTAACCACCTATAGCTCGCAGGTGACAGGAAATCACCCGACTTCTATCGGTCTAAGCAAGCTAAGCAAATACTTGACTGCGAATACCAAGGTAACAAGGATAGGGTAGAACAGAGTAAACAAGGTATAATGCAGCAACGGTTGCAAACAACTCCTAAACGTAATGCATCAGTTAAAGTAAAGCAATAATAAAATATTTGCAAACCGAGGAGAAAATGCTCCAGGGCTTGCCTCTTTCGAACGAGCTTGGGCGGTGGTCGGGACACTCTGGAAGATCCTCACCAACCTCCTCGTCGGCTTCGGGCACCTCCTACTCCTGCACCTCGGGTTGCTCTTCTGGCTCCTCGGGAACTGCTACCGGAGTTACTTCTTGCGATCCTGTATGATGCAAACGTATAAGTGCTCATGCCTAGGTGCATTGTAGAGATGACATGTAATGATCATGATGAATAAAATGTAGATGAATAGGTTTTACTTTATTACATAAAGTAGGAATACAACTCTTCTACAAGGTAGTCAACATCATCCAAGAACATATACTACAAGCACATGTCAACTACTGCATTCTCTTCTTCTACTACTACTAAGCTAAGTCAACACATCTTATTAAATGCTTCAAAGATACACCAAAGTAAACCTTATTAACTAGTCATGCATTAACAAGGTTAATTAAACCCTAATTGCAACTAGGTTTGAACAGCAACACCTATTTTGGTAGCATAGAAAAATCTGAGAAAATTACAATAGCTTACTATCATCTAATCTAGCATGCCACAAAAATTTCATTGCATTTGTATTAATAGAACTGCCTACACAAAAATAACAAGCTAGGGCCTAAAAATGAGCATAAAAATACTTTATACTATGAAAAGTATCAAACAATAGATTTAACATTTTTCCTACATTCTACACAATAAACAATCACTATAGAAAAATTATTACATACATGTTTTATTCATATTTTTCTCTTATAAAAAATAGCAATTATTAACAATAATTAGCACTTGTACTACACATCAAAATTTTTCTATAGAATATGCATGGAACATATTTTTCCTAGAAAGTACATCACAAAAGAAAATTATTGCAAGTGGAACCATATTTTTCTGAGCTTTCTATGATTTATTACATATTTATCAAGAAAACAACAATTTCAGTGATTAAATAAAAACCCTACAGAAAAGTATTTCAAACTTGACATGCAATATTTTTCCCAAGTAGATCTGATGATAAGGAACCTGGCAAAATTTATTTCAACAGATTTGAAGCAAATTTGAGTATCCAAACATTTTCCAAACCATTTCTATTTTTAAATAATAAAGAAAAATTTGAAAACGAATCCTCCTATTGCTACTGGGCCGGCCCGCGGGAATCAGCTGGCCCACTGCCACACTTGGCCCGCGCGGCCCGAGAGAAGGGAAGGGGAGGCGGCCTGGCAGGGCGTCGGCCCATGGCCTCATTGGCCCAGCTTCGGCCGAGGCGAAGGCCACGCCGGCGCTGTGACGCCGTGGTGGAGCGGCTCGGCCACGAGGCCGGCGGCCATCTCCGGTCGTGCCAGGGCAAGCTAGAGAGAGCATGCGGTGCGCGAGAAGCTGGCGAAGGCGGGAAGGTAGCTAGGCAGGGTGGAGAAGAGGAGGAAGGTGCCTTCCACGGCGGCCGAGCACGGCGGCACCATGGCCGACGGTGGCGAGGCTCTAGAAGGCACTACCTTGGCTCAATTAGTCGGCACAAGCGCGAGCACCATGTGCCGGAGAGCGAGGCGGAATCATTAGGGCGCGATGGCTGGCCGAGGTGGAGGAGACGCGGCGGATTTTGCCGGCGGGTGCGGTGGCGCGGCGAGGGGAGAGTGAGTGAGCTCGGCGCTGGCGGAGAGGAAAGGCAGCGCGGGAGTGCGAAAGGGGGGGGGCGCAGCGGGGGCAGCAGATGAAGGCGGGCGCATGGGCGCAGGCGCAGGCCGGTTGCAACGCGCGGCGGCGTCGACGGCACATGGCCGCCACGCGGCGGGCTTGCTCTGGCGCTGGTCGGGACGCGGCGCGCGGGAACGGCGCGGCGCAGCGCGGAGGTAGGCCAGGCGCGCGAGGTGGGCTAGGCCGGACGCGGGGCGGGCGAGCGGCAGGCGCGGTGGCAGGCCGAGCCGGCTTCGGCCGTGGGCCGCGAAGCGAGGCGGCGCCCGTTAAGGCCGAAAAACCCTTTTCCTTTATAAATAAATTTCCAGATTTTTCTAAATTGATTTCAAATTCAAAATTTTAAGATGAAAAAGGCATTTTCACAAGTTGTCCCCAAAACAAAAGTTATTCAAAAATTAATTCTCTACAACTTTCATTAAGGACACTTTTCAAAATTCTAAACAGATTTTGAATTAGTGATTTAAAGTCCAATTTTAAATAAAAACTCATTTTTCTGAAATATTTTTAAAAGCAAAATTTGGGGAGATTTTGAATACAAAAATTGCTCCAAAAATCATGCTAATTAATTCTAAGCCATTTAAAGTTATAGCCAAACAAGTTTTACCACTCTTAGCTAGCAATTGCAATATTTTAGGGTTCAAACATATGTTTTTTTTTCACAATTTAATTAATTTCAACTTATATTGCATGTGATGATGAACATACATGAAATGCTAATGATCATGCTTTAGGATGTGAATGCATGCTTAACACCCAGGGGTGTTACAATTCCTCAAAATACGAGACGTATACTTATTTCAAATGAAAAGAATATGTGTCGGGATGTACATTTTTTTCCCAAAAATTTTTCCTTCTCAGCCGGCACATCCTCATCGAGTGTAACATTACAAAGGACGTTTGATTAATTATGTTAATATTTGTATTTGGCATGGTTAGGACCCGATTGGATGTTCCCGTGTTTATGTATGAAAATTAAACTAATTCTTATGAAATTTCTATATTATTTCCTTGAAATTTTTCTGCATTTCTAAATCTAAATCTGAAGCTGCCAAGCAAGTGGAACACAATAGCCTTGTTCCGGAAGATCTTTGCACGGAGTCATTACTCTGGAGTTTCTCATCTTTTGGTGGTCGTCAGCGTTAGTTAGCTTGGTGGCAAATCGTGTTAAGCAAGAAGATTGTAAAAAATGTGGTTATGTGTATATAGTTTAAAAATTAAAATAAAAGAAGCCTTGCAATATAATTTTTAAAGGTACTAGCTATTAGGTGGCCGTCAACTTTAAATTGCACATAGTCAGCGGGACACCTATAGACAATTAAAATGGCCAACACCACATGTAATACTTATAAAAATATATTTCATAATTAATCTAATAATATTTATTGTCATCATAAAGTTCAGTATTTTTTTAATATATTCAACCAAATTTAAGATCAATTGACTTGTCGAAAATATGATCTACATTCTTTTTTTAGACGGAGGGAGAATATTTTTAATTTAAATGATGTCTTAAATGATCATAAAGTTCAGGGCACATTCTTAATTGTAATCTCTTTAGTACAGCTGTAAATTACATGTTCCAAAGTTTCAATTATGACTTAAATGATCTTGAATCAGTTTTTATTAGAGCTAATTTATGTAATATGGACACATGATGTCTAAACAGTTTTTATTTGGTAATTATTTATTGTAGAGGCCATGTTGTAAGCAAAATTAGTCTATTACATATAATATTTCTTGGTTATGGACCTTACATAAGACTAGTCTCGGTGAGAGTTTCATGTCCTACTTTCTAAGATTCTCATGTATTGGAAACAATACAACAAGTTTCATTCCCGTGAAACTCATTTCATCCCATAAAATTTTTAACGTCTTTTTTATCTGTATTATGCTATGTCAACTTATTTATTGCTGGCCTAAGGAGTTGTATTTCGTGTGGAATAATTTGAACTCAAGAATTTTCTCTCTCCATTCCTGATTCGATCTTCAAAAATGAAGTTCTTGAATTTTGTGTATATGAGTGCACCATTCCACAGTTTATATATACAACTGCAGCGCCATTCCTGATTCCTGAGGACTAGAAAGCAGCTGCAATTTAGTTAACTTTTTTTTTGGTCTAAGAAATTAAACGTTCATCAGGAACTTGAAAATCAGTTGCAAAAATGTATAGAGACATCAAGTGATCAAAATTTTCAAGCAGTTCAGGCCGATTCATAGAACATGCTGCCAAGTCATACACGCAGCGACACAGCAAAACAGTTGAACAAATGAATTTGAGAATCAGATCATACATGTGCTGCTATATATATATATATATATATATATATATATATATATATATATATATATATATATATATATATATACACACACACACTACCATATAGCTGGCTACAGAATAACTTATTCTGTAGCCACTTTGAGTTACGATAATTGCTATGCTAATTTATGAGATTATAGTAACTCCTTACTATGTGATTTACTATACATTATGGTAAATATCCCCGTGTGTTATAGTAATTCAACTATCGTAAATATATACTGATATTGTCGTAAATTAGTATATAAAATTATCGTAAATAGAGGTGGCTACAAAATAATTTATTTTGTAGCTAGCTACAGAGTATACTCTCCCTATATATATATATATATATATATATATATATATATATATATATATATATATATAAAACACACAATGCATCATCATATAGAATACCAGGTACAATAACTGGCCATTAAGGTCCAAATTAGCATATACTATATATATAGTTAGGCATACCCAAAAGACAAGTTCTTGCATAACCAGCCATTAATGTCCAAATTAGCAAATGCATATATGATTATGCACATCCAAAGTCCTAGCCTTTTAATTAGTTATATCCAAATATAAATATCATTTGTTCTGAATTATCGCTAGCCAAAAATAGATAATTTGAAGAGTAAATTTTACTTAAAAAGTGACACCAGATATAAAAAGTGTTTTTTTTACTTAAACGGCTTTTCAGATGATAATTTAAAGAGTGATTTAAAAAAAACTGTTTGACATGTTCTAACTGCGTCGTCGGAGTTAGCACAGCAATGTGGCGACATAGGTAAATAGAAAATTCAAATACGATTCTTTGCTTCTTTCCGAAAAGGAAAAAAAAGATGCGCATGTGACGTCTTTTCGTTGCCTAACTTTGTACAGTATACTTGCTAGTAGACGATTCTTTGCTTCTTTCCGAAAAGGAAAAAAAGATGCGCATCTGAACTGTAACGTGTTTTCGTTGCCTAACTTTGTACAGTACTTGCTAGTAGAAAAATGATTTTATGGAAGTGCTCACCCCTAAAAAAGGAAACAAAAATATGAGGAGTCAGATAATCTAAAGTTTAATTAAATGTATATAAACATGTCCTAATATTTATCATAGGAATACGCATTATTAAATTAATTTCGAAATAGATTATCATAATAAACACACGTAAAATATAGTAAATCTAGTAAATACTGAGATTTTTTTGTACTCTTGACAAAACAAGATTTGCGTTGTTTTTAGTATATACGGAGATATATAAACAGGCCCCCGGCCGCCACCTTTCCCTTCCCATTGGTATCGCTCGCTCGCCACTCCTCCACCTCTACCACCAAGATGATGTACCCGAGCGACCTCATGGGAGGGCTGGACCGCCTGAGGCAGCAGGCGGCGAGAGCCGCGGCCTCGCTCGCCAAGCCGGCGGCGGGCGCCGCAGTGGCGGGTCTAGGCTCGGTAACGCGTCACGCCGCGGGCATGGTCTCCACCCGCGAGGGCGCCGTGAAGACCGCGGCGGCGGTCGTCGGGGGCGCCGTCGGCGCCTACTTCCTGTGGCCCACGGCCGCCTTCGTCCCGGTCGCCGCCGCCACCATGAAGGCGCCGGGCGCCGCCGGGTTCCTCATCTCCCGTGCCGCGTTCGTCGCCAACCCCCAGCTCTACTTCCAGATCCTCCGCACCGCTGGTGCCGCCGCGGCTGCCGCGGCCTTCGCCGTGTAGTGGATGACAGGAAGGATGAGTGAAGCCAGCCCTCCCTGTTATGCGTCTATATACTAGTATATGTTGTGATTTCGTGATCATGGTCGGTCAGGTCTGTAGAGTGTAGTGCATGGACCTATGTATGCATGTGTCCACTGCTGCTACGAATCTACAAATCTCTAGTAGTAGCACTTGTTTGAGCGTTCAGGTGATGGAGTGCTGTGGTGTGTTAGCAGGATGGATGTGTCTGCTACCTGCTTGCTGTGAATACTGAATAAGCTTTGTATTGGTTACTACATACTGTACTCCTGATTCTCACTGAATGCTGGATCAGGCTTTGTTGTGTTCTAGTTCTAGTATGCGTGCCGCCGTGCCGGATCGGAAGCGGCTTCGATCGTCTACGATTTGCTTGTCCTCATCGCCAGCTTGTTCTTCTAACGATAGTCCATGTACACGTACAGTTTTACGTATACTCCTCAAACAAATCCGAACCGAAGCATCGCCTGTCCATGGCCGTCCGACTCCAATCCGTGACGGAGGAGGAAGAACTGCACCAGCTCGGATGTGAAGCTGGACGATCTCGACTTGGCAGCAGCAGATTGTAGACTGTGTTCATCTTCTCGCGGTTAGATTCTACAAGTACAATAGGGATCGCGCCGTCGTCTTCATCGCCGTTTGCAGGGAGCTTAACTGCTTCCCGTGCCTTGGAACTTGCCGCCGCCATGGACATGGAGTCGTCGGCCGGGGGCTTGGACGGTGGCCGCTCGTGCGAATAACCCGTCGGGTTGAGGGTGCTGGTGCTCTCTCACCAGTCACCACACCACACTGTTGCGTTGCGCCTCTCAAGTCGTCAAGCATCTCTGGCTTCCCCGTGTCGTATGGTTTGGGTTTGGCAGCGCGCCGTGAGGACGGAAGCAGCGGTGGGCCCCACAACCGTAGCTTTTACGTGGGCCCTCTCGCCTTTCTCACCGGCCACGGGCCCGCGCCACGGCGGTCAAGATGATTATTAGCGCCGGCCGGCGCGAGTGTCCAACCGACCGTGAACACGTCCTTGATTTTCACCGCAGTTTCGGGGGCACACGAGCCGATCGACGGACCCTGCCACTGTTTCCAACGGCCAGTAGGGCCCGCGTATACTACGAAAATGCGGCGAAAATTTTCGTCACAAAAAAGCGGGTTTCAATCAACTGGCGTTGAAAATGCCAGTATCGTGCAAATGTTTTCTACAGTAGTGTAGCGCACTGGAATATTTTCTTGTGGCCGCTCTTAACGGATTGCCAGTGATTCAGGCCTTGTTTAGTACCTCCTAAAGTTTACTACTCTGTCACATCAGATGTTTGAATACATGTCTGGAGTATTAAATATAGATTAAAAAATAATTAATTGTACAGATTGCGACTAATTTGTGAGACGAATTTTTTAAGCCTAATAAGTCCATGATTTGACAATGCAGTACTACAGTAAGCGTGTGCTAATGACGGATTAACTAGGCTTAATAAATTCGTCTCGCGGATTACTGAGGACTTCTGTAATTTGTTTTATTATTACTATCCAAACACTTCCATGTGACACCTAATGTGACATCCATAAACTTTACTCCCTTGATTTAAACACCACTTTAGTACATCTTTGATGTAAACAATTTACATGAGTTTTGGGTTGCGCGGTATGTTTGCTAAATAAAATTCACTATGCTTAATAGTCTTTCAAATACACAGGAATATATGTGTACCCAACCCAACCCAACTGATAAAATCTTAGTAGGTTGCCTCCTCTGCGGGGCCGCCACTGCTGCTAGGTAGTAGAGAAGCGGCCTGCTACGGAGGAGTGGGCTGGACCTCTTCCACGAGTACTTGGACCGGGCCGTGGGACATGCATGGGCCTCTGATACGATGGGCTCAAGCCTCAGAGACGTGGGTGTGGTTTAGCAACCGTGGTGCCTTCCCTAGCCAGAACCTTCTCATCCCTTCGCTTTCCCTTGCTACAGTTCCAGCAGGGCAAACCGCAGGCGATTTCCATTCCGGCGGCCAAATCGACGGTTTCTTCTCGCCTCCGGCGGCCGCGCCGGCACTCGAGGTTGGGAGAAACTTCGATTTGGCTATCCGATCACTACCAGAGAATAGACTTTTCGTCGATATCTAAAATGGGTATTAGTCTTGGCAAAATTTATGTCCGAGACAAAAAAAAAACGACTTTAGTCCCGGTTCGTACCCTGCTCAACGGCCGGACCACTTTTAGTCCCGGTTCGTAACACCAACCGGGACTAAATGGTGACCTGGTGTTACGAACCGGGACTAAAGGTCTCCGACCCGGGACTAAAGGTCCCCATGAGTCAAATCAAAAGGAAGATCGCAAAGGACTTTGTCACATGTTGTGTTCAGTTGAGTTGGTAAGGAAACCACGCACCACAAGAGAGTCCCATAGAATTTCATTTATTTTTTTCACCCAAGGACGGGCTTTAGTCCCGGTTATGTGTACCTGAGACTAAAGGCTGGGACCTTTAGTCCCGATTTCTTAGTCCCGACTCTAGAACCGGGACTAAAAGTCCTTAGGACCCGGGACTAAAGGACCTGTCTGTAGTAGTGGGTGTATATACCCTATACTATTAGGTTTGGTTTGAGTAGTTTAGGGTTCCAGTTCCCCGCGGTAGCAGTGGCGTTTTGCTTCCTCCGATTCGTTTCCGGTGGTTACGGAGATGGATGCGACGCGGATGCCTTCGGCAAGCTCCATGGCGTTCCCTTCTTCAACAACTCTAGCAGTGGATTTGTGAGTTCTCTATTCCTCCGAACCAAATCTGGCGACTGCATGGTTGCGGGAGATGGTTTTGTGAGGTTACCACTATGCTTCCGGAGAATAAAGGAAGAGCTTGGTAGATCTGGATTTGTGACTGCTCCATATCTCGTTGGGTTCTTCTGCTGTCCCTCCTTCGTCTTCGTCGGTGGTACTGACGTTTCTGGCGGAGCTCTTAGGAGGTTTGCTTACTAGCTTGAGAGATCGGGTTGGTTTTTAGTTCCTACTTACTCTGGTGGTTCGCACCCCTTCTGGGTGTTCTCTACACCGGTGTGCTGGGGTTGGTGTTGTTCGTGGCGTCAGATCCCTTCTACACCGGCGAAGAGATGGTCGTTGGCCATCTTGCTTGGGCTGTACGTTCAATGACTACATGACATGTTGGTTTTCCCAATGTGCTACTTTTGGTGTCATTACAAAAACTTTAAAGCTGCTTCGTCAGGAAGGTGGCCGGCTTCAGGGCGTCTCCTCCGGTCGCCGGCGACGAGAATGACCTTGAGTTCCTTATAAGGACTTGATTGTAATTCTCTTGTCTTTCAAGGGTGTCTTTGTAAGTTGTACGATGTAAACTATTAAAAATTTATGTGAAATATAAGCCCGGTTTCTTAAAAAAAAATGCAACCGTGATCGTCGATCCAAACTCGCTCATCGCCGCCGGCGCCGAATGCATGCATGCATATGTCGCTACCATTCGCGTTCAGTCCAGCTCCAGCATCCGGACGACAGGCGAGAGAGAGACCCAGCGGCATGGCATGGGCGCGTGTGTCACGTAGGAGTATACGATATGGGCTGTGTTCAGGGGGTGTTTGGTTTGGGAGTTAAAGTTTAACAAACGCTGTAACACTTTCGTCTTATTTGACAAAAAGTTTATAATCCGGGACTAATTAGGCTTAATAGATTCGTCTCGTAAATTAGTCCTAATATGTGCCGATATGCATGCAATTAATTTACATTTAGTACTCCATGCATTTGAGGGAATATTAATATGATGGGAGTTCCTCTAAAAATGCACTATGCAAAAAAAGATTCCCAGTCACATTAAACTTGCGAGACGAACGTTTTAAACCTAATTAGTCAAAGGTTGGACACTATTTACCAAATAAAACCAAAATATGCTACAGCACATTTTTTATCTTTTTCACAGCACAGCCATGGTCGTGCTCGTGCATGTCAGCATGTGTACACCAAATACAGGGCCCTGCTTGGAAGCTTGTGCGAATGCATTGTCCATGTGTCAGAGTCAGTACGCCAACAGGAAACAGAAGTTGGAGTGTGAAAAGTTACTGTATCACTTTTCGTTGTTATTTAGTAAAATTTGTTCGACCATGGACTAACTAGGCTCAAAAGATTTGTCTCGACATTTACAGACAAACTATGTAATTAATTATCTTTTTTACCTACATTTAATGCTCCATACATGCGTCTAAAGATTCGATGTGATAGATAGAAGAGAAAATATTTTGAGTTTGTATGGAAAGTAAACACACCCAGGGTTAAAAAAAACCGCTCGGTAAACCGCGGTTTACCGCGGTTACCGGCCTAACCGGGCCGGACCGGTTCCGGTCCGGTCCGGTTAGGTATTCACCAAATTCAAATTTAAAATTTGAAAAAAAATGCTGAAAAAATTCCTAAAAATAGTTCATGATTTATAGAAGCCAATGGTGTAAAAATTTTTCAAATTCGAGTTCGTTTAGTATTTATTTATACGTATAGAAGTTTGAAAAAAAAAGAAAAAAAATCCCGGTCCTGCCCCGTTAAGGCCCCCAAATTCAAATTTAAAATTTGAAAAAAAAAACAAAAAATGCTGAAAAAATTCGTAAAAATAGTTCATGATTTATAGAAGCCAATGGTGTAAAAATTTTTCAAATTCGAGTTCGTTTAGTATTTATTTATACGTATAGAAGTTTGAAAAAAAAAAAGAAAAAAGAAAATTCCAAACTCAAACCGAGCGGTAAACCGCTCAAACCGAGCGGTTACCGCTCCAAACCTCCCGGTAAACCGGTGACAAACCGAACCGAAGGCGCGTTTGAATTCAAATTCAAATTCGACCGGTTACCGACCGGTTACCGGTAAATCGGACCGATAAACCGGAACTGGAGGCCGGCGGTTTGGGGTGACCGGTCGGTAAAAAAAACCCTGAACACACCCATAATAGTGAACAGACACTGCACCATATATGCATGCATGATGTATACACGCTTGGTGAGGTACACACGGGAAGTCTAACCTGCTGCACCCCACCACTACACAACGTACTACTGGGTGTACGTGGGTGTGCTGCACCCCCCCACTACACAACTTATCTACTTTTCCTGCTGCATGTGTCTGCTTTCCAGGTGTTGCTTGTACAGTGTACGTGGGATTAAATATATAGTTAAATACAATGCTCACTAAGTTTATTATCGATGTAGCAAACCGTGCACGGTCAATCCACCCTCTTGTCATGAACCTTTTGAGTGGTTGGGTAGTTTCTCGACCGATCGATAGCTAGGTAGTAATGGAAAATAATAAAAAATATATATATATATCTGAGCATCAACAAGGGTGAAAACAATAAGGGCAAACAACTCACTCTCTCAGCCTTTTCAACTATAAACTCCCTTTGGTCATATATAAAAGCATGTCATTTAGGATAAGTTTCTTTAGGCAAACCTACAAACATCGATAACCTTTTAAAACCACCTTCCTTTCGAAACATGTACGCTTACAAGTGTGCAAAATTGTACTTCAGGAGTATTTAAGTTGTGAAATATATATATAAAAGCATGTCGTTTGTTTAATGCATGCCCATCATATTTTGTGATTGAAGGAAAAAAAAAAACGAACAGTGATGAGTGATGGATGGATGGATGGTGCACGCGTTGAGGCACGCGTGATGGATGGATGGATGGATGGTCACAATAGTCTACTAGTAAAGTAAGGCGTCGTCATCGGAGGGGGTAATTAACATGATGAGGCGCCTCCGTTTTTTGCGCGGCAGCTTAACCGCGTCGACACCGACCCTCGTCATACCCTGCCCCAGCCGGCTCCTCTCCGCCGCCGCCGCGTCGATCACCCGCCTGGCCCCGCCGGGTCCCGCCGCCGCGCACGGCCCCGCTTGGAGGCTTGTGCGTACTCGAACAATATCGTCGTGCATGTGTACACCAAATACACGGCCCCGCTTGGAGGCTTGTGCGAATGCACTGCCCACGTGTCAGAGTCAGTACGCCAACAGCAACAGGAGATAACGAGTCCGAGAGTGAACAGACACTGCACCATGCATGATGTATACACGCATGGTGATGTACACACGGGAAGCCGAAGTCCCTCCTGCTCCACCTCCCCATCCCCAACACCACACAACGTACTACTGTATACTTATCCACTTTCCTGCATGTGTCTGCTTTCCAGGTGTTGCTAGTAGTACGTACGTGGGATAAATAGTTAAATACGGAGTACAGTGCTCACTACTTTAATTAATTATCGATGTAGCAAACCGTGCACGCTAATCCACCCTCTTGCCATGAACCTAATTTTGAGTGGTTTGGTAGTTTCTCGACCGATCGATAGCTAGGTAGTAATGGAAAAATTAAAAAGATATCTGAGCATCAACAAGCTTTGGTCATACCTCAGCCTTTTCAACTATAAACTCCCTTTGGTCATACCTCATATATAAAACTTGGTGTTGTCGTCTACACTAGTTCAGCCGTACTTTTCAGCGAATGAACAGTGCATAAATCAAAATTCAGTGAAACGAATAGCACCCGGTTTTTAGTCAAACCTACAAACATCAATATATAATAACTTTTAAAACCACTTCCTTTGGAAACATGGAAGCTTACAAGTGTGCAGAATTATGTTGTACTTGCTCCATCCCAAAATATAAGTCATCCTAACTTTCTTAGAAAGTCAAAGCATCTCGAGTTTGACCAAATTTATGTAATATAATAATAATAAGTATCATTAGATTTCTTCATCAATTATATTTTCACAGTATACCTATATAATGTCATCAACCTTTATAATTCTCTCTACAATTTTATTTTATGACAAATATATATGATTGCATGTCGTTTGTTTAATGCATGCCCATCATATATTTTCTGATGAAGAAAAAAAAACGAACAGTGACGAGTGATGGATGGAGCGCGCCTGAGGCACGCGGGGGCCAGGTGAAGTGCTAAAGCGCCGTGGGGCCCACACGCGCCTTCCGCCCGGCCCCACTGGTTAATGATCACAATATGTGTATAGTAAAATAATAATAAAGTAAGGCATCACTATCAGAGGGGTAATTAAAATGATGAGGCGCCTCCGCTTTTTGCGTGGCAGCTTAACCGCGTCGACACCGACGCTCGCCGTACCTTGCCCCAGCTGGCTCCTCTCCGCCACCGCCGCGTCGATCACCCGCCGGGTCCCGCCGCCGCGCACGCCACGTGCCGCCACGCGCGGCTGCCCGCATAGCTAGCTCACCCTCGTCTTCAGTCCGCGCGCCCGCGGCTCGCGGAAAGGCTCCGGCCGCCCGCGGCGTACGTGGCGCTCGTGCTCCTCCTCCGGCCACGCCGCCGCGCTATCTATGGCTGCTTTATTTATTTGCCCGGCGGGCCGGCAGGCCGGTCGATCTCAGAGTGACACTACTGCTGTGTGTATCGGTGTACCATCCCTACACCCAAGGCTCACACCCAGAACCTTTAAAAGCATAATCTTAATTGCTTGATCTACCTCCTAGTATCGAGGAAGAAATAGTGGCCGAAAATCCAATTTCGGCGAATCCCATAGACCGACGGTCAGACTTTGGCTGGTCATCCCAACACCATAACTCGCACCTAGAACCCCCAAAACAGAATCTCCGTCGTCTTCTCTACCTCTCAGTTTTCTCAGACATAAAAAGATTGTCTGGAGATCCAATTCCGATGACAGGCGAAAGCGGTGGCGTCAGTCAGGGCCAATGCGACCGGAAAAAAAAATGGCACCAATATTGATAGCGAGTATCGGTCGTTTAGTCCATTTTTTTTTGCAGGGATTGCTTTGTTTTTTTTCCAAGGGCCAATAGATTGAGAGTTAAGATAAAGAGTTGTTAGAGTGGAGTTTTTTTTCCGTCATACACAAAAACAAGATTGAGAGTAGGTTTACTAAACTGCTGGAGATGCTCTAAAACTTGTTTTTCTTGTAAACTTTTAATGTGCGCCATGGTCTATGTAACAACAAATGGTTATATTTTGAGAATACTTTCAAATATGAGGTCACTGTATTATTCTTTCTTTTATTAATAGGTTGCATATGTTTTTACACTATGATGTGAGCTAAACTTTTTCATTCTTCAAATATCTGCATGCTTTTTTTATAGAGATTCAATCAAGTTTGTTCATGGACTTGCAAGTAGACTTAATTTTTGCAGGTTACGCCAGTAATCCATAGAATGAAGTCTTTTACATAGTGAAGGGATCAACTGAACAATCATATGTTATATTCTAACAAAAAAGACTACAGACAACATTTCGCATAAAGAGAACGAAAAGGAATTTTGCACTGTCGTAGTAAACTCATCACAAAGTTTGTTCCTCACCACTAAATGTCAAACTGGTTTATTATTAGTTTTATTTATAGATAGGTTTTGCAGCGCGTGATTAAAACGGTTGCATTAGAGCATCTCCAGCAGATTGCTAAATCAACTTGCCATCTTGCAAATTTTTGGCAAAACTTGAAAATCTTTGCTCCAGCAGATTGGCAAACGAACTTGCCAACCGAGCGAGCTTGCCATCCGGCGCTTCCGCGCGCGCATATATACGCACGCGGAGTCGACTTGCCATCGTAGTTTTCGGTCGTATTCCCGCGCGCGCCAAGAGGTCTCCCGCGTCGCGCATTTCCAATCCCCGCGCCGCGCTTCCTATTCTATCGCGGCTTGGACTGCATATATATATGTACCTGTTCGTCGTCTCGGCTTCGTGAAGGACGGTCGCGGCGGCTTCGTGAAGGTTGGTTGAAGAAGTACAGTCGCGGCGGATGATCCAGGAATCGGCAACGACGCTGGCGGCTGCCGTCCAGTGAAGATCGAGGTGCGACATCAATTCCAGTGAAGATCGAGGTACGACGCCGGCGGCTGCCTTCCCTGGATCTTCTTTAAGTTTTAGCGGGTGGGTTTAGGGTTCTAATTGATCTGCGTGGCTGGCTTCAGGTGATGGGTTTAGGGTTTAATATGTGTAGATCATGCTGCTTAGTTCAGTATATAGATCATTCAGTGTGGTTCAGTTTGTAGGTCATTCAGTATGGTTCAGTATATCATTCAGTATGTAGATCATTCAGTACATGGGATTTTTTTTAAGTTCAGTATGTACATCATTTTGGTTGAGTATATCAATTTGCTTTCAGTTTATCATGGCCGGCGGCTTCAATTTGCTTTCAGTTGTCGAATACATCAATTTGTATTTTGTCCATGCTGATCACGTATATTACTGTCCACCTCATTGTCTGTATATTTTTTTTGTTCTTGTAGATTCATTGAAATAACTCGACGACCCATGACAGAACCACCGTGTCGCTTGTTGGCTTCAGCAAACTTGTGCACGATTCGAGCAGCCGAAAATACCACATCATCATCATTGGATGATGAATCATCTAATCGTCTTGTATGACGGGATCTCTTAACTAATGCCCGGTTGTTCATGGACGAAGAACCCTCGTGGCCCGACATGGAGGACGGCGATGGCGGGCTGGATGCAGGAGAGGGCCGGCGTGAGGCAAACAGGGAAGGGAGAGGGCAGGGAAAGGAACTTGGCCGGCGGCTAGGGAAGGATCTTGGCGGCAGCAAAGAAGATTACCTGGCGACGGCGTCGAAGAAAGCTGAGCAGCGGCGGCGTCTTTGATCGAGTCTCACGCGCGAAGGAATATGACCAGGCGGCGGCAGCGTACGTCGTTCCGTTTCCACGAGCAAGGGAAATCACGATGGGGAGGAAAAAGAGATCGGGTGGGCCTCCTTTTTAAAATTTGCCAAGCCTAAAATATCAAACTGCTGGAGAGAGCCTCTTTTTAAACTCCCCGTATTAGTTTGTGACTTGCCAAAACACAAGATTTGTCAACTAATTTTTAGGGAACTGCTGGAGATGCTCTTACCAGTTGATGAGGGCACTGACCAACCTATTGTTTTCCGTTTTCCCTGCTAGCCTCCTGAAAAATAGAACATCTGAGATTGAGATGACCACCATCAATGCATGCATGCATGTCATTTGTCAACACCAACACTGCAGCAGATATACATATAAGCATAATACTTTAGTTTAACGGATATACTACGACAATATACTCCTGAATTAGCGGGCGGGTCATGCATCCTGAATTCATTACGCCCTGCTGGTGACAGGAGACCTGCACGTACGCCTGATTGAACAGGGCACTGTTGATACACTCCTTGCCATGCCTGCCATGCCACCATGCATACCAATACACCATACCTGCCATGCGGAGAGCGAGAGGGACAGCTAGCGACGCCCAAACGTCACGCACAAACCTACGCCACGTTTAGTTTCCAAATTTTTTTTAAGAAAAGCACGGTAGCATTTTTCGTTTGTATTTAACAAACTTTGTTTAATCATAGATTAATTAGGCTCAAAAGATTCGTCTCGACATTTACAGATAAACTGTATAATTAGTTATTTTTTTATCTACATTTAATGCTCCAAACATATATCGGCATATATAATGTGACGAGAAATCTTGAATTTTTTTTGCATTTTAGAGTGAACTACAAAAGGCCCTATCTGCAGCTGCAGCTGCCTATATCTCCGTCTCCATTTGGCCGCCGTCCCGTCGTCGTCCAGTCCATGTGTCGCGCCACCGGTTCCCCCGGCGTCGCCATCGCCGGTCACCTCACCCTCCACTACGCGCCCTGCCGGATGCCGGAGCCCGGTATATAAAGCCCCTGCCTCACCAGCCTACGCTTCCCACCCAACCACTGATCGCTCGCTCTCCAGCTACTATTCTCACCTGCACCACTTCTTCTCTTCTCCGATCCCTCGCGATCCAACCTGAACGAGCCACCTAGCTAGGCAGCTATCTAGTTTGACTATCTGGTAGGTCATCGATCAGGTGATCATCAGGTCAGGCATGGCGAGCGCAACGACGGAGCAACGGGCCAGCCTCATCGTCGACGGCGAGGAGGATGAGCAGCAACAGCAACATCAGCAGCAGCAGCAGCTTGACGACCTTGTTGGCCGCGCCGACGTGGTGGCGAGGGAGGTGAGCAAGCGGGTGTCTCGCCTGGCCGTGGAGGGAGGAGGAGGCGACACCGCCGCACGCCGCCATCAGGGCGTCTTGAACATCGGCGGCGGTGGCGTCGACAGGCCAGCACGGAACGGGCATAATCACGAGGCCGACGCGGGGGCGCCGCGGTTCCGGGGCTCGTTCACGGCCGACGCGCGGACGCTGCCGCCGCCGCACGCGTGGCTGGCGATCGATGACACGAGGAAGCAGCGGAAGCAGGAGCAGGAGCAGGAGCACGACGACAGCGACGAGCAGTGGGAGCAGCTCTTCCGTGGCGGCGGGACGCAGCATCAGCAGCAGCAGATGCAGAGGCGGAGCAGCTTCAGCGTGGTGCGGCGGGAGCGCGCGGCGCGGGAGGCGTGGCTGGACCGCGCGTGGGAGATGAAGCGGAGCTGGCACCAGCGCAACGGCGGAGCCCCCGACGCGGACACCCCCGTGGTGGTGGTGGTGGGGACGTCGCCGAGGGCGTCGTCGTCTTCCGACTCCCAGCAGCATCAGGCCAGCGGCGGTGGCGGGGTGGCCATGGACGTGGAGGAGGTCCGCGCGTGCCGGGACCTCGGGCTGGAGCTGCCCTCCGACTGCACCGTGGAGATCCAGTGCTACGGGCTGTCCGGCGGCAGCAGCCCCACCCATACCACCGGTACCGCCGGCAGCGGCGCCGACTCACCCTGCGCCCTTTCCAGTCCTCCTGGTACGTACTACCATAGTACCATCATCTATTGATCGTTTATTCTGAAGCTGAAACGTGCTAGAAATGAATTCATCACAGACTAGAATATATATACTTCAAATTTAAGGTGTTTTCCCCATATTAAATTCCAAGAACAACAATAATAATCGCGTTTCTTGACGTCCCTGATGTATATAGTTAGTACTAGTAGTAGTAGTACTATACATGTGGCGCACATAGTATCTAAGAAGGTACAAGGAGGAGAGAAAGAAATAGAAGAGGTACAATATATTAGAAGTTGTAATCACCTGTAGTTTATTTGAACATCGGTTCAAAGAGTAAGCAATAATACTTTTAGCGTGGCTATTTGGAAGAACAAAAGACGACAGCACACAGCAGGTAGAGAAAGTTGTTGATCATGCATGATACTAATATGTAGTGTTTAGGCCCTGTTTGGATTTATTATGTGATAATACTTAGCTGGCTAATAGCTCATTATTTGATTTGGTCCAATTAGTGGGATAATTGTTATCTAAAGCTCAAGCTAACAATAATGCTAAAAAAAAGCTCAGGCTAACAATTAGCTAGTCTGTTATCTCAACCTGTTTGGTTCCATAAGAGATAATTATTAGCAGATAACTAATATCTATATAGATCCAATCAGGGCCTTAAAGGTAGGGATTTGCTAAAACTCAGGTGTCTAAATTTTGGCTTCCTTTCAGACGACTGTTATTGCATATGTTCTATACTAAAATTACAGTTTTAGTTTGTTGCAATTTATGTAGACACAATCTACAATTTTCGGTTCTGAGAATAAAAAACATGTTAAACAAAACCACAAACTTGACAAAATCTGGTTTGGGTTGGCATAAAGACAATTAACAATTTACAATTGTTTTTATAGTCAGATAAGGATAAAAATTTGATATGTTATGATACAAAGGCAAATAACAAATCACAAAAGTAATAATTCACTTGTAGTAGTTCGCGGTACAAGAGTGTTTTCTAAAATCATATTAAAATTCAGGCACCTGAAAAAAAAAATAGGAGAAGTGCTTAATATAATAGGAGCCGTATTAGCAGCATGACAGAAGTTAAAACACTGAAGCGAAAGCAAATTTTATTAGTACGGAGTTTGGTGACATGGCTTCCTTTTGTACTTTGGTAGACGAATAAACACTAAAGTTCCTTAATAATAGCTAAGCTTCTAGTACCTTGCATGGCGGGCATGGCATGGCAGCAGGACGACGACTTGTTCTCTGCCGGGTCAGCAAGGGCACTGCTGGCTGCAGGACTCCATTAACTAGGGAGAGGATTAGCTTAACCACCTACGACCGCTTGCTTTCCGGCCCCTGCTTCGTCGTGGCAATTAAATCCATCGCTGTTGACAGGGACGACTACTCCATTTGCATAAATATACTCTCCGACTCCGATCCACTGCCGGTATGGTACGGTCGCGATCCAGCTGCTAATCTATCATCATAAACCACGTTCCCGCACCGGTCCGGCGAGTCGGCCGGCGATCGCCACCATGCATTGGCCTGGTTCGGCTGGTGGAAAAACCGGCTGGTTTCGACTGATTTAATAGTATTCTGTGAGAGAGAATAAGCTGAAACAAGCCGAAACAGGACTCGCAGAACGGGGCCATTATATGCATGGCTTAATTTAGCTGGCCAGTTAATCCGATCCCTGTGTGTCACGATCCGCCGTCATCATGAGATTCATCGATCTCACATGATGCTGGATAGAGATAGCTATGCATGGTTATTATTACTACTCGCCATCGATTAGTTGTTGCGTCTATGTATTCTAAATTTTTCTTCCTTAATTTTTTTTCCTGAACAAATCGTTATTATTACAGGAGGAGGAGCGGATCCGATGGACGTGAAGGCTCGGCTCAAGGTGTGGGCGCAGGCGGTGGCGCTTGCTTCCACCACCCATCTCACCTCGTGATACGCTCCGCAGGGGCTGCACTGCATCGGATCAAATTTTAGTTGAACAAACAAACTGGAGTGTCTCGTTATAAGTTTTTTTTTATGTATTTAGCCATATATATAAGCAAATGCATGGGTGCACGTAAACCGCGCTTTTTTCTTTTTTTCTTTTCTTTTCTTTTCTTTTCTTCCAAATTACATATACATTCCAGATAGCTAGTATATATATACGTATCTAATTAATCTCCGCGTGTAAGTGTCCTATAGTCTACTAAGTAGAGTACTTACTCTTCGATTTGGAATGTGTAAACGTCCAGTGTGTGGGAGACACATTATATAAGCGTGGCTTGTGTGTGTTGTGTGTGTGTGCAAGGAATTGTATTAATGTAAGCTATACCCTTTTTAACAAAGCTGAGAACAAATATATTTTATATACTAACATACATATATATATACCAGGTGTCGTCCAAGCAATCACATGGGAGAGCTTTCTTGTGTGTAGGCCAACGGTGGCCATCATCACCTATGACATCCCATTTTATTTCCCCTAAAGTTGGCATGTGTCGTCGTTTGTATAACGATAATAATTGTGCGAGGGCATCCGTCCTGTGACTCTTGTCCGGACGTGAAGGCTTGGCTCAAGGTGTGGGTGCAAGCGGTGGCGCTTGCATCCACCACCCATCTCAGCTCATGATTATGATATACTGCACAGCACTGCAACGAATCAAAGCAAAGTAGTTGAGCAATCTGGAGTGTCTTGGAATAACGTTTCTTTTATATAGTCATATATATAAGCAAATATGTGTACACCACGTCTTCTTCTTTTCTCCTTTCTTTTCTTCAAATTAAACATGGGGCAGTAGGGTTTGCGTGCGTGTATTCATAGGTGTGAATGTGCGTGTGTCGTGAGTGTCTATGTTGTACTGTGTAATTATAAAAAAAACATGCTTATATGTGCTATATACACTCCAGGTAGCTAGTATACATATCTAACTACTAAATCTCCGCGTGTAATAAGTGCACTACTGATAAGTACTTACTCTTCGATTTGGAATGTAATCCTCCAGTGCGTGAGAGATACTATATAGTAAGTGTGTTGTGTGTGTGTGCAAGGAATTGTATTAATGTAAGCTATACACTTTTTAACAAAGCTGAGAAGAAATATATCTATATACTCACATACATATATATACCAGGTGTCGTCCAAGCAATCACATGTGGGAGAGCTTTCTTGTGTAGTAGGCTAACGGTGGCCATCCCCATGACATCTCATTTCCCCTAAAACTGGCATGTGTTGCTTGTGCCAACGATAATGATACAACTAAGACGTCGGACGCCTCCCACCGCTCACTCCCGCACGTGCCACTCCGACCGACCCATCCTTATCCCTTCCGCGTTCGTGCCCTGCCCACCCCAATGATGTGGCCATGGCTGCCTCCCAGCTGGTGGCGGCGCCCTCACCCACCCCAGCGTGCGTGCTCCCCCACCCCGGTGGCTCCTTCTCCCACCCCGGCGGCGCCCCTCCCCCCACCCCAACATCCTCACCCACCGGGAGCACTCAATGCCCGTGGATCCTGTGGCCCTCTCCCCCACCCGGCGTGATCCATGGAGGTGGCGCGTCGGTGTTGCAAGGGAGTCGGCAGCTCTCCCCTAGCCCGACGCGGCGCCTCAGCCTGGGCATTCGGTTTAAACTGAAAATTCGGTTCGGTTTATTCGGGTTTTGCAAATTTCGGTTTTCAACGATCAGAAACCGTTCGGTTTGTTTTAGAATTGGAAACCGACAAACTCGGCTTCGGTTTTAAACTTTGGTTTTTCGGTGGAAACCGAACCGACCGATCTAGGAGATGGAGATCGACGCCTGGTGTAACACCCTGGTGTCACGAGCTTGCTTAGCATCCCGATTAAGATCAAAAAGAAATTGAGTAAGCAAGTTCTCAAGGTTTATAATTTTTCCCTCACAAGAAATAGTAAACAAGTAATGTCGGTTAATGGGTTTACTTGAAAACATGCTCAGGAGACCTTACTAGCAATAGAACGATAGGTTGTTTAATTAATTTGCTTGAAACACGATTTTTATATAAAATAAATAAATAAAATAAGAATACCACCGTATGTAGTACTTAATAAAAATTGAAGTGCAAGTCGAGCAGATGAAAATACAACTTTTAGTTTGGGAAATAACGATTGTTAGCTAGTATCTTGCGAGCTCCGTAAATCGAATTTGAAATTCAATTCTACCTAAAACCTTTAGGTCTCATCTAAAATCGCAGGGAGTAATGACAATGCAATTTTGACATTAAAGTTCTAGCTAAATATCTTAGACGCTAGCTTTATATTCTTGTACCGTTAGTCGTATTATAGTGAGCACGTAGGCTGTGGTTTCGGTGGCAGGCTTGTTGGGTGTCGCGTTGCCTTCGTAAAAATTGGCCTAACTGCCTAAAACACGCGTTGCACCGTGTCTCGGTGTTCGTTTCACGAACTGACGTTCGGCACGACAAACCTAGGTTGGCGTACTCCTAATTTCTGGTCTGGTGACCCTCTGGGGAGTGTGTTGCTTCTTTAGCAAGGTGATAGTGTTGACTGGGGTTCATGGAGTTGGGTGGTCGTAGTCGAGCTTGTTTGTGGCCTTTTGCTCTGCTTTAAAATTCGTGCGCGTCAACGCTCGTTGCGTTTGGCCGGTGTCTGTAGTCACCGTGCGTGCACACCACGTCGCGGTGTCGTGCTGCATTGCCGCCTTGTCAGCTGCGCTCGGGTTTGGTGGAGGCAAGCGCGCGCAGGATTCCTCACTCGCCTTGCTCTCTCGCTGCCTCAGCTCTCCCCCTCGCTCTGCTCTCACCGAGACAAGGCTCTCCTTGGCCACCGTGATGAATAGTTGTTGCCGCTGCCGCCCGTGGCTGCGCCTTGCGCCGGCGTCACCTGGCCTTGGGGGTCGCGCGCTGTGGTCGCTTGCCATGCCTTGGCTGCCGTCGCAGTCGCCGCCTTCTTCTCCGGCCGGGAAAAGCTCGAGCGGCCATCCATGGCGGACGTGCCTCGCGAGCACGAAGCTCAGCTTCACGTGCAAGCATGTACATCCCTTTCAAAAGTTCGTGTTTATTTACCTGCACAGCTATCTTGCGAATTTTATATCTCCATCATATCAACTCGGATTCCATGAATTCTTCTTCCTAAATTCATCTAAAATCAAACTCTATCTTCCATATTAAGTTCATGATTTTTAGAGCTCATTTGAAATTATGTGATTAGTTAATTATGTCATTAGCTCCTTGTCTTTTCTTAAATGTATTGAACCTTTAGAAATTCATAGTAAATCATAGAAAATTCGTAAAATAGAAAATCAAGATGTTTTGGAACCGTTGTGTTTATCTCTATGCATTAGATATATAATATTGCATGTTTTAGTAGAAAAATATTGCACTATATTTTTCCTATGGTTAATTATAGAGGAATTCATACCAGTAGATGCTATGCTTCAAATGAGATGAAAATTTTATGGCATGTTATTCATGTGATGCTTAATTTAGGATAAAAATTTGAGGTCCAGATCTTGTATAATTACGGAGTTATTAATTTATCTTTATCACATGCTTTTATCGATATGAAATCTTTGTTAATTGCTAGTAAATAATGTGCTTATCTAAAAATTATGAAACTTGTACAACATTTATAATTAGTCAAGATGTACCTTCCATAAAAGTTTCATGTACAACAGAGATGTTTGGACTGTCACCTTTTATTCCATGCTTACAAGTAATAATACCTTTATATACAGTAATTAGTGATCCTATATCTCAAATATGTTGTCTGTGTTGCTTGCTTCACATGTAGGTTAAACAGAATGTTATGCATCTCTGATGGTGATAGGTCTAGGCTTAGTATGTTGCTTTACCTTACATGAATTTTATTAAATTGCAATGCGGTTGTATTGTTAATTTGTGTTCTCTTAAAAATAACCAACTCACGAATAAATCTCTTTTAGAAAGGATGAGAGTCGGAGTGGGAGTGACGATGTGTTGTTTGTCTTTCAATGAGAATATCTATGCTATGCTTGTTCCGCTTAAGCAGGCATTGCATTTTTGCATATCATAATAGGAATGATGATGGTTGATGGGTCGATGGATCAACCAGATGACTTGGTGTTTAATCAAAGATGGTGCCATGGCGAACAGGTCCCGGAGATGAAATGCTAACTTTTGGTTAAATCTTACCCAGGCAAGCCCTGGTGCATAACCCCTATTATTCTGCACTTTAAATTATGCTTGTGCATTAAGTTTAAAGGAGTTGAATGAAACCCACTTGCATATATATCTTGATCCCATGAGTTTTACTAGTATGACAGGATCGTGTAGAAGGCTATGCTACAGGACTCCGGTAGAAGTCGAGTGATTGTCTGCCACTCGCGAGAGATAGGAAAATATATTATTGTTACTATTATCATGTTATTATCACATGGAATATAAATGTATATGGATAATTGGAGACCAGGTGGAACGGGTTGGATGGACTTGGACCTGGTTGGGCAACAGAGCGGGGCTCTGGTTGCATTTGTTTCGCCTGTGTCAATTAAGGACCGTTCGTTGCATGGACCCTGGTCAAGTCACAGATTTATTGTCCCGAGCATATACTAGCGGATGGGGGCTAGGAAGACTTGTTTCTCTCTTGTCATGGGTTCCGGCTCTTTCCGGACCGGCTTCTTAGGGTGGTTATATATATTGGGTTGAGGAGGTCTAAGCACCATACTGAGGCCGGGCCTGCAGTGTTGGGGGCTTAGAGTCCGAGCTTGGACGAGGACCTGGACCCCTTGACAGGAGTGGAACGGGTTGGTCTTGCTTGTGCCCGGGGTATAAGCAAGACGTGTGTTTTTGGGGCACCCAGCTGGGCACATTGATTCGTGAATCGCCGTTTCTGCGTGACGGTACGGCTTGACTACGCTCTGGCATCGTAGTAAGAACTGGCAGTGGAAAGATGAAGAAATGGTTTCTGATTGCTCAACCCTACTTGATTATAGACTAGGTGCTTACATAGAAGATTGGATAAGAACAAAATACGGCTATTAAAAGTAACAAATTAAGGATACACTCTTAGCGCTGCTTCTTGCAAACAGAAACCCACAAGCCAAAAAAGCCTGGCATAATCCTTGGAGTCTTTTTGCTTCCTCCTGACGGGTAAGTCTTGCGGAGTATAATTGAGTACTCAGGGTTTGTTCTACCCTGTTGCAGGTGACAGGTGCTGATAAGCTGACACTTGTATGTGGAAACCTCCTGGTGGGCTCAGCGAGGAGTTCCTTTGCGATGCGGAGTAGAGTTTATTTGTTGAAACTCTCACTAAAAGTTTTACAAGGAAAATATTAGTAATCTGTTATCATTCATGCATTTAAACGTCCTTCATGTTAATATTTAGCTTGTCATAAAATAATTTCATTTCCGCTGAACTCTGATAAATGTTCCTTTCCGCTGTTATAATTACATAATGAATTACTCTGATGATGTACTAAAAGTGATGTAAGAATTGGTAAGGATGTTGTAAGCTTTACTCTCTCATTTGTGATCCTGATGTAAAAATGTGGATCTTCGAGTTCTCCCTTGTGGTGTGCTCCACGGAATCACTTAGTTTAGTGTTCTCCCTTGGGTACTTAGGGTCTAATGGAAGACGAGTACTCTTGGGAGGGCATTAGATTAGGAGATTCTGCCACAGGTGGTATCAGAGCATAAATGAGACAATAAAGCTTCAAAACCTTTTCTAAATTAAAATTTGACAACAAATTCTTTTCAAAAAGTTAGGGCGTTTACTTGCGATGTTATAAAAGTAGCCCTATTACTATGGTTATGTATCCAGGATAGATGGCACTTTGCTGACTCAGTTAGGCCTAATCAAGTTTTCTGCAGGTACCCTGTAACACCCTCGGTGTTACCGCGTCAACAAGTCACTAAATATTTTTCATAAAGTCCAAGTAGCCCTTCAAGCACGTCATGTATCTTCACGTGAGAGCTCCATAGCCACAAAGTCAAATGACAAATTATTGTCATTCGCTAATTATTAGCATACCACTTGGTAAGATTTTTATCTCTATCAATCTCGCGACGCGCCACTGTCATCTCTCGTTGTTCTAATTATCCCGCCTTTACTTCGCTTGCTAATCACCTTGCAAAATCATCAGTGCAAGACGCGCTACCACTACCATAGTATATCGCACACGCTACGCATTAATCTCACTCGCAAGTTCGGTCGCTGAGCACGCCGTTCGCTCACTGCTCTGCAAACGCAGTGCACGCACCCTTCCTCACGTCAGAGCTGGAGCAGCAAAGAATTTTCCATACGTCGGTACTGTAGCAGTACAGGAAGCACTGTTCACGCGTGGAAATCACTGTTCACACGCAGAAGTTACTGTTCATCCGTGGAAAAATCACCTAGCCAGTGGAAAATGTTGTTTGTCCATGCAGCACGTCGTTCCCGCGGCGCTTTATTACCTTTAAGCAAGCTAGTTTAGCTACTAACCTTATGACGCGTCGTTGTCATGTCTTCGCTTCTCTATTCCTGCGTCTTCTGTCTTTAAAAGGATAC
Source organism: Saccharum hybrid cultivar R570 (assembly GCA_038087645.1). NCBI lineage: Eukaryota > Viridiplantae > Streptophyta > Magnoliopsida > Poales > Poaceae > Saccharum > Saccharum hybrid cultivar. The sequence continues at coordinate 2,850,694 of JAQSUU010000425.1, forward strand.
GCCGAGCTATTTCGCTCCGCTGCTCACTTGTTTCTTCCTCTCAAATCAAGTTCTTCTGTTCTTGCCCGAGAGAGCTGCGTCTATCGATTTCTCTCCGAGCTATCATCAGCTGAGGTAGCTAGTTTACAATTGATCTTCTTATTCTCTAATGTTTCCTTGACCTGTGATCTCCTCCTCAATTAATTCCTTGACCTGCATAAATGAACCAGCACCCCACCGCTGAGCACGTTCAGCCCAAAGCCCACCCTAGTCCTGACATGCTCGTAAGTCCAAGACCACTCAAAGTTCAATCCTTGAATTAATTCTCTCATGACCAAGACCTCACCACCGCACACGGCACGGAGCCAGAGGACAACCCTGCCAACTCGTTTCGTGCTTCCAGACTACTTAGCCTGTCATGACCACCCACGATCAGTGCTATATATGGCTCTGCTCCACTCCACGCAGGGCAAGCATTTGCTAAGCTCCCTGGTGTCTCTCCTCTTGCATTGCCTCCGCACATCGATCACCGTAGGTGGCACTTCATTCAATTCTGAGGTAGCTAGCCTGTAAGAATTCCTTCATTCTTCTTCTTTATTATTTTCTTGACCCGTGGTCTCATCTAGTAATTCTAGACCCACAGTCATGTGCAAGTCAACAAGTTCAATTGCGTGATTAGCCTCCTCCAATAATACCATTTTCTTCATCTCTAGAGCTCATTTGAATTTATGCATTTATCATGAAATAAATTTTATTAGGTTCCTAAATTCATGATCTATCTGTTAGTGTAATTAGTTCGTATAGTTCAGTGATACCTTTAGGGTTACTTTATTATTTTGAAATGCTTATTATGGTTGTTTAGAGAATAAATTTTTATGATGCGTGGTAACTAGCGCTCCTGGTTTTATTATATATATAGTAAATTGATTTTAACAATAAGGATGCCTTTAGTTGCTAAGATAATACATGAAATGTTTCATACTTGTTTAGTGGGAATAATAGGTAACTTTGCGTATTAGTCATTAGAGTTAGCTTGTAGCTTGGTAGATGTATTCTTATTTTAAGAGTTGCGGTTGCCTATATATTAATTATTGCATCATCATCACTGCATGCATATAGAGGACGAGCCACTGGAGATCGTGACATTCGGCGAGCAGGAGTACGACGAAGTCATCGAAGAGTACGAGGAGATCCTCATGCAGGAGGACGTTCCAGAGCCACCCGTCACTGACTTTGCTGACACCGCGCCTGCCCAAGGCAAGCCCCGGTGCATAACCCTTATTTTACAAATTATTATATATATATATATATAGGTTGTGCATTTACGTTGCAGGAGTTTTATGATATCCACATGCATATATATATATCTACCCATGAGTCTTACTAGTACAGGATCGTGTAGCTGCTTTGCTTAGGTTTATCGGTAGCGTGAGTAACCTGTCGTTACTCACAATAGGTGGTTATTATTATTATTATTACACTAATGATGAAATGATGGAAAAGGAAATGGTGACCGGGCAGGGATATGGTATGGGTATTGGTGGGTGTAACAGGTTATGTCCCGCGGCCACGGGGCATAGCTTGGTTGCACTTTTTCCCTGTCCGTGTCGATTAAGGACCGTTCGTTGCACTGGATCCCCGGTCAAGTCACAGATTTATTATCCCGAGCATATACTAGCGGATGGGGGCTAGGAAGACTTGTTACTCTCTTGTCATGGGCTCCGGCTCTTTCCGGACCGACTGATTGGAGGCGGGGATAGGTGGAGGTCTTAGCACCGTATTGAGGCCGGGCCTCAAGTACGGGAGCTAGGAGTCCAAGTTTGGACGGGGACCTGGAAACCTGTGACAGGAGGGGAACGGGTTGGTCTTGCTTGTGCCTGGGGTACAAGCGAGGCGTGTGTTTTTTCGGGGTACCCAGCTGGGCACATTGATTCGCGAATCGCCGTTTCTACGTGACGGTACGGCTTGACTGCACTCTGGCACCGTAGTAAGAACTGGCATATGAAAGATGGAAAAATGATTCTGATTGCTCAACCCTTGCTTGATGATAGAACAGGTGCTTACATAGTAGGTTGGATAATGAATTTAACATGGCTGTTAATAATTTAATTAAATAAGGACTCACCCTTAGTATTGCTTTCCGCAAACAAGAACCCACAAGCCATAAAGCCTATCATAATCCTTGAGAGTCGGGAAATATATTCCCAGTCGGGTAAGTCTTGCGAGTACATTGTGTACTCAGGGTTTATTTACCCTTGTTGCAGGTGCTGCTTGAGAAGCTAGCTGTTGTGTGGAGGATTCTTCTGGTGGGCACAGACGGATCCTTATACCGCTCCGCTAGATGTTGTTTTATTCCGCTATTTAATTTATCGCACTCTGAACTTTGGTACTGTAATAAAGAATTTCTGAGACTCTTTATTGTATGAAATGGATTAAGTATTGTAAGCTTGTACTCATTATTGGATCCCGGGTGTAAAATTGTGGAACGCTTCGAGTTCTCCCGTTGGGTGTGCTCGACAGAACTGCTTGACTTGGCTCACTTTTGGGGTGCTTAGTGTCTAGTGGAAGACAGCGCCTCTAAAAGTGTGTTAATTCAGGCGGTTCTGCCACAGTTGGTACCAGAGCTAATAATGAGTTCACGAGCTTAATCACCTTTTAAAAAACTTAAAACTTTGACCAACAAAAGCTTTGCGAAAAGTAGGATGCGGTAAAATCTGCGTAAATAACTATAAGCCCTAACAATATGGTCTATCTAGGATAGTGGCACTGGTTTTATCTAACCATTTTCTGCAGGTACACTAACTTACGCTACGTAAGAAAGCGCTAGTGTTCGGAAAGGAGTGTACGATGTGCCAAAAATTCAAACGAGTGCCGCTATATTCCGGCTTGAGTGAACGCATAGGCCGATGCATGCATTATAAGAAGAAACTCTGTTAAGCTAAACCCCCTTCACGTATAATTTTGGATAGTTAAGATGATAGGGTAATAAATAAAAAGAAATGCTTCAATCCTTAGTAAAAGCCTTGTCATTTCTCTAAGTCTCTTGTTCCTAGTCTGGAGGTTCCCTAATGGTTGGCTACTATCTGGTCGCAGATGGATCTGAGGTCCCGTCGTGTGGGCACTGGGTCTGGTCGTGGGAGCACCAGTGCCGGTGCGGGCCGTGGCCTTGGTGAAGGTCATGGTGAAAGTGGTCGCGACAATGGCAACAACAATGCCAATGGACAGAGCCGTGAGGCCCCACTCTTGGGTCCTCCTTCCCCGCCACCACCACCACCACCTCCGATGACTCCTGCGGAGATGATGGCAGAGATGTTAGCTTCACGTCAGGAGACAGCCCGTGCCTTGGAGATGATGGCACAGGCTCTTGGTGGCTTCGTCCGTGGAGGCCACGGTGGCAACGGCGGGAACGGGGGTGGTGCCCGCGGTCTTGAGAGGCCCTGTTCTTATCAGGACTTCTTGAAGACCAACCCGCCCACGTTCACGCCGACTGCAGAGCCTCTAGACGCGGAGCATTGGCTTCGTGTGCTGGAGCAGAAGTTTCTGCTGCTCACGGTGACCGATGAGCAGAAGGTGCGCTTTGCCGCACAACAGCTTTTGGGATCTGCTAGCGCATGGTGGGATACTTTCAATGCCATGCAGCCGGTGGGTCATCCTGTGACTTGGCAGGAGTTCACCACTGCCTTCCGAGAGTACTACATTCCTGCGGGTGTTCTGAACAGGAAGCTCTCGGAGTTCTTAGACCTGAAACAGGGGAGCATGTCTGTGATGGAGTATGCCAATAAATTCAACCATCTGGCACAGTATGCTGGGACTCATGTTGACACAGATGAGAAGAAGAGGGACCGCTTCTATCGTGGCCTCTCTTGTATTTTGCAGAAAGAGCTTTATACTGGGAACTATCAGACCTTTGGTACTCTGATGAATGCTGCCATTGCTATGGAAGGACTGCAGCGTGACACTCAGGCTGAGTGGAAGCGCAAGCGGGGAATCTCTGGGTCTTCTAGTCACCCGCAGTCACAAAAGATGCAAGTTGTCAAGAGGATGTCCTACCATCCCCCAGGTGGACAGCCGTCTCGGCAGCCTCAGCAGACTCGGCAAACACCGCCGACTCAGTACCGTGCACCTACTCAGCAGGTGCAGCAGCCCCAGGGACCGCAGTTTCCGCCTCGTCAGGGGCAGATGATCAAGTCTACTGCTTGTTTCAAGTGTGGCAAGGAGGGCCATTTTGCTCGGGAGTGTCCCGAGAATCGGGCGGCTCAGCCTTCCCAGCCGTCTGCCAACTCTCGCTTGATCAAGAGGACGATTATTAAGAAAAAGGTGCCAGTGAGTCGCTCGGGACAGGTTAACTACACCGAGGCTGAGGAGATCCTACAGAATGAGCCTGTGATGGCTGGTATGTTTACCATTGACTCCCACCCAGCATTTGTGTTATTTGATTCTGGAGCATCACATTCATTCATGAGCATGGGGTTTGCAGAAAGACACAATATATCTCTTATGGCTATTCCTTTTGCCTATAAAATTAGCACTCCGGGTGCGCAGATGTGCATAAATACCCGGACGGACACAGTCAGCTTAGTGCTGGCCACTCACACTTACCGTCTCCAGTTCATGTTGCTACCTGGACAAGGCATTGATGCAATCCTGGGCATGAATTGGTTGAAGGTTTATGGGGTAGTCTTGGACCTTAAGAGGAGAGTTGTTGAGTTACGACTTCCTTCTTCTGAGGATAGGATGTCTCTCCGTATCTCTCTAAATTCTGCTTCACCAGTCGCCGCTAATGTTGAAGCTTCTCCTGATCTTGCCTCTATTCCTGTGGTCTGTGAGTTTCCTGATGTCTTCCCTGAAGATTTACCTGGGTTACCACCAGATAGAGATGTGGAGTTTATCATAGAGTTAGAGCCTAGCACTGCTCCTATTTCACGGCGTCCTTACCGCATGGCTCCACCAGAACTAGCAGAAATGAAGAAGCAATTAGAGGAATTGCTGAAGAAGGGGTTTATCCGTCCTAGTTCTTCTCCATGGGGTTGTCCAGCTATTTTTGTGAAGAAGAAGGACGACACTCTGCGGATGTGTGTGGATTATCGCCCTCTCAATGCGGTAACCATCAAGAATAAGTACCCTTTGCCTCGCATTGATGCTTTGTTTGATCAGTTGGCTGGTGCTAGAGTGTTTTCCAAAATTGATCTTCGTTCTGGGTATCACCAAATAAAAATTCGGCCCCAAGATATACCAAAGACAGCTTTCTCTACTAGGTATGGGCTTTATGAGTACCTAGTCATGTCTTTTGGTCTCACCAATGCTCCTGCATTCTTCATGTACCTCATGAACTCAGTCTTTATGCCGGAGTTAGATAAGTTTGTAGTGGTGTTCATTGATGATATTTTGATATATTCCAAGAATGAAGAAGAACATGCACAACACCTTCGCACAGTCCTGAACCGACTGCGGGAGCACAAGCTGTATGCCAAGTTCAGCAAATGTGAGTTTTGGTTGGATAGGGTGCAGTTTTTGGGACATGTTCTGACCCCTGAAGGTGTATCGGTAGATCCTAGCAAGGTGCATGATGTGCTTAGTTGGAATTCTCCAAAATCGGTACATCAGATCCGTCAGTTTCTTGGTCTTGCCGGTTATTATCGACGCTTCATTCCTGATTTCTCCAAGATAGCTCAGCCTATGACCAAGTTGCTTCAGAAAGACTCCAAGTTTGTGTGGAGTCCAGCCTGTGAGGAAGCCTTCCAAGCTTTGAAGAAATTTCTTACCTCTGCCCCTATTCTTGCCCAACCGGATATTGACAAGCCATTTGATGTGTATTGTGATGCATCCAAGACAGGTCTTGGTTGTGTGCTTATGCAAGAGGGACGGGTGATAGCTTATGCTTCTCGTCAACTGAAGAAGCATGAAGTGAATTATCCCACCCATGATTTAGAGCTGGCTGCAGTGGTGCACGCTCTAAAGATTTGGAGGCATTATCTATTGGGAAACAAGGTGCATATTTATACGGATCACAAGAGCCTCAAGTATATTTTCACTCAACCCGAGTTAAATATGAGGCAAAGGAGATGGCTTGAGTTAATCAAGGATTATAATCTAGAAGTCCATTATCATCCTGGAAAAGCCAATGTGGTGGCTGATGCGTTGAGTCGGAAGTCACATCAGAAAGATGAAGAGTCCTTACCTCTCTCTCACTCTGCAGTTTTAGCTCACATTGCTCTAGTCTCAGATTTATTGGAGCAAATTATCATTGAGCAAAGGCAGGATGTTTTGGAGATTCCTCATATCAAGAAGTTGATTGCTGAAGGACGTGGTCCTCATTTCAGCATTGATGAACAAGGTGTGGTGAGATACAAGAATCGGTTGGTGGTTCCCGGAAGTGATGAGCTTAGAAGAAAGATTTTGGAGGAAGCCCATAGTTCCAGGCTATCCATTCATCCGGGAAGTAACAAGATGTACCATGATTTGCGCCACTTGTATTGGTGGTCAAATATGAAGCAGGACATCACTAAGCATATAGCTGAGTGTGACATTTGTGGAAGGGTGAAGGCAGACCATATGCGTACGCCTGGTTTCCTACAGCCTTTGCCAATCCCAGTGTGGAAATGGGAGGATATTTCTATGGATTTTATTACAGGATTGCCTCGCACAGTAAAAGGGCATGATTCTATTTGGGTTATTGTGGATCGTCTTACAAAGTCTGCCCATTTTCTTCCTGTGGATGGAAGGTATACAGCCATGCAATATGCTAAGTTGTATTTTGACCGCATTGTAACTCTCCATGGAGTCCCTCTCACTATTGTTTCTGATCGTGGATCGGTCTTTATGTCCCGCTTTTGGACTCAACTCCAAAAATGCCTTGGAACTAGTCTTCTCAGAAGTTCAGCTTATCATCCGCAGACCGACGGCCAGACAGAAAGAGTCAATCAAGTGCTGGAAGATATGTTGAGAGCTTGTGTCATTTCTTTCCCAGAGAAGTGGGATGAGTGCTTGAGATTGGCTGAGTTTTCTTACAACAATAGCTATCAAGAAAGCATTCGAATGGCACCTTTTGAGGCTTTGTATGGCAAGAAGTGTAGGACACCGCTCAACTGGGTTGAAGTAGGAGACCGTGGTTACTTCGGGCCTGACTTTATCCATGAAGCAAGAGAGAAAGTCGGAATTATTCGGAGTCATTTGAAGGCGGCTCAGAACCGCCAGAAAACCTATGCGGATAAGAGAAGAAGGCCTTTGCAATTTGAAGTTGGTGATTATGTGTATCTTAAAGTGTCTCCCATGAAAGGTGTGCATAGGTTTGGTGTCCGTGGAAAATTAGCTCCTCGCTATGTTGGGCCTTACAAGGTTTTGGAACGGCGTGGTACTGTTGCTTACCGCATCCAGCTCCCAGATATATTGTCAGCCGTCCATGATGTTTTTCATGTGTCTCAGTTGAAAAAGTGTTTGCGAGTTCCTGATGAGGCAGTGGAGATCGAAGGACTCCCTCTCCAACCTGATCTTTCTTATGTTGAGCATCCAGTCAAAATTTTGGATGAAAAAGAAAGGGTGACAAGAAACAATGTGGTGAAATTTTACAAAGTCCAATGGCAGAATCACTCGGAGGATGAAGCTACTTGGGAACTTGAGAGTTATATTTTGAAGAATTATCCTCATCTCATTCCTGGCTCATCAATGTAATTATTTAGATTGAAATTTAATTCAACCTCTTTTCTCACACTAGGCACATGAAATCTCGGGTCGAGATTTTCATTTAGGGGGGTAGAGTGTAACACCCTCGGTGTTACCGCGTCAACAAGTCACTAAATATTTTTCATAAAGTCCAAGTAGCCCTTCAAGCACGTCATGTATCTTCACGTGAGAGCTCCATAGCCACAAAGTCAAATGACAAATTATTGTCATTCGCTAATTATTAGCATACCACTTGGTAAGATTTTTATCTCTATCAATCTCGCGACGCGCCACTGTCATCTCTCGTTGTTCTAATTATCCCGCCTTTACTTCGCTTGCTAATCACCTTGCAAAATCATCAGTGCAAGACGCGCTACCACTACCATAGTATATCGCACACGCTACGCATTAATCTCACTCGCAAGTTCGGTCGCTGAGCACGCCGTTCGCTCACTGCTCTGCAAACGCAGTGCACGCACCCTTCCTCACGTCAGAGCTGGAGCAGCAAAGAATTTTCCATACGTCGGTACTGTAGCAGTACAGGAAGAACTGTTCACGCGTGGAAATCACTGTTCACACGCAGAAGTTACTGTTCATCCGTGGAAAAATCACCTAGCCAGTGGAAAATGTTGTTTGTCCATGCAGCACGTCGTTCCCGCGGCGCTTTATTACCTTTAAGCAAGCTAGTTTAGCTACTAACCTTATGACGCGTCGTTGTCATGTCTTCGCTTCTCTATTCCTGCGTCTTCTGTCTTTAAAAGGATACGCCGAGCTATTTCGCTCCGCTGCTCACTTGTTTCTTCCTCTCAAATCAAGTTCTTCTGTTCTTGCCCGAGAGAGCTGCGTCTATCGATTTCTCTCCGAGCTATCATCAGCTGAGGTAGCTAGTTTACAATTGATCTTCTTATTCTCTAATGTTTCCTTGACCTGTGATCTCCTCCTCAATTAATTCCTTGACCTGCATAAATGAACCAGCACCCCACCGCTGAGCACGTTCAGCCCAAAGCCCACCCTAGTCCTGACATGCTCGTAAGTCCAAGACCACTCAAAGTTCAATCCTTGAATTAATTCTCTCATGACCAAGACCTCACCACCGCACACGGCACGGAGCCAGAGGACAACCCTGCCAACTCGTTTCGTGCTTCCAGACTACTTAGCCTGTCATGACCACCCACGATCAGTGCTATATATGGCTCTGCTCCACTCCACGCAGGGCAAGCATTTGCTAAGCTCCCTGGTGTCTCTCCTCTTGCATTGCCTCCGCACATCGATCACCGTAGGTGGCACTTCATTCAATTCTGAGGTAGCTAGCCTGTAAGAATTCCTTCATTCTTCTTCTTTATTATTTTCTTGACCCGTGGTCTCATCTAGTAATTCTAGACCCACAGTCATGTGCAAGTCAACAAGTTCAATTGCGTGATTAGCCTCCTCCAATAATACCATTTTCTTCATCTCTAGAGCTCATTTGAATTTATGCATTTATCATGAAATAAATTTTGTTAGGTTCCTAAATTCATGATCTATCTGTTAGTGTAATTAGTTCGTATAGTTCAGTGATACCTTTAGGGTTACTTTATTATTTTGAAATGCTTATTATGGTTGTTTAGAGAATAAATTTTTATGATGCGTGGTAACTAGCGCTCCTGGTTTTATTATATATATAGTAAATTGATTTTAACAATAAGGATGCCTTTAGTTGCTAAGATAATACATGAAATGTTTCATACTTGTTTAGTGGGAATAATAGGTAACTTTGCGTATTAGTCATTAGAGTTAGCTTGTAGCTTGGTAGATGTATTCTTATTTTAAGAGTTGCGGTTGCCTATATATTAATTATTGCATCATCATCACTGCATGCATATAGAGGACGAGCCACTGGAGATCGTGACATTCGGCGAGCAGGAGTACGACGAAGTCATCGAAGAGTACGAGGAGATCCTCATGCAGGAGGACGTTCCAGAGCCACCCGTCACTGACTTTGCTGACACCGCGCCTGCCCAAGGCAAGCCCCGGTGCATAACCCTTATTTTACAAATTATTATATATATATATATATAGGTTGTGCATTTACGTTGCAGGAGTTTTATGATATCCACATGCATATATATATATCTACCCATGAGTCTTACTAGTACAGGATCGTGTAGCTGCTTTGCTTAGGTTTATCGGTAGCGTGAGTAACCTGTCGTTACTCACAATAGGTGGTTATTATTATTATTATTACACTAATGATGAAATGATGGAAAAGGAAATGGTGACCGGGCAGGGATATGGTATGGGTATTGGTGGGTGTAACAGGTTATGTCCCGCGGCCACGGGGCATAGCTTGGTTGCACTTTTTCCCTGTCCGTGTCGATTAAGGACCGTTCGTTGCACTGGATCCCCGGTCAAGTCACAGATTTATTATCCCGAGCATATACTAGCGGATGGGGGCTAGGAAGACTTGTTACTCTCTTGTCATGGGCTCCGGCTCTTTCCGGACCGACTGATTGGAGGCGGGGATAGGTGGAGGTCTTAGCACCGTATTGAGGCCGGGCCTCAAGTACGGGAGCTAGGAGTCCAAGTTTGGACGGGGACCTGGAAACCTGTGACAGGAGGGGAACGGGTTGGTCTTGCTTGTGCCTGGGGTACAAGCGAGGCGTGTGTTTTTTCGGGGTACCCAGCTGGGCACATTGATTCGCGAATCGCCGTTTCTACGTGACGGTACGGCTTGACTGCACTCTGGCACCGTAGTAAGAACTGGCATATGAAAGATGGAAAAATGATTCTGATTGCTCAACCCTTGCTTGATGATAGAACAGGTGCTTACATAGTAGGTTGGATAATGAATTTAACATGGCTGTTAATAATTTAATTAAATAAGGACTCACCCTTAGTATTGCTTTCCGCAAACAAGAACCCACAAGCCATAAAGCCTATCATAATCCTTGAGAGTCGGGAAATATATTCCCAGTCGGGTAAGTCTTGCGAGTACATTGTGTACTCAGGGTTTATTTACCCTTGTTGCAGGTGCTGCTTGAGAAGCTAGCTGTTGTGTGGAGGATTCTTCTGGTGGGCACAGACGGATCCTTATACCGCTCCGCTAGATGTTGTTTTATTCCGCTATTTAATTTATCGCACTCTGAACTTTGGTACTGTAATAAAGAATTTCTGAGACTCTTTATTGTATGAAATGGATTAAGTATTGTAAGCTTGTACTCATTATTGGATCCCGGGTGTAAAATTGTGGAACGCTTCGAGTTCTCCCGTTGGGTGTGCTCGACAGAACTGCTTGACTTGGCTCACTTTTGGGGTGCTTAGTGTCTAGTGGAAGACAGCGCCTCTAAAAGTGTGTTAATTCAGGCGGTTCTGCCACATACCCTAACCCCGAGACTATTTCGCTAGCATCGACTAGCTTCAGGGAGGGCACGATGTGCCAAAACTCTGAGAATGGTTGCCCTATATGTCAGTAACAGTGTGAGGACGGATAGGACGTGCATTCTTGCATACACTGTTGTGCAATAGTGTTGAGGTCGACTAGTCTTTGTTCGTGTAGCCATGATGGCACTGTAGTCTTGTGCGTCGCACACGCCTGTTGGTTCACGCCTGTCTAGCCCATACATTGTCGTACCCCTTCTGCGCTCTTGCCGAACCTCTGCCTTACAGTCGTACTACCCTTTATGACCCCGGTCACCGCTCGTCGTGCGCGGGTGAAGGTCTTGCTGTTCACTTTTACTAGCCCCGTGCATGGCTCGAGGGTGGACTGCGACAGGACCACTGACCGCTCTGCCTTTTAAAAGGGAGCCAAGCCTTGTCACTGGGTATCACCATTCGGTGCATCCTAACTCACTTAGCCCTTTTCCCTTGAGCAAGTTCACACTCAAGCCTTCCTTGTGACCACCACTCACCACCCACCAAGGATGGCAGGAGTTTGGGTTAGCAGCTACTGCCTGAACACCGAGGGTTTTCCCAAAATCCTGTATGCCACCCTGCAAAAACTCGGTGTTTGGGAGCGTCCCGAGTATGAGGGCCGTGAGTACTTGAAGCGTGGCACTGAGCGATGCAAGGTCACCGTCTACATTGGCAAGAGTGAGGAGTTTCCCGATGTCACTAAAGCCTGGAATGTGACCGCAACCGGGTTTCGCTTCGGCGACACCTACCAAATTGTGGCCCGCAAAGCCTTGCGGCATCTCTGCCAGATCTATGAAGGGCCCATTGCTCGTACCCCCATGCGGTTCTTTCCCCCTTGGGACAAGAATCGGCGGGTATGGAAGGCCCGCATGGAGGCTTTGCAAGGTCCAGACATGCAAGAAGACAACCCGACCTTGGTGCACCTGACCTCGTACTTGCTGGCCCTGGATGAGCAGTACGACCAGCAGGCCTCGGAGCTAAGGGAGTGTCTCTGCCGAGCTGAGGAAGCCGAGATCTTCTCCAGGATGCTCGAAGTGCAGCTTGCTGAAGCCCATGCCAATCTAGCAGCCGTGGAGAGTCGAGAGGTGGCCATGGCGGAAGCCGTCCAGGTGGATCAAGACCGTCATGCCCAGGAGCTAAAGGACGCCTATCTTGCCACAAGGGCCAAGCGAAGGACACTCGCCACGGAAAGGCAGGAACCCTTAATCTTGGAGGAAATCCCTGTCCATCCGCTGGAGAGAAAGAGGACTGGTGTTGCTGTACCGCTAGCACCTCCACCCACGGAAGTCTCAGAGTTAGAGCCTTTCTTTCCCCTCACCCAGCCACTGCCAGGAGAAGAAGCGGATCCACAGCTCAGTGCAGCAGAAGAGCCCCAAGAGCCCCGGAATGAAGTCGTTCGCCCCAACGAAGTGGATTAGTCATCCTAGGGGAGATGTAACCATAGCTGGTAGTGTTTTCATCGTGGTCCTCCAGTGTTGTAATCCTTCCGTTGTCTTTCGTTCGAGTTGTTAGGGCCATCTAGTCATAAGATGCAAGTGATGTGTCGAGTACGAGAGAGTGAGTGCCTGTATGTTGCACCTGTGTATGACCGTTGGAATGAGTGTTTGCTTATCTGTTGTGTTGGTTACGTCAAGTTGCCTTTCGGCCGTGATAGACGTGCTTAGGGTTTTTGAGACGACCGTAAGCAGGTTGCAAGAGGAATAGTTTCAGATACAGCAGATCAGCCGCGTTTGAATGACAGAGGACACTGTATCAACTAATTGTGGATGTCCTAGTAGAACACTTGAATCCCCTTAATTTAAATCTGCCTTGGGATTTATTTTCCTTGTTCCTTGTTTTAAAAAGGAACCTTTGTTGCCTGAATTCCTTTGCAATTCTTTTCTAATTTTGTGGTCTATGACCCCACTGCTTTTGCTGTGAGTAAGTTGGAAATAGTTGCCTGGTTAATAGCTTATGGTGCCGCGATGGAACCGAGGGCCACCTGTGGATCGCGACCACAGGGTTGTGTTGCTCGGCGCGCGCTGGTATCGAGGTTGTTGACCAAGCACTATTGCTAAGTTACACCGCAGTACCACTCTTGCTACCAATTTTCTCCTTGGCAAAAATATCCTAGTGTTCTAACGGGAAATCCACGACGGGTTGATGGAGTAGTGCTCTCATGTGTGTGACCGAGTTAACGGGGTTTGGAAGAAGCATGTATGTTCTGATCTCAGTGTGTATGAAAGGCTTGTGCAAGTTGGATTCAACAGGAAAAGAGGGAGAACAGCAACAAAGAAAGCATAGCCACCAGTGATCTGGAGTAATTGGAACACCGATGGGACGTTGCCCCTGTGTCCGGTGACCGCTCTACACTTGTCGGGTCACTGTCACTGTGTGTCCTGTGGAAGCCGTCGGTGGCGGGACCCACGTGTGTTGTGCTTGTGTGGCCGTGGCATGGCGCCGCACTCGCCTCGCCCCCTTGCACTGTACGCCCCTCTTTCCCAGGCACGCTTATCGGCTCTCGATTCTCGCTCTCGTTCCTGTACCGGACCCACCCCCCTCTCTCTCTCGTTTCCCTTCTCGCTGGTGTGTCACTCGCACGCCCCCTTGCCGAGCGAATCCCATCCCCTCCTTTCTCCTTTTCCCCACTCAAGCTTGCACAGGGAGCGCACCATGGCGATGTTGTTCCCCACCTTGTGACCCACTGGTGATTCCCCTCCACGCCGCCTCCGTTTTTGGTGCGCTACGCCACCACCTCCGTCCACCAGTCTATAAATGCCACCTTGTTTGCCTCTCCTTCATCCCACCCTCAGATCCGAAGTAGAGCACGTAGAATCGCTCTCCTCCGACAGCACTCAGGTGGAAGGAGCTCGGGAGCAGTTGGGAAGGAAGTGGTTGGAGGCAGGGCTACGAGATCCAGCCGTTGCTTGCAGATCTAAGGCCACCGGCCTGAGGTGGTGGTGTAGCTCAGCGGAAAGGATCTGGTTTCCTTTGAAGAAGTTCAAAGTCATCTCTGGTTAGTTAGGCTGTAGGGCTCACGATGTTTGAGTTCTTGGTCTCTTGTTTCTGGATCTGCTGGGCCTACGCCATGTTCTGGATAATCGTTTTCCTGTTACTCTTTCACTGTCCCCGTCTTCGTCGATTTCTAGACAGGTTGTGAGTTGTATCAGTTTGTTCTTAGCCGTGATGCCTCTAGATCCCTGAGTGCTTTAGTTTCGAAGTCGTGTAATCTCCTAATGTAATATCTGCTAAGGAGCAAAATCGTGTTTTCCCCTTTTCTGGTTCTTGCTCTGAATCTCGGGACGAGATTCTTTTTAGGGGGGTTGGTTGTAACACCCTGGTGTCACGAGCTTGCTTAGCATCCCGATTAAGATCAAAAAGAAATTGAGTAAGCAAGTTCTCAAGGTTTACAATTTTTCCCTCACAAGAAATAGTAAACAAGTAATGTCGGTTAATGGGTTTACTTGAAAACATGCTCAGGAGACCTTACTAGTAATAGAACGATAGGTTGTTTAATTAATTTGCTTGAAACACGATTTTTATATAAAAAAAATAAATAAAATAAGAATACCACCGTATGTAGTACTTAATAAAAATTGAAGTGCAAGTCGAGCAGATGAAAATACAACTTTTAGTTTGGGAAATAACGATTGTTAGCTAGTATCTTGCGAGCTCCGTAAATCGAATTTGAAATTCAATTCTACCTAAAACCTTTAGGTCTCATCTAAAATCGCAGGGAGTAATGACAATGCAATTTTGATATTAAAGTTCTAGCTAAATATCTTAGACGCTAGCTTTATATTCTTGTACCGTTAGTCGTATCATAGTGAGCACGCAGGCTGTGGTTTCGGTGGCAGGCTTGTTGGGTGTCGCGTTGCCTTCGTAAAAATTGGCCTAACTGCCTAGAACACGCGTTGCACCGTGTCTCGGTGTTCGTTTCACGAACTGACGTTCGGCACGACAAACCTAGGTTGGCGTACTCCTAATTTCTGGTCTGGTGACCCTCTGGGGAGTGTGTTGTTTCTTTAGCAAGGTGATAGTGTCGACCGGGGTTCATGGAGTTGGGTGGTCGTAGTCGAGCTTGTTTGTGGCCTTTTGCTCTGCTTTAAAATTCATGCGCGTCAACGCTCGTTGCGTTTGGCCGGTGTCTGTAGTCACCGTGCGTGCACACCACGTCGCGGTGTCGTGCTGCATTGCCGCCTTGTCAGCTGCGCTCGGGTTTGGTGGAGGCAAGCGCGCGCAGGATTCCTCACTCGCCTTGCTCTCTCGCTGCCTCAGCTCTCCCCCTCGCTCTGCTCTCACCGAGACAAGGCTCTCCTTGGCCACCGTGATGAATAGTTGTTGCCGCTGCCGCCCGTGGCTGCGCCTTGCGCCGGCGTCACCTGGCCTTGGGGGTCGCGCGCTGTGGTCGCTCGCCATGCCTTGGCCGCCGTCGCAGTCGTCGCCTCCTTCTCTGGCCGGGCAAAGCTCGAGCGGCCATCCATGGCGGACGTGCCTCGCGAGCACGAAGCTCAGCTTCACGTGCAAGCATGTACGTCCCTTTCAAAAGTTCGTGTTTATTTACCTGCACAGATATCTTGCGAATTTTATATCTCCATCATATCAACTCGGATTCCATGAATTCTTCTACCTAAATTCATCTAAAATCAAACTCTATCTTCTATATTAATTTCATGATTTTTAGAGCTCATTTGAAATTATGTGATTAGTTAATTATGTCATTAGCTTCTTGTCTTTTCTTAAATGTATTGAACCTTTAGAAATTCATAGTAAATCATAGAAAATTCGTAAAATAGAAAATCAAGGTGTTTTGGAACCGTTGTGTTTATCTCTATGCATTAGATATATAATATTGCATGCTTTAGTAGAAAAATATTGCACTATATTTTTCCTATGGTTAATTATAGAGAAATTCATACCAGTAGATGCTATGCTTCAAATGAGATGAAAATTTTACGGCATGTTATTCATGTGATGCTTAATTTAGGATAAAAATTTGAGGTCCAGATCTTGTATAATTACGGAGTTATTAATTTATCTTTATCACATGCTTTTATCGATATGAAATCTTTGTTAATTGCTAGTAAATAATGTGCTTATCTAAAAATTATGAAACTTGTACAACATTTATAATTAGTCAAGATGTACCTTCCATAAAAGTTTCATGTACAACAGAGATGTTTGGATTGTCACCTTTTATTCCATGCTTACAAGTAATAATACCTTTATATACAGTAATTAGTGATCCTATATCTCAAATATGTTGTCTGTGTTGCTTGCTTCACATGTAGGTTAAACAGAATGTTATGCATCTCTGATGGTGATAGGTCTAGGCTTAGTATGTTGCTTTACCTTACATGAATTTTATTAAATTGCAATGCGGTTGTATTGTTAATTTGTGTTCTCTTAAAAATAACCAACTCACGAATAAATCTCTTTTAGAAAGGATGAGAGTCGGAGTGGGAGTGACGACGTGTTGTTTGTCTTTCAATGAGAATATCTATGCTATGCTTGTTCCGCTTAAGCAGGCATTGCATTTTTGCATATCATAATAGAAATGATGATGGTTGATGGGTCGATGGATCAACCAGATGACTTGGTGTTTAATCAAAGATGGTGCCATGGCGAACAGGTCCCGGAGATGAAATGCTAACTTTTGGTTAAATCTTACCCAGGCAAGCCCCGGTGCATAACCCCTATTATTCTGCACTTTAAATTATGCTTGTGCATTAAGTTTAAAGGAATTGAATGAAACCCACTTGCATATATATCTTGATCCCATGAGTTTTACTAGTATGACAGGATCGTGTAGAAGGCTATGCTACAGGACTCCGGTAGAAGTCGAGTGATTGTCTGTCACTCGCGAGAGATAGGAAAATATATTATTGTTACTATTATCATGTTATTATCACATGGAATATAAATGTATATGGATAATTGGAGACCAGGCGGAACGGGTTGGATGGACTTGGACCTGGTTGGACAACAGAGCGGGGCTCTGGTTGCATTTGTTTCGCCTGTGTCAATTAAGGACCGTTCGTTGCATGGACCCTGGTCAAGTCACAGATTTATTGTCCCGAGCATATACTAGCGGATGGGGGCTAGGAAGACTTGTTTCTCTCTTGTCATGGGTTCCGGCTCTTTCCGGACCGGCTTCTTAGGGTGGTTATATATATTGGGTTGAGGAGGTCTAAGCACCATACTGAGGCCGGGCCTGCAGTGTTGGGGGCTTAGAGTCCGAGCTTGGATGGGGACCTGGACCCCTTGACAGGAGTGGAACGGGTTAGTCTTGCTTGGGCCCGGGGTATAAGCAAGACGTGTGTTTTTGGGGCACCCAGCTGGGCACATTGATTCGTGAATCGCCGTTTCTGCGTGACGGTACGGCTTGACTACGCTCTGGCATCGTAGTAAGAACTGGCAGTGGAAAGATGAAGAAATGGTTTCTGATTGCTCAACCCTACTTGATTATAGACTAGGTGCTTACATAGAAGATTGGATAAGAACAAAATACGGCTATTAAAAGTAACAAATTAAGGATACACTCTTAGCGCTGCTTCTTGCAAACAGAAACCCACAAGCCAAAAAAGCCTGGCATAATCCTTGGAGTCTTTTTGCTTCCTCCTGACGGGTAAGTCTTGCGGAGTACAATTGAGTACTCAGGGTTTGTTCTACCCTGTTGCAGGTGACAGGTGCTGATAAGCTGACACTTGTGTGTGGAAACCTCCTGGTGGGCTCAGCGAGGAGTTCCTTTGCGATGCGGAGTAGAGTTTATTTATTGAAACTCTCACTAAAAGTTTTACAAGGAAAATATTAGTAATCTGTTATCATTCATGCATTTAAACGTCCTTCATGTTAATATTTAGCTTGTCATAAAATAATTTCATTTCCGCTGAACTCTGATAAATGTTCCTTTCCGCTGTTATAATTACATAACGAATTACTCTGATGATGTACTAAAAGTGATGTAAGAATTGGTAAGGATGTTGTAAGCTTTACTCTCTCATTTGTGATCCTGATGTAAAAATGTGGATCTTCGAGTTCTCCCTTGCGGTGTGCTCGACGGAATCACTTAGTTTAGTGTTCTCCCTTGGGTACTTAGGGTCTAATGGAAGACGAGTACTCTTGGGAGGGCATTAGATTAGGAGATTCTGCCACACCTGGCTCCGACGCTCCCTGATCTGCTCTGGCTCGCACCCCTCTGCTCGCGCCGCTAATCCGCCGACGCTGCGAGGCTCACGCCCCCTGCTCGCTGCCGTCGCGAGGCTCATGACCCCTGCTCCTGCTCGTGCCGTTGCAGCCGCAAGGCCCGCGCGCCTCCGCTACCGCGACCCCTCCTCGGAGCTCACGCGATGCCGTCGTTGCCTGCCTGCAGCCTCTGACCTCCATCCTCATCCGGCGTCGCGGCGTCACTGGTCACCGCTGCACCCGCCGCCACTGCTCGCCTAGTCCAGCATCGAGATAGGGTTGGGAGGTAGACGGACGAGTAGTGGCGTATCTGCATCTTGCGTGTGTGCGGCTGGGACTGAGCTATACTCATACTTGGGCCTTTAACTGGGCTGAGCGGGTGACGCCTGCTGCTGCGTTTGCTGTCGCTGCTGCACATGATATCGGTTGCTCGGTGTTTCGGTTCGGTTGCACTGAGAAACCGAAACCAAAGCCGAAGACCGAAGTTTGCAGATCTTAAAACTGAAAACCGAAAAAACCGAGATTTCGGTTCGGTTCGGTTTTCGGTGGAAAAGTGCCCAGGCTGAGCGGCGCCCTCTCTCACCCCGGTGACCAAGCTCCCCCCACCCAGGCGGCCATGGCGCTCCCCGCCCCCCATCCCCCACCGTCACCCGCTGAGCCAAGGCTGGTGCCGTTAGTGCTGGTGGTGGTGGTGCTCACGCGCGCCACTGGTGCTGGGTGGTGCTCGTGCGCAGCCGCTCATCGTCGGCTCCCACCCCGTTGGCCGAAATCGACCGGCCCAGGCCTATGACCCCCTATGTTGCGAATGTATGTTTCAATCGTTTTAGACTTTGGCATGTTGCAATAGTTTCATATGTATGTTGCAAAAGTAGATCGGGCGATATATATTGTCTTGGGCTGCACCGCACTGCATCGAATCAAAGCAAAGTAGTTAAACAAACTGGAGTCTGTCTCGTAATAATTTTTTGTATACAACCATATATATAAGCAAATGCGTGTACACCGCGTCTTCTTCTTTTCTCTTTTCTTTTTTTCTTCCAAATTAAACGTGCTTATATAATATGCTATATACATTCCAGATAGCTATAGTACAGGTATCTAATCCATCTCCCCCAGTATAGCTGTATTGGTGGCCACCAATACTGTTTTGGGCTTTTATTAGGGGCGTTACTCCAGCAGTTCCCCAATACTCATCACCAATACACAGTGGACCCTACTTGTTAGTTTATTTTTTTCATCCTTTCCTCTCCCATTCATCCTCCATGCGTCACATGGCCATGGCCACTGTGGGTGCGCTGCCGGTGACGAGGTCCTGCAGGCGCCAAAAGCGGTAGTCCTCCCTAGTGGAGGTGGTCTTGGAAACCCCGCTGCAGCCAGGGGATCCAGTGACGGAGATGGAGTTCGCCATGGTTGTCTCGGCGCACGAGGTGGAACCACCGGAGGAGGAGGTCCCAGAGCAGGACGCCGCCTTGTCGTGGTCCTCCCTCCTCCCTCTCGCGAGCACAGCACAACCAAGGTGCAGGTCCTCCCTCCTCTTGCATCGCGAGCACAGCCATCGGCCGCCGCGGCCATGGTCGCCATCGCCATTGGTTCAGGAGGTTTCTGTAACAGAACCGACCAAATTATAAGAGCACAAGTACAAAAACAAGCACCGAAGCGCTCAAATTTTCGAACTTGAGCCCATATAATCCCGGTAGTCAATCGAAACCACGAAGGATTTCAAACCAACTTGCTTACAACCAAGATCGCATCATTCAACATACAACATCATACGTTACATTACACAAGTAGTTCCGAAATAAGTTTACACACACGGAGTCGCAAATATTACAAACCAAGTTTATAAAGTAGTGGAAGCATACACACACACACCCGTTGTTTAACTACTGCCAGTCTTGATGATCAACAACCCGCAAAAGCATTAGGAAAGTACATAAAGGATGATCACGCCCTAGTGATCTAGTCTTCGTCACCCGCAGGGTGGAGACAATTTTTGCAGAAGCCTTGGTAGAGCATATCATCTGCAACAGGAGGGAATAAACCCTGAGTACTGGAATGTACTCAGCTAGACTTACCCGTCGAAAACCAGAAATAAGATGACACCAAGGATTATGCAAGGCTTACACAAGAGGCTAGCTGACATCACATTTTTGCATAAAGGCATAAGTAATTGAGACTCTTATAACCTGTACTAGCAGTTATTTTTAGCATTTACCTGTCATCTATCTTAGCACCTGTACTAAACATGCACTTGATTATAATCAAACAATTATCATCATTATATCCAGAGCAAGTATGAATTGTGGCAACATTGTATCATTCCCTTAACCACCGGTTCATTTAATGAGATCTACGTTGCCGCTGCTCAAGTCAAGTGCTCACTAACCGGGAGCGACGGCGATTCGAATCGAATTCCTATCCAGATGGAGGGGTATTTCTAACACTCACCGTGTAGACCCCTGCCAGGGTCGCACAGGCCACCGTTTCATATGATTCAGGAATCGCGGGTCCGAATAATGTCGCGACCCCAAGGGCGACACTCTGCCAGGTGATAGGGACTCTAACCCCCACTTGGTCTCACGCCAATGTCCCCAAGCACATCCTTTCTCTCCTCCAAGAAGCAACCTACCATTCGATTCCCGGCCTGAACCACATTACTCGGCTTCGCGGTCGGAACGACTTATCCGGCCGACTAAGTGTTAGACTGCGTTCAACATGACTCAAGGACGTACAGTGAATCGGTCCTTAAACGACTCAGACGGGCATAGCTCCACACCCAAGACGTGAAGTGTCTTGCGGCTGTACTATCGAACTCCCGCCCGGTCTCAATTTCATTTTTAAGCATGGTTTCATCCACGATAGCCATAAAGCCACTCGTGACTCCTTCCTACATCTCGCGGATGACCGGAAATCACCCGACTTCTACCGTACTAAGCAGGGCTAAGCATTGACACGTGCCTAAACCTAATATAGGATTAAGTACGATATCTGGACAAGGACAGGTATAATGCAATAAGTGTTTTCATATAACTCCTACAACTTAATGCAGTAAACAATTAAAAGTACTCAAGATTAATTTATAAATCAGTAGGTTCAGCATGCACCGGGGCTTGCCTTTCAGAAAGGTCGAAGGCCGGTGATCAGGACACTCAGGTAGATCTTCGGCAGGAGCTTCATCGCCGGTTGGTTCCTCTAGCTGCTCCGGCTGGTCCTGGATTTCCTCTGGAATCACAGGCTCGAATTCGAGGAGAGTTACCCCCTCCGGAACACCTATTGCATGAGTGCACAATAAATATCATGGGTGCATAATGGTGCAACATGCTCGGAATGAAATGCATTTCAGAAATAAAATATAATAATCTAATCAAGTTACTTTATCAGTACGTGCAAATCTCTTCTCCGGTGGAGAAGTACTTACCTAATCTACCCAACCTAAGATATAGTTGTTCATCTTCGGTTAAGGCCCTAACACGTAACAAACACAAGAGTGACATTATTTAGGTTACCACATCCAACCCAAAATATCACGGTAAGACATTCTGGACAGCAGCTACTTGTTTCTAACATAACTGGAGATTCCCAAATCTAAAAGATATGATCTAAGACAATCTGGAAAGCTTAAGAAATGTACCACAAAATGTTTTCAGACCACAACACTAAATTCCAAAGTTTACCTAGTCGAAATTCCAAAGTTCCAGAATCTGTCCTCCCCAAACAGAGAGCAGTCAATTCTGGACTGTCACTTAAAACAGTAATAACTCCTAAACTACTAAGCCAAATGCTCCCAGATTTTGACACAAGCTAATTTATCAAGTTTACTCCAACTTTGGTATTTACAAGTTTTCCAGCAACCACTTTTATTAAGGGTCAAACCCAAAGATACTACCAGCTGTCCAGAAAACCTAGAATTGCAAAGATTAAATAATTATTTATGTGGCAAACATTCTCTAAGACCAAACTAATACTACTACAAGTTCATAAAGGTCACAAAAACACCATAAAGTAAGGTGTGCCCACCTAGAATATTTATTTAAACTCATTTCTTAATTTACTTAAGTAATTAAGTGGAATTTTAATCATATAAGTAAACTGCTCCTAAAATTCTACAAAAATTACAGGAGACTATATGACCCAAAAAGAGGCTACTGTAAAAATTTGAACTAAATTTATTCAAAGGAACTTCCTACAAAAAATTCACAAGCCAAAAAGGCTGATTTTTGTATAAATAACAAAGCATAGTAAATGTGTCAAACAACAGATTTCCTAATTTTCTTAGACACTTTATGATACCAAGACATTCTCCAAAAATTTATATAAACATTGCACATGTAGAAAAATTACAAAAATTCATTTAAGTATTTCCTAAAATAACAAGATAGCATTATAACTTGAAAAGTACTTAAGCACTACTGCCCAAATTTTTACCAGAGCTAGAGCAAGTATAAATTAGTCTACCCACCAAATTTCATAATTTTTGGAACACTGAAACTCAAGATATGATTTAAACAAGTTTGCATGCAAACTAAAACACATTTCAAAAACCTATTTAAATCTCCCAGAAACTATACATCCCATAAGCATTTGATATTTTTCCTAGAAACTACACTTTATTTGGAATCCAACAAAATTTGGATCCCAATTTTTGGATCTACCAAACCCTAGATATAAAAATCACAAACATTATTCAAATCTGTAAAATAATATAGAAACTGAAATTTCAAATAAAACAAAAAGAAACCACTGGGCCGGCCGACCCGACAGCGCGGCCCAGCTCGAGTGGCGTGGCCCGCTTCCGCTCGTGGCCCGCGACGCACGCGCGGCCTGCTCGGCCATCCCGCCCGCACGCGCGCTCTAGCGAGCGGGCCCCACTTGTCAGCGAGACGAAGGCGGGGGAGGAAAACGGTCGACGGCAAACTCGCCGCCGGCGGCAGCTCCGGCGAGACCAAGGGCACAGGCACGTTTGCCTCTTCCATGCGAACCTAGGGGTGCTACTAATTGGAGCAATGGCTGCGGCTATGGGGGATGGTGGCGGGCATGGCGGACCGGCGGGGCGGTGGTGGTGCTCCTCGCCGGCGGTGGCCTCGGGATCCTCTCCTAGCCCCATGGTGAGCATCCCCGTACTACCCCGGTCCTAAAGCACCTACTAGCGCTCGCCGTGGAAGCACCGAAGACCCCAGCCACGGTGAGCCGCCGCGCGGGAGAACGCCGACGAGGTCTGGCGGTGGCAGAACTGACAACTCGTCCTTACCAAGGTGCGCCTGAGGGCAGGGGCAGAACGAGTGGGTAGAGGGGCTCAAGGCGCAGCTGTTGGCCGGACTGGAGGTGCGATGGTGCGGTGGAATACGCGCGCGAGCTCGTCGGAGCAAGAGCAGCAAAGGCGGCTCGGTTCCTCCGCTCTGCCGACGAGAGAGGGAAAAGAGGAGGGAAAAGGAGGGGTGCGGTCGGAACGACAGCAGGGGCGCCCTTCTATGCTCGGCAGCTGGCCAAGACGCCAGGTCGCGCGCGGCGCGTGGAGGACACGCGGCGGCGACGATCTGCGACTGTCGGTGACTGAAGGTTCGTTTCAGAGCTCGATGGCGTCAACTGACAGCGTGATTTTGGGTTCAATTTACTCCTAATCCAGTGAGAACCAGGTATGGGTGATGTTGGCAATGTTGTAGAGCTATATGAGGACTACAACTTTGTCAATTGGCTCAAGGACTGATTCAGCCTGGATTTGAAACTACAAAGCTCCAAAGTGGGGTACTTGGAAACTGAAACGTGTTTTCAGTCAGTGAAACCGACTGAAACCCTATTTTCAAGACACCACAACTCCTAAACCATTTAGAACTAGGTGATGGTCATGTTGACAATGTTGTAGAGCTATGTGTGGACAACAACTTTGTCAATTGGCTCAAGGACTGGTTTGACCTAGTTTGTGAGTTACAAGTTGCCAAAGTGAGGTACAGTGAAACGGTTTTCAGCTTCACACTTAGCCAAAATTGCTAAGTCCCAAAACAGCCTCTAATACTGACTTGTGGGCCATTTTTGAGCATGTTCTGATCATTTTCATGAGATGGCCATATTAGAACTTTTGTTTCTTATGAAATTCTCTACAACTTTGCTTAAGGGTGCTCCTCCATGCAAGGTCTCTAAGCTAGACTTTTTAATTGGTCAAACTAGAGCATCCCAGGGCTCAATGGTGGTCAACTACACCTTGGAGGGCATTTTGGTGATTTTGGTCAACATGAACCTTGCTCCATGAGTGACCCTAAGTATAACTAAGGTGTTGTGAGATATAATTGGCTACTCTACCCTTGAGTTACACCAACTCCCTAGTGTCACATGATATGAGTCAAACAAAACTTCAAAACAAAATCACATTTGTTGCAACCACATGAATTAACATGAAATGATGAATGCTTATGCTCATGCAATGCAATGCAATTATGGAGCTAAACACCTGAGGTGTTATAGCCCTCCCCCCTTATAAAAATCTCGTCCCGAGATTTGGAAAGCGTACCATTTTTCATAGAATTCCTTATAACCATCCCGCAAATAGTCCTCCCGTTCCCATGTAGCGTCACTTTCACTACCCTGATTACTCCACATTACTTTATACCACTTAACCACTTTGCTTCTAGTCACTCGTTCCTGAGTATCGATCACTCGGACTGGCTTTTCTTCGTAAGTTAAATCGGATTCCAGTCTGATATCTCCTAAAGGGACTCTTTCCTCAGGAACTCAAAGACACTTTTTGAGCTGTGATACATGGAAGACGTTGAATATGGCACTCATTTCTGGAGGTAACTGGATTTTATACGCAACAGCTCCACTCTTGCCTATGATTTGGAAAGGACCCACGTATCTTGGCACAAGTTTCCGCTTAACACCAAAACGTTGGACACTCTTCATTGGAGAAACTTTCAGATAAATGAAGTCTCCAACTTCAAACTCGAGCGGTTTTCTACGACGGTCAGCATAACTTTTCTGTCTAGCTTGGGCTGTAGCCATATGTTTTTGGATGGTACGGACTTGTTCCTTAGCTTCATGAACAAAATCAATACCATAATACCTCCTTTCACTAGCTTCTACCCAGTTTAGTGGGGTTCTACACTTACGACCGTATAAAGCTTTGAATGGGGCCATCTTAATACTCTCTTGGTAACTATTATTGTACGAGAATTCGGCTAGAGGTAACCATTTTTCCCAAGAACCCTTGGATGATATTACACATGCCCGCAATAGATCTTCCAAGATTTGGTTAACCCGTTCCGTCTGTCCTGACGTCTGGGGGTGATAAGCAGAGCTTCTCACTAGCTTGGTTCCCAGAAGATGATGCAAGTGCTCCCAAAAGCGAGCAGTGAACTGGGGACCACGGTCAGATATGATAGTACGAGGTATCCCATGGAGCCGGACTATCTGATTGAAGTACAACTCAGCATAGTCAGTGGGACGATAGTCCACTCTAACTGGAATGAAGTGAGCTGATTTGGTCAAACGATCCACAATTACCCAGATGGAGTTATGATTTTTGACAGTAGGAGGAAGACCGACAATGAAATCCATACTTATCTCTTCCCATTTCCAACCTGGGATAGAAATTGGTTGAAGCAACCCAGCTTTTATATGCACATCTTTAACTCTACAGCAGGTGTCACACCTAGCCACATAGGCAGCTATTTCTTTCCGCATCTTGGTCCACCAATAGTATGGCTTCAAATCATAATACATCTTATTGCTACCAGGATGGATGGACAACCTAGAGGAGTGTGCTTCAGACATAATATTATTTCTAAGCTCCCGGTCCTTAGGCACAACTAACCTATCCTTGAACCATAGTACACCCTCTTCATCTACCCTGAACTGTGTAGTTTCTTGCTCTTTCATCTTACGCTTGATGTGGAATATACCAGTGTCAGTCTTTTGGAGCTCAATAATTCTGCTTTTGAGAGTACAACTGACAGTGATGTTGTACAAGACCGCTGGATGTAGAAGGCGAGATCGATGAAAATCAGTTTCAACCAGGGAATGGCAATGAGACTTACGGCTTAAAGCATCCGCAACCACATTTGCCTTGCCAGGATGATAGTGCACTTGAAGGTTATAATCCTTAATCAACTCGAGCCATCTTCTTTGACGCATATTTAACTCGGGTTGGGTGAAGATGTATTTGAGGCTTTTGTGGTCTGTGTAGATATTGCAAACATTGCCCAACGGGTAGTGCCGCCAGGCTTTCAAAGCATGAACAACTGCGGCGAGTTCTAAGTCATGTGTTGGATAATTCACCTCATGTTTCCGAAGTTGTCGAGAGGTATATGCAATTACTCGGCCTTCCTGCATCAGAACACCTCCCAAACCTATGCCTGAGGCATCACAATAAACATCAAATGGTTTCTCGATATCCGGTTGTGCCAAAACCGGAGCTGAGGTTAGGAGGGTTCGCAGTTGGTGAAAAGCCGCATCACACTCAGGAGTCCAGACAAACCTGGTGTCTTTTTGTAGTAACCGAGTCATTGGCTTGGCTATTTTGGAGAAATCCGGGATGAAGCGACGATAATAGCCAGCCAAACCAAGAAAACTCCGAACCTCGTGAACCGAGATAGGAGCCTTCCAGTTCAGTACTTCTTGTACCTTGGCGGGGTCCACCATAATTCCTCCATCGGACAACACATGCCCAAGGAAAGGTACTTCTCGAAGCTAGAATTCGCACTTACTGAACTTTGCATATAGTTGATGTTCACGCAGTCTTGTGAGGACTATACGCAGATGTTCAACATGATCTTCCTCATTTACAGAATATATCAGGATGTCGTCAATAAATACCACCACAAACTTGTCCAATTCGGGCATAAACACCGAATTCATCAAGTACATGAAGTGTGCGGGGGCATTTGTCAAGCCGAAATACATAACAAGATACTCATAAAGACCGTATCTGGTAGAAAAAGCTGTCTTTGGAACATCTTCCGGGCGGATTTTAATTTGATGGTAGCCAGATCTTAGATCGATCTTGGAGAAAACTTTAGCTTTAGACAACTGATCGAACAAGATGTCGATACGTGGTAGAGGGTACTTATTTTTGACAGTGACTGCATTGAGAGGTCTATAATCTACGCACATCCGCAACGACTGATCCTTCTTCTTTACAAAGATAGCAGGACATCCCCACGGCGACGAACTAGGACGAATCAACCCCTTCTTCAAAAGTTCATTCAATTGCACCTTAAGTTCAGCGAGTTCATTTGGAGGCATCCTATAGGGTCTCCTAGAGATGGGCGCCGTGCCAGGCAACAACTCAATTTTAAATTCCACATCCCGATCCGAAGGGAGCCCCAGCAAATCATCGGGAAAAACATCTGGAAACTCATTTACTACTGGAATTTCGGCCAACGCCTTTGCTTGCACAGCATGAACTTCCCCAGATAAATCAACTTTTCTGGGAAGTTGTACCAGAAAACCCTGTTGATCTGTAGGATCTCTGAGCATAACTACCCGAGTGGATGTATCAATGAGTACCCCATTCTGACTCATCCAATTCATGCCCAAAATAGCATCTATGCCTAAGCCCGGCAAAACCACTAAGGCAAGTGAGTACTTTCACCCTTCTATCTCAAGCTCAAGATTCCCCACTACTTTATTTGTGGAAATATTCCCACTTGCTGCGCTAATACAATAACCCCCACCTTCAACAGTATGCAACTTGTGTGCAAACTCTGATGCAAACTTAGGACTGATAAAGGAATGCGAAGCACCTGAATCAAAAAGTACCACTGCAGGGTGTTGGTCAACTAGGAACTTACCAGCAGTGACAACCTCACCAGATGGGATTTCCTCAACACTGTTATAATGAGCGTGCCCTTGACGGCCACCTTGGTTAACATTCTTCTTAGGGTAAGGACAGTTCCTAGACCAATGGCCTGGCTTGTTGCAGTTCCAGCAAGGCATGTTACTAGGAGGGACACTGGAGCTGCCTTGGCCCGAATTACTCTTTGGCAGAGCCACTGTATATGCCTTGCGAAATCCAGTCTTCACTGGCGCCTTCTTTTGCGGAGGACGGAACTTAGCACTTGTGGCAGGAGGGCGAGGAGGAGCCCTCGGGGCAGCTGGAGCTCGAGACTGTGAAGCACCTGCCTCAAGTGCCCTCTTGCGGCTCTTAGAAACAGCATAGATAGAGTTATTGTTCTCTTGAGTCAGAGCATCACTGATAAATTCGTTGAAAGTAGTGCACTTGCTAGTGCCCATAGTCTTCATCAGCTTTGGGCCGAGGCCTCTTTTAAAGCTAGCAATTTTCTTGGAATCGGTATCCACAAACTCTATGGCATACCTTGCCAGGTTGTTGAAAGATTGCAGATATTCAGTCAAGCTTTTATTGCCCTGCGACAGCCTCATAAATTCTGTGTGTTTGATGGCCATAAGACCTAGAGGAATATAGTTCCCACGAAATGCGGCCTTGAACTGATCCCAAGCAATAGGGACATTTGCAGGCAGTGTGGAACGATAGTGGCTCCACCAAATACCCGCTGGACCATGTAGTTGGTGAGAAGCATATTCAGTTTTCAGCTCATCGGTCAAGCGAAGCAGATGAAACTTTTGTTCAATAGTATTCAACCACTCATCAGCTTGCAGTGGTTCCTCCGCCTCCTTAAAGAGCGGGGGCTTAGTATCAAGAAAGTCCTTGAAATCACTGTATTGATTTGGTTCTGGGCCCTGGCGGCCATGACGAGCCTCCCGGTTGGCAAGCTGGCGCATAGCATCTGCCAGCATGCGCTGCCCTTCGACCACGGTCTGCATTAACTCAGCCGGGGTAGGTGGTGGCGGAGGGGGTGGTTGTTCCTCATCCTCATTGCCACAATCCCGACGGAGATTGTACGACATCCGCAAAATGCATAGCCAATGAGCACTGACGATGTGGGAAGTTTGTAGATGAATTATTGTAAATATGTCGAACTAACTTCATGAAATAGACTTCTCAAAATAATCATGGCACAATAATTCATCACAACCGCACAACCCATTCAAGCGGATCAATTGGCGCAATCATGCGAGAGAATCCAACAAGATGTACTTTGATAAAGGCTCACTCACAAGGAGCACAACAGTTACTGAACCGTTTACGTTAAAATCTACGTGATTTTTGATCTTTCGTCCGGTACTTGGATTCGATTTCAAAGTTTTTAGTTGACTGAGAAAGGCTACTTCAAACTGACCACAAAGAGATTTCTCAACGGTAGAGCTCCATGGTGGATCATGACTAGCCACCTCGATACCAGCGCGTGCCAAGCAGCACAACCTTATGTCGCGCGCCATAGGAGGCCCTCGGTTTCGTCGCGGCACCGAAGGGTGCTAATCGTGACACCATCATCGAACGCCACACAATAAGACATCCAATTGCGATCGAAATTAACAGGTTCCAACTAAACATCCAGGAAACATAGGGTTCGACCTTACATCCTAAAAGTCAAGTTATTACAAAGCCTCACTCCAACACAGGGAGGGCACAAAAGACAACCCTAACATCATAGCTACGTGATAACTACTCTATACATCGTCCTCAGAGTCGGTGTCAAGGATCTCCCCGCCGTCCTCATCACTAACAGGCTCTAACTCCTCATCTTCTTCTTCTTCTTCTGGTTCTTCTTCTGGTTCGGCATCTTGGGGTCCGTTGACCTCCACTTCATCATCATTTTCAGTCATGAAGATTCCCGAACCCATGTCCTCATCTGCGTTGATATTTCTAGGCAGCAGAGGATTTAGCTGGCTGTTCAGGCGGTGCACTTCTTCATGAAGATTGTCATTGTATTCTTCAGCATTCTCCAACTGCTGTTCGAGCTCAAACTGACGAGCTCTCAGAATGTTCTCCTCGTGCCAGGCTTCATCCCTCTGATTCATGACATGGACCAGCATGCGTTGATAGTTGCGATGTGCTACTGTCAATCTCTAGACTGCAAGTGTTTTCTGGTCACGATCATGGATCACTTGCTCCAGTTGCTGACGCGCTGCATTCCTAGCAGCAGTCACTTCAGCCAACTCTGCCCTCAGCCTTTCCACCTCAGTAGGCTCAGGGCGGGGCTCACGTGGAGCGAGCTGGTGACGCGGTGCCCTGCCCCCAGTGGACTTGCGAGCGGTCCTCTTGGTACATGCCATCTGTAGCAACAAGATACGACTTAAAGTGAGGATCATTTAGGGGATATGAAATTTAATTTAGTCGGGAGTACTGAAATTTTTAAGGAGGGAGTAAATGATATGTATGATATAATTAAACATGATGCATGCACGTTCCGTACACCCTCTCACCTTAGTAGAAACCTAAAGTTCTAACGTTAGGCGGTGGCATACATACGTTCTCTCATATAAGCGAAACTATCGGTCTACTCGTTACGCTGTTAGTGTACCTGCAGAAAACCTCATTTCAGCCCAACAGTTTCCCAATATATGCACACAAGAAAGCAGTAATTTAAATACTTTCCATATACACATCCCCTGATGTATATACTTTAGTATCAAAGATACCCGATATAATATATTCCCACAATTAAGTGCTTACGTAATTACATGGTTTAAACATGTAAGTATGCAAGTCACCAAAACTACTCTCCCCTAGATCGCCGGTTGGACAATCATGCTCTCACAACTCACACTTACCAGAGCGTCGAGGCAATTGATCCATACATTACCACCCAAGTGGATGGCATCCATACAATATCACGCCGTATGGACGATGAAACAAAAACAAACAAGGCCCTCAAGTTAGTCTTTATAATAAGCCACCTAAGAGTCCTTATTTGGGCTAAGGGATGTGATCACTGGCATACTAAAAAAATAATTTTTAGTGTTTTAACCCTTTTTCATAATTAAATACTTTTGTTTTTAAATACTCGTACGATGTGTTTAATGTTGAATTATGCTCCGGTACCAGCTGTAACAGAACCGACCAAATTATAAGAGCACAAGTACAAAAACAAGCACCGAAGCGCTCAAATTTTCGAACTTGAGCCCATATAATCCCGGTAGTCAATCGAAACCACGAAGGATTTTAAACCAACTTGCTTACAACCAAGATCGCATCATTCAACATACAACATCATACGTTACATTACACAAGTAGTTTCAAAATAAGTTTACACACACGGAGTCGCAATTATTACAAACCAAGTTTATAAAGTAGCGGAAGCATACACACACACCCGTTGTTTAACTACTGCCAGTCTCGATGATCAACAACCCGAAAAAGCATCAGGAAAGTACATAAAGGATGATCACGCCCTAGTGATCTAGTCTTCGTCACTCGCAGGGTGGAGACAATTTTTGCAGAAGCCTTGGTAGAGCATATCATCTGCAACAGGAGAGAATAAACCCTGAGTACTGGAATGTACTCAGCTAGACTTACCCGTCGAAAACCAGAAATAAGATAACACCAAGGATTATGCAAGGCTTACACAAGAGGCTAGCTGACATCACATTTTTGCATAAAGGCATAAGTAATTGAGACTCTTATAACCTGTACTAGCAGTTATTTTTAGCATTTACCTGTCATCTATCTTAGCACCTGTACTAAACATGCACTTGATTATAATCAAACAATTATCATCATTATATCCAGAGCAGGTATGAATTGTGGCAACATTGTATCATTCCCTTAACCACCGGTTCATTTAATGAGATCTACGTTGCCGCTGCTCAAGTCAAGTGCTCACTAACCGGGAGCGACGGCGATTCGAATCGAATTCCTATCCAGCTGGAGGGGTATTTCTAACACTCACCGTGCAGACCCCTGCCAGGGTCGCACAGGCCACCGTTTCATATGATTCAGGAATCGCGGGTCCGAATAATGTCGCGACCCCAAGGGCGACACTCTGCCAGGTGATAGGGACTCTAACCCCCCTTGGTCTCACGCCAATGTCCCCAAGCACATCCTTTCTCTCCTCCAAGAAGCAACCTACCATTCGATTCCCGGCCTGAACCACATTACTCGGCTTCGCGGTCGGAATGACTTATCCGGCCAACTAAGTGTTAGACTGCGTTCAACATGACTCAAGGACGTACAGCGAATCGGTCCTTAAACGACTCAGACGGGCATAGCTCCACACCCAAGACGTGAAGTGTCTTGCGGCTGTACTATCGAACTCCCGCCCGGTCTCAATTTCATTTTTAAGCATGGTTCCATCCACGATAGCCATAAAGCCACTCGTGACTCCTTCCTACATCTCGCGGATGACCGGAAATCACCCGACTTCTACCGTACTAAGCAGGGCTAAGTATTGACACGTGCCTAAACCTAATATAGGATTAAGTACGATATCTGGACAAGGACAGGTATAATGCAACAAGTGTTTTCATATAACTCCTACAACTTAATGCAGTAAACAATTAAAAGTACTCAAGATTAATTTATAAATCAGTAGGTTCAGCATGCACCGGGGCTTGCCTTTCAGAAAGGTCGAAGGCCGGTGATCAGGACACTCAGGTAGATCTTCGGCAGGAGCTTCGTCGCCGGTTGGTTCCTCTAGCTGCTCTGGCTGGTCCTGGATTTCCTCCGGAATCACAGGCTCGAATTCGAGGAGAGTTACCCCCTCCGGAACACCTATTGCATGAGTGCACAATAAATATCATGGGTGCATAATGGTGCAACATGCTCAGAATGAAATGCATTTCAGAAATAAAATATAATAATCTAATCAAGTTACTTTATCAGTACGTGCAAATCTCTTCTCCGGTGGAGAAGTACTTACCTAATCTACCCAACCTAAGATATAGTTGTTCATCTTCGGTTAAGGCCCTAACACCTAACAAACACAAGAGTGACATTATTTAGGTTACCACATCCAACCCAAAATATCACGGTAAGACATTCTGGACAGCAGCTACTTGTTTCTAACATAACTGGAGATTCCCAAATCCAAAAGATATGATCTAAGACAATCTGGAAAGCTTAAGAAATGTACCACAAAATGTTTTCAGACCACAACACTAAATTCCAAAGTTTACCTAGTCGAAATTCCAAAGTTCCAGAATTTGTCCTCCCCAAACAGAGAGCAGTCAATTCTGGACTGTCACTTAAAACAGCAATAACTCCTAAACTACTAAGCCAAATGCTCCCAAATTTTGACACAAGCTAATTTATCAAGTTTACTCCAACTTTGGTATTTACAAGTTTTCCAGCAACCACTTCTATTAAGGGTCAAACCCAAAGATACTACCAGCTGTCCAGAAAACCTAGAATTGCAAAGATTAAATAATTATTTATATGGCAAACATTCTCTAAGACCAAACTAATACTATTACAAGTTCACAAAGGTCACAAAAACACCAGAAAGTAAGGTGTTCCCACCTAGAATATTTATTTAAAATCATTTCTTAATTTACTTAAGTAATTAAGTGGAATTTTAATCATATAAGTAAACTGCTCCTCAAATTCTACAAAACTTACAGGAGACTCTCTGACCCAAAAAGAGGCCACTGTAAAAATTTGAACTAAATTTATTCACAGGAACTTCCTACAAAAAATTCACAAGCCAAAAAGGCTGATTTTTGTATAAATAACAAAGCATAGTAAAAAGTGTCAAACAACAGATTTCCTAATTTTCTTAGACACTTTATGATACCAAGACATTCTCCAAAAATTTATATAAACATTGCACATGTAGAAAAATTACAAAAATTCATTTAAGTATTTCCTAAAATAACAAGATAGCATTATAACTTGAAAAGTACTTAAGCACTACTGCCCAAATTTTTACCAGAGCTAGAGCAAGTATAAATTAGTCTACCCACCAAATTTCATAATTTTTGGAACACTGAAACTCAAGATATGATTTAAACAAGTTTGCATGCAAACTAAAACACATTTCAAAAACCTATTTAAATCTCCCAGAAACTATACATCCCATAAGCATTTGATATTTTTCCTAGAAACTACACTTTATTTGGAATCCAACAAAATTTGGATCCCAATTTTTGGATCTACCAAACCCTAGATATGAAAATCACAAATATTATTCAAATCTGTAAAATAATATAGAAACTGAAATTTCAAATAAAACAAAAAGGAACCACTGGACCGGCCGACCCGACAGCGCGTTCCAGCTCGAGTGGCGCGGCCCGCGACGCACGCGCGGCCTGCTCGGCCATCCCGCCCGCGCGTGCGCTCTGACGAGCGGGCCCCACTTGTCAGCGAGACGAAGGCGGGGGAGGAAAACGGTCGACGGCAAACTCGCCGCCGGCGGCAGCTCCGGCGAGACCAAGGGCACAGGCACGTTCGCCTCTTCCATGCGAACCTAGGGGTGCTACTAATTGGAGCAATGGCTGCGGCTATGGGGGATGGTGGCGGGCATGGCGGACCGGCGGGGCGGTGGTGGTGCTCCTCGCCGGCGGTGGCCTCGGGATCCTCTCCTAGCCCCATGGTGAGCATCCCCGTACTACCCCAGTCCTAAAGCACCTACTAGCGCTCGCCGTGGAAGCACCGAAGACCCCAGCCACGGTGAGCCGCCGCGCGGGAGAACGCCGACGAGGTCTGGCGGTGGCGGAACTGACAATTCGTCCTTACCAAGGTGCGTCTGAGGGCAGGGGCGGAACGAGTAGGTAGAGGGGCTCAAGGTGCAGCTGTTGGCCGGACTGGAGGTGCGGTGGTGCGGTGGAATACGCGCGCGAGCTCGTCGGAGCAAGAGCGGCAAAGGCGGCTCGGTTCCTCCGCTCTGCCGACGAGAGAGGGAAAAGAGGAGGGAAAAGGAGGGGTGCGGTCGGAACGACAGCAGGGGCGCCCTTCTATGCTCGGCAGCTAGCCAAGACGCCAGGTCGCGCGCGGCGCGTGGAGGACACGCGGCGGCGACGATCTGCGACTGTCGGTGACTGAAGGTTCGTTTCAGAGCTCGATGGCGTCAACTGACAGCGCGATTTTGGGTTCAATTTACTCCTAATCCAGTGAGAACCAGGTATGGGTGATGTTGGCAATGTTGTAGAGCTATATGAGGACTACAACTTTGTCAATTGGCTCAAGGACTGATTCGGCCTGGATTTGAAACTACAAAGCTCCAAAGTGGGGTACTTGGAAACTGAAACATGTTTTCAGTCAGTGAAACCGACTGAAACCCTATTTTCAAGACACCACAACTCCTAAACCATTTAGAACTAGGTGATGGTCATGTTGACAATGTTGTAGAGCTATGTGTGGACAACAACTTTGTCAATTGGCTCAAGGACTGGTTTGACCTAGTTTGTGAGTTACAAGTTACCAAAGTGAGGTACAGTGAAACGGTTTTCAGCTTCACACTTAGCCAAAATTGCCAAGTCCCAAAACAGCCTCTAATACTGACTTGTGGGCCATTTTTGAGCATGTTCTGATCATTTTCATGAGATGGACATATTAGAACTTTTGTTCCTTATGAAATTCTCTACAACTTTGCTTAAGGGTGCTCCTCCATGCAAGGTCTCTAAGTTGGACTTTTTAATTAGTCAAACTATAGCATCCCAGGGCTCAATGGTGGTCAACTACACCTTGGAGGGCATTTTAGTGATTTTGGTCAACATGAACCTTGCTCCATGAGTGACCCTAAGTATAACTAAGGTGTTGTGAGATATAATTGGCTACTCTACCCTTGAGTTACACCAACTCCCTAGTGTCACATGATATGAGTCAAACAAAACTTCAAAACAAAATCACATTTGTTGCAACCACATGAATTAACATGAAATGATGCATGCTTATGCTCATGCAATGCAATGCAATTATGGAGCTAAACACCTGAGGTGTTACAGTTTCCTTCGTCGTCCTGCCGATTCAAGAGAAAGACACGCAAGATCTGATTTGATTCGGGAGCCAAGACGACCTGCCCCTGGATCACGAGGCCGTGACCTGCCATCACCATCCCCGGCCGCGGCGTCCTGTTCTCCCCCGGCCATGGCTGCGAGCTCCCCAACGGATGCGCTGAGGACGAAGAAGCAGACAACCGACAGTTAGGATGGGCCCCACTGTATTGGGGGAGATGCAACTCCCCCTTTATTTGAGGAGAGATGGAGTGTTTTTTGGTGGCCACCGAAAAAGGGAAGGTTATTGGGGATTGCTGGAGAAGAAAAAGTGAGCCACCTCCTCAATAAGACAGTTTTTATAAGGATTGGGAGTGTTGTTGGAGGATTGCTACATATGTTCTAAGCCTCCAGTGTGTGAGAGATATTATATAAGCGTGTCTTGTGTGTGCGCGCGCGCGCGTGCAAGGAATTATATTAATGTAAGCTCTACCCTTTTTTAACAAAGCTGAGAGCAGATATTTTATATACTCACATATAATACATTTACCAGCAGGTGTCGTCCAAGCCATCACATGGGAGAGCTTTCTTGTGTAGGGCAACGGTCGGTGGCCATCACCCATGACATCTCATTTCCCCTAAAACTGGAATGTTTTGTACCAATTGATTACACCATTCGTCTACTAATTTTGTAGTATCTAGCTAAGCATAGGGTTCGTTCCTCCTTAGTATACTCGATCTTTTCGTCCTCTACAATCTAAAAATATATGGATCATATTGTACCAAACTTTATGGTAACAATGATATAAGGAAAAAAAAATGATGTGCGTTCGATTTACATTTCTACTCCCTAGATTCTACCCTGTTTCAATCTTCGGACTGTTAAAAAATTGCTCTGTCTTCAATGCAATGATTTTGTTTATCGAACATCTACTCCAAGTCTATACCTAATATTTAAAAGAGAAAATTTCTGTGTTTTTTTTTTTTTTGTGTTTCCGTCCTTTTTCTGTCTGCCGCCCCACTCCGTAACCATCTCCACTCCGAAATAAACCAGAGTTCCTCCGGGGCCCCAAATCTATAATGAAGCTTTTCCAAATCTGCAAGCAAGGCAAGAGAGCAAACCGAAACTGAACCTGTAGATCATGAAATCGTAGCAATATAATACAACACGGGCAATCCAAATCGAATACAAGTACACACCAGACCGAGCCGCGCGACGACGCGGACGATGGGACGCGGAGCTACCGGAGCGGGCAGATGCCGCGGCGTCGGGACGTGGCCACGCGGAGCTGCCGGAGCGGCGCAGCAACGGGAGTCGTCGAGGCCATGAGCCGCGCGACGACGTGGACACCGGGGCGCAGAGCTACCGGAACGGGCAGATGCCGGGGCGTCGGGGTGCAGCCGCACGGAGTTGCCGGAGCGGGAGGACGCTGGGGCGTGGCCGTGTAGAGGTGCCGGAGCGGGCGAACATCGAGGAAGCCGCAGCACGGGAGCACATCGAAGGCTCGAACTCCACTTCTGTAGCTCTGGAGGCAGCAGCAACCTCTGTAGCTCCAGCCTCCAGCCCATCAATTGGAGTCTCGGCCGTGCGCTCCATCTAGCAGCCGGAGTCCTGGCTCCCCACAGACGGTGCCAGCCTGCTAGGACTCCAGGACGCGCGCGCCGTCCAGCGACCCCTCGCTCCCCGCAAGGCGTTGGTAGCTTCGGCATCCGGCCGTCACAGTCGACACTCGGCAGGTTAGGGTGCAAAGAAGCTAGCCGGCACCATCCTCTCTTCCATCTACGACAAGTGGGCGTGGGCGCATGGCTACTGCAGTGCCGATGCTACTGCTGGGAGACCTGGGTGTGGCGGTGGGGCTTGGGAGTGGAGGGACGGACCGGAAGGCTAAGAACAAGACAATGAAAGGATAATGTTAGAGTTAGCTAGCTTATATATGAATGACATGAATTGGGCCTTCACGGCCTCTCTGGGCTGATAGGCCTAGCAACTTTTCTTTTGTATATACATGCTGTGGTCTCTTTAGGCCTAGCAACTTCCTTCAACGTCGTCTCTCTCTCTCTGTGGAGGGTTTTTTTTTTCTTAGTTCCGTTCTGGAGTTTTTTTTTCTAGCTTAGTGTTCATTCTCTCTAATGCACATCTGGATAGAAGCCCAATTCATATAGATATTAGGATACCGGAGATGGATGGTTTAGAGGCTCTGAATAATTCCTTTTAGAGCTTGTTCAAAATTATGCAACGACAAATTTATTCGGGATCTTTCTGCCGTTAATAAAAACCAGTTTTGATCATTTATGATTTTATATTGACAAAATAAATCTATATAATTATGAGTTGTTACGATTAGTGTTTGTATCTCTCCCGTTGCAACGCACGGGCATATTTGCTAGTAACCATAAAAGGCTAACCTCTCCAAGATCCATTGCTTCTATTGTATACACATGGTATTTAGATACCTTTCTTGTAGGAGAAGGATGTAATTAATCAGCGGCTGTGCATGTCGTCCTAACGGTAATTCTTGGTACCCGATGGTGGGCCGCCTGCGCTAGCCCAATGACCGCCTCTCAAAAAAAATCAGGCTGAAGCGATGGCTGGTGTAGTCTTATCCATTCGGGCAAGCTAGCCTTATCCATTCGAGAAAGCTAGCCTCATCCATTATTCACCAAGCCAGGAGGTGGGCGAGATGTTGACCTAGCTCACGGTAGCTGCTGCTGTGGCGAATCGGAGATTCGGTGGTGTGGGGTCAGCGATGCTGCCGCACAGTCAACGTCATCCACCTCGCGCACGGCAGCACATCTCCATTCCCCAGCGCCGCGATGGCAGGGATATAGCGGCCGCCCTCAGGCAACCATTGCGCTTCCAGCGTCTGGCTGCCGGCTTGCGGCCCGCAGCTCAAACAACCAATGTGCTTCCTGTGTCCGACTGCCGGCTATTGGCACGCAAGCAAGGCGACGACAGCTCTGATGCCCGATCACGTGGGAAGAAATGGTGGCTCCGGAGGCCCGCATGT
The DNA here is from genome assembly GCA_038087645.1 of Saccharum hybrid cultivar R570. Taxonomy (NCBI): domain Eukaryota; kingdom Viridiplantae; phylum Streptophyta; class Magnoliopsida; order Poales; family Poaceae; genus Saccharum; species Saccharum hybrid cultivar. Next base: position 2,889,615 of record JAQSUU010000425.1, read on the forward strand.
GAGCGGGGGGAGTGGTGTGTGGGAGATGAGCACGACGACAGAGACCCACGCTGCCGCGCGGGAGGGAGGCAAGGGTGGCATAGCATGGAGCTGGCAATCCGCCATCGCCTTCTAGAGTCTGCGGCCTTCTCCACCAGACCTGTCGTGCCTTCTCCACCGGAGTAGCGAGCTTTACATCGGTATGGTGAACGCCACGCACCGATGAGCCTCCATTCCGAAACAACAAGAAAATATTGAGTTGAAGGTGCATGTTGCAAGCTCATGTTTCAAGTGTTTTAGATGTTTCAGAGGTACGTTGCAAGTGTTTCATGCGGATGTTGCAAAAGTAGATCGGGATGTTGCATATGTTGCAATGGTTGTACACGTATGTTGCAAGCTTTTGTTCCCAATGTTTGATTTGTGTTTTTTCTAGACATTTGTTACAAGTGTGCTTATTTGGATGTTGCATATATTTCACACATATGTTGCAATTGTTTTATCTGGATGTTGCGTATGTTTTACAATGGTTTTCATATGTTTTGACAAGTGTTTCAGATGCATGTTTTAAGTGTTTCATTTGCCTTCAGACGTATGTTGCAATTGTTGTATCTAGATGTTTCAAAAGTAGATCGGTGTTGCATCTTGCTCATCACTTTCTGCTGCCTCGCCTCGGTGTTTCCTCCTCCTCCCGGCGCTGGCTGGGGTGACGTTCGGGACGGCATGGGCCTCACGTGGACGCGCGAAACGGCTGCAGGCGCACGGGGTGTCTGGATGCTCCGTCTGTCTAGATGTCCGGATGCTAGCAAGCCCGATGTCCTAACGCACCCTGCAAACAAGACATCATTCGGGACCCCTCTGATCTTAGTCGTCGCGATGCCTGCTGACCGCATCAAACATCCGGCTTCCACCAGCAGCTCCAACTGAACGACCCGCCACCCCTAACCCGTTTGACTTGGGGCGTGATTGGTTCTCTTCACTGGGCAGCCAGTCTAGCATGCTGAGAGCTTGGCTCTCGCGGACCAGGTCCTTTGCATGCACAGTCATTTGTTTGGTTCGCGTTTCCATCCGGCCAGTCTCGTCACGGAAACTGATTGGTTCATTGTTTTTTTTGCATGCCTCGTGCACGCGCTAGAGAACGCCGAGCGCGCAACTTGCGCCGAGCGAACCAGGCCCGCCAGAAACGAAGCCTCTCCGGGCGTGTTTGAAAGAGTGGCCCATCGGCCTGTTTGATAGCTCAGGCCCACCAGCTCGCTGCCGTGCAAATTGCCTTCTCTCTTGGCTCCTAGGAAAGGAAAAAGTCTATTTTTCCTCCCCCAACTGTCACAAAAGTCCACTTTTCCTCCCTTAACTTCAAAACCGGACAAACCACCTCCCTCAACTTTTCAAACCGTGCATTTTACCTCCCTCGAGCGGTTTTGAAGGCGGTTTTGCTACAGTAAACGGCGGTACGCTACAGTGTCCAGTGGTTTTGCTACAGTGCCCATGTTTTTGTCTTTTCTTTTTTTATTTATTTCGGCTGAATCTTTGAAAAATTATAGTAAATCATAGAAAAATCATAAAATGGAAAATCCAATTTTGTTGTACTCCACATGATTAGATCTACACAGTGAATATATAATATGGTATGCTTTAGTACAAAGTTTTTGCTACGAAGGTTTTGCCTTTTTCTTTTTTATTTATTTCGGCTGAATCTTTGAAAAATCATAGTAAATTACAAAAAAATCATAAAATAGAAAATCTAATTTTGTTAGACTCCACATGAGCATATCTATATAGTGAACATATAATATGGTATATTTTAGTACAAAATTTTTATTGTAGCTTTAGATCTATGTTTTTCTATAATTAATTGCAATAATTCATAGTTGCGGCTTCTATAATTATTTTGTTGGACTAAAGCATACCATATTATATATTTACTATCTAGATCTACTTATGTGGAGTCCAAAAAAATTAGATTTTCTATTTTATGATTTTTCTGTGATTTACTATGATTTTTCAAAGATTCAGTCAAATAAATAAAAAAGAAAAAGACAAAACTTTCATAGCAAAAACTTTGTACTAAAGCATACGATATTATATGTTCACTGTGTAGATCTACTCATGTGGAGTGCAATAAAATTAGATTTTCCATTTTATGATTTTTCTGTGATTTACTATGATTTTTTTAAAGATTCAGCAGAAATAAATAAAAAAAGAAAAGACAAAACATAGGCACTGTAGCAAAACCACTGGACACTGTAGCATACCACCGTTTACTGTAGCAAAACCGCCTTCAAAACCGCTCGAGGGAGGTAAAATGCACGGTTTGAAAAGTTGAGGGAGGTGGTTTGTCCGGTTTTGAAGTTGAGGGAGGAAAAATGAACTTTTGTGAGAGTTGGGAAGGAAAAATAGACTTTTTCCCCTAGGAAACGAGATGAAGGTCCGTTTCCTGGCGGCCCGGCTCGCTTGAGCGCTGGAGCGCACACTCGAGTCATCTCCGCTCACCTCCCGCAGCTGTGCACGCCTTTGCATGCCGTTCACACTCACCGCCGCCGCTACGGCCAAGCCAGTGCGGGCAGGCGTGCGGCCACCGCCGTTGCAACCCAATCGCCATGGCCGCGTCGTTGGCTGCTTGCCCTTCTTGGTGAGTGTGGGTGCCGTGGCCGCCGCTGCGGCAGCGGGGGACGATGGCGAGGACCCTGCTGCCTCTTTGCGCCCACCAGTCACCAGTGGCGCCAAGCCTCCGAGCACACGAGGTAGAAGACGACGCCAGCAACAGCTCCCAGGCTCCACGGCCGAGTGGCATGCAGGTGACGGCAGTGGTGCTCCCAGGCTCAGCATCGGGCCTCCGTTAGCGGCTCCGCCTCCCGCTCCTAGATCCCGCCGTTACCGACTTCGAGCTAAGTCACGGTGGTGCTGGTCCTCACCGCCGCCTAGGTGGCCCAGCCGGTGCCTACCAACTGCTTGATGGAATGCCAACAAGAGAAGAGGGGAGGTAAAGTCACCATATTCCAGAGGCATGGTCACCGTATCCATCTGTACATCCTATCAAACACAATCCCAACCCAAACAAGCAAGGTTTCACCATGCGAGCCGAACTTAAGCTGGCCACAGCCAGGCTAGCCGGCCGGGCCGGGCAGGAGCAAGAAATCAAACACGCCCTCCGCATTCCTACCGAGCCTGGCTGGGAGTCTCCTTTTGCATCTGGCGGGACAGCCCAAAGCCAAGACCAGGACACCAAACGCCTGGAGACTGCATCAGACGGGCCAGGTATGCCCACATCCGGGCTACCAATCACGCCCTTGATGGAAGACCAGACTCCTTCCTTGTCGTCGATGCATCGGGTTGCAACCGAAGAATGTGCAGTTCACTTAGCTGCTCTGTTGGCTCTGCTGGATGCTTGATTCCACGCACAAGTTCCTTGGCGCGGTGACTGCACTGCTTGTAAACTCTACCGACTACCTGGCTCTATCTTCTAGATGAAACACGTGTGGTATGTGCACGTTCGCTAAAAAAAGGGGTCATGTACAACAAAGGTATAGAATTTAACCATACATGTAACAACAGTTCTGCATCCGTTATGTCTGATTCAATGATATACAAATTGGAGTTGTCTTCGCTTCACCATTGCGGTCTGCTACACTCAACTACTATCATAAGCACACATAATAAGAAAAATGAAATGAGCAGGAGATTTCCACTTGAGAATGACCTCGTCGATGCACCAGATGACCCAGTTCTTCAGTGTCCAGAGGAACTTGAATACTGATGGATGATGGCATTGCGGCTGTTACCACTGGACGGGTGGTCAATTGACACCTCGACGAAATAAGGCTCTGAAAGTCTCATCTTCTTGAAACTAGAATCTAGCCCGTCTTCGGATCTTGGTTGGGCTACGGTCCTTTTCCGCTTTTCCAAAATGGTGCAACTTCCCGGTTCCTCGTTTTCCATCGGATCCACAACTTTGAGCAGCATAACTCTTGGCCTATTCGGGTGTTTCTTTGCTGCCCATTCCCAATCCTGTCTTGTTTGCACAGTCGCTTTAGAGTCGATTGTAATTTCCTTGAACTGTTCGAGGTGTCTGATCTCGATGCCAGAAAGGCCCACCAGACCTGGCCCGAGCAGCTGAAGTGAGACAAGGTTTGGCAGGGCTCCTTGTTAAATGGTTGGCAGAGCTGCTGAAGTGAGACTTCGCACCACAAAGCTGAGACGTCGCAGGCTTGGTAATGCCCCACGTCCTATTTCGAAGTTCTCAAGCTGGCTTGCAATCAGATTGAGGTAAAGCAATCTTGTCAAAGTGGCCAGTAGGGATAGAAGATCCCGTGTCAGACTATCTGATGAAATACACAGCTCACTGAGACCTGACATCAAGGTAACAAATGGAGGCAACCGGGTTAAATTTCCATGTAGCTTAAGTGCCCTTAGACCATATTTGTAGCCTTCGGAGCATGGCTCCAAATAAACCCAACTCGGGAAATTGTTGGAGGGTTCTTCGGAATGAAGAGACAGGGAACAATCACTGACTCTGTCGATGGGAAGTCTGGTGAATTCCTGAATGGCCTGTGAAATATAGCTACTGCTATTTTCAGCACGCTTGCACCATATCTTAACCTTCCTCAGTCTTTTCATTTGATTCGTAAGTTGCACAAGTCCTTTGTTCTCGTCGGTGAAGAACTTTTGCACTTTACTCATCTTCTTCACATTCTTGAGGTCATCTTTATCAAGCATAAACTTTCCAAACAGATGAGTCAAGTTAGGTAGCAAAATGGTTTCGACAGGCAACAAATTTACCATTGTTCTCCTTAAATCCAATGTCTGTAAGCAGTACAGTCCTTCAGTGCTCCCCAAGCTCAGATATTTCAGATGCCATAGTTTGCATATATGCTTCAGATCATGGTCTTCCAAATCATTACATTCTTCAAGATCCAAGACTCTTATCAGCTTACACTTGCGAACATAGGAAATGGCATCACCTGCATTCCCCAAGACTGTAAGAGATCGGACATGAGATAAATCTTCATCAGATAATGCAACCTTTCTGTCTGTTCATTAGCATGGATATAAAGGTGGCGTGCATTATTAACATTGACACCGAGTCTTGGATCATCATGTGATGACACTGCAATGAATCTCTGTGACAAGGACCTGTGCAGCACGAACTCGTGCATGATTCCAAGAGTCCTGCACGTCTTCACCTGAGAATTGTCTCTTGTGTCAATAGGCTGAATGATATTACAGTCGATGAGCTTATTGAAGTTCTCCTCTGCGATGTCCTGTTCGCTACCAAGGGAGCAGCTTCGTGCATAACCTTCGGCTAACCACCGCCTGGTGAGTATTTTCCTTTTGAGGGGCCGGTTGTTTGGGAATACACCAAGATAGAGCAAGCAAGTTAGAGCATAGCCAGAGAAACTGTCGTAGTTGTTCTGGAGAACCTTCCGTAGCTCTGAAAAGTTGTCATGGCCATGCCTCTCTTTCAAGTGAGAACCCAGGTTGCGGCATAGCTTTGCACACTGCTCTCCCGTGGGCTCATTTAAACTCTTCAAGTAACTGGACACACTGACAAGAGCAAGAGGAAGACCATATCACATTTTCCCAGCAGTGCGGCTGAACCCTGCTCTAACTCAGGCGATCTAACTTCCGGAAAGGCTATTTTCTTGGAGTCTTCTTCACCAAGAGTGTTCATTTTGTACACATAACGATTGCCATGGCTGCACATATTAGCTACTGACTGAATAGTTGTCGTCACTAGTATTCTGCTGCTTGTACCATTGTCTTGAAACGTCGAATGTACTGTACTCCATTCATCCATCCGGTCGTCATCGATTACAATTAAGTACCTAACAGTCAAATATTGAATCATATATCCATATTAAATTGTCCTGAAATGGATACTAATTATATGCTGAAAGTAGCATTAGACTTTTATAAAGGAACGCTATTTGTCTGGAGGATAATTAGAGGATTTAGTTTTTTTTCTTGAATATGCAAAGCCATGCACATGCTCAAGTTCAAAGTGCAACGCAGGCATGAAGCTATATGTATTATGGTTTTCTAATGTTCAAACGCAGCATACAGTGGCTCTAGGTCACCATTAGCATAAATTTCGATCCAAAATATGCAAGTATAATAAGATAAATTATAATTGCAAGTATAATAAGATAAACTATATAAGAGTATTGTTATCGATGTATTACCCTGTCTATAAAAGAATATAATTCTATGTGCATTTTTGGCTGACATGTCTAAAGTTTGGATAGAGGCTATATTTGTGAACATATGGAGCTGATGTGCCCATGTGTGTGAATGATTGACACAAGTGTGAGAGGTTTGAAGCTTTCCCGCTTGAGTCATATTTCATATATATTTGATTATGCTAATAGCTAACCAGAGGTGTCGTGTTGAGTCGTGTTTGTGTGTTGTGCAACATGTATCTTGGCTTATGAATGTGTAGATGTTGGATGTGTCAAGACGATCGACGGCATTAGAGAAGGTCAAGTGCGGAGTTCGTGTGCAATGGACGGGAGCGGTGAAGGGCGGACAAGATGGCTTGGACCGAGGAACTGAGTACCGTGTGCGGCTAACATTGGGCACATGAAGAGCAAGAGTGCATGGGTGATGAAGACGACGTCAACCAAGTCAAGAAGGACAACGATGGCGTCGTTGCACTTGGCGGAGGCCGAACACACATCTACACGGGTGATGAAAATGGCACCGGACAAGTCAAGAAGCTTGGCGGTGGTTAGGTACGCATCGATCGGTGAGCCACGCCTAGCGGGGCGTGCATGAGGGTTTGTTAGTTTGGTCCTCAAAACCGGGGATGGACGGTTTGGTGGTTTCGTCCTAAAAACCATCGGCGACGGGTTTGACTGGTTTGGGTCTTCAAAACTAGGGAGTGGCGCATTGGCAAATACGTGGTGGCATCTTGAAGCTCGCATCGAGGCGAAGCGAAGTCAAGAAGGTGCCTGGTCTGTTGTATCGATGAGGAAAAACTTGAACGTATTTACACCTAGAGGCATTTGGACTAAGTACTTCATGTAAGGGCAACTTGAGAAATAGTCAAGTGCCCCTCTATATAGGATATGGCTGGTGGTGGAGACCAAGCCTTGGGGATTAGGCTCTCACTTGTGAGGTGAAGAGTTTTGCTTAGATCTAGGAAGAGAGGGAGAGAGGAGTGGGTCTTTGATTGAGCTTTGTTGCCATTCAAGCTTTGAGATCTGCTAGGACTAGCTTCTAATCGGACATGCAAGGTAAAGTAATCAAGAGATCAAAATTTGTGCACATCTTGTTTTCCTCTAAGTCTAAATTTCCCCTTTTCGGTGATTTTCTGGTCATTTTTTGAGAATTTCATGCTGCTCCATTGGCTGATCTCTTGGCTGTGTTTTGGTGTGTTTTAGATCCCTTGAGACTTGCTCATATCGTGGCTTAGTGGCCAGCTATCACACATCAAGTTGCTTCTTCCCAACACTCCATTTTTCTACCTCTTTTGGTGATTTTCTTGGAGATTTTAGATCTGAATGTTTTGGGTCGTTCATGGTTGATCTCTAGGTGCTTTGACCCTTCGGAACTTATCTAGCCACTGATTTTAACTAATTTCCCACAAGCACCTAATCATCATTTGGATGATTCTTGACAAAACCCCAATTTGAGAGAGATTTAGATTTCCCATTCAAGTTTTGATCTTTTTGGGCTGACATCTCGGGGATAGATTCTAAATGTGTTAGTCATGTTGTGTGCCAAGTTTCAGAATTTTTGGAGCTCGTTTGAATTTATTTTGTATTTTTCTTGGAGAGGATTCTCATGCAAACAGTAAAAACTGGCCGGTTTTGTAAATTGGCTCAGACTGGTTTTCAAATTGCTCGGATTGAGATGATTTTTTTTAGTGGAGATCTTCTCTGTGGTGTTACAAACTTTTTCACAAAACCTCATGATCACAAAACTGTTTTTTCAGTTGGTTTCCTTGTTTGCTCGTTTTGATCTCCATTTTCTTCCGTATCTTCCCAACCTAGTTTCTAAAGTCCGTAATCCTCTCTGACTACGTGATTTTGGCTAGTTGTGTTTGTGAGGTTTGTGGGTGGTATCGGGATATAGGACTCTACATCATTCTTGATAAGAATTTTTTTTTGGCCTTTCTAAATGAGAGTTTTATTGGAGTTTCGTTAGTTGCCACATAAGCATTTCTGATGATGTGGCAACATTTTTAAGGAGAGAGAGAATAAATAAGTTTCATGGGGACAAAACTCTCTTGGCACGATTGAACTCTCTGTGAGTTATAAAATTAAATGTCTATAAAACTATAAAATAAAACATTGAGAGTGAGTGTCTTATTCGTGTTTTATTTGATTTTATATGACATGGCAGTTTTGGAAATAATTACATGAAACTTCTTAATAAGACTAAACTTAGTATGTGAGCAAAATTTAGTCTTCTGGCCCCGAGTTTCTTGTGTTGGAGCAAAAGGACAAGGCAATAATGCAATATGCACACGGACCTTTTATCCTTGATATATTCTCTGAGAGAGTCTTGAGGATGCTGGCAGTCAACATCCATGACGTCTTTGGGACGAACTTGCTGAAGTACATCTCGCAGAATCCCCCTGATGCCGTCGCTGGTCTCCGGCGAGCAACCGGCGGAGTCAACCCAAGCACTGCATTGGAATGTTTCCCTGGCGCGAGGGCTATCATATACTGCCCTCGCGAGGGTGGTCTTCCCCGAGCCACCGAATCCGACGATCGATATCACCCTCAGATGCTCCAGCTCGCCGTCCACCTCGTCTAACAGTGACATGCCGTCCATCTCCATCTACGTCCTCGGGCAGATGGCGACCTGGCGTGGCGGCCGGGCGGCGCCGCTGAAGGGTCGAGATGGCGGACTAGAGGGGGGTGAATAGTCCTTTCTAAAATTAATCACGTCGGCAAACCGAAACAAATGCGGAATTAAAACTATCGGTCTAGCCAAGACTACACCCCTCTATCTAAGTTCACAAGCACCTCACAAAGATCCTAATTATGTAACTAAGGTGCTTTCCTTAGCAAGAGCTCTCCTAAACAATTCTAGAGCAAGGTCACACAAACCTATGCACTAGTACTTTAGCAAAGCCGGGGAGCTCCTACACAATTCTAGTAAGCAAAAGCACGAAGCCACCTATGCTCACTAGCAATACTCAATAGCAAGGCAACTAATGCCAAACTAGAGAGCGCAAATTACTTAGCTACACAAACTAAGCAATATGACTAACAAGGTTACACAAACCAAATTAGCCACGCAACGGGAGCTACTTCTATGCTACACAAGCAAGAAGGTAACTAGCTAACTACACAAGCAAACTAGTTACAAGAGCAACTACACAAGTACAAGTATATGAATGTAAATACAAGCTTGTGAATCGAAAGCAAACCACCGAGAAGATGTACACAATGTTGACACGGCGGTTTTTCACCGAGGTTCACTTGGTTGCCACCAAGCTAGTCCCCGTTGTGGCAATACACCCACTTGATGGATCACGAGCTAATTGACTATCAAGAGTCAAACCCTCAGTGGGTGCCGCACATCCACTCTCAAGATGGGGATCCTCTAAGCCACGAGCTTTACTAGAGTTGCTCTTTGCGATCCCCGCGGGGTGAGCACAATTCCCCTCACAAATCCTCCTCCGGAGCCACGCACAATCTCCACGCGTGCTTCAACGGAGTCGCAAGCCACCAAGCCGTCTAGGAGGTGCCAACCTCCAAGAGTAACAAGCACCACCGGCTTGCAATACGATCACCTAGTGCCACTCGATGCAATCCTCTCGATGCAACGCACTAGAATCGCTCTCTCACTCGATCCGATGAACACTATCAAGCATGAGTGAGTTAGAGGGATTCCAAGCACTACCACATAAGCCACCAAGGCCAAAGTGTGCTCAGCTACCGGCCACGGCCGACCAAGGCATCTATTTATAACCCCACGGTCAAATAGAGTCGTTACCCCTTCACTGGGTCCTTTTTGGGATGACCGGACGCGGTGGTCAAAACTGACCGGACGCGGTGGTCAGTAGCGTGCTCCAACGGCTAGTTTTCGCGCGTACGAACTTGTTTTGACCGGACGCGGTGGTCACTAACGGGACCGGACGCGGTGGTCGCAGCGAAACAGCGAACAGAGAGGTTCCAGCAAGCTCCCGAAGTGACCGGACGCGTCCGGTCATCACTGACCGGACTCGCTGCAGCGTCCGGTCATTTTTGCCCACGAAAAACACTGACCGGACGCGGTGGTCGCAGCTGACCGGACGCGGTGGTCGAAACTGACCGGACGCGGTGGTCACGAGTCCGGTCACAGACCACCCTTCGGTAAAACAGTGATATCTCTTAGCTCCGAACTCCGATTTCGATTATCTTGGACATTTTGGAAAGCTTACTCAGAGGGCTACACAACCCACTAAAGCACTTGATCCAATTCACAATGGATCAAAGCAGTATTCCACTCTAAGACCCATCCTAGTGTTCGAAGAACACCGAAAAAACATTTCTCTCTTCTCTAAGTTGATCAACACCAACTCCAACACCTTCTCCTTTGCAAATGTGCCAACACCACCAAGTGTACACCACCATGTGTATGTGTGTTAGCTTTTCACAAATATTTTCAAAGGGTTAGGCACTCAACTTGCCTCGCCACTCGATCCTAACACGTATACAAAGTTAGATCGCTCAAGTGGCACTAGATGACCGATATGCAAACAAGTTTGCCCCTATTGATAGTACGGCCATCTATCCTAAACCCGGTCATCAACTTTTCTACACACCTATGACCGGTGAAATAGAAATGCCCTAGGTTATACCTTTACCTTGCACATTCCACTCCATCTCCTCCGACGTTGATGCAACACATGCACTAACCATATCACAAATGATATGATCCACTTTATATCATCATGTGGCCTTGGTCCATCGATCTTGACCTCACTTGCTCTTCACCGTTGCATCGGTCTATCGGCGCCAAGTCTTGCTCAAGCTTCACCGCTTCACGGTCCATCGCTCCAAAGCCTCCGACTTGCCCTTCACACTTGCAACCGGTCCGTCCAGCCAAGCCTCATCTTGATCTTTGCCACCTTGGTCACATGACTCCATGTCATGTCTCATATGTAATGAGCTCCTTCATGACACCATTACCTGTAGACTAATCCCTGTGTATCTCACGTTAAACATAATTAGTCTACCTAAGGTTGTCGCTCAATTACCAAAACCAAACAAGGACCTTTCAATCTCCCCCTTTTTGGTAATTGATGACAACTCTACAAAGATATGGAAAAAGTTCTTTTGGACTTTATGCCACTTATCCAACATTTAAGCTCTATGTTAGGATTTGGATAAGCACCATAAAATCTAACTTGATAGTGATAACTCTCCCTACATATGTGCTCAAATGGTTTGGTTTCAAGCTTGCACATATGCGTAAATATGAAATTTATGGGAGGGTTAGCACTACTAAGTGATGCTAAGGTGTATAGAATAAACCTTTGTAGTTCGATACCATTTGATAGCTCGATATCATTTGAAAATCCCAAGTTTGCCATCATCGTTAGCATCATGAGTAGCTAGACATAAAAAATACTAGAAACCCCGTGAGATCAACATTATAAGCAAGGTTCTAGTTTTTCATGATAAACACAAGTCTAGCTATCATCCTATGCATGCTAGTTATCAAATCATCATTCAAGTTCTATAACTAGCATACACCACACAAGCATGCATATTGAATTTAAAAACTTTATGCAATGCAAGCAAGCACATGAATATGCACATATCAAATGTAATCAATCAAAGTTCATGAGCTTGCTCCCCCTACTTGTGTGCTTCTTTTGTCTAAGAATTTTGATCCTTCTCATTTCTTCAATGTTGCTCCCTCTTTGTCCATCTCCATGTCCAAACTCATCTTCTCATGATATCTTTGTTCAATCTCTTCCCAAACCTCTCTCTCTTGGTGTATTGACATATCTTTGTTCCAACTTCTCCCCCTTTGTCATCAATTTTCATAAAGGGTGTACTTCTCATTGATGCAAAGGCTTGCATTGGGGTAGATGGTTGAGACTTGAATATTGTGTTGTTGATGGACATCACCGCACATGTTGGAATGACATTACTTGTATGTTGCTCTTGAGATACCACTTAGGATCTTTGACCTTGATACCATTAGGTGGGGATCCTCCCCCTATGTTATAGCATGGGTCATTCACTTGATAGTCTTGAGCTCTTGTGTGTGAGGGAACTTTCTTCATTTGATGATCACTTAAAGTTGAGGATCACTTGTGGAACCACCGTCTTGTATAAATGATATCATGTGTAGAAATACCACGAATAAGTGTGTGATACCAATTTGAAGAATCCTCTATCATGGAACCACTTGTAGGATTTGTCAATATGATCTTTTCTTGAACATTTGCTATCTTTATGAGTACCACTTGTAGGATATCACTTGTAGATCATGATTTAGACACCACTTGTAAATACCAATTGAAGAAATATTTTAAGTCTAGATACCATTTGAAACACCCTAGATATCCATTTCCATTGTTGTCTTGTGCTTGTACCCATATCATTGTCATGAGTTTTTAGTATGACTTGAACTGAGTTAATTTGCCTAAGATTCTAAGTCCGGTTTGATCCAATGACAAGCTTCTTCACTTCTCATACTAAGGGTTATCTTGCCAATGTTGTACTTGTCACTTGTTAGCAATCCAAACTAGATCAAGTACTTGGGTTCACTAGCTCATGAACAAATTCATACACATACCACTAGATCATTTAAACAATTCAAGCAATAGTGGCAGGCTATGAATTTAAACATTTCATTTGTTATGCATGATCCTAGTAAGCATGTACTATATGCACTAATCGCATACTAGTAAGGTATGAAATGATCATGCACATTGCAATGATACCTTTGTTATGTTGGAGTAGAGGATAGTCACATAGATTCCAATTCATTACTCCAATAGAAATGTGAAGTCCAATTTATAAGCTTGGTGAAGACCAATCATTATAGAGAAATCAATTCTTCACCCATATGAAATGAGAACCACTAATAATCAAGTGCATTATCTCTTGTTGTGGTTGGCTTGCTTTTTCTCTTTGATCAATGCTTGCATCAGAGAAGTACTTATGATACCAATTTTATAACTATGACTAGTTCTCTATTGGGTGTTGCTTGCTTTTCTTGATCAACTCTATTGATTGCTTCAATTAAGCATCTCAAATGTCCCTTGAATTTATCACTTCCATGTTAGCCTTCCAAGCCGGTGCTCAGTTTACCCACCCATGGACGGCAAGCCCCCTCAGCAGGGAGAAGTGACCTCTCTCCAAAGAACCATCCTTGACACTTACTTGAATTGCCTTTGATTGATTGATCTATGGACTTAACTTGATGAGTAACCTTGAATTATTCTTTAAGTCCTTTTCTTTCTACCAAATGATCTCCAATTATTACTAGAACTTGAACCTCATCTTCATCTTGAGTTTGATCTTCATTTTCAAATTTGAGTACCAAATTTGTACACTAAGTACATTCCACAATCAATGCCCTTGTACTCATTTCTTGTCATGCTTCTAGATCAATTCAAAACCAAACTTAGGTGTCTCAAACGCTTATAAATATGTTTCCAACTTGAGGACCTTTCACTTAAAGTGACTCTAGATCAATCCAATAATTGTCACTTTTCTGGTAGATTCTATACCCTTTAAAGAATAATTCATATCTCTCAATGTATAGGTCCAAATGCCATGAAATTTGGTGGAGATGTGAATTACTAAGTCATCTAGCAACTGTAAAAATTTGATCTTCATTTGACTTCTAGATTGCTACTAGATTTTAAATCTTCCACCACTGCTACATGCTGAAAACTGCTGCCCTATAGCTGACAAGATGTGCTCTAAAACCATAGCATTTCTCATCCAATTATCATGAAATTTATACAGCATCTCATATCATAAGTCTAGAGAATGCATACCAAATTTCAAGCCAATCCAATATGATTTAGTCACTCAAACTCAGACTTGATCTAAGCTAGCTCAGATTTTCAATAATGGACAGATTTCAATACATTGAGCTATACTTCACCAAATTGAATCAAACTTGAAACTAACTTGTTTGAACATTTTCATAAGACATATATCCATTCAATCCACTTACTAAATATCATCTCATGAATTTATCCAACACAAATCAATCCAAATTTGATTGCTAGGCATTTAATCCATTCAATCATCTCATAGCAAACAACATTGCATATATATCCAATTCAATCAACTCATATGCACCCAAATAAAATGATCAACTAGAGATATACTATGGTTATCACATGATCATCCTTTTTGCAAGCTCCAACTCAAATATTTGCAAGCCATCAAATATATCCAATAAATCACCACAATCTTGAATGTTGCACTTGTATGTTGTAGCATTTGGACTCCACTTATTTTGACTTGGCATTGGGATAGAATATGCACTAAGCTTTAAAACTTGATTCAACATATGATGACCAATATGAATCCAAATGAATCAAGCCTCCATTGCCGATAGTACCTACAAATAATCATCCACTTTTTGATGGTACCCAAACAAGTTTGGGTCCTTTCAAGTTAGGAGCAACATACTTAGGCAAAGCCTTAGTATGAGTAGCGGGATGTTTTGCAATTCCAACCAATGAGGTACCATTGCCATCCTTTCTAAGCATGTTAGTATTATTAATTGAACTAGGCTTAGAATTATTACCTAGGGGACATGAATGAGCCATGTGTCCCCTTTCCCGGCATGAATATCATCTTCTCTTTGGTTGAGTCTTTTCTTCCTTGCTCATGTGATGCTCTTCATTGCCTTGCCTCTCATGAGTTGCTTGAGCATTCTTCTCAAGCTTGGTAGGACACCCCGAGGCAAAGTGTCCCATATCTTCACACTTGAAGCACTTGATGTGAGCCAAATTTCTTTTCTCAATTTGATTCTTACTCATCATCTTGGTATCTTGGATTTGCATTGGATGCCTTCCTCTTCCACCCCTTCTTGTTTCTTTTTATTCTTCTCATGCTCAACATGTGGCTTTGGTTGAGGCTCTTCTTGTTGCTTCACTAGTTTCTTGCTTGGGCACATTGAGGTGTAGTGACCCCATGTATGGCACTTGAAGCACTTGCGTTTGAGCCTTTCTTCTTCTTTCTTCAACTTGAGCTTCTCTAAGTTGGGGCATGTTTGGTGAAGATGACCCACTTCATGGCATTGGTAGCACATAAAATGAGAGAGCTTCTCTCGAGCTAGCTTCTTCATCTTCCTTTCTCTTTTCTTTTCCCCTTTGGTCATATTCTTCTTGCTCTTGTTGAAACCAAGGCCACTCTTGTCACCAAAGTTTCTTTGAGTTTTCAACATATGCTCAAAGGTGACTTTTGAGTTGTAGCACCTCTCTAACTTGTTGCTCAATTTCTTCACTTCACTTTTGAGCTCATTGTTCTCCTTCAAAATATTAGTCTCACAAGACATAGAAGTAGAACAAGCATATATATGTGAAGAACATGGCATATCTAATAAGTCATCACAAGAGGTGGATACATGCTTTCTCCCTACATCACATGGGTTAGTCACATTTTGCAATTGATCATTTGATCTATGTGATGAGCTCTCATTAATTTTAATTTTCTTTAATAACATCTTAAAGAGAGAAGCATGTTCTTGTACCAAATTATCATGAGCAACACTAAGTTCCTCATGAGCCAATTTTAGCTCCTCATGTGAACAAGTAGTAACATAAAGTAGATGCTTTTGTTGTTCACATGTGGTTTTTAGAAATGAGTTTTCATTTTCCAATTTCATGGTTTTAGCTTTCTCATTTTCTAAAGACATGTTCATGCTAGCAAGTCTACTAACAAGCTCATCATATGAATCAACATGATTAATCACATTATCATTTGATACCTTTGTGTCACCTAGTGACATGAAGCAATATGATGTAGTGGATGGGCTTGTAGTAGCTTCATCAAGGCCCAAGCATGAACCAATGTTGTCACCATCAAGTGTGCTTGGGGTAGAAACATCACTTGCAACACTTGATGCATCATCACCATTCTTGTCAAGTGAACTTGTGGTAGATCGATCATCATCATCACTTGACCATGAGGTGGAGCAATCCTCCACAACCATCGTGTTGTGGTCATGCTCAACATCATCATGTGCAACCTCCTTGGGCTTGACATCATCGTCATCATCGGTGATAGCTCCATACTTTTCATTGAGATAGGCCCATATCTCATGAGCGGATTTGAGGTCTATGATCTTACCAAAGATGCTATCATCCAAAGATCTATACATGATGTTAGTAGTTTGGATGTCAAGATCTAGGCATTTCTCTTGTGCTTGAGTTAGATTATCTTCATCCAACACATGAGAAAAGCCTACATCTACCATCCACCATTGAGGGCAAATAAACTTAAAATTGCATATCATCCAATTTTTCCACCGTGCAAAGTGTGTGCCATCAAACATGTGAGGACAATCAACATCTAGTCCATATTCCGCCATCCTCTCAGGTCGGTGAAGAGCACAAATGAGAGACCGGGCTCTGATACCAATTGAAGAGTCGAGATGGCGGACTAGAGGGGGGGTGAATAGTCCTTTCTAAAATTAATCACGTCGGCAAACCGAAACAAATGTGGAATTAAAACTATCGGTCTAGCCAAGACTACACCCCTCTATCTAAGTTCACAAGCACCTCACAAAGATCCTAATTATGTAACTAAGGTGCTTTCCTTAGCAAGAGCTCTCCTAAACAATTCTAGAGCAAGGTCACACAAACCTATACACTAGTACTTTACCAAAGCCGGGGAGCTCCTACACAATTCTAGTAAGCAAAAGCATGAAGCCACCTATGCTCACTAGCAATACTCAATAGCAAGGCAACTAATGCCAAACTAGAGAGCGCAAATTACTTAGCTACACAAACTAAGCAATATGACTAGCAAGGTTACACAAACCAAATTAGCCACGCAACGGGAGCTACTTCTATGCTACATAAGGAAGAAGGTAACTAGCTAACTACACAAGCAAACTAGTTACAAGAGCAACTACACAAGCACAAGTATATGAATGTAAATACAATCTTGTGAATCGAAAGCAAACCACCGAGAAGATGTACACAATGTTGACACGGCGGTTTTTCACCGAGGTTCACTTGGTTGCCACCAAGCTAGTCCCCGTTGTGGCGATACACCCACTTGA
Source organism: Saccharum hybrid cultivar R570 (assembly GCA_038087645.1). Classification (NCBI taxonomy): domain Eukaryota; kingdom Viridiplantae; phylum Streptophyta; class Magnoliopsida; order Poales; family Poaceae; genus Saccharum; species Saccharum hybrid cultivar. Next base: position 2,906,799 of record JAQSUU010000425.1, read on the forward strand.
TGCATCACGAGCTAATTGACTATCAAGAGTCAAACCCTCAGCGGGTGCCGCACATCCACTCTCAAGATGGGGATCCTCCAAGCCACGAGCTTTACTAGAGTTGCTCTTCGCGATCCCCGCGGGGTGAGCACAATTCCCCTCACAAATCCTCCTCTGGAGCCACGCATAATCTCCACGCGTGCTTCAACGGAGTCGCAAGCTACCAAACCGTCTAGGAGGTGGCAACCTCCAAGAGTAACGAGCACCACCGGCTTGCAACACGATTACCTAGTGCCACTCGATGCAATCCTCTCGATGCAACGCACTAGAATCGCTCTCTCACTCGATCCGATGAACACTATCAAGTATGAGTGAGTTAGAGGGCTTCCAAGCACTACCACATAAGCCACCAAGGCTAAAGTGTGCTCAGCTACCAGCCACGGCCGACCAAGGCATCTATTTATAACCCTACGGTCAAATAGAGCCGTTACCCCTTCACTGGGTCCTTTTTGGGATGACCGGACGTGGTGGTCAAAACTGACCGGACGCGGTGGTTAGTAGCGTGCTCCAACGGCTAGTTTTCGCGCGTACAAACTTGTTTTGACCGGACGCGGTGGTCACTAACGGGACCGGACGCAGTGGTCGCAGCGAAACAGCGAACAGAGAGGTTCCAGCAAGCTCCCGAAGTGACCGGACGCGTCCGGTCGTCACTGACCGGACTCGCTGCAGCGCCCGGTCATTTTCGCCCACGAAAAACACTGACCGGACGTGGTGGTCGTAGCTGACCGGACGCGGTGGTCGAAACTGACCGGACGCGGTGGTCACGAGTCCGGTCACAGACCACCCTTCGGTAAAACGGCGATATCTCTTAGCTCCGAACTCCGATTTCGATGATCTTGGACATTTTGGAAAGCTTACTCAAAGGGCTACACAACCCACTAAAGCACTTGATCCAATTCACAATGGATCAAAGCAGTATTCCACTCTAAGAGCCATCCTAGTGTCCGAAGAACACCGAAAAAACATTTCTCTCTTTTTCAAGTTGATCAACACCAACTCCAACACCTTCTCCTTTGCAAATGTGCCAACACCACCAACTGTATACCACCATGTGCATGTGTGTTAGCTTTTCACAAACATTTTCAAAGGGTTAGGCACTCAACTTGCCTCGCCACTCGATCCTAACACGTATGCAAAGTTAGATCGCTCAAGTGGCACTAGATGACTGATATGCAAACAAGTTTGCCCCTCTTGATAGTACGGCCATCTATCCTAAACCCGGTCATCAACTTCTCTACACACCTATGACCGGTGAAATAGAAATGCCCTAGGTTATACCTTTGCCTTACGCATTCCACTCCATCTCCTCCGACGTTGATGCAACACAAGCACCAACCATATCACAAATGATATGATCCACTTCATATCATCATGTGGCCTTGGTCCATCGATCTTGACCTCACTTGCTCTTCACCGTTGCATCGGTCCATCGGTACCAATTCTTGCTCAAGCTTCACCGCTTCACGGTCCATCGCTCCAAAGCCTCTGACTTGCCCTTCACACTTGCAACCGGTCCGTCGAGCCAAGCCTCATCTTGATCTTTGCCACCTTGGTCACATGACTCCATGTCATATCTCATATGCAATGAGCTCCTTCATGACACCATTACCTGTAGACTAATCCCTGTGTATCTCACGTTAAACACAATTAGTCTACCTAAGGTTGTCGCTCAATTACCAAAACCAAACAAGGACCTGTTAGCCGCGCCGCGCCGCGCCGCAAGGGTTTACGATACGTTGTGGATAAGCACGAGGGCAACTAGGCGGGGGTGGGTGGCACCGTGGGTGGGCAGGCGGAGAAGGAGGAGGCTGCCACAAGTGCGATCTTTCCGAATGTCAAAAGGCACAGCCGTAAGCCTGTAACAGTGATATGAAAAGGGTTATTTGATCACCATTACAATTATTGTGCTTCTAAAATATGTCATTACCCATTATAATTCTTTTTTAACTTGAATTGTATCATTTTCTACTTGTTTCATAGAATTGGATCCCACATACAGGTGACCAAAGGCTATTGTATTCTTATATAGAAAAAGTCTGCTTAACCCTCTGAATTATCAGCTAATGTCTAACTTACACCCCCAACTATAAAACCGTCTGTTTTACATCCTAAACTTTTCAAAACCATTTAAATTACATCCTGGAGCGGTTTTAGATGGCGGTGTTGGTACAGTAACCATGGTTTTGCTACAGTAACATCGGTTTTGACTTTCCTTTTTCTATTTATTTCCGCTGAATCTTTGAAAAATTATAGTAAATCATAGAAAAATCATAAAATAGAAAATCTAATTTTATTGGACTCCACATGAGTAGATCTACATAATGAACATATAATATAGTATGCTTTAGTACATTTTTTTCCTATAGCTTTAAATTAGTTAGAAAATCTAATTTTGTCTGTAATTAATTGGAATAATTCATAGATACAACTTCTATGGTCCAATTCTGGTGAAATTTTTATGATAGAGTTATTATTATATGCTTGAACTATAGTAAAAATTTCATACTCATTGGATCATATATATAACTTAGTTATAGATTTATTTAGGTTTATGTTTAGGTTTATGCTTGTTAAATATAAATAAATCTATAACTAAATTATACATGATCCAATCAGTATGAAAATTTTACTACAGTTCAAGCATACAATAATTAGTTTACTAAAAAAATTTAACCACAATTGGACCATAAAAATTATAGCTATGAATTATTCCAATTAATTATAGACAAAATTTGATTTTCTAACTAATTTAAAGCTACAGAAAAAATTTGTACTAAAACATACTATATTATATGTTCATTATGTAGATCTACTCATGTGGAGTCCAACAAATTAGATTTTATATTTTATGATTTTTTTGTGATTTACTATGATTTTTTAAAGATTCAGCGAAAATAAATAGAAAAAGAAAAGTCAAAACCGTAATACTGTAGCAAATATGGTTACTGTTGCAAAACCACCGTCCAAATCTGCTCCGGGGTGTAATTTGAACGGTTTTGAAAAGTTCAGGGTGTAAAACATATGGTTTTATAGTTGGAGGTGTAGGTTAGACAATAGCTGATAGTTCAGGGAGTTAAGTAGACTTTTTTCATTCTTATATGGACTAAAATACCCATGTTACTTCTCTCTCCACTCGCTAAGAAGGAAAGGATGAAAGGTCGGGGTCACACGAATATTCCTGTGTTGAGAGATAGGATATCACTCTATGGTGATGGACAAACTGAGTCATTCTAACTTCTCATGCGCAAGTCATGTGACGGCGGTGAGGCATGTGTGCTGCTACTCCCGTGTCGGCACCCGTGCCCGTGCCGCGCGTGCGAGGCCAACGTGGATGCGTGCCCCATCTGCGTGACTGGCAATATGCGTGAGTAGCGAGATGGCCACCGCCTACCTAGGCACGCAATGTCGACAAACACGTCGTAGTCGTGGAAGGCAGAGGTCACGGTTGCGTAGTCATTGGGCAAGTCACGGATGGTTGAAAGGTCCTAATGGCTGAAGGAAGTAAATAGCCTATAAAAATTTCTATAACAACACTTAACAAACCAGTTAGACAAATATGCGGCGAAGCAAATGTTGCGCTAGCCTACTAAAAACGCAAGTCACCTACCACAAGTTTAGTTTCTGTAGTCTCTAAGCATGCAATGGCTATGTCACTACACTAAGTTAGTGTACTTTCAAAGGCTAACTATAGAGTCACACTAACCAAACTAACAAGCTCTCACAACTAGCTACACTAAAGAGCTAGACAACTAGTTTGCGGTAATATAAAGAGAGAGAGCAAGATGATTATACCGCTGAGTCGAGGAATGAACCAATCAATCACAAGAGTGAATACCAATGAAGACAAATCACCTCGGAATCAAATGATGACAAAATGATTTTTTTACCAAGGTTCACTTACTTGCTAACAAGCTAGTCCTCGTTGTGGCGATTCACTCACTTAGAGGTTCACGCGCTAATTAGCATCACATGCCAAACCCTTAATAGGATGCCGCACAACCAACACAAGATGAGGATCACATAAGCCACGAGCAATCCACTATAGTATATTTTGGCTCTCTACCAGGGAAAAGTCAAGAACCCCTTACCATCACCATGATCGAAGCCGGAGATAATCACCAACCTCCGCTCGATGATCCTCGCTGCTCCAAGCCGTCTAAGTGGCGGCAACCACCAAGAGTAACAAGCGAATCGCGCTAGCGAAACACGAACACCAAGTGTCTCTAGATGCAAACACTCCAGCAATGCACTTAGATTCTCTCCTAATCTCATAAAGATGATGAATCAATAATGGAGATAAGTATGAGGGCTTTAGCTAAGCTCACAAGGTTGCTATGTCAATGCAAATGGCCAAGAGAGTGAGCTAGAGCCGACCATGGGGCTTAAATAGAAGCCCCCCATGAAATAGAGCCATTGGGCTCACAGAGCAGCCCAACTCGGGGCGATTAGACACGCTGGTCGCGCTGACCGGACGCACAGCCCCAGCGTCCGGTCACTGCCAGTCGTCCACGTGTCCCGCATCGTTCAACCTCGCGCGTATGATTCCAACGGTCAAAATCAAACCCTCGCGCGTTAAGTTGTGACTGGACGCGCGGTCACAAGGACCGGACGCGCCGATCGCGTCAGTCCTCCCTCGTGCGCGCTAAGGCCGAGCCTTGACTAGACGCGCTGCTCCACTCGGCTTCCCGGCATCAAATTAGTTCCAGAGAGGTTCCAGAGCCAATTTTTCTTGACCAGACGCGTCAGGTCACGCATGACCAGACGCGCAAGTGAGTCCAGTCACCTCTAGCTCATGAAGAAGCACACGTCAGCGTACGTCATCCCCTGACCAAACACAGGCCCTGCACATCCAGTCATTTTTACTATGCAGCGTTCGGTCGTGAAGACCGAGCTACCTCTTCTCTACAGCGATGATCGGATTCACAAGTCCAGCGTCCGGTCACTACGCAGCTAGAGTCCGGTCGATCAAAAATGCCTCCTTTTGAACTCCAACTTTACCACCGTTGATCAAATATGCTAACCACCAAGTGTATCATTTTATGCACGTGTGTTAGCATATTTTCATAAACATTTTCAAGGATGTTAGCACTCCACTAGATCCTAATGCATATGCAATGAGTTAGAGCATCTAGGGGCACTTTGATAACCGTATTTTGATATGAGTTTCACCCCTCTTAATAGTACGGCTATCAATCATAAATCACTCACACCCTCTATGGTGTCTTAAGTGCAAACCAAAAAGCTCCTATCAAGTTTCACCTTTGCCTTAAGCTTTTTGTTTTTCTCTTTCTTCCTTTTCAAATGAAGAGCTTGATCATCATTACATGTCCAACAACACCACTTTTGGACTTCATTGCTCCACCACTTAGATTGGTTCTTAACTTATCTCATGATCACTTAGAGCATATGGTTAGCACCTAGGGTTTTATCAATTCACCAAAACCAAACTAGAGCTTTCAATGGTGCTACTCGACGAGCCCACCCCTAGGCTGATGGTCTCCCTATCGAGCGTGCCCTGTGCCATCGCGGCTTTGAAGCCGCACTTGCCGTCGCTGGTGGGGTGGGAGGCTCCACTAGAGAAATGGGAAAGGATGGCCGGAGATTGAGGAAGAAGCTGATCTATGAGGCTCACACGTCAGCGAGTGGAGTGAGAGAAGCAACAGGGGTATTTTGGTCCATACAAGAATACAATGACTTTTGGTCACTTGCACGTGGCCCAATACCATAGAGTATGTAGAAAATGGCACGATTCAAGTTGAAAAAGAATAATAATGACAAGTTTACAAATAGATGAACAATAATGGCATGTCTTAGAAGCACGGAATGAGCACCACCGGTCCCTAAACTTGACCAGCGGTGTTGGCCCGGTCTCTGAACTTTCAAAGTGATATGTGTGGGTCCTTAAACTTGGCTAATAGTGTTATCCTAGTCCATAAACTTTTCAAGGTGATCAGCGTCGGACCCTAAACTTGGCCAGTTATGTTATTCTGGACCCTAAACTGCTTGATTTTGAGTCTCATCATGGTCCAAACGGGCCCTAACCCACTTTATATGTTGACATGGCACGCTAACTACGCATTAGACATTTAGACCTATGTGTTAGGGCCCACACCTGTTTCACCATCTTGCATTTGAAGAATATTTGACCCCCATCCTCATCATACCTGCCACATACCGGTCATATAGGCTCTATCTTCATCTTCCTCTGCACCAGGTTCATTCTCAGCGGGTGTCTATTCAAAAGCAAATCTCCAAAGGAAGTGCTAGATTTTATTTGGGCATTTCAGACTCCATAAGTCTTTCTAGATTTTCTCTTCTACCATGGCTCCACTACCATGTGCGCTACTTCTACTTTTCTTGCGCATGAAGTCTGCCCGACAAACTTTGTAAGCACTTTGTACACTAAAGAGACCTGTCGGATCAAAACGCATGCTACCTTGTTTGGCCAATCCTCATGCACCGGTAGAGCCAAAATTAGTCTGGCATCCTCCTCCCAAAACATATCACACACCATATCCCGATTCGGACCGATTAGCTCCACAACTTGGGTAACTAAATTATTTCCTTGTGGCGTAATCTGTCTCCTAGACCACTCACGCGGTAGCCACAGATCTAACAAAATATTTAGATTCTAGCCATGTCCTGTAACACCTCAGGTGTTTAGCTCCATAATTGCATTACATTGCATGAGCATAAGCATGCATCATTTCATGTTAATTCATGTGGTTGCAACAAATGTGATTTGTTTTGAAGTTTTGTTTGACTCACATCATGTGACACTAGGGAGTTGGTGTAACTAAAGGGTAGAGTAGCCAATTATATCCCAGAACACCTTAGTTATACTTAGGGTCACTAATGGAGCAAGGTTCATGTTGACCAAAATCACCAAAATGCCCTCCAAGGTGTAGTTGACCACCACTTAGCCCTAGGATGCTCTAGTTTGACCAATTAAAAAGTCCAGCTTAGAGACCTTGCATGGAGGAGCACCCTTAAGCAAAGTTGTAGGGAATTTTATGGGGAACAAAAGTCTCAATATGACCATTTCATGAAACTGGCCAGAACATGCTCAAAAATGGCCCACAAATCAGCTAGAGGGGCTGCCTCAACACTTAGAATTTTTCTAAGTCTTCAATTGACCCTCCAATTTTACTGAGGCCTACTTTAGAAGCTTGTAGTTTACAAACCAGGCCAAACCAGTTTCCACTCATATTGACAAACTTGTAGTCCTCATGTAGCTCTACAACATTGTCAACATCACCCAAGCCTGGTTCCCAATGGTTTATGAGTTAGAGTGCTTTGAAAATCGGGTTTCAGTCGGGGGAAATAACTGAAAGTCGGTTCAGCTTTCATGTGCCTCACTTTGGGGCGTTATATCTCACCAACTAAACCGAACCAGCTCATGATGCCTTTTACAAACTTGTAGTGCTCACGTAGGTCTACAACTTTGCTAATTGGAGGTTTCACTAACACGAGCTGGTTTGAGAGTAAATCGTCGACAAAGTTGCCCTGTCAGTCGATCACCAACGGCACCGTTCGACTCGTTTCAGTTTCGTCAGAGAAGGGGGAGTGGCCGACCGGCCACAGGGCCTCGCCGACGCGTGGACACGCGGTGGCGACCGTACGCCGGCCCTGGCCCCACCGGCCAGTCCACGGCGCCTTCAAGACCGCCACGACGCGTCGAGGCTGCATCCATTCCCTCTCCCTCCCTCGTTCGGCTTCAAAGCGGAGGAACCGAGCCGCCATTGTCGCCCCCACTCCGGCGAGCTCGCGCGCGCTCCCCACCACACCACCGCTCACCAGATCACGCCTGTCCCTCCGCCTTACCGCCCTACACCTCTGCGACCAACCGGTGGCTTTGATTGAGTCCGGGGTGAGCCACATTGCCGTCTCCGCCCGTTCCCGAGAGGTCACCGGAGCTCCGCCATGCAGGTTCACCGTGGCCGGGGTAGTTCGGGCCTCTCTCTGTCTTCTCTTCCTACCTCAACCGCTCCGCCTAGCTGCAGTAAAGCTCGTACCGAGTTTAGTTGTGACCAAGCGGCCTCACCGGCGGCGGCGCACCGTCACCGACCCTCACCGGCCGCCGTTCCCGGTGGCGAGCCCCTCCCACTCCAACCCAAGCCTTCCTGCTTGCACGAATCGAAGCACCGTATGACGGGGAACGCGTGGGTGTGTTTGTTTTCCCAAGCGAGCTCCCCTCCGACGAGCTTGAGCTCGCCGGAGCTCGCGGTTCACCGCTCCCCGGCCCTCCGTCACTGACCGCGGGGACCCACCTGTCGGTTGCCGTGCGCAGGTGGGAGCCAGATCGGGCCGCGCGCTGGCTGGGCCGCGCTGGTGAACTGAGCCGGCCCGGCACTGTAGCTGTTAGGGTTCAGTTTTGTTTTCTTTTTTCTTTTTGTCACAGATTTTAGTGGTTGTTTGGAAATTGTAGATCTAGGGTTTTACTTGCCCAAAAAAATATGAGATAAATTTTGTTGGGATCTACAGGGTGTGTAGTATCTTAGAAAAATATGAATTGGTTATGTGATGTTTAGTTCCCGGGATATTTAAATAGGTCTTTGAAATGTGTTTTAAATCACATGCAAACTTGTTTAAATCATATCTTGAGTTTCGGTGTTCCAAAAATTATGAAATTTGGTGGGTAGACTAATTTATACTTGCTCTAGCTCTGGTAAAAATTTGGGCAGTAATGCTTAAGTACTTTTTAAGTTATAATGTTATCTTGTTATTTTAGGAAATACTTAAATGAATTTTTGTAATTTTTCTACCTGTGCAATGTTCATATAAATTTTTGGAGAATGTCTTGGTACCCTAGAGTGTCTAAGAAAATTAGGAAATCTGTTGTTTGACACTTTTTACTATGCTTTGTTATTTATACAAAAATCAGCCTTTTTGGCTTGTGAATTTTGTGTAGGAAGTTTCTGTGAATAAATTTAGTTCAAATTTTTACAGTAGCCTCTTTTTGGGTCAGAGAGTCTCCTGTAATTTTTGTAGAATTGTTTGGAGCAGTTTACTTATATGTTTGAAATTCCACTTAATTAATTAAGTAAATTAAGAAAGGGGTGTAAATAAATATTCTAGGTGTGCACACCTTACTTTCTGGTGTTTGTTTGACCTTTGTGAACTTGTAGTAACATTAGTTTGATCTTAGAGAATGTTTGCCATATAAATAAATATTTAATCTTTGCAATTCTAGGTTTTCTGGACAGTTGGTAGTATCTTTAGGTTTGACCCTTAATAAAAGTGTTTGCTGGAAAACTTGTGAATACCAAAATTGTAGTAAACTTGATAAACTAGCTTGTGTCAAAATTTGGGAGCATTTGGCTTAGTAGTTTAGGAGTTATTGCTGTTTTAAGTGACAGTCCGGAATTGGCTGCTCTCCATTTGGGGAGGACAGATTCTGGAACTTTGGAATTTAGACTAGGTAAACTTTGGAATTAAGTGTTGAGGTCTGAAAATATTTTGTAGTGCATTTCTTAAGCTTTCTAGATTGTCTTAGACCATATCTTTTGGAGTTGGGAATCTCCAGTTATGTTAGAAACAAGTAGCTGCTGTCCAGAATGTCTTACTGTGATATTTTAGGTTGGATATGGTAACCTAAATAATGTCACTCTTGTGTTTGTTAGGTGTTAGGGCCTTAACCGAAGATGAACAACTATATCTTAGATTGGATAGATTAGGTAAGTACTTCTCCACCGGAGAAGAGATTTGCACGTACTGATAAAGTGACTGGAGTAGAGTACTTTTATTGCTGAAATGCATTTCATTCCGAGCATGTTGCACTATTATGCACCCATGATATTTATTGTGCACTCATGCAATAGGTGTTCCGGAGGGGATAACACTCCTCGAGTTCGAGCCAGTGATTCCGGAGGAAGTCCAGGACCAGCCAGAGGAGCCAGCGGAACCAGTCGGCGGAGGAGACGCCGCTGAAGATTTGCCTGAGTGTCCTGACCACCGACCTTCAACCTTTCTGAAAGGCAAGCCCCGGTGCATGCTAAACCTACTGATTTATAAATTAATCTTGAGTACTTTTAATTGTTTACTGCATTAAGTTGTCGGAGTTATATGAGAACACTTGTTGCATTATACCTGTCCTTGTCCAGATATCGTACTTACTCCTATATTAGGTTTAGACACGTGTCAATGCTTAGCACTGCTTAGTACGGTAGAAGTCGGGTGATTTCCGGTCATCCGCGAGATGTAGGAAGGAGTCACGAGTGACTTTATGGCTATCGTGGATGGAACCATGCTTTAAAAATGAAATTAAGACCGGGCGGGAGTTCGATAGTACAGCCGCAAGACACTACACGTCTTGGGTGTGGAGCTATGCCCGTCTGAGTCGTTTAAGGACCAATTCGCTGTACGTCCTTGAGTCATGTTGAACGCAGTCTAACACTTAGTTGGTCGGATAAGCCGTTCCGACCGCGAAGTCGAGTAGTATGGTTCAGGCCGGGAATCGAATGGTAGGTTGCATCTTGGAGGAGAGAAAGGATGTGCTTGGGGACATTGGCGTGAGACCAAGGGGGGTTAGAGTCCCTAGCACCTGGCAGAGTGTCGCCCTTGGGGACGCGACATTATTCGGGCCCGCGATTCCTGAACTGTACAAAAGATGACCTGAGCAGCCCTCGCCAGACGTGACTCGGTGAGTGTTAGAAATACCCCTCCAGCTGGATAGGAATTCGATTCGAATCGCCATCGCTCCCGGTTAGTGAGCACTTGACTTGAGCAGCGGCAACGTAGATCTCATTAAATGAACTGGTGGTTAAGGGAATGATACAATGTTGCCACAATTCATACCTGCTCTGGATATAATGATGATAATTGTTTGATTATAATCAAGTGCATGTTTAGTACAGGTGCTAAGATAGATGACAGGTAAATGCTAAAAAGAAATGCTAGTACAAGTTATAAGAGTTTCAATTACTTATGCCTTTATGCAAAATGTGATGTCAGCTAGCCTCTTGTGTAAGCCTTGCATAATCCTTGGTGTCATCTTATTTCTGGTTTTCGACGGGTAAGTCTAGCTGAGTACATTCCAGTACTCAGGGTTTATTCCCTCCTGTTGCAGATGATATGCTCTATCAAGGCTTCTGCAAAACTTGTCTCCACCCTGCGGGTGACGAAGACTAGATCACTAGGGCGTGATCATCTTTTATGTACTTTCCTGATGCTTTTGCGGGTTGTTGATCAACAAGACTGGCAGTAGTTAAACAAATGGTGTGCGTTTGTTTCCGCTACTTTATAAACTTGGTTTGTAATATTTGCGACTCCGTATGTGTAAACTTATTTCAGAACTACTTGTGAAATGTAACGTATGATGTTGTATGTTGAATGATGCGATCTTGGTTGTAAGCAAGTTGGTTTGAAATCCTTCGTGGTTTCGATTGACTACCGGGATTATATGGGCTCAAGTTCGAAAATTTGAGCGCTTCGGTGCTTGTTTTTGTACTTGTGCTTTTATAATTTGATCGGTTCTGTTACATGTCCCATCCTCTATATCATCCCCTTTTCACTAGGTCGATTCCTCTCAAGATGCTACGCCATGTATACGATAATTCGTTTCTTGGTTTTGGTTGCAAACATGTTGTAGCCGGAAAAGTACTTAGCTTGTACAACTCTGGCGCAAAGGGAGTCTATATCATGCACAAACCTCCACCCTTGCTTTGCTAACATAGCTAGGTTGAAAAGCATATTTATCCCTGAACGACAGTCCCCCCTTCTTCTTCTCCTAGCTTAACCAATGGATCTTATGCTGTCCATCATTTTGATTCCACCAATATCGACACACCACCAATATCCTTTGTAAATCAAAACATCTCATGGCAAAGGTTGAGATTGCCTTTTTGATCAGAACCTCCTTGCCGGCCCATGACAATTTTTTTTCCTTGTACCCTTAGATTCTCTTCCACACTTGGGCAATGTTTAGTTCCTTTAAAATTCTAAAAATTTTACAAGATTCTCCGTCACATCAAATCTTTGACGCATGTATGGAGCATTAAATGTAGGTAAAAAAATAACTAATTGCACAGTTTGTCTGTAAATGTCGAGACAAATCTTTTGAGCCTAGTTAGTCTATGATTGAATAAATTTTACCAAATAACAACAAAAAGTGTTACAGGAACTTTACACACACTTTACAACCATCTAATCACACCCTTGATCCTTTAAATATGAAAAGGCATCGGCTTATATTTGTTTGTTGCAAAGACATTGGCTTATATTTGTTTGTTTTTTTAAAGGCCCGGGCTATATTTGTGGGGAATGCTAATCGATCGACCGATTTGGCCGATACGCTGCATCTTAGGTGGACTGTACTACTAGTCCCGCAGAGGAAAAGAACTACTGCAAGCCTGTCAGAGGCGTCTAGCCCTAGTATACAAATAAAAGAATACCTCAGGGGTTCCTCTGAAAAACTCCATACCCGGGTCGACTGCAGAGGATTGGTTCCCGGCCCACCGACTCGGCGACTCGCGATTCCCGAACCCCAAAAATCCCAAACCCGTGGCTGTAGGTCTCGTCTCCTCCTCTCCCCCAACCCGATCCAACCGAACCCAGGCGGCGGCGGCGCCAGCGGCAGCGATGGCGGCGGTGACGAGCGCCGATGTGGAGGTGGTCGACTTCGACCTCGACGACGACGACCTCATGGACGAGGACGCCGGGCCGGATCCGGCGCCGGCCCCCGCCCCCGCCTCCCGCCTCCGCTCCACCATCGCGGGCGACGACGCGCCGCGTAGGACCAAGGGCCGCGGCTTCCGCGAGGACCCTAACTCCTCCGCCCCCCGCGACTCGCGCTTTGGCGCGGGGGGACGCGCCGACCTCGACTCTCTCGGCGGCCCGGGACCCATCCAATGTACGCCTCCCCCTCTCTTTCTTTGTTTTTTTTTCCCTCAAAGATTTGCTTGAGCCGATTAGGTTTTCTTGGCAATTTAGTACTGATGAGGCAAGTAGGATTGTTTGATCTCAACTCTATTATAGGATCCAAAAGCCTATGTAAGTTGGTATGTGTGCTGCCTTCATGTATTGCTTTCTTTGTAATGTGAGCGGATTTGGGGGGTTCGAAGAACCTAAAGATTTCGCATTGATCGGTTAGTTCCATGGCCCAGTTAGCAGTACTTGTTGCGATGTGGAAAAGATCGAATTTTTTTTATGTGGATGTGGAAGTGGAGCTTTGGGTTGCTGCAGTGGATTGTTCCTTGTTTTTTCCCTCATCATTTTTCTGATTTTAGTCAAGACCAATGTCCAATGGGATTCAAAGAGCCCAAAGGTTTCACATTGATCAATTAATTCTACATTGGGTTAGTTTCCACTTCAAATATGGACTACTCTGATTTCTTCTAGGGTTTGTCTAGGGAACTTCTATATTATTTCCAATGGAAATTTCAGTTCCCTCTGTGAGCATGATTGTTCATTTTACTCATATCACATGGTAATGTGCGCAGAGTATTATGTTCTTTGTTGGTCTGTTTATCTTTGTGCCTTTTGGTTATCAGTTCTTTTTAACACCATAGAGGTTGGTTCTTGATGTGAACTGAAGACTGTCAATGTATCAATGTTAATCAGCTTGTTAGGTGTTAGTGATGGGATGAGGATATAATGAATTAAAAAATTCTTTTACTTTTTTTTGTAGCTATACGATACGAAGAGAGTTATTTTCAACCTGACTACTGTTTATACACCATTATTTGATTCTGTAATTCTGAGTTCCTGTAGGCACAACTGAGCCTCTTAGTGTTTTGTTTTGTTCTTTCCCTAGCATCCTTTCATTTGGAGCTTTATACCTCTCTTTTACCTGTATGTGAGTTTTAAATAGTGCATGACTGGGAATATGAAATCTCGAAACTTTTTAGTTCATGTTAATTCGATGCCCAGGTTTGCCCACGTCACAAAATTTAGTAGCTTCTCAAAAAAATCTATCACCAGTTGAACTGTGATTGGTTAGATGTGCCTTTATAAATTTGTACTCTGCTTGTACTCTAGGTAAAATAATCACACTGTTTTTCAAAAAACAATAACTTAATGAAGTCTGCAGAGTTCTTTTACTTTTGTAGAAGGTTCTTCTCTATGATGTAATTAGTTCCACTTTGAGTTCATGTATGTTTATTTTGCTCTCTTGTTGCAGCAATTGAAGGATGGATTGTGTTGGTCACTGGAGTTCATGAAGAAGCTCAAGAAGAAGACATTCAAAATGCTTTCCAAGAATTTGGGCAGGTCAAAAACCTGCATTTGAATTTGGACCGTCGTACCGGATTTGTCAAGGTCTGTTTTATTTTTACTTAAATACTCTTTAGCTTGCTCGCTTGCTGCCTGCATCACAATATTCCTCATTTTAGAATTTGACATTCTTAACTTACAATTCTTGAAAGCATCCCTTGATAGTAATTAGCAAACGACTTAGGGTGGAAACTCCTATATATATGTGATCTTGCAAATGACTAAATGAGTACCTTTATATGTGGTATCTGTTGTTTAAATACCAGGTTTTTTTTATCTTCTCTCAAGCATTGGTTTTTACTTTTGCCCCTTTCTCTGTACAGGGGTACGCTTTGATTGAATATGAGAAGTTTGAAGAAGCTCAGGCTGCAATAAAAGAACTGGATGGAGCTGAGCTTTATAAACAAATAATGAGTGTCGATTGGGCATTTAGCAGTGGCCCTGCCAAGCGCAGAAATACTCGGAAAAGGTATTTGCTTCTTTTTTCCCCTGCAATTTTGGTATGGGAAAAACAGGGCAAGGTCACTACTAGTTTTACTTCTTTTTTGTGCTAGCTGTGTTAGTTTGTTGGATTCCTTCCCCTTTTTGTACTAGCTGTGTTGGTTTGTTGGACCCAAATATTTGGGTAGTACATGTTTCACAATGCTCAATATTTGTTGGTGTTTAATAATATCTGAAGAAAGGTTTGATCTGATCCTGATTTGGGGATGGAAGGAGGTTTTAGAAATTTTCAGAGCTAATTGCACCAGTGACAAGCCAATTTGACTAGAGTTATGGATTGATATTTTTTAGTTAAAACTGCACTGAATCAACATGGAGTTGAAACTGGTATGCAAGTACTGGAGCACGTTAGGTTAGCATATTAGAAACCAAAACTGACTGCAGTAAAAGTTATTGACCTTTCATTTGCCTACCCCAACTTGCTTGGGACAAAAGGCGTTGTTGTTGTTGTTGTTATTGTGGAAATTGGCTCTACATCCATTATCGAAAGGTATCATGCTTACGACTTTCCAGAATATGTGGTAAAAAGTAGGTTACCTGCTTGGTTCTTAGAGGTTCCAGTTCATGTTGTCATTGGTGAGTGGTTCTTCTGAGTATGTTTTCCAGAGACATTTTTTCCTCTTAAGGTGTTGTCTTACCAATGCCTGGCATTTCCAGAAGAGCCATGTTAACTTTCTCAGTTTTCTTATATTTGGCTTGCCTCAATATAATTGCTTAATAGATGCCCCCTGTTCCTTGTGATTATTATAAGATATACAAGGGGTCTACTGTTACTATTTCCCCTCAGTTCTTTGTTGATGCTCGGCTTGTTGCCCAGCCACTAACTAAATGAAATATTGCTGACTTTATTTGGTACTTTTGTGTTTCTGTCAGGTCACCACCAAGAGCTCGTTCTAGGACCCCACCCAGAAGAAGGCACTGATGTTTTCCCAGCATTGCTACGTCATGTAGTGCAAGAAGTCTGGGGATTCCAAATATTAGCTTGGTGTATGTGTATCACTGGAGTTTGATGGTGGTTATTAGATTGCCTGCTGTTTCCTTATTTGGGACATTGGTAGTTGTATCCTGCTTTGAACTCTGGTTTGAGTTGGAGACATGGAGGTGCACTTAGCCGCTTAACATTATGTTTGGCATGCCAGTTGGAGACTATTGTAAGCGATGATCCTTTTGGATTTTTGGCAAGTGATGTGTTGGTGTTGGATTTTTTATGTTTGTGTGTTCCTTCACTTTGTTATCGCCATTCTGACGAGTGATGCATTGGGTTTTGATGTTCGTGTGTTACCCTGCTTCACTTTGTTGTCGCTCAAGAAATGCTCGTATTGAAATGCTCTTATTTGTTTCTGCCCCTCTTTAAGGTAGGTTGACTGAACAATTAGCGATTGGCAAGCTCCGAAGGGCTCATTTACTTTTAGCACTTGCGTGGAGCTCATTCATATTGAACAATTAGCGACGGGCAAGCTCCAAAGAGCTCATTCAGCACTTTGGAGCTCGCTCACTCAGCACTACGTTCTTCGCAGCTCACTCAGCACTTGGTTGTTTTTCGCCTTTTTGCGACGTCGAGTTGCTCATCGTGCTGCACGTTGGTCCCGCATCAGATGTCATACTTTGGTTACTGTGAGCATAAGTTTTGCATTTGCTCGACGTCTGCCTATTCCAACCGAGGAGAACAGGCCATTCTACAGGGCAATTCGGAAATTGCGGAAGCTTGGTTTGATCAAGCTGCTGAGTATTGAAAACAAGCTATAACGCTTACTCTAGGAAATTATATTGAAGCACAGAACTGGTTAAAGTTTACAAAGCGCTTTGAATTTGAATAAGACCACTCTCCACTTTCATAAAAAGGGTGGTTTGGTTGAAGATCAAATCAAGAATTTAAGGTCCGTGCCGTCTCAAGAATTGCATCCGAACTCAAGGCATGTTTGGATACAAGGACTAATCACTAGTTAGCTAAAAAATTAGCCCAAATTAGCTCTAGTGCATCTGAATAGAAGGGCTAATAAGTAGGTTAGTTTTTTTAGACAAGACTTTAACTAGTTGTTAGCCAACTAGCTAACTAACCTTGGCTAATTTGAGTCAGTTTTTAGCCCAACTAGTAACTAGCCCTAACTCATCCAAACCGGCCCTCAGTCACGACACAACGGAAGTGGTTACTCAGCGACATAATAGAAGAAAACTCGGTCACAACACAATGGAAGAGTTAACTCAGCAACACATTCCTCTTAGCTAAACAAAATGCAGCATTTTATTAACAACCATAAGCAGGATTAACTCTCCATCAACAAACAACTCCTCCAAAACAGGAACATAAAACATAATATAATACACCTCTATAATCACAGGACACAAAATTTATCAACCACAGGCATTCGATGGCCCTGGCTTCGATGCCACTTCATTTGCCTGATAACTACCCACGGAAGCTGGCGCCGCGTTGCTGTTCCAACCGCGTGCCTTGCATGAGGTCTTTGAGTCTGGCTTTGATCGTACCCAGATTCTCCAGGCACTCTTCCAGGCCACCATCAACCTCACCTTCTGTCAAGGACGAGTCCTCTTGCTTGATTGAGACTCCAATAACTGGTTCCTGCTTGATGGAAATCCCGATCCCTGCAGGTTGGCTGCTGGTTGGAGCAGCTTGGGCGTCATGGCTGGGGCATGGTGACTTGGATGTTGAGCTGGGCTTCAGGTCCTCTGTGGACGTGACAGTAGTGTCCTTCTGATACATGTGGCTGGAAGCGCTGTTTGTGGCTGACGGAGGTGCAGGGATCATGGGGCCTGGAGCTTCCTCAGGCGTATTTGAAGCTCTGTACAATGATTTCCGGGCGTCCCAGCTGTCATTGTCATCATTTTCATCATCTGATTCTGCAAACATTTTGAGATAGATCAGTGAAGATGGTACCTTTGCTAGAACAAATTTGCAGGAAGTGGCACCACAGTAAAGTCCTTTTTTTTATAACAGATCCCTATACAAACAATGTAAAGAAGGGCAAAAAGGATCAACGGATTGGATTAACTAATGTAAAGAAGGGCAAAAAGGATAAACGGATTGGATTAACTAAATAGCCCAGCTTTGATAAGGAAAAGGAAGAGATGAAATGCAACACAATTTTGCAGGCTTGCGAGCGCTGGTTCAGAGGCATGGGAGAAAAGGAGATATGCAATCTTTTTTTGTTTTTCTCTATAATGTTATGTTTGTAATTTTCATTTAGTGGAAAAAACATTTCATCCTATGCTACTAGGATTTCTTGTATTTGCATCACAAATTAGCTAACTGCTGTAATCTTAACACTACCAGATTAGCTAACCACGTGACAACCATTTCTATTTTTTTGAATGCAAATGACAACTATTTCTACACAGGCAACAATCACAGTAACATATGCACAAGAGATAAACAGTACCAGATTTATAATGTTGAAGTAGACGAGCAGCATGCCGACCTTTTCCGTTTGCCTAGTAACAATAAAATAAACTTCATTATAATATAAAGTAAATATACTACCCTGGGAAAACAATCATGAGTCACCTATACTCAATATATTCTAGCACTTAAATACACAGATATCTAAAGAAATAATCTAAAGAAAGAATTTAAAATCCATCAGCTACCTGTGAAAGAGGGACCGTCCAACCTTTTGCTAGAGACCACTCGAGAGTAGGCCTCAGATCACTACAATTAGCTTGATAACATTTGCCTTCACCTATGGGAGGTTCTGGCAGCTCTACCTGTACACAGTTTTAGTAACATGTGGATATATTCAATAAGTAGATGGTTATAATATTGGCTACGGAACGAAGAAAACCATGAGAAAATGATGATCAAAGGAATAGCTAGTTTCTTTCTACTAGATGAAATGATATGCAGCTCTCATGCATGTTCGATAAAATAAAGAGGACTAACTAGTTGGAGAAGTAAAGTTTAAATCATCTGTTGCATGGTACATGAAAATAACAAGAAAATTTATGAGAACAGGTAATTTCTAGTAACATGGTAAATCATTAAATTCTTACCTCGACCAGATCTTCATTGAGTAACTTAGTAATTGTCGCAGACCAATAACAACCTTCATTCAACCAATCAACCAGATCACCTATTTGCCAGGTTTCATCAACAATTGCTGTGACATCACTATTTGGTAACTGCTCAGGAACTTCATGCACAAAATACCATTTTGGAAACGAAGGCCTTATCATGATTTGAGTACTCTCTCCTGAATTTTGGTTGGACCTTGCAGGGTTCTTTCGAAAGAGCCTAACCCATTCCTTCTCTGCAAGGAAACAGAAAGGGGAATGGAATATAATGTGCTTAAAACTAATGATTAATGTCAACAGTCATGCACTCATGCTGACGTTCCTATGTTCTTTTCAACTGGACACAGGAATGATGAACTGTGAATGGATTATCTGGACCTTATATTCTTCGTCAACACCAAATTTTATCAAACTGAGATTTATAGTCTAATTAACCAAACACTTGTTGGTGAGATAACATATGAACATGATTACATATCAGTTTGTGCTAAACAAATTTTGGTAAGCACAAAGATAGTAAATTCCTATTGAAGAAAAGGGTGCCACCCAAACCTCAAAATATGTACCTGCTTGTGGTGCAATACCCTTAAACTTGGCATTTCCATAATAGATGCCAAAGCCTATAAGTTATTGTGGTTCCTTTGTATTCTCATAAGGTATTCTAATCATTAGGGTTTGGATTACATAGATTGTACAATAAAGGAAGGTACTAGGTACATAAAAGTTAGCAGTATGAAATGTTCACAAATTTTAGTATCACTATTGAAAAGACAAAACAATTGCTTAACACAAGAGAGCTAAGATAAAGCTTTGCTTACTTTCGCCGGGATAATCAATGTACTCCAAGTAACACTCCAGGTATCCAAACTTGACACGCATATTATGTATCTGAAAAATAGCTGCACTTAGTTAGCCCCCATGCTCTACCTTTTTCCATCTAATATGAATACACATCTACAATTCAGGAGATACACGATGAATGAAACAATGAGGAAAAAGTTTGTTT
This sequence comes from Saccharum hybrid cultivar R570, assembly GCA_038087645.1. Lineage (NCBI taxonomy): Eukaryota > Viridiplantae > Streptophyta > Magnoliopsida > Poales > Poaceae > Saccharum > Saccharum hybrid cultivar. Next base: position 2,926,585 of record JAQSUU010000425.1, read on the forward strand.
CCTTTTATTTTTAATGTATGGATGGGCAGGTCTGTTTCCTTTTCTTTTTTTGACCGTAAAATACAGCAGGGGAGGCCCCTACTGTAGAGATTTATTAGAAAAAAGGCACTGTACAAAAGGGAGGCTTTACCCAAGCCAAAGCACAAAAAGAAAAAGAACTGCAGATGCAAGCTCAAGGATAGCTGCAAAGCTAGGGTAGGGAATCTATACATAGAAGGAACTCATGACGTTTGTCTTCACTACGTCTACAAGCCTGCAACCTGGCCTCTTCACAGAAGAGACGCTTCCAAGACGTTTCCTTTTCTTTAAATTGGCTTTGTAATATGACTCTTCCCTTACAAGATTAGATACTTAACTTTCTAGATTCATATATGGAGAAACTACTATTTTTCAAAACTTTTAAAGCTGAACTTAACTATTTATTAATGATTATTAATTATATTAATCACTGGTTCAATGTAGATTCTAGACCATTAAAAAAATCAGAAACATCATTGCTGTAGTTTTTTTTCTTTTCTTCTTTGATTGATATAGTAATTTCTAGACCTTGGTCTCTGTCCAGATGGGTACATAACCTGGGAAGGACACTGGCCAGGGCAGGGGCAGCCCCCCTCGTGAGCACGATTTTCTACTTTAAATAGCCTCAAATCACCATTAATCTCTAGCTCTAGCCCTAAATCTTCATTGTTTAGCCACCCCTTTGTCCTCATCCTAGATCCGCCTGGGCCAGGCTGTCGGTGCTGCTGCGTGGAAAGGTCACCAACGAATCATAGCACCACTTCACCGCAGGTGGTTGCTGTTGGAGGTGGGCGGAGTCTAGCGCAAGGCCATCGCAGCAGCAGAGTTAGGAAGGGCGTGAGGGAGTGTGGAAAGCAGAGAGGTGAGGCGCCAGTGGCAGTTGGTGATAGGGGAAGATGTCACACAGCAGTTAGCTGTGGCATTGACAGCTGTGACAAGGGCTGACATGACAGGGTTGCGGCAGGGGTAGAGGCGGTGGTGGTTCTGCAAGAGGAGGCAGGCTGCTGGTTCATTGCAAGGACGACAGCGATGGGCTACACACTTCGGCGTAGTGTGAACCACCGCACATTAACTTTGTCCTTCTTTTAACTCTCAAATACTTAGAGAATAAATCCCATGCTCTATTTCTTTACATCAAACATGAATAAAAAAAAGGTGTTCATCTGTGATTCATGAGATGCATGATGAAACAAGGAAATATTATGTTGTATTCCCTCAATTAAAAATGTAAGTCGTTTTTAGTTTTGTCCTAAGTCAAACTTGTATGAGTTTAACCAAGTTTAGAACAAAATATACAATATCTTCAATACAAAATAAAGCACCATAAAGACATATTTCATAGAAAAATTAATGAAACTAAATTTTATTTTGTGGACGTTCATGCAACTTTCTATATAAACTTAGTCAATGTTAGAGATTTATGACAAAACTAAAACTATTTACATTTCGGAACCTGAGGGAGTACTAACTAGCGACGATATGAAATTCAGACGAGAGGTTACTCGAATATAAACAGTTTAAATTAGTAATTCACTGCCACCACATATTACAAACAAATGCAGGCAACACTTAATTAGAGTATGGTAACTGAACAGAGAAGTAATGGGGGATAAAAGAGGCTTGACCTTGCAGCGAAACCATGCACCCCTGTAACCGCTCACCAAGGATTTGGACTCCGCGAGATCCCCAATCTTATACGGAAGAAGCAGATCCATCTCCAGCTACACAATCTAGAGGCATCAACAGTGGAAATCTAGTGAGCAGAATGTGAAGAGCCTAGAACCAGAAGTCCAATTACAACGATAGCCATAGCAATCCAGGTTTAACAAAGACCAGCGGCTTCCTATTGTCCATCGATTTGGGAGGCGATGAATGAAGTAATTTGACACCGCACAATAATCGACAGCCCAAAGGCAAATGCTTTCCTCCGAAAGGCGGACAGCGAGCAGGGGCGTACCGGGAGGGAGGCAGAAGGGCAGCGTTCGATCAGCCTCGATGCGGAACCGCAGCCAATCGCCGCCGGCAACCCCGGCAACGGTTGCCGGCTCGGCGCCTCGTCCCGTCCCTCGCCGGTGGCGGCACGCGGCAGAACTGTGCATGAAGGGAAGGGAGGAGTTTATAGATTTTGGATTTCGACTCGCTGAGAAAACATACGACTAATCATAATTTAATTATTATACACTATATATAAACCTATGTGGGCCGGGAGACGAATGAGAAAGAGGAGTGGCGCGGCCCACCTGTGTCGCTCAACTCTACCTTATAAGCTAGAGGCTGCGCTCATGAATCTCCCCAACTTTAGTGCTCTCCTATCTATGTTCGATATATATATATATATATATATATATATGGAGTATTAAATATAGACTAATTATGAAACTAAATATACAGTTTGAAACTATTTTGCGAGACGAATTTTTAAGCCTAATTAGGTCATGATTTGACAATGTGGTGCTACAGTAAACATGTGCTAATGATGGATTAATTAGACTTAATAAATTCGTCTCGCGGATTACTGACGGATTCTGTCTTTTGTTTTTTATTAGTATCCAAACACTTTGTACAACACCCCCATGTAACAACTCCTAAACTTTAGTCACTGGATCTAAACACTCCCTTAGGGCATATTTGGTTGTTCTACTGGCCTAGGTATCACGTCGGACAGCTATATATCCCTAGGCGTCTAAAATCAGATGTCTGGAAACACTGTCTGGGAGGCAAGATCCAAACAGGCTAGTGTGCAAAAAAAATTTTGTGGTAACTTGTAGTCTATGTAGTGTAATGGTTAGAGCATCTTCTAACAATAACCTAAAAATAATCTTAAAAATATAGTGTTACAACCTTTTCAATAAATATTAGAAAAAATAATCTGTCACTAACCATTTCCAATACTTTATGTCTAAAAGATAAAAAAGCAGATCCACTTGGACTTTTGGTCGCCGCCCGTGCCACATCAACACCCTTGCCATTGTCAGTGCTAGTCATCGCATAGCCGGACATTCTTAACACCTAACTCACACCTAGAATTTACAAAATGAGATTTTCATTGCCTACTCTACTTTTCAATATTCTCATATCTAAAAAATAGTGTTGGAGATTCGACTCCGGCGAACCTCTAGGCAGCGGCAGTCGAGATGACGGAATGTCTAGAAAAGAAATTGTCACCCGTAATAGAGAATACATGTCATCCAGGTATTTTCGTGAGTGGATGCCTTCGTTTTTTCGAGCACGGATAAGTTGGGAGTTAGAATATGGAGCCATTGGAAGAGGGTTTGTTTTCATTCTACCAAAAAATCAAGATTGCGAGTGGCCTTACCAAACTGTTAGAGATGCTCTTAGAGCAACTCCAAGAGTCTCTTTATATTTTTCAGGTATTGACAGGAATATAGATTTCAACGGAAAATCCTAACTAGATCACCAAATATTCCCATCTTCGTTTCCTTATTTCTCGTTTGTCAAAGATACATAGTGGAGTTACCTCTTAAAAGTGTCAAACAAGATATAAAGAAGTTATTAGAGGGTGGAGAGATATATAGAGAATGAAAGTGCATCTAGTCTCTAAGTGGGTTTTGGTGGATCGAATGACAACACGATTAAAGGACTAACAAATTTCATGAGAATTACAGGTGTTTAGTCCCATGTTTATTTGATAGAGTTTAGGCTTATATTGTGAAGAAAATGGTATAAATGAGGAATGAGTCCAAGATAAGTAAATTGGAATGCATAAATGACAAACATGTGACATAAATGTTGAAAGAGACTTGAGTTGTTGGATATCTATTGATCTCTCATGAGAAGCTTATTCATGCTATGCAATACATATATTTGTTTTATGAATTGATGAATTGGCAAGCATATGTGTTGAACTTCATCTTCATCTAGGTGAAATGGAACTATGCATTATAGAAGGTTGTTTCAAATGAATTGAATGCTATTCGCTGATGTGGTATACTTGGAAATAACCAAATAAAATTACCCATTGAGATTAGACTTATGCACTATGGCCAACCGTAAGCTTGAGGTACACTATGAGAATCTTTCTCATATTGCTTACTTGCACAATATATAAAGCGCACCCTAGGAAAAGGTCACCTTTTACCACATTGCAGTTGCTCTTAGAAGTGTCAATATCATTCCATAATAAAAGGGCCAAGAAATGGATAAAAATATCAACAATAAAAGAAAAGTTTCTCTGAATGTCTAACATGTTTTTGGTTGTTTTCCAATATCATTTCTAAGCTTTGGGGTCCAAATTTGTGTTTTTGTTTTGTTTTTCCTTTTCATGTCATTTCAGTGATCACAATCGAAGAGAGACATAAGCACTGGTGTCGAGCGGTTGCGGTTTTGCTTTTTTTCATGTCACACACAATAAAGTTGTTCTATGGACTCATTCTCAAACTTTAATGGAGGAAATTCGATGTTGTGAGTAATAGAGAAGGTTATGGTATGTGGTTGGTTCCTTGGGGAGCTCAGCTAGTCTCCTCCTCATTAGGCTGAGACCATGCAACAAGTTGTTGTTTTTGGTTGGTCACATGGATAGAGACAGGCCACACAGAGCTAGTGTCTGGTTGGATGGATGAAGCACAATAATGACTCGCAAGCTTGATCGTCTCAATTGGACAACTCTTTAGCATTAATTATAAAGAAAGTGCTTAGTTATAAACAAAAATGGCATCACAAAAAGAGGTAGGTGCTCAGTTATAAAGAAGGATATCATCATTAGCACTTGAATATGCTCAAGGTACATATAAATGAATCATCAACACAAGCACTTGTTCACCTTGTAATCCACATGGAACTAAATTTTGTGCATCAATATGTAAACCATGTTATCATAATCACATAGAATCGTTGTAGTAAGCATCAATCATATAATGAGAGCCCAAAGGAGAGGACCAAAGAAAGAGGAGATAATATTTGGGGTTACCGTAGTAGCAAAGCAACAAGCACGGACACAAAAAACTGGAGGAGACCTCAGATCCAAGCCTAAAATAGAACATATCAAAAAGAAGGCCATGAATTAGTACAAACCACATGCAGATCTGAAGATATGACACCAAAATCAACAAGGGAGGGAGTAAAAGGGAAGGGGAATCAATGTGAAATATTTGCCTTTTTAACTCAAAGCACGAATCAGAAAACCCTAGAGTGCACGAATCAAGATGTTAAATTTACATCCCTATCTACTAAAACCAGAGAAAGGGATGAGGATTAAGGGAGAAACAACTTGCCTTTGTTCTTGTGCACAACACCAATCAACCTTCAACCACTACAAAATAAGAACAAGGACGAGACATGGATTAGGGATGTCGCAATGTATGAAACTCGAGATGCTAGAGAAGGCAGATGAGATGGAAGAAATAGAGAGGAGACGATCGCATACCTCTGGGCAAGACACGAATGAATCTGACCAAGCGAGATAGCAATGGCGGCGGCGGTGAGATAAATAGAGGAGGAGAATGCATGAAGGGGTGGTAACCCTAGCTATTTCCCATGCGTTGGCTCGTTCATGCGGAGGAAAGCACGGTAGCTCACGTGAGGAGGCCCACGCAAGCTAGGCTCTTCAAAGCAGATTTTAGATCTATTCCTATGGGCCAGGTCCTGGGTGGTTTTTGAATCATCAGCGCCTAGCCTAGGCCTTAGCTCGACCAACCGAACATCGAATCGCTGCATCCACTGAGCCAAGCGAAGTTGGATTCAGGTATCATTCCCGTCAATGAGGGAGTGTGCGTGCTCGATAGAATAGGGTCCCCAAATTTAGTGCCCCCTATACATGCTACATCTTTTCCCAGCCCACCCAATAGGAATAGCCTAAGTTGTGTTGGGTTCCTACAACAAATTGCCCAGTAGTCCATCTCCGCACAGACGTGAATGCGTTTGTTGATCTGCTGAGTTGTAGGTGTGCTGGTGTAATCATCTGCATCTAATGCCACCTTAACACTTGTAACACCGCTGCCTAATGATGACTAGATGGCACAATCACATAAGTAACAAGTAGGACTATCCTATTCTTGGTCGATGTTATCTGGTAAGGTTCTGTATTTTTTTATCTTTCCTAGCGCTAAGCATCATAGTTTTGTTGTGTTTAGGTTATTGAAAGGCTGAAAGTAATAGGCATCACACGATCATAATGTAACAACATCAATAATTCTCGTGCCAAGGTTTGGACTTCTCTTGTTTTATTATCTTGAAATTTTTGAATCCATTAATTAAGCCAGCAGAACTTCATGTACATACATTATTTGAATTAATTACATTAAATTTTCTTATTTACATTTGCACTTGAAAATGATGTCCTATAGAAGATTGATTATGAAAACATAATGGAAATTTTATTAGAAAGAAATATTAGAGGGTTGATGTATTTTAGTAAAACTTGAGGTTAGTAATACTTTTCCTATTTTATAATTAGTATTTGATATATTTGTACATCTTGTACAAAAGAATACATATTGAAGTTACATATTTAATGAGTAAAAGTATGCTTAAATTTTATTAGTCATTTAAATTCTATAAATTTTTGTCTCCACCCCCAAGATGTATTTCAACCCGGAGCCCTAGATTTCTAAAGATGGCCTAATAATCAATCACGTTCGTGGTGTAAACTAAAGTTGGCCATATCTTTGTTTGGTTATAGCCCTTTTGATTCTTTGAGGGTAACACTGTTAGCCATTTCTAGATCTCACTTAAAGTTATACTCCACCAAGAATCTTTAGCTTTATGGTCTAAAATTAACTGACTATTTATGGCATTGTAGTAATTAAAAATACAATCTATGACCTAGAACTCTTACTTTTAATGAGTCAAATCAGTATTTTGAATAAAATGTACATTAACATAAAAGTTTGAACTTAACATGCAAATATAAGTTACAGTAGCTAATAAAATCAAATATAAAATAAGTTAGGAGACATGTGTAAGCTGCTAATATCTTAAACAAGCATTAAAGACACACTGAGCTAGGATGTAGAGGAATAAGAACCGTGTATATGTATGACAAAATACACATTGAAAAATGACTAGTAAGTTTATCATATCTTGTCCACAAAAATAAAAAAATAGAGCACAAAAGGTAAATTGGAACCCCCCATGGTCTACTCCTCAAATATTGAGGACATGTTTGGTTCACACGCTGTCTGGCACAATGTGCTTTCGATTGTTGAGAAAGCTTTGGAGCCCCTAGCCAATCCTGTTTTGCTCCATATGGTGTCTTCATTGGACTTTCCCATAGAGCATGGCGCCTCCTCTGAAGATATATATTGTTATGGTGAAAAATATATCCAACGAGAAGGAAGCTAGGGGGTCATTTGGAAGGGCTCTGCGAAGAAGATTGTCCATAAGAATTACTCATCATCCGCCAAACAATAAAATTCTGCCCTGATTTTAGTGGAGAATAGATAAGAATAATCACTTCTCCATTTACCATGGGAGCTAAAAAAACCCGCTCCCCACTTCTCCCTATTCAATCTCTACCATAATCACTCCATAATCAATTCTCACCTGCTTCCTACTCTGCCTAACATAATCAATAGAATCACTCCATCAAAGAATCAAGGAGCTAGAGCTAAGAATCAGGGAGTGAAGCTCTATCAAATAAGCCCTGAGGTAAATACATATAGGACAATTGAGGGCCCTATTGTTGCCATCAAAGTAGAAGAGCCCAAGATACAAAATGAACCATTTACGGAGGTGAGACCCCACATGGAGATCATCGCTTGAAGATCGAAGATTGTACAAGCCCTGCTATACATCTACCACCGATGACACCAATGATGAGACGCCGACACAAGTTTTATGACAAAGACTTAGTGATTGTTAGGAATAACAGGAGGCTCAGTGAGGATACAATTCAAGAATATACAAATTGTATGAAAGATTGTTGCTAATGGATCTCCTTGAGTCATTGATGCGTACAGAAGGTCATGCTTTGTGGGATGTATGGAGAGGATCTCTTTGCCTCTTCGCTAGACTGCGTTGATATTGTTGAACCTTTCTTATGTTGTTATCAGTTTAGTTGTCATTGTCTTATTGTTTACCTTGGTGGTTGCTTTGGGTTGCTTGCCTTTTTGTTGTTGTTGCTGTTGCTATAGTTATATTCGTCGTTGTTGTTGTTGTCGTTATTTGTCCTTTAGAACTAATTGTCGGTGTAAGAAACGACGGTTCTAGCACCAACGAGTAATATGTGTCTGCGCGACGGGGATCCGGATGGTGTGCAAGAAGAACACAGACGATTATACTGGTTCGGGCCGAAGAATGCTCTACGTCCAGTGGGGGAGGGGAGTCTTGTATTATCTTACACTGAAGTGCTTATAGTAGGGGTTACAACCGGGTGAGAGAGGGAGGAGCTCCCAGGTCTCAAGATGTGAGTGGAGTGTGTGTATTCGTCTCTGATGAGTTGAACGGCTTATGGATTTGCCTTCTGTCTTCTCTGAAATGGTCCCTGCCCTCCCCTTTTATAGACGCAAGGGGAACGTCGGGTTACATGCATGTGCTACCTGATATTTTTCCTAAAAAGGAAGATTCGAGGCCTTCACTCTTGCCCTATAGTTGGTGACGTGCAACTATTGGAGGAGTGACCCCTGTCCTTTGATGCTGTAGCGATGTGTCCTGACATGCGTGGTTCTGTGGATGACGCAGCTACAACGCATAGAGTCGTGATTGTCCCTGTGGCGACGTGCCTATCCTGTGGTTTGACTGGCGTAGAGGGCCGAGGCCTCGGAGGCGTGAATCATGGCGTGATCTCGCTCCGTTCGAGGGAATAGTGGCCTAGAGCGGCGTTTCGTAAGCCGCGCAGGCCTGGATCGTGCGTATAGTGCCAGTATAGGTGGCATAGTTATCAGCCGCTCTTCCCCATGTTGTTATGGGCGATGACGTCGTGATTTGACTGCTGTCATTTCTGGCCTGTCCGGTTGGTCGGCGCAAGAACGTGGGTGACGTCACAGGGGGTCTCGAGCGCGCCAATGAGGGAGCGGCATCAGAGACCGGTCTCGGGCGAGGCGGAGACAGATGACGTCATCTCCGGGGCTCGGACGAGACGGTGATGATGCTACGGGTTGGCATGTGGCCGGCGGGCGTGCTGGTTCTCCGAGCGGCCGGAGTGGGACGCGTGGGCGCGGCAGATGCGAGCCTCCCGCCACGTCCGCCGCCACGCGCCCACGCCTGCCTGCTTCGCCCCCTAGTTTATATGCCTACTGCCCTCCACCTCTTGTCTCCCTCACCGTGCCATGCGTGCACTGCTTCGTCTCCTCCAGCTCCCTGTCGTTGCTAGATCACCACCACCAACCCGACCGACGCTGGTCCTCCCCAGCCTCCTGCGGAGTCTTACTATCACCGGCAGAGCACGCCTCGTTCCAGGCAGTAGTAGCCCCGCTCCGGCGGCTCGCGCCATGGCGTCGTCCCAGAAGCAGTTCCCGCCGCAGCAGCAGGGGTCGCAGCCCGGCAAGGAGCACGCCATGGACCCCCGCCCGGAGGCCATCATCCAGAACTAAAAGGCGGCAAACAAGCTCAAGGACAAGGTGGCGCTGGTGACCGGCGGCGACTCCGGCATCGGGCGCGCGGTGTGCCTGCTGTTCGCGGCGGAGGGCGCGTCGGTAGCCTTCACCTTCGTGAAAGGCCACGAGGACAAGGACGCGGAGGAGACGCTCCGCGCGCTGCGCGACATCGCCTCCCGCACGGGCGCGCGCGAGCCGATGGCGCTCCCCGCCGACCTCGGGTACGAGGACAGCTGCCGGAAGGTGGTGGAGGAGGTGGCGAATGCCCACGGCGGGCGCATCGACGTGCTGGTCAACAACGCCGCCGAGCAGCACGAGCGGCGGTCCATCACGGACGTCACGGAGGCCGACCTCGACCGCGTGTTCCGCACCAACATCTTCTCCTACTTCCTGGCGACGAAGCACGCGGTGGCGCACATGGGGCACGGCGGCGGGTGTGCGTCATCAACACGGCGTCGGTGAACGCGTACAAGGGGCACAAGCACAAGACGCTGCTGGACTACACGTCCACCAAGGGCGCCGTCGTGTCGTTCACGCGCGCGCTGGCGCTGCAGCTCGCGGACAAGGGCATCCGCGTCAACGGCGTCGCGCCGGGGCCCATCTTGACGCCGCTCATCCCGGCGTCGTTCGGGAAGGAGAAGGTGGAGCAGTTCGGGTCCGAGGTGCCCATGAAGCGCGCCGGGCAGCCCGCCGAGGTCGCGCCAAGCTACGTCTTCCTCGCCAGCGAGCAGGACTCGTCCTACATCACCGGACAGTTCCTCCACGTCAACGGTACGAGCCGCCGCCGCCTGCTATCTGCTTTCTACTGCTTGCATTGGTTCTCTCTCTGTCTCTGCTGCTACCTAGTAGGTACTAACCGCCGCGTGTTGATTTGCAGGAGGCGTCATCGTCAATGGGTAGAGAGAAGCGACCTAGACGACGGCGACGACCTCGAGGATCGCCGGCGGCGCGGCGGTACGAGGTGTCGCCATGGATGGGAGTCCTTTTGGGGTGTGCGTCGTCGTCGTGTCCAAGTCGAAGGGAAGGAAGTGTCGAGTACGTGTACGTGCAGACAGCCAGGCTTTGAGTTCAGTTCAGTTGTAGTGGTGTGTGTCCACTGTCCAGTGTGGCTACTCTGAGCTAGCAGCACGTGTACAAAAGGAGGAACGTGTCTGAATAAACAAACATGTGTGCAGTGCATGCCAACTTCAATTCCGTGGCATCTTCGTAGTCGATCGTGCTGTGTGTCTGCCTCTTTATAAGTTGCCCATTCTTTTCACATGTTTAATTGTTATGGGCGCACGCTGTCCAACAGTAAGTACGTGCAAGTGCATTGCCGAATGCTAAGCAGCAAACTGTGCAGGATTGCTGGTAAGAATACGGGATACCAAGAAAGTAGACATTGTGTGTGCAACAAACAAGTTAAGAGCAACTGCGTCTCTCTGGCCATGGAGAATAGCTGAATAAGGATAGTACGTGCAGGATAGGGTTTTTTTTTTTGAGAAACAGTACGTGTAGGATAGGTGAAGCATATATATAAATGTACACCTAGCAAACTATACGTACGTTTATAAGAAAGATAACTTTTGGAACCGGCTGATTGCAGTGCTCCGCAGTTGAGCACGAACTAATATTTTTTTTTGAAAGCTTAATTGTAAGTTTATAAGAAATATAACTTTTGTTTTTCTTCATACTCCTGAAATCACGACTCCATGTTGTGACTGCAATGTTCTCTAGTTGAGCACGAACTAATAATTTTAAGCTCTTTTTGAAAGCTTAACTTTAAAGCTTATAAGAATGGTAAAAACTAAGTACAGTGACTGCAGTTGCTCATGGACCTTTTTTTACCACCCAGGCCTTGTTCACTTCCTATGCTAACCCAAAATATTTCCTCTTCCACCCATCACATCGAATCTTTCGACGCATGCATGGAGCATTAATTATAGGTAAAAAAGATAACTAATTGCATAGTTTGTCTGTAAATGTCGGGACGAATTTTTTGAGCCTAGTTAGTCCATGATTGGATAAATTTTACCAAATAACAACGAAAGATGCTACAGTAACTTTTCACCTACTTTTCGCGAAGTGAACACACCCAAGTATAAGGAGTGGGGGGCACATGTCTCCATTCAAATTCTGGCTTACTTGTTAGCAGTCGCCTGAGGGATTGTTTTCTTGTCAGTTACTTTTGTGGTCCGTCGGATGTGAGATGAATGGCTCTCCTGTCTTTGTCTTTGCTTCATGTATACTCCTCTGTCTGTGGGTGTTGTCCTCTGTCTGTGGGTGTTTTCTGTCCTTCCCCTTGTCACTGGTTTCTTCTCTATGTGGTGACTGGTGTCTGGTGAGGAACGAAGCACCTCGAGACCCAAGTGAGGCGACACGTGGCGATGTGCGAGTCCACTGCATCTTGTGACCTAAACCCTAGCCGGGATCCGGCCCACCGGCTACTGCTGCTGTGCTAAGGCGGGCGCCCCGCGTGCAGCTCCCATTGGAAGGATACAAATTCGCAGCTACAGCAATTTTCTAAAAACCCAATACGCGGATACGTTTACTATTTTAAAAATAAAATAAAAAATAATAATACAGGTCTGAATTTAAAACTGATAACAATAAAACGTTACAATTAACTACTTAAGTGTACTATATTATTATAACACAGCAGGTCTGAAGTCTCCTCAACTCTCAAATATATTAGTCTCAAATTTAAAAAATTAATAAAAGGCATTTAGGCTTGCAATTCATACAGCAGCAAGTTTCTATTCCTCATTTATCTCATTTGTTTCATTGTCATCCACAACATCGAACCCGCAGATTAATTATCCCAACCAAAAGTCACACCTTGCAATTTAGTTTCATCAAGGGACAGGTACTAGTTACTGCACTGCAGAAATCAAGCAACAAGCAGCCACGAACCGAAGAAGAAGAAGAGGAGATCGAGAACGGGGAAGGGGATTAACTCACGGGAGTTGGCTGGAGCCTGGATCCACGTTGCAGTGGTGGAAACTCGTCGCTAGCGGATGGCAAGCAAGGACGGAGGCTCGTCGCCGGCGAGCGCAGGCGGAGGCTCGTTGCCGGTGGCCGGCGGCCGGCGAGCGGGGATGCGGTGCGAGGCGCGGGCGTGCGGGCATCGAAGGCCAGGGTGTCGGGGATAGAGGCATAAGGGACTGTCTTATTGAGCGGGGCCATATCGACAAGACCGATACGTAGACGTATCCAATATTCACGAAAAAAAATTCAGATACTCCAATACGTATCGGCGGCAAAAAGAAAAAAAATTCGGATACTCCTCCGATGCGTATGGGACACAATTCCATACGTATCGGATACGTGATACGCGGTGCCAGACTGCCAGCGACGTATCCGTGTAACGTAGCTTTGAATAGCGCACAGCACACTTGAGAATTTCCAGCGTCTGTCATTTCATCCTCCCTGTTGCTGTTGGGTTTTTTCCAAGCCAAAACATCACTTTGTCGTTGTGGCATGTGGCTAGACAAGTCCCTGCACGGCTGCCCCGCGCCGGCCATGACAACGCCGCTCGCATTCGCCGTGCGTCGGGCGGAGCCGGTGCTCGTCGGCCCTGCCGCGCTTACGCCGCGCGAGACGAAGCGCCTGTCGGACATCGACGACCAGGAGACGCTACGCGGGCACGTGCCGTTCGTCTTCGTCTACCGCGGCGGGCGCGGAGAGGTGGTGCGCGCCGCCGAGGCCGGCGACAGCGACCCGGCGGCCGCCAAGCCGCGCGCTCGGCGAGGCGCTGGTCCCGTACTACCCGCTCGCCGGTCGGCTGCGGGAGATGGAAGGGCGGAAGCTGGTCGTCGACTGCACCGGAGACGGGGGTGGTGTTCGTGGAGGCCGACGCCGACGTGCGCCTGGCGGAGATGGAGGAGGCCGGCGGGCTGAGGCCGCCGTTCCCGTCCGTGGACCAGCTGCTGTTCGACGTCGACGGCTCTGGTGGCGTGCTCAACTGCCCCTTGCTGCTCATCCAGGTAGGTACCACTACCCATGCAAGTTTGCTTCCAGTTCGAGAAAAAAAATTATATTAAAAAAACGCTCGCTTGCATGATCTCACTAGGTGACCCGGCTGCTCTGCGGCGGTTTCGTCGTCGCGCTCCGGCTCAACCACACAATCTGCGACGCCATTGGCGCCGCGCAGTTCATGTCCGCCACGGCCGAGCTCGCGCGGGGCCTCCCCGCTCCGACCGTCGCGCCGGCATGGTCCCGCGAGCTCCTGGAAGCGCGGAGCCCGCCGAGGCCGTCGTTCCCTCACCGTGAGTTCGACGCGGTGCCGCCGCCGCCGCCGCCACCGCCGGGCGACATGATCACGCGGACCTTCACGTTCGGTCCAGCCGACGTCACCGCGATCAAACGAGGCCTGCCGCCGAACCTCCGCGACACGGCCACGACCTTCGAGACGCTGACGGCGGCGCTGTTCGGCTTGAGCTTCTTCGTCCACGTCGGGAAAGGCGGCGGCGGGGACGGCAAGGCGGTGGGCGTGCTGATCGTGCTGCCGCGCCCGGCCATGAACCGTTTCTCGTCGGAAGTCCAGACGATGTTGAACAGTTAGCGCGCGCGTGCTCGCTCATGCATGAAAGTTGGTCTGGTGCGCCGGCCTGTTCGGAGAACCGGAGACCAATCGCAAGTTCGCAACTCATCGCCTCCAACTTTTTTTTTTGAAACTTTCATCGCCTCCAACTTTGTACACTAGTGTTTGTTTGCTCGCGGCTGGTATTACATCTACTAGCAAATACAGTATCTCCCTACGTTACAATCGAAGAAAAAAAATATACTACTCAATGTTAATGCCTTAATGGTAAACGGGAACATGGAATGCTCTCTATTATACTTCCCCTACATATGTGTTTGTGTTGTGCCCCTTTCTATAGACTTTAAGAGCTAATTAATTATTGTTCCATATACATTATTCAATGATAAATATGCCATTACATAATTTATGTTCATGTTGACAATATCAAATCTTGTAAATATATCATAACTTTAATTTCTATTGTATTCAACATTACAGCTAAATATCAAGTTTCTTTTCTTTGAGGATCCACAAAAAACTGTAATTCTTATATTTGATCTAAGTCGCCAGGAGTTCGTTGCCGACGCAGTAAGGACTGATTTTTTCGTTGATGATTTATGGTGGGTGATGTCTCAACTTTTCATATGGCGGTGTTCATCGGAGATTGAACTGGAGCATGCTTATAGCCTAACCATATTTATTTAGACCAACTCCTTAGGATTGATTAGTTGGACATCAATTGAACCAAGCTATAATATGACAATTGACAAGTTTTGTTTTTCACAATTCCTATCTATCCGTTCAGGCGACGTGTTGAGTAGTACTCCGTACTGGAGTAGTATGTAGCTGCCTGTTCCGAAGCGCGCGGACGCTGGATCAATGGTTTTAGCGTTTGTGGCACATTGCTGCCGCGGTGACAACGTGACATGACTCCAGCTTGTACCGTGATTTATTAATCGTCTTTGCGTTATATTATATTAAATTTTGTATTTGTCTAACTATACAAATAATTGTGTTTGTGATTTATTGATTGTCTTTGTGACAATATATTTATTTTTTTTTGTCCTTGTCTGACTATAGAAATAATCGTAAATTGTTAATTATATTTGTGATAACACAATATAGATTTTATCAGGTTTGTGATTTTGTCTAATGGGGTTTTATTCTTGAATCCAAAAATTACAAATTATGTCTGCAGAAATTGCAACGAATTAAAGTTATAATTTTAACATAAAATATATGCAACAATCGTTGTCTGAAAGGAAATTAAAATTCAGGCACCTGAATTTTAGCAAGTCCCTTTGTTTTTCTAATCAGGAACGCAATAAAAACTTGATGATGGGAACCATCCTTTCTCAACAAAAAAAATGTTAATAGTTTAAAGGCTCATGTTAATGGTAAACGGGAACATGGAATGCTCGCGGGGTGGGTGCGGGAGCTGGAGGCGGCCTCACCCGGCGGGCTGAGCGGCTAAGCCTGAAGCCGGCCTTCCCGTGCGTGGACCAGCTGCTGTTCGACGTGGAAGGCAGCGGCGACATCCTCGGCTGCCCCTTGCTGCTCGTCCAGGTCACCCGGCTGCTCGGCTTTGCGGCGGCTTCGTCATGGCGCTCCGCCTCAACCACACCATGTGTGACGCCCATGGCGTCGCCCAGTTCGTGTCTGCCATGGCCGAACTCGCGCGTGGCCTCCCTGCGCCGACTGTCTCGCCGGTGTGGTCCCGGGAGCTTCTGGAGGTGCGACCGGAGCTAGCCGTACTCCATTCTCATCGCCGCGAGCTTGACGTCGTGCCGGTACCGCAGCCACCGCCACCCCCGCTGCCGCCGCCCGGAGACGGAGACAAGATCGTGCGGACATTCACCTTCGGCCCGCGCGGCGTCGTCGCGATCAAGAATCGAGAGGAAGCAACGAGAGTGGCGAGGAACAGATAGACTGGCGACAATGGCTAACTGTTAGCAGCACACTCAGATAGAGGGGAATCGAGAGGAAGCAATAGCAGAAGGGCGAGGAACAGAGGACGAGTTCTTCGTAGAATTGGGGGAAAAGTTCACAAGTTCATCGATGTCTTCAGGCTATCCGCACTCACGCACCTCTATATTCATCCTCTATACGTGTCATAATCAGCAAGATTCTCTCCTTTATATTTAATTCTTCCGTACCCATTCATCCTCTATATCATCATCTATCCACTATTGAACCCACTTGTCACTTTATCTAAATATATCCATGTGTGATATAGTTTTGAAGGATTTATTGAGACGAATTTAATGGTGCAATCGGAATTTAATTTGGATTTTTGGTTTGTGAGTTATAACATTTTTTTCCTTTGTTTAGCTAGTGGGGTCTGTCACTGCCCACTGTACAGTAAGCACTGTACCACTCTAAATATAGAGTGAGAAAAATAATAGAGTAGCGTTTTATAATACCTAGTGCAGCAGTTTTTACTCTATATTTATACTCTAATGGTTTAGAGTATCCTTTTAGAGTACGGCCAGTCTTACCCAACGCTCAGCGCTTCCCTTTAAGCCGCACGCAGGCAGATGACAGCAGCCAAATCGATTAAGCCTTCTGGATGGACTGGAGCTAGGATGGGCCGGACATCTTCGGGTTGGCCTTCCTTGCGCCACATTGTCTGGACACGGACGGCCCATCTGGCTTGCTCGTGCTCCCGCCATCATCATCAGGTGCAGCGGCTTCTTCAGGCATAACACTAACCTCTTCGTCGTGTCAGACAACCGGCACGCAGGGTTCCATCGTGTTGACTTCGGGTGGGGCGTGCCCGTGTTCGGCGGCGTCGTGACCACCGTGTTTGGGGCGAGCTTCCTTGCCGTCGTTCACGGCGGCGACGGGGAGGAACTGAGGAAGCCGTGGCCGTGCCGATCGTGCTGCCACGCCCGGCCATGGACCATGGCCGGGCGTGGCAGCACGATCGGCACGGCCACGGCTTCCTCCCCGTCTTCAGGGCCGGTTCTATGTTTTCGAAGGCCCTAGGGCAAACTTGACAATGGACCTTATGGCTATATATATATATATATATATATATATATATATATATATATATATATATATATATATATATATATATATATATATAAAAGACAAACCTCACTAAGCTAATTATTCTGAACCTCCTTACGCCACGTCATCTACTTATCTTTTGCAATTAACACAAACTCCACTAAACTATTATCTTGAACCTCCTTGTGCCACGTCATCCACTTATCTCTTTCAATTAACACCGGCTAATCATGTACATGCATACGTAGTAGTAGTTCGTTTTTCAAGTTCATGCACGTAATATAGTAGTAGATATATTTAGTTGTCCACATCAGAATGCTAAAACATAGATTTCTCCTTCATACCCGCGGTAACGCGCGGGGAATCCTCCTAGTATGTTTAATTATATACTCCCTCCATCCTATATGTCATTCCAAGAATCTTGAATAGATAAAGCATCTTAAGTTTGACCAAATTTATATAATAAGATAATAATATTTATGATACCAACTAAGTATTATTAGATTCTTTGTTATTATATTTTCATACTATATCTATTTGATATCATATATTTTTGTAATTCTTTCTATAATTTTGGTCAAACTTACGATGCTTTGACTCTCTAAGATTCTTGGAATGATTTATAATTTGGGATGAAGGGAGTATGTGCTAATATGCAATTGTATAAAAGTATATATACAGAGGAGTTAATTGATGAGCAATGACAATATCATGATAGAGTGATAAGACCGTTGTTGGTAGGACAATGGACATTATATGAGATACACATACCTGAGTATGGGCCCCTTAGCAAGCTGGGCCCTAGGGCGTCGCACCCGCCGCACCTCCTCTGCTACGGCCCTGCCCGTCTCCGCCACCACTAACGGCGACAAGGAAGCTGGAACCAAACACGGTGGTCACGACGCCGCCGTACACCGGCTCGCCCCACCCGAAGTCGACCCGGTGGAACCCCGCGTGCCGGTTGTCTGACACAAGGAACAGATTGCCCAGCGCCACGCACGGCCGGCCGCGCAGCACCAGCAGGTCCACCGTGGACTGCACGTACTCGGCGGTCACCGCCGCCTTGGTCTCCCGCACGAGCTCCACGGCGTCGCCCAGAGAACCGGCCAGCAGCGCCCCCGCGGTGGTCAGCGCGGCCACGGGAACGCACGCGTTGCCGTAGTAGCCGGCGGGGAGCGCCAGCTCGGGCACGCCCCGGAAGCCGACGATGGACACCGCCCGCACCTCCTCGTCCGCCGGGACCTCCAGCGCCGCCGTCAGCGCCTCGAAGGTCGTGGCCGTGTCGCGGAGGTGCGGCGGCAGACCCCTTTTGATCGCGGAGATATCTGATGGGCCAAACGTGAAGGTTCGCGTGATCATGTCGCTCGGCGGTGGCGGTGGCGGTGGCGGCGCCGCGTCGAACTCACGGTGAGGGAACGATGGCCTCGGCGGGCTCCGCGCTTCGAGAAGCTCGCGGGACCATGCGGGCGCGACGGTCGGTGCTGGGAGGCCGCGCGCGAGCTCGGTCATGGCCGACATGAACTGGGCGATGCCAATGGCGTCGCAGATGGTGTGGTTGAGCCGGAGCGCGAGGACGAAACCGCCGCAGAGCAGCCGAGTCACCTATGCAAGCAAGCGTTATTTATTTTTATTATTATTTTGGAATTGGAAGCAGGCTTGCATGGGTAGTACCTACCTGGATGAGCAGCAAGGGGCAGTTGAGCACGCCACCGGATCCGTCGACGTCGAACAGCAGCTGGTCCATGCAGGGGAACGGCGGCCTGAGCCCGCCGGATGAGGCCGCCTCCAGCTCCGCCAGCCGTACGTCGGCGTCGGCCTCCACGAACATCACCCCCTCGCCGGTGCAGTCGACGACCAGCTTCCGTCCCTCCACCTCCCGCAGCCGCCCGGCGAGCGGGTAGTACGGGACCAGCGCCTCGCCGAGCGCGCGGCGGATGGCGGCCGCCGGGTCGCGGCAGTCGGCGGCACGCGCACAACCGCCACCGCCACCGCGGTAGACGAAGAGGAGCGGCACGTGCCCGCGTAGCGTCTCCTGGTCGTCGATGTCGGACAGGCGCTTCGTCTCGCGCGGCAGGGCCGACGAGCACGGGCTTCCTCCGACGCACGACGAATGCGAGCGGCATCGTCGTCGTGGTCATGGCCGGCGCCTGGACGTAGTGCTCCGTCGCTTCCGGCATGAGGCGCAGGTGCAGGGACTTGTCTAGCGAGCCACAGGCCACAAGGTGACGTTTTGACTTAGAAAACCCAACCAGCAACAGGGGATGAAATGACAGACGCAAGATGCTTGGTTGTGGGCAGACTAAAACCCATCGGGCTCGAGTTGAGCCGGGCTCATTTTGTTTAGATATAATCCTTTTTGAAAGAAAAGTCAATATCTCAAAAAAAAAAAGCACTTCAACAAGTCAGGGTCCTTTTATATACAACTCCTTTGCGTAACTGATAGATTTTTTGAATTCTACATATATACATATATATGCTACTACTACTACTATGTACGAAATAACAGGAAAGATAGAAATAGTGACGTTGGCTTCAAATACAGAGCAGCTTAAAAGGGAACTCACACGGGAGGACAGCTCTGAAAAAATACTTTTTTTAGAAAGGATGATAGACCTTCAAACTATTAATATTATATTTTTTCTTCGGTTGTGACACAGGGTGATACTATACGAAAAAGCTTTCTGTTGCCGGGGTGATTCTCTCCTTGCGCGTGCTTGATTTCTCCTGGCCATCAGATCCTTTGCTCCGTTGATCTTGTGTGTCTATTCCTCACCGCGTTGCCTCGTGTCGGAACGTACGCGGCGTGTCGCGAGCCCTGCTCTGTTTAGGTCTACCACTGCGGGCTGTGCGATGTGGACCTCCACATCGAGTGCTTGCACGTCGCTAGATCCTCCAGAGGGAAAGGGAAGAGTGGGAAGGGATGCTCATCATCGCTGGATCAAGTACTGGGCAAGAATTCCTTGCTTAGTAGTTTGAGATTACATCTCATGGTATCATATTTTACTATTCATGTTGTGTGTAAGTTATGTGTTCAATCGGTGTAAATTGATTTTTCATTATTGAGAATGGACATTTGGATTACTTAAATAGTAATCTGATAATTTTTTTTTGAGAAATTTTATAC
Organism: Saccharum hybrid cultivar R570; assembly: GCA_038087645.1. NCBI lineage: Eukaryota > Viridiplantae > Streptophyta > Magnoliopsida > Poales > Poaceae > Saccharum > Saccharum hybrid cultivar. The sequence continues at coordinate 2,946,737 of JAQSUU010000425.1, forward strand.
CACAATCGAGTGTTTTGGAGCAATCCAACACTCGGTTTCTTGCACCTAGTGATTAGCTTGGTTAGGTTTTGGGGTTGAGTGCCCTTTCTTCTCCAACTCCGGTAGATTTAGAAGGGGCTTAGGGAGGCCGGCCGGCCAGGCAGTGGGGACGATGGGAGGGCGGCTTTAGGGTTCCGGCGGTGGTGGAGGCAGCCAGACTAGGTCGGGGCGGGGGCGCCCATGGCCATGGTGGCGGCAGGACGAGTAGGGGGAAGAAGGAGGCCGCCGTGGGCACGGTTAGGACGACAGCGGCAGGAGGGAGGAGGAAGAAGAACCATGAAGAAAAAAATCGAGTCCCCCCACCGGCAAAACACTCGAGTGTTGTATAGAAGCCTATGCTCGATTTTGTTTGTTTATTTGTTTGTTTGGTTTCTCTTTGAAATCTTCCAATTTGGCTTCCACATAAATAATCTAGGTACTTTTTTTGTTTTATATGTTCTATCTATTTGCATTAATTTTGTTCATCTGATCTTTTTTTTACTGAAACGGCAGGGAAGCTCTCGACCTATATTTTTTTTCAATTAAATGAAAGAATGTTTATGCACAACAAAAAAGAGATACAAGGCATCTAGGCCCAAAGAGGAAAAAAGGTAAAAAAAACATCATGTGTTACTATCTCTCCACTATTTTTTTCTCGAATACGCAAGAGAATTGCGTATCATTGCATTAAGAAGGAGAATAGTTTAAGTACAAGGTTCGGCCTGGGCCGAGGCATGCTTAGAGATTACATTTTGTTAGACTCCTTAAACACCGCGGGCAGCAGCTACTCCCTGGAAGCTAAACTACTCAGCCCTTGCACCCCGCCTTGATCCAACGATTTGCCTCGGCTTTTATGAGCGCCAAGAAGTTGTTCACTGTTGTGGAGGCATCTCTGAAGCATCTGGCATTGTGTTCTTTCCATAACTCCCATGAGACCAGCGAGAATAGGGAGACGAGACCGCGTTGCTGCTGGCCATGACAGTTAGATCGCAAGTGCCTCCACCAATTGATTGTTGTGCTAGTTGCTGGTGGTAGTTGGATGCCCAGGTTTTGACAGACATGGAACCAAACCTCTCTCGAGTACGGGCAGGAAGAGATGATGTGGTCGATCGTTTCTGGGGCTTGATCGCAAAGGTAGCATTCTGGTTGGGCTTGCAGACCGTGTCTTGCTCGCCGGTCAGTCGTCCAATGATGTTTCTGGAATGCCAACCATACGAACACATTCACTTTCAATGGAGCCCATGTCTTCCAAATGAAGACGGTGTCCTCTGAATTCAGCTGAACCTGTGTGCAGCATCGCATATGCTGATTTCATAGTGTATACTCCGTCTGGTGTCTAGCGCCATACAGTTCTGTCCGGTCTTCATTGAGGATGACATTTTGCAAGGTGCTCCAAAGATCCAGGTACTCGGTGATGACATTCATGGTAATGCCGCCAGAGATACATCTGACCCACTATCGATTTGCCAATGCCTCGCGTACTATTTGTTTCCTCCGAGTTCTTGGAGAAACTAGCTGTGCCAGGCTCGGCGCAATATCTGTGGCTGATTCCCCTTGTATCCATCTATATGTCCAAAACAGCGTGGCCCGTCCATCGCCCACCAAAGTGTACGTGGATGCTCTGAAGAATGCCTGTACTTGTGGCTCTGTGCTAATAGGCAGTTGGCTCCAAGCTCGCTCGCTGTCAGTTTTCTGAAGCCACAGCCACCGTGTTTGCAGTGCACAACCTGCTAGTTTGAGATCACTGATACCCAAGCCGCCGAGTTGAGTGGGTCTGCAACATGCTTCCCAAGCCACCATGCAATATTTGCCTCTTATTGATGCATCCTTCCCAACCCAGAAAAATTTTCTGCAGATGGCGTCGATTTCTTTACGGGCCCATGGCGGTAGGTTTTCAGCCATCGTAGAGTAGATAGGGACTGCTCGTAGCACTGATTTGATCTAAACCAAACGGCCGCTTCTCTCCATTAGCGATCCATGACAAGGTGGCAACTTCTGGGCCACGGCTTCGACAACTGTTTGGAACTTCGCCTTTGGTATTTTCTTTGTGCTCAACGGCAATCCAAGATATTTGATGGGGAATTGTTGTACCTGGCATCCCAGTATGGAGATTATGTCTTGTAATGCATCTTCCCCACCAAAGATAGGAGTGATTGAACACTTGGCCAGATTTGTTTTCAAGCCGGTGGCGTCCCCAAATATCCTCAATATCTCCTTCAGACCTTCACTACTGAAGCCTCCTGTACTGATGGACGGATGAATAAGATGACATCGTCTGCATAGAGGCTGCATTGAAACCTGATCTCCCGAGGCTCCATTTTGCGCAACCATCCCTGGTTGCTTTGGTGAAAAACCTGCGCAACACATTTGTTGCTATGATGAAAAGCATGGGTGACAGGGAGTCTCCCTGCCGAACCCCTCTGAAGTGCTTGATCTTCAATCCTTGGCGGCCATTGTGGATGATTCGAGAGGATGCTGTGGACAGCAGGGAGGAGATCCATCTGCACCATTTAGGCCCAAAGCCTCTTGCTCGCATGATCTCAAGCAGGAACGGACAGGAGAGTGTGTCAAAAGCCTTGGAGATGTCGAGCTTCAGCAACAGCATTGTGATCTTCTTTTTGCGGATCAGTACTGCAGCCCTTTGGATATATTTGAAGTTGTCGTGAATGGTTCGGGATCGGATGAAAGCGTTTTGATTTTTGTCGATCAGCTCGTTGAGTCTTGGTGCGAGTCACATTGCTAAGATCTTGGAGATCAGCTTGGCGAAGCTATGGATCATCGTAAGCGGCCGAAAGTCAGCCGGATTGGATGCGCTGATTTTTTTTGGAAGGAGCACGATCAGTGCATTGTTTAGATTCTCCAAGCCGCGATAGTCGCCCTGCACAAATGCCTGAACCGCAGCCATTACGTCATCCTGGATCACCGGCCATATGCCATTTTGTAGAAGGCACCGGTGAATCCGTCAGGCCCCGGTGCTCTATCGCTCGGTAGTTCCAAGTCACTGAGGTCAAGCTGCCGAGTCCTGAGAACTTGGAAGTTCAGTGTTGTTCCACGAGCAGGTGTCGTGCCAAATACCCCACTGAAATGATCAAACAGTGCTCGTTCCATCCCTTCATGATCGGCTATGGTGTGGCCCTAGACAGACAGAGAGGGGATGAAGTCCCGACGTTTCCTTCCACGTGCAATTAGGTGGAAGTAGGCGGTGTTTGCATCACCCTCACTTAGTTGCCGTATGCGCGATCTCTGCCTTGCAATGGTCTGCTCCAGGGATGAGAGACCCAAGCAACGCACCTTCAACCGCTTTCTCAGCTCGCTCTCCGAGCTATCGGGCCTCCTGAGCTTGGTCCAATTGGTGTATGAGCTCTCGAGCCATCAACAACTGTTCTTTGATTTCTCCAATTTTTGTTGCGGCCCACCGCTGTGTAGTTCTTTGACTAGAGCTCGCAGCTTTGCATCAAAGCGCGCCATCGGCCCACCAGGAACCACCGGTCTCTGCCAGGCCTCCGCGATTATGTGTTCGTAGTCATCGAACTTAGGCCAAATGATCTCGAAATGAAATCTCGCCTTTGTCATGCTCCCAGAGTTTGTGTGTAGTAGCAGCGGGCAATGGTCAGAGGCATCAGAGCCGAGCCCTCGCAGATGCGCGTTGGGGAACAACTCATCCCAGTCGACGGAAACGAGCACCCGGTCTAGACGTACGAGTGTTGGTATTTCATGTTCATTACTCCAGGTGAAGCACCGGCCATGTAGGTGTAGGTCTTGCAGTTCCAGAGTCGCGAACGCCCGTCTGAACCTCTGGAGATTTGTTCTATCGATCCAGTCGTTGTTATTCTTGTCCTCCTTGGACAGAATAAGGTTGAAGTCCCCCGTGACTGCCCAAAGCCCAGGGCAGGCGTCCCTAATTGCCTCAAGTTCTTCAATGAAGAGGACTTTGTCACTGTCCTCCTACGGCCCATATACAACAGATAGCCACCATGAGTGATCAGCAACATCGCCCTGCGTGGGAGGTCACACCCGAACCGTGAGCGAGTAGTAGCCCACAAGAACGTTAGAAATAACCACATCTGGCTGGCGTGCCGCGAGCAGTATGCCACCGCGTGTATTAGACGCAGGCAATTAGGCAAAATCTCTGAAGTTAACTCCTAACATGGCTATGACCATGCTCTGCGGGATTACATGCTTAGTTTCTTGAAGGCATACAATGCTGGGATGGATGTCATCAACCAGCGTACGTACATTGTCACGACGTGCTCTGGCACTCAGGCGGTCAGGCCACACACATTCCAGGATAATAAAGGTGTGTTCTCCATTTAGTTGAACGCCGATGGTTGAGTATGCACGCCCTAGGCGGCGGTCGGAGTTGCACGAGGAGTAGTTCTACCAGCGGCCTTGCAGTTTGCGGCTGGGAATAGCTCGTCCAATGCGACTACCTTCTCCGGTGTCAGCTTCCCCGCAAATATGGCTTCGTAAGCTCTCTTGGGTCCCGACGACATTGGTGCAGTGGGAGGTAAGACCCCCATCCTCTTCATGAGGAGAGCTTCTCCCCTCTTTGCTGTGGGAATATGTGCTAGGGGTTGAGCTGCGATCCTTGAGCTTCTGGTGGGCATGGGATTTCTCTTTGTTTCGGCGGACTGGAGATCAGAGAAGAACTACATTTCTATTGGGGGTGTGTTCACTTCGCGAAAAGTTGGTGAAAAGTTACTGTAGCATCTTTCATTGTTATTTGGCAAAATTTGTCCAATCATGGACTAACTAGGCTCAAAAGATTCATCCCGACATTTACAGACAAACTATGCAATTAGTTATCTTTTTTACTTATATTTAATGTTCTATGCATGTGTCGAAAGATTTGATGTGATGGGTGTAAGAGGAAATATTTTGGGTTGGATGGGGAAGTGAACAAAAGCTGGACCTCTTCAGTAAAGCACGCGACCCGATGTGCGGCCTCTTGCGGCGTTGGTGTGGCCTCATTGACAGATGGTGCCACTAGCTGAAGCTCCCCGCTAGCCATGTGCGGCACCTGAGGGGCTCCCTGGGCGGGAGGTGAGTCAGTCGTAGCCACCGTCCGTTTTGGCTTGCATTGGTGTTGCTGGGACTGGTGCTTCCATAACGGGTGTATCTGCGATGGTGGTGTTTGCCGTTGTGTCCTCAAGCAGCCCCAGAGAGGTATCAAAGGCCGGGGACGCAACATCCTCAGACTCCGTGTTGTCGCTTTGCCCGGCGGTCGTGGCGGCCGGCGCTTGCGCTTCGCGCGCCGAGTCCGTCCTCTGCGACCCCACGTGGTCCGACGGGGCGACATCTATCGATGGGAGATCGATAGATGTCGCCCCGTCGGACCACGTGGGAGATCCTGAGCCGTCAGAGGCAACTGCCGTCAGGGAGCTGGGGCCTTGTTCTCTTCCCTTTCAAATTCCAAGTTTTTTCACTCTCTCTCCATCACATGAATTTTTGGACGCATGCATGGAGCATTAAATGTTGGTAAAAAAACAACTAATTGCACAGTTCGGTAGTAAATCACGAGACAAATCTTTTGAGCCTAATTAGTTCATGATTGGACACTAATTACCAAATACAAACGAAGTGCTACAGTAACAAAAAAAAAAATAAAAAACTATATTTGGCAATTAGTGTCCAATCATGGACTAATTAGGCTCAAAAGATTCGTCTCGCAAATTACAGACAAACTGTGCAATTAGTTATTTCTTTTATCTACATTTAGTGCTCCATGCATGCGTCTAAAGATTCGATGTGATGGAGAGAGTGAAAAAATTTCAACTTTAGCCTTGATCTAAACGAGGCCAAAATTTGCAATCTAAACAAGGCCTGGGTAACAACAGGCACCCACTTTTGCTTTTGCTTTTTGCATGCCAGAATTTGTGCTGGCCGAATTAGCAGATGCTTGCTGGTGACACCCCTGAGTTGGTGGCCATGGTTGGAGGATTGGCCCACCGTCACGCCGGCTGCACCGATGGTGCCGGCGTCACCGTCGACACAGCCGCGGACGTACCTGAATCCCTGCAAGTGCGGCCTGGTCCCCCGATGGAAGTGGTGGCGATCAGGGTTGGCATCGTGCCTGCTATCTCCGTCGTCAGAGTCCAGCGGCGACTGTGGAGGCGATGCAACTCGTGGGTCAAAATCCGCCGTGCTCCTGATGTGGATGATGACGTGGTAACGTAGTACTTGCGCCTGAGGTACGGTGGCAGGTTCCCGAAGCGGAAGGCAGCCCCATCAACAACGCGCACTGGCTCGTTCTTGGCGACGAGGAGCCAGACGATCTTGGGGATGATGCTAGGGTTGGCAGTCCATGCCTTGAGCTTGAAGGTGGATAGGTTGGACTTCCCCGCCGTCGCCGGATCAATGGACTGGATCCAGCACGAGGAAGCAAGGATCTTGGATGCGGTGTCCTCACTCCATGCGTGCACCGGGATACCCTCCAGCTCGAGGGCCACCTTGCACAGCAGCTCTGCCGAATCCGCCTGTGCCAACCGCGTCCATGCTTGCAGCACCAGGTTAGTTCCCGCCGCCGGCACTAGGGACACATCAAGGATCCTATCCCGGGTCTGACGAGTGCGGCAGTGGATGATGAAGTTCTCAAGGGAGAATGTTGTTTCTATTTCTGTTGCATGTGTGCGTGCGTGTGTTTCTATCTTTAGCGTAGAAGTGGTGAGCACGGCGTTGTCCGCGTCATGCGCATTCATGCAGTGGGTCGCGGAGCTTGACTCGGCAATGGCGCCCACGTTCCGTGGCTGTGGGATGGCGCAGCAAAGTTCGGGGCGTGGGCGGACATGCAGGGGATCATGCCGAGCGTGTAATCGAGTCAATAAATCTCTGTCCACTGAGTTCATCGTGAGTTCATCCTGTGTTCTGTGCGTGTTCATCGAGACTGAGAGAGAGAGAGAGAGCGTTCTAGCGACGATTGATCCTTCCCCGGTTTCAACAAGTGGCATCGGAGCTAGATTCCGTCGCTGGGATCGTCATCGAGCCATCACTGCCGCGTTCATGCCTCGCGACGCGTCAAAATCGCCGCGGCGTCGGCGATCGTGGTCGCCTTCCGGCAGCCGCTCAGGAGGGAGCGGCGGGAAGGACCGTGGGCTGGTGCTTCACCGCACGGTCAAGGAGATCGGCAACGCGGGGTGGCCAATGTTGACGAAGACGAACTACACCGACTGGGCGGCGTTGATGCGCGTCATGCTGCAAGGGCGGCATCTCTGGGAGGCCATCAGCATCGGCGCCGTCGACTACACCGACGACCGCAACGCACTCGAGGCGCTGTGCAAGGCGGTTCCGGAGGAGTTGAGGGGGAGCATCGCCAACAAAACCACGGCCAAGGCGGCGTGGGACTCCCTCAAGACCCGGTACATCGGCGTCGACCGGGTGCGGAAGGCGAAGGCGAAGACGCTGCGCCGCGAGTTCGACGGCATCACCTTCAAGGAAGGGGAGTCCATCGACGACTTCGCGAGCCGCATCACCAGGATCACCGATCAGCTCGCGATCCTGGGTGAGGAGCACGAGGAGGAGGAGATCGTGCGTAAGTTCCTGGAGGCCCTTCCTGATCGATTTGAGCAGATTGCAGTTGCAATTGAGACGCTCCTCGATCTTGAGGACGTGTCTCTGGATGAGTTGGTTGGGCAGCTCAAGGCGACGGAGGAGCGCCTGAACCGCCCGAAAGGAAGAGGTGGCGGCGGATCGGGCGGCAGCAGCGCCGGGAAGGAGATCGATGGCAAGCTGTACTTCACCGAGGAGCAGGTGATCGCCCGCCTCGCGTCGCGCCTCAACATTGACGGGTCGGCGGCGTGCGGCAAGACATCGTCGGGCCTTGGCAAGCGTCGTGGCGGCATAGGCCGCGGCAAGGAGCGCGGCAAGGACGCGCGCTCGGGGCCGCCCAAGGGCGGCGACGGTGGTGAGGACGATGAGGCCTGTCACTACTGCGGCAAGATGGGGCACTGGAAGCGCGAGTGCCGCAAGAAGAAGCGGGATGAGGAGAAAGCGGCAGTGGCGGCTGCGAAACAGCCGCAGGCGAACCTGGTCCAGGTGGAGCAGGAGGCGCCGGCCCTGTACATGGCGATGGTGACACCGTCAGACACAGTTATCCACGGGGGCCACCGCGTCGAGCACGTCTTCCTCAACAAGCACAAGGTCGTGGCGGACCTGGACGCCGACGGCGAGCACGAGGAGATGCAGTGGTACCTCGACACGGGTGCGTCGAACCACATGACCGACGACGCATCCATCTTCTCCGAGCTGAACCCCGGCGTCATCGGCTCAGTGCGGTTCGGGGACGGATCACTCGTGGAAATCGCTGGGCGCGGCACTGTGCTGTTCGCGTCCAAGGACGGCGGTCACCGCGCGTTCCACGACGTCTACCACATTCCTCGACTCCGCAGCAGCATCCTCAGCATCGGCCAGCTAGATGAACATGGGTGCAAGATCAAGATCGAAGATGGACTTCTTCGGATGTGGGACCGGGCAACCCGTGAGCTGCTCGCAAAGGTAAAGCGCACGGCAAATCGCCTTTACATTCTGCCACTCAAGCCATCGCCGCCGGTGTGCCTGGCTGCCTCGTACGGCGACGAGGAGTGGAAGTGGCATGCCCGGTTCGGGCACCTTGGCTTTCAGGCACTGAAGAAGCTGGGGCGAGAAGGCATGGTGCGAGGTCTTCCACAGATCGAGCACGTCGAGCACGTCTACGACGCGTGCCTGGCCGGGAAGCAACGTCGAGCACCGTTCCCGCAGGCCACAAACTACCGTGCCACCAAGCCACTGGAGCTCATCCACGGGGACCTGTGCGGCCCCGTCACACCTGCAACACCCGGCGGCAAGCGCTACATCATGCTGGTCGTCGACGACATGTCCCGGTACATGTGGGCGACGCTCCTCGCCAACAAGTCCGATGCCGAGGAGGCGTTCCGCAGGCTGCGCGCCGGCGTTGAGGTCGAGTCCAGGCGGAAGATCAAGGCATTCCGCACCGATCGTGGGGGGGGGGGAGTTCGTGTCGACGAGCTTCCTCGAGTACTGCTCCGAGCGCGGCATCAAGCGACACCTCACCGCGCCGTACAGCCCGCAGCAAAACGGCGTGGTGGAGCGCCGGAACCAGACTGTGCTCGCCATGGCACGGAGTATGATGAAGGCCAAGGCGGTTTTCGGCCTGGCTGTGGGGGGAGGCCGTGATGACAGCTGTCTTCCTCCTCAATCGCGCTCCGACGAGGAGTCTGGTGGGGCGCACGCCGTATGAAGCGTGGTACGGCGAGAAGCCGGCTGTGCACTTCCTGCGGGTGTTCGGGTGTGTGGCGCATGTCAAGGTCACCAAGCCAAACGCCGGGAAGCTCGACGACTGGAGTACAAAGATGGTGATGATCGGCTACGAGTCTGGCTCTAAAGCCTACCGGGTGTTCGACCCTGTCGCGAACCGGGTGCACGTCACTCGCGACGCGGTTTTTGAAGAAGACGCGGTGTGGGATTGGAGCGCGTCCGGCAACACTGGCGGCACAGCGGGGTTCGACTACAGTGCTGGCTAGGACACACTCGTGGTGGAGGACGAGTGGGGCGAGCCACAGCCGGGGGAGCCGGCTGACGCGCCCACTGCGGGGAACGCCTCCCCGCCGCCTTCAGCTCACTCGCCGCAGCCAGGGGGTCAGCACCTCTCTTCGTCAAGCTCCGAGGCGACGTCGTCGGCTGTGTCGTCACCGCGAACGCCGCGGGCCCATGGCGGCCCAGTACCTTGGCAAGGCGAGCTGCCGAGGAAGGAGGATGTGCCAGCCCAGTTCGTATCCCCTACAACGGGCGCACTAGAGATGCTGGACGCGGACGACGACGAGGAGGCTGTGCATCGTTTCAGGGTCGTCGACAACCTGTTGTATGACGACGATGAGCTTGTAGCAGATGGCGATCTGCTGCTGGTCGCCGACACCGAGCCGTCCACATACCAAGAGGCGGCGGATCGCAAGGAGTGGAAGCAGGCAATGTCGGAGGAGCTCAAGTCCATCAACGACAACAAGACCTGGATGCTCACCGATGCACCTCCAGGGGTGAAACCCATTGGCCTCAAATGGGTTTTCAAGATCAAGCGCGACGCCGATGGCAACATCACCAGGCACAAGGCGCGGCTGGTGGTGAAGGGCTATGTGCAGCGCGCCGGCGTCGACTTCGACGAGGTGTTTGCGCCGGTGGCTCGCATGGAATCCGTGCGGTTCCTACTCGCCATTGCTGCGCACCATGGGTGGACGGTGCACCACCTCGATGTGAAATCGGCGTTCCTGAATGGAGACCTGGCGGAGGAGGTCTACGTCGAGCAACCGCCGGGGTACGCTGTTCGTGGCAAGGAGCGCAAGGTGTACAGGCTCCACAAGGCACTGTATGGGCTACGGCAAGCGCCCAGGGCATGGAACGCCAAGCTGGACAGCTCGCTGCAGTCCCTTGGGTTCAAGTGCAGTGCGGCTGAGCACGCGGTGTACGTGCGAGGCTCTGGTGGCAACCTGCTGCTCGTCGAAGTCTATGTTGATGACCTCGTCGTGGTTGGTGTGAACCAGGCACAGGTCGATTGGTTCAAGGCTGAGATGGCCCGACTCTTCAGCATGAGCGACCTCGGGCCACTACACTACTACCTTGGCATCGAAGTCCGTCAGAGCGCGAAGGGCATCACACTGTGTCAAGGCGCCTACACGGACAAGATCGTCGAAAAGGCTGGGCTCTCGGGGTGCAACCCTTGCAGCACTCCGATGGAGCCGCGACTCAAGTTGAGCAAGGCGAGCTCAAACCCTCCGGTGGACAAGACACTGTACCGCAACATCGTTGGAAGCCTAAGGTACTTGGTTCACACACGCCCTGACATTGCATTCGCAGTGGGCTATGTGAGTCATTTCATGGAGGCGCCCACCACCGAGCATTGGAGCGTCGTCAAGCACTTACTGAGGTACATCGCCGGGACGAGATCCTTCGGGTGTGTCTATCGGCGAGGGGAGGGAGCCATGGAGCTGATCGGCTACAACGACGCTGATCATGCCGGGGATTGCGACGATAGGAAGAGCACCTCGGGAGTGTTCTTCTTCCTGGGCCAAAGCCCTGTGAGCTGGCAGTCCCAGAAGCAGCGCGTGGTGACGCTATCGACGTGCGAGGCGGAGTACATCGCCGGTGCCACCGCGGCGTGTTAGGGAGTCTGGCTGTCGCGCCTGCTCTCTGATCTGGTGAACGCCAAGGTCGTCGCACCATTGATCTACATCGACAACAAGTCCGCGTTGGCGCTGGCCAAGAACCCGGTACTGCACGACAGAAGTAAGCACATCGACGTCCGGTTTCATTTCATCCACGACTGCATCAGTTCAGGTGTGATCGAGACGGACTTCATCAAGACGGGTGACCAGCTGGCGGATTTGCTCACCAAGCCGCTTCCGCGCGAACGTCTGCAGGAGTTGCGTGGTCGGAGCGGTGTGATCAACACTGGTTCTGCGCAACAGAAGTAGGGGGGAGTGTGTTGTTTCTATTTCTGTTGCATGTGTGCGTGCGTGTGTTTCTATCTTTAGCGTAGAAGTGGTGAGCACAGCGTTGTCCGCGTCGTGCGCATTCATGCAGTGGGTCGCGGAGCTTGACTCGGCAATGGCGCCCACGTTTCGTGGCTGTGGGATGGCACAGCAAAGTTCGAGGCGTGGGCAGACATGCAGGGGATCATGCCGAGCGTGTAATCGAGTCAATAAAAGGGAAGAAAACCAGAAGATCATGCCGGGGATTGCGACGATAGGAAGAGCACCTCGGGAGTGTTCTTCTTCCTGGGCCAAAGCCCTGTGAGCTGGCAGTCCCAGAAGCAGCGCGTGGTGGCGCTATCGACGTGCGAGGCGGAGTACATCGCCGGTGCCACCGCGGCGTGTCAGGGAGTCTGGCTGTCGCGCCTGCTCTCTGATCTGGTGAACGCCAAGGTCGTCGCACCATTGATCTACATCGACAACAAGTCCGCGTTGGCGCTGGCCAAGAACCCGGTACTGCACGACAGAAGTAAGCACATCGACGTCCGGTTTCATTTCATCCGCGACTGCATCAGTTCAGGTGTGATCGAGACGAACTTCATCAAGACGGGTGACCAGCTGGCGGATTTGCTCACCAAGCCGCTTCCGCGCGAACGTCTGCAGGAGTTGCGTGGTCGGAGCGGTGTGATCAACACTGGTTCTGCGCAACAGAAGTAGGGGGGAGTGTGTTGTTTCTATTTCTGTTGCATGTGTGCGTGCGTGTGTTTCTATCTTTAGCGTAGAAGTGGTGAGCACGGCGTTGTCCGCGTCGTGCGCATTCATGCAGTGGGTCGCGGAGCTTGACTCGGCAATGGCGCCCACGTTTCGTGGCTGTGGGATGGCACAGCAAAGTTCGAGGCGTGGGCGGACATGCAGGGGATCATGCCGAGCGTGTAATCGAGTCAATAAAAGGGAAGAAAACCAGAAAATGCAGTAGTTCGTGTGCTGCGCCAAAATCTCTGTCCACTGAGTTCATCGTGAGTTCATCCTGTGTTCTGTGCGTGTTCATCGAGACTGAGAGAGAGAGAGAGAGCGAGCATTCTAGCGATGATTGATCCTTCCCCGGTTTCAACAGAGAAGGGGACGATGGAGAAAGTCCCCTCTTTGATCCCATGAACGCCGGCGATTGCACGGACAGCGTCGGTAGAAGCAACCTCCCTGGTAGTGTCTGCTACCATGGCCGTTAGCGAGAACCACAAAGGTGTCTCAGCCTCATCAATGGCAGTGTTGCGCTAGATGATGCAGGTCGCCTCCATTGGCTTGAGGTCCGGATGGCCAGGTGGAAGCGAGTCTTGGTCGACCCCGGTGGAGGTGCCCTGGTCGGGCGACGGAGAGGATGGCAGTATGGTGCCACCCGCTTGCGACCCCCACGGTGTGTCTGGGCCGTCCTTCCCCCTGCGCGCTCTGACAAAACGATGGTGAGCCGGCTCGGTCGCGCGGTCCCCTCCATGACCAGACGAGCGTGGCCACCAGCAATCTGTAGCTAGGTGCTCGAGTCCATGACAATTGAGACAACAAATGGGCAAGCGGCATGTGGCACTGCGGTAGGTGAAGGTATAGATGGCCATCGGGGCGTGCCGGCTTGGCCTGGTGGCACGGCGGGCCATGTCGGCCCGACAAGGCATCGTGCCTTAACGGGCCACCGTGCCTGTCGGGTCGTGCCTTCCCTGTGCTCGTGCCTGGCCTACGGCCCAAGGCACGGCCCGTGGGTCGTTTGGCCGTGCCGTGCCGCCTGGTGGGCATGGCCATTTTCACCGTGCCGGGCCGACCCACAACCTGTGAGGCAAAAAAAAACTTCCCAAAAATACACCAAGTGTTGAACATCAATACTACACAAGTTCAAGTTTATTTTTTCAACAAACTTGTAAATAGCTGAACAGATTAACAGATACAGCTAACAAGTGCTGAAGCACTTCTTCATTTTCAACAAACAGAACACAGCACACGCACAAGACAAGAGACAAGATTATGAAAATGATGAATTGATGATCAAAAGGAGCTGTTTTGTGCAATGCTGTCTCATTAAAAACCTTTCTAGGTAAAACTCAACCTTGTGAGAAACCCTAGAAAGAAAAAAAAAGAGTGCAGCCAGCTCAAAGAGTTCAATGTCTTGGTTCTATCATATTACAATAGCCAACATCAATGGCAACTTGCAAGGCAAAGTTCAAGTTCAAGTGACTTAAGTTCTATCCTATTACAGTAACAACTCATCTCAGATTCTCAGTCACAGACTTTGCAGCCTTGCACCAAAAGACCAAAAGTGCCTGCAAAATGTTACACAAAGTGTTAATGTTAGAATCCATCATCCCTAAATGAACCAAAAGACCAACAGGAATGAGGAATCACACTACCTCTCCTGTCATCTTCTTCTTCTAACCACCAGCAGCAGTACCGTCGCTGCCGGTGCCACTGCCTTCGCCTTCTTCATCCAGGAAGAGGTTCTTGAATGCCTCCTCCAAGTCCACGTCCTCAGGTGCATGTTGTTCCCTTCTTGCTCCTTGCTCCCAATCCTTGATGCAGGTGAGCATCTCCATATGCTCAGGCAACAAGCGCCGCCGCCGGTCTTCTAGGATCCTGGATGTACAGCTGAAACAAGACTCGGAAGAGACAGTAGATACAGGGACATACATGATATCTCGAGCCATAATAGATAGGATTGCATAGGTTAGCTTGTGGTCACGCCACCAGAGGAGTATGTCAAAGGATTCCTCATAGCATGTGACAGGGTCACTATCCAGGTAAGCTTTGAGCTCACTAATAGCAGATGGAGTAGATGAAGATGAGGGGGGACAGACAGGGGATTCACTAGGACCTCCAAAGATCCTTCCACATGCCTGTTTTCTCTTACCAGTGTGAGCTAAAGGCACTGAAAGCCTCTGAGACCAAGCTGCACCAAATTTCTCTTCATATTTGGCAAACAATCTATACAATTCATCTTTCACATCACCATAGTATAGACTATAATTGCATCCATTTGCCTCACCAAGCAGTTCAAGTACATTAAAGAACCCTTTCATCTTAGCTCTAGGATCAAGAATAAATGCATATGAATAAATCATTGGAATTTTCTCCCAATATTTAAGGAATTTAAGCTTCATAGGAGTAGCAATCATTCTAAAATTAGCATCTCTTTTAGCATTTTGCAAATGTTCAGCAATGTCAAGCATATGGTGCAAAACAAGTGGAGCTGTTGGATAATAAACACCAGACAGAACAACAGTGCTATCATAAAACAGTTCCAGGAATACCATTATTTGTTCAGCAACATACCAATGTTGTGCAGTCAACAAAGTAGAACCATAATTAGAGTTAATGAACATATGAAAGACATCCTTGTATGATAGCAAGTGTTTGAGCATCAAATAAGTAGAATTCCATCTAACATCAATATCCAAGCCTTAAAAAAACTTATTGCAGTTCATCTTAAACAATGCAATTATTCGATTAGAGGAATTTAAAAAACTTATTGCAGTTCTAAAATCTTCAATATAAGGTTTGAGCCTCTTTATACCAGATTTAACAATCAGATTAATGATATGGCATGCATAGCGCTGATGCACAAGCAAGTACCGCATCTTGTTAGGATCATCTTTTGTAGGTGCAGGATAAGAACCCAAATAACCAAAGAACACAGGTGTCAAAATCTCATAAGCCCTAGAATTAGCAGAGGCATTGTCTAGAGACACAGAAAAAACCTTGTCAATCAAACCAAACTCCTCAACCACACTAGCAATCCTATCAGCAATGTTTTCACCAGAATGTGAAACATCAATCAGCCTCAAACCAACAACTTTTTTCTGTAACTCCCAATCTGCACTAACATAATGAGCAACAATAGAAATATAATCCTCCTTAGCATTACCAGACCAAATATCAGATGTCAAAGAAATAGAAGATGCAACAGGCAACACAGATTTCATAAGCATAGCACGTTGTTCATCAAACAATTTAGACATATCTCTAGTGGTGGTCTGCCTAGAAACCTTTTCAAATAGAGGATTATGAGCACGCTTAATGTAATCCTCCCAAGCCTGTGTCTCACCTGTCCCTAAAGGAAGGTCTAGCCTAGCAATCAAACGACACAACTCATTGCGAGCAACCATAGGATCACACACCCAATTTTTTAAACCATCAGGATTCAGAGCAAGTTTAGACTGGACCATACTAGCATGATTTCATTTTTGCATACAAGATTTCATGTGGTGTTTCAAATGGCCAGTACCAACAGAAGATCTAGCAGTGTACCTCGAATGACAATGCTTACAGATTGCAACAATTCGAACCTTATTCTCCTTAACCTCATGAAAGTATGTCCAAACAACAGAAACTTTCTTACCAGATGTGGTTGAGGTACCATGAGTGTCAGTGGAGGCCTCCACTCCACCATCGTCGCCATCGCCATCGAGCTCGATGGGCTAGGTGCCGTCACCGAGATAGATGCCGAACAACCCGGCTACGTCATCACACAAGTCATCGTCATCCTCGATTTCTAGCTCCTCGTCAGGGTGCGGCGCAAGGTCCTCGCCGTCACCGAGGGGAGGATGTTGATCCGTCCCCTGCGTTGCGAGCCCAGCACCAGCACCAGACGGCTGAGCCCGACCCCAATCGTGACCTCTAGCTCTAGCACCACCCCTCGATGGGCGCTTTGGCTACCTGGCCATGTCCACTCCAGAGGAGGAGGAGGAGGCGGCGTCAGGCATGAACCTGCAACGCAAAGAAGACACATGACAACAGAGAGAGTGAGCAGAGAGCAGAGAAACAGAGCACAGAGAAGAGCGCAGCAGCAGATCTAAAGACTAGGGTTAGGGACGATGAACCTACGCTCCGGAGCCCGGTGCCAGAGATGAAGAGGCCAGCCAGAGCCAACCAAACGAGGAGACAATGATTAGAATCGACGATGAGGTGGGAGAGGAAGGACTAACATGAACACGAACTCACATGCTTCACCGAAAAAGAGAGGAGAGAACAGAGGAGAGGAAAGGAGGGAGGAGACGAGGACGGGGTTAGCGAGGTGGAGTGGACAGTGGAGGAGCGCCAATGAGGTCACCAGAGCCGGGGACAATGGTCGCTGGCGGCGGTGGATCGAGATCGAGAGCGAAAGCAGGGGAGCCGCGTCGCCACGGCGGATCGGGGGGAATGGGATTAGGGTTAGGGATTGGGGAATGGGGATGGGGAGGGCAGCAGCGGCACTTATATATGGGGGCGGGGTCACACGGGGTGGGGTGGGAGTGGGCCATTTGCCCGTTGGGCTGGCTCTTGGCTGGCCGCCCCGGCTGATTTAGCCGTTGGGGCACTGGGCCACCACCGGGCCGACCTACTTCACCGTGCCTTGCCCGGGCCGTGCTACGGGCCAAGGTGGCAGCCAAGCATGGCCTGGTGGCTCGGGCCGGGCCGACACGGTGCCACCGGGCCGGGCCTTGGGCCAGGCCAAAACTCCAGGCCACGGGCCAGGCTAGCGGGCCGCGGCTGCATGGCTAACTTTAGGTGAAGGATAGGCAGTGGAGGCAGGGGTACACTAGAAATGCATCACCGATTCTAGTAGCGGCCAGGGAGTTTATTTGAGCCGTCCTTTGTTTGCCTAGGGATTCAAAAGATGCTGTACTTTTGACATGTAAAGCTGACCGTGTAGATAAAATATCTAAAGATACTGTACTTTCACATGCAAAGTGGGGACCTGGACCGAATCTCAATGTACCTGGATGAATCTTGGGCGGCGGATAACCTCCACGACCGTTATGGGAAGTGGATTTTTTTGCTCTGAGCGCCTCCGGAATGCCTCGCCGTCATGGTACCCCTTTGGAGGCTAGGCGGAAGTTCGGCAGGAGATCCACACGTGGTGGCAGTACCTCCCTCCAGCCCTCCGCATCAGGTGGCGAAAGTCGTCGCCGTCGTCGAGGTGGCATCTGCACACCAAGTTGCTGATGTGCGGGGATGTGTGCAGCGGCTGCTTCGTGCTCCCCCAGGCGCTGGTAGTCCACCCAGCCCGAGCATAGCTTGTCCACCATTGGGTTGCACGCCGGTGTCGGAGGCGCGCCCGTTCCTTCGTCTGCTCCTGCGTCTCTTCCGGCCAGCTCGTGCCTCCCCTTCCGCCGTGACCGCAGGCTCCGCCGGCTGCTCAACCTCGTTGCGATTGGCCGCCGGAGAGGAGGCCATCAGCACTTGGGGAGCCCCGGCGGACGACATCTGCGTAGGAAGACGGGGTTGGGTCAGCGTCGTAGTCGGAGTCATAGCAGTCTGAATCCTCCGACCAGCGCATGGCCTTGGATCTCCTAGGGGAGCCACCGGGGAAGAAGGGTGGCGCGTGTGGGGAGAGGGTGGTTGCCGACTTACCTGGGGCCGAGAGGGGGAGAGGGTTGGGTGGCCGTCGGTGCCGGATTGGCAGCCGGCGGGCTAGGGGAAGGAGAGGGCGAGGGGGAGGGGGGGAGAGAGAGCGCAGGGGAAGCCATCTCTCCTTTTCCTAATACTCATCTCTCCCTCTCTCCACTATTTGAGTTATAGCTGTCTTGCTGGTTTGGCTCTTGCACAAACAAGGCCAATTTCCTCCTTGAAATGTCTCTTCCATTGATTGATGCTAGCCTGTCAATTGTCGAAGATGGCTGAATTTCTAGTTTGCCAGATGATCCAGCAAGCAGTAATAAAAATTTCTCTGAATATACTGTTACCAAAGACAGTTCTTGCATCTATTATCATGGACAGATTCCATGCAATGGGGATTGTATTCCAACAAGATTAGCTAAAGCTGCACTCAAAGAATAAGTGAAAGCTTGTTTCCTCATGTCCTGAATTGCATAATACACAGTCATAATTTTCTAGTTCCTTTATTCATCTGATCTGGATCCTATGGTTATGAGAATCAAGTGTTTCGTGGACTTGAAATACTCGATTCTGTCATCTCACCACCTTCGAGTGTTTTTTAACCATCCGACACTCGGGTGTCAGGAGCTTCCAAATTCCTCGAGTTCAGAGTAGACACATTCACACTGTATTTGCTAGTAGATACCAGCATCGAGCAAACAAAACAGTGAAACACTAGTGTACACAAGGTTGGAGCTTGGAGGCGATGTGTTGCCAACTTGCGATTGGTCTCCGGTTCTCCGAACAGGCCGGCGCACCAGGCCAACTTTCATGCATGAGCGAGCTAGCACGCGCGCGCTAATTCTTCAACAACGTCTCGACTTCCGACGAGAAACGGTCCATGGCCGGGCGCGGCAGCACGATCAGCACGCCCACCTTGCCCATGCCCTTCCCGTCGCCGCCGCCGCCGCCGTTCCCGACGTGGACCAAGAAGCTCGGCCCGAACAGCGTCGCCGCGGGGCCGCCGTACACCGGGTCGCCCCACCCGAAGTCGACGCGGTGGAACCCCGCGTGCCGGTTATCCGACACGAGGAACAGGTTGCCCAGCGCCACGCACGGCCGCCCGCGCAGCACCAGCAGGTCCACCGTGGACCGCACGTACTCGGCGGTCACCGCCGCCTTCGTCCCCTGCACGAGCTCCACGGCGTCGCCCAGAGAACCGGCCAGCAGCGCCCCCGCGGTGGTCAGCGCGGCCACGGGCACGCACGCGTTGCCGTAGTAGCCGGCGGGGAGCGCCAGCTCGGGCACGCCCCGGAAGCCGACGATGGACACCACCCGCACCTCCTCGTCCGCTGGGACCTCCAGCGCCGCCGTGCGCGCGCGCCACAGCGCCGCCGTCAGCGTCTCGAAGGTCGTGGCCGTGTCGCGGAGGTGCTGTGGCAGGCGCCTTTTGATCGCGGAGACGTCGGCTGGACCGAACATGAAGGTCTGCGTGATCATGTCGCCCGCCGGCATGGCACCTGCCCACCTGGGTACCGAAACATTTGCCGGCACCGCGTCGAACTCGCGGTGATCGAACGACGGCCTCGGCGGGCTGCGCGCTTCGAGGAGCTCACGGGACCATGCCGGCGCGACTGTCGGCGCGGGGAGGCCGCGCGCGAGCTCGGCCGTGGCTGACATGAACTGCGCGATGCCAATGGCGTCGCAGATCGTGTGGTTGAGCCGGAGCGCGACGACGAAGCCGCCGCAGAGCAGCCGGGTCACCTAGTGAGATCATGCAAGCGAGCGTTATTTTTTTTCTTGGAATTGGAAGCAAACTTGCATGGGTAGTACCTACCTGGATGAGCAGCAAGGGGCAGTTGAGCACGCCACCGGATCCATCGACGTCGAACAGCAGCTGGTCCATGCACGGGAACGGCGGCATCAGCGGGCCGGCGGCCTCCAGCTCCGCCAGGCGCACGTCGGCGTCGGCCTCCACGAACATCACCCCCTCGCCGGTGCAGTCGACGACCAGCTTCCGCCCCTCCACCTCGCGCAGCCGCCCGGCGAGCGGGTAGTACGGGACCAGCGCCTCGCCGAGCGCGCGGCGGATGGCGGCCGCCGGGTCGCGGTCGCCGGCCTCGGCGGCGCGCACCGCCTCTCCGCGCCCGCCGCGGTAGACGAAGACGAACGGCACGTGCCCGCGTAGCGTCTCCTGGTCATCGATGTCCGACAGGCGCTTCGTCTCGCGCGGCGTCGGCGCGGCAGGGCCGACGAGCACCGGCTCCCCCCGACGCACGGCGAATGCGAGCGGCGTGGGCGTGGTCATGGCCGGCGCCTGGACTTAATGCTCCGTCGCTTCCGCCATGAGGTGCAGGTGCAGGGAGGCCACAGGCCACAAGCCCACAAGGTGATGTATGTTAGCAACAAGATGAAATGATGCGATGCGTGCCTAGTTCATATGCAAGACTTTATAGGCGCAGTGCAGTGCGTGTCACATCGTTTGTAAGTTTGGACAATTAATTACTAAAGTGTGAAGATGCTTGGTTGGGATCCATCTGTTTCTGAGATTATGCTGCATTTGTCGGAATAAGCCGGCAACGAAAGTCGGTCAGAATTCAGTGATAGGAGCTGACAGCGACGAACAGGAGTACTCCAAAATTGAATAAACGTTGGGAATTCAGATGCCTTTTGCAGGATCTCACTCTCACGTCGTCGTAGCCTAAAAAGCAAGGATGTAACTTCCAATGAGCGGAGCTGCCCATTTTTGGAAGAGCCGACCCCGACTCCTCCTACCGCCGCCGCCGGCGGCGCCGGTCGCCGCCCCGGCATCGGCGCCCGCCTCCCCCTTGATTCCCTCCCCCAGATCCACCACCCGCACCTCTCCTCCACCTCCCTAGGCACGTGCGGGCGCAGGGGCCCCGGCGCCGCCACCACCCGTGTCGGGCTCGCAGCCATCGTCGACGGCCGGCTCCCCGCCGCTGGCAGCGCGTGACGTCACCACCGAAGTCGCCGCTGACGGCCCCGACGAGGTGCCGCCGGATCCCGCGGCCGACGCCACCAAGGACGGCCGCGGCCACCCTCAGCTTCGCTTGCCGCCGGCGGGTGCTCCCCATGCAGACTCTGGCGGCCCAGACGGCGGGTCTTCCGTGGGGCCTGGCGCGCCACCGCCCCCTGCTTCACCGGGGCTGGAGGCCGGCGCCGCCACGGCCAGCCCCCGTACTGGCGTTGGGGAGCCGCCGCTGCCACAGGCCGTCGATTTGCTCGGCTCCTCGTCAGCCGGGCCCGAGTCCGGTCCTTCCGGGCCCATGGGGCCACCTCTGCCGCCTATGGTGCTGGAGACGCTGGGAGCGCAGCAAATGCCTCCACGCCGTCTGGGTCCAAGTTTGGGCCTTCCATGATGCCGACAGCTACCCTCTCACCGACCGCGACTCCATTCTTCCCAGCCGCGGGAGGGCGCACGAAGTGCCGTCGGTGGGCGGATGAAGACGACGTTGAGGACTCCGACGACGACCAACCAGCAACCTACGTGGATGCTGTCCGTCGCCCGGCCAAGCCGGTACCTACATCCCTGCCGCGTACCCAACCTGTTCGGGGACGTGGCGGAGTAGGCGCAGGACGGCAGGCTTCTGAGCAAAGACAAAGGAAGCGTAGCCGGCCACGCCCACAGCGAGTGTGCGGCCTACCTACTCAGCCTGTGGATGGCCGCGTGCCTGCTCGCCAGCGCCTCGGCCGTCGCAATGAGATCCACCGATCTTGTAGTTCACCTACACATAAGAGATCAACCTTTTTGTTTAGGGACCCAAACTTAAGAGGGACCCTTGACTTTCTCAACTAGTGACTTGGCAACAAAAAAAAATTAGGCCTATTCTTGTTTGGAAGACCCAAGAATATGACTTTCATCTTTCCACTAGAATCTTTTCTTAGCATGTAGTGAGCATTGAAGGCAAAGGGTCTAGCATGCTTGGGCAAGTGTTGTGGTGGTGGAGTTTTGCACTCATGAGCAAAATGACCCTCTTGTCCACACTTAACACATCTCTTTGGCTTGGGCTTTGACTTGCTTTGTTGTTGTTGAGCTTTAGCATTCTTCTCCTCAATAAGTGACTCATTTGATGTTTACTTTTCAAGAGTCATAAACCCTTTTAGCTTCTTGTTCTCATTTCTAAGCATCTCATTTTCACTCTTGAGCTTGACATAATTATCATGATTGTCGGACCGAACCACTTTCTTGCCTTTGCCACTAGAGCCATGCTCAATGCTCTCAATAATCAAGTCATCACATGATGTAGCTATATCAATCTTAACAACTTGGTTAGTAGCAGCATATGTCTCAAGAGAAAGCCCATTAGCAACAACAAGACTATCATAATTGATTTTCAATGTAGTATATTTGTCTTTTAGCAAGTTGTGCCTAGTGTTGAGCTCATCATGCTTCTTCTCAAGTTATCATGTTCATCTCTAAGCTCTTTGTTAGAAGTCTTGAGCTCCTTGAGAGTAGAAGACATAATTTTATTTTGATCTATAAGCTCATCACTAGTCTTTTGTGCATTCTCAAGCTTAGATGAGAGTGATTCATTTTCATTTTTAGTTCTTCTTATGACTTTAAAGTATTTGTTTAATAATTTTATAAGTTCATCATAAGAAGGTGCATCATATTCATCATCACTATCACTATCATCATCATCATCACTCTCATTGTTTTGTACCTTTCGTTCACCCTTGGCCATGAGGCATAGGTGAGTAGTGGATGATGACGGTGAAGATGGCGGTGAAGATGGTGATGAAGATGTCGGTGGAGATGATGATGGCCCAATCACAAATGCGGCGACCTTCTCTTTCTCGTCGTCGCTTTCATCACCGGAGGACTCACATGATAAATCAATATCGGTGAGCCAATCACCAACAATGTAAGCTTTGTCTCCCTTCTTCTTCTTCTTGTAAAACTCTTTCTTCTTGTCATCCTTCTTCTTGTATAGCTTGTTCTTCTTCTTCTCATCTTCTTCATCACTAGAATCATTTTTTCTTGCCCTTGTTCTTGTTCTTGTACTTGTCTTTTGGAGGCTAGGGCATTGATGAGCTAAGTGACCAAGTTCACCATAATTGTAGTAATCCATCTCGGATATAGGCTTTCTTTTGCTACTTGTGAAGAACTTCTTCTTCTTGCCATCGAACTTGATGCCACTCTTGTTGAGCTTCTTTAGCATCTAGGTGGTCTTTCTCACCATAAGTGCAAGTGATGCATCATCAATATCACTTTCACTTGAGCTTTCTTGCATGATCATGGCTTGGCCCTTCTTCTTTTTCTTGTCATGGCTAGCTTTGAAGGCCAAGTCCTTCTTCTTGGAAGATGATGAGCCCTCTTCCGGAGTGATATGCATGTACATCTTATGTGCATTGATCTTTCCCAATACTTGTGTCGGTGTTGCGGTGGAGAGATCACTTTGGTGAAGCACGGTGACAATGTGACCATACTTCTCAACGGGAAGAACACTCAAGATCCTCCTTACAACATCCGATGGACTCATTTGAGTGAGTCCAAGAGCATTGAGATCCTCTACAAGAACATTTAATCGAGTGTACATGTCATTAGTACTTTCTTTGGGAAGCATCTCAAAAGAATTAATTTTCTTCAAAGTAATGTGATAGCGTTCCTTATGCTCACTCTTAGTTCCCTCACGGAGAGCACAAAGGTTTTCCCACAATTTATGAGCGTTTTTTGCATTACGCACATGATTGAAGATATCCTTGCCTAGACCCCGGTAGAGTGCATTTTTTTGCCTTTGCATTCCACTGGTCGTACTTCTCCTCATCACCACTTGGGTTAGCGGGATCCTTGATTTTAGGAAGCCCTTCGGTGGTGGCTCTAAGACACCCAACATCTATGACTTCGAGGTACGCCTCCATGTGGATTTTCCAATATGGAAAATCATCTCCCTCAAAGGTGGGAGGTGGTCCTTCCCCATTAGACATCTTGCTCTAGGCGGTAAAGCCTAATTTAGGAGCAACTCGGCTCCGATATTAATTAAAAGTATCAAGATGCCCAAGAGGGGGGGTGAATTGGGCTTCTCTAAAAATTAATGCAAGAATTAAATCCTACTAAGCCATAATTCACCCCTAGTGCCTACAAGTGTTTCTAGTGATTCTACCGATAAAAGTTTTGCACCCTAAGTTCCAATCCTAGTCTAGCATGACAATTCTAGGAAAGTAAATCAAGCAACAAAAGTAATACGTGAAAGTAATTGCTTAAAAGTAAAGGGTTAGAAACACGGCGATATTTTCCTGAGGTATTGGAGAGTCGCCACTCCCAACTAGTCCTCGTTGGAGCACCCGTGCAAGGGTGTAGCTCCCTCTTGATCCGTGCAAGGATCAAATGCTCTCTATGGGCTGATTTTTTGACACTCCGTCACGGTGAATCGCCCAAAACCGCTCACAAGATGAGTTGGGTCATCCACAAGCTCCGCTGGATGATCACCAAACTCCCAATCACCACCAAGCCGTCTAGGTGATGGCGATCACCAAGAGTAACAATCTAGAACTCTCACTTGACCATAATAAGCCTAATGAGAAGGTGGATACACACTTGCTACTCCTTAGTCACTAATGAGGGATCTTAAACTTTGATTCTCAAATCACAACCCTTACTAGAGCTCTTGCACTTCCTTGCACTTGAAAGGTGTTTCTCAGCTGATCAAATGAGCAAGAGACCTCTAAAAGAGGTGTAGGGGATGTATTTATACATCCCACAGTCAATTCCAACCCTGATGCGCCAACTCAGCAAAAAACGTACTGACCGGACGCGCCGGTCAACGTGACCGGACGTGTCCGGTCGATGGCAACGGTCGAATTTGGAACCGACAGCGCTGAGTGACCGGACGCACTGATCAGGGGTGATCGGACGTGTCCGATCATGCAAGGACCTTACTGTACTTTGACCGGACGCTCGTTCGAGTCCGATCAGTGATGACCGGACGCGTCCGGTCAGCGAAGTACCTTACTAGAATGGGACCGGACGCACTGAGGACGCGTTCGATCATTTTCCAGTCGCGTTCGATTAGTTCACTTACCCTCTGTGACATGTGTCAACACGATCAACGTGTCCGGTCCTCGCAAGGACCGCGTCCGGTCAACCGAGTTAAAACGCAGTGACTGTCAGCACTGACCGGACGCGTCCGGTCAAGGGTAAAAGGCTCAAACGACTTCGAAACGCGATACAACTTGAACCGAGTTTCTTCCAACTGAACTTTGGGCTTCACCTGAGCTACCTAGTGCTAAGTTTGACAAGTGTGCACCACACCTAAACAAAAAACTCACCTAGGTCAAGCTACTCGCTCATGCCCCCTTTATGGTACGGCCAAAGGAAAAAAGCGAAGATCCTAACGACTATTCCGAATGTAACTCAACACCTCGACGTTCAGAACTGACCGTCCTTAATCTTGATGTTAATCCTTTGAAAACTAAAACGATTTCCATCAAGGGGCATGAATACCATAGTGCCCAAAGCAGTTACCAATCCCATGACCTAACTTAACAAAGTTTCTGCAAAACACATGTTAGTCATGGTAATAATACGTTGTCATCTATTGCCGAAACCAACTCTCGGGGCCTAGATGCTTTTAATCTCCTCCTTTTTGGTGATTGATGACAACACTTTGATTTAGTAGATTTAAGAGTTGAGTTTTCGAACATGCTTGGTTCACATAAGCAAAAGACAATAAGCACAAGGGGTTAGAAAAAGCTTATGTGCTCCAAGCCAACAGGGTGTACTCATAAGATAAAACATGAGGGGTTAGTACACAAAAACATAGCTCATATGAAATCGGAGTAAGGCACGGAAGCACAACCTTATGAGCTAGAACCAATCAAGTGACATGATATATAATAGCAACAAGATGATCTACATATGACTCAAGTATCTCACAAGCACACATGTCACAAAATGCAAGCGCGGGAATATAACATGAAAGTAGCATGAAAGTAGCACACAAAGAAAAAACGAAACCCTCTCTCAAAACTCCCTCTGAATCTACTCTCTCTCAAAACTCCCTCTGAATCTACTCTCTCCCCCTTTGGCATCAAGCGCTAAAAAACTAAGGGTTCGACGGGGGAACAGAAGCAGTCGTGTCGGGTGCCGAGGAGCGTGGAGTGATCATGAACTGTGAAGTATCCTCCTCTAACTCTGAGCTATCAGGCTGACCCTCTGTAGATACACGTGGTAGTAAAGCAGTCTGGGTCTGTAAAGCAGGAGCAGGAACTGATGAAGTAGTCGCAACAAGAGCTGCAGTCTCTATCACCTGAGCCTGAAGAGCACCAACTGTGGGAGGATCTGTCGAGGCAACTGATGAAGGCACTGTCTCTGTAGTCCCGGTCCCTGTCACTAGAGGAGCCATTGTCTCTAAAGCCAACATCCCTGAAGTAGTCACAACGGTGGTATGGGAGGGTGTCGGCTGACTAGTCAACTCGTTGTAAGAAGTACTCAAGTCAGTGGAGAAAGGAGTGTCCGTCAGAAGATGAGGTCTGGGCTGAACTGGTGGAGTGAACCCCGTCTGAATGGGAGTGTAGCTCGGAGACTGAAAAGTCTGAGGGACCTGCTGCTGGGGGGAGGCAAACTGAAAGCTCGGCTGTCCCTGACTCTGAAGTCCACTAGACTGTAATGCTGGAGTAAGGACATACGGTGGTGGAGGAACCCCAACAGTGACAAGATGTCACAGGAGCTCAAGATACTATTGCTGAGTGGCTGCCTGCTGCCTCTGCATCTCAAACTGCTACCTATGAAACTCAAGTTGCTGCCTCTGAAACTTGTCCTGACGAGCCTGAATCTGAGTGAATGCAGCTGTTGTATCCTGAGCCTATCGATGCAGCTGAACCTCCTGCCTCTCCTGGGCCTGGGTCAGCCTCTCAAGGATAGCCACCATGGCTGGGTCTGAGCGGGAGGCTGAACCTGAACCACCGGCCTCATAGTCGTGAGACCGAGGAGAACAGTACCGAGGAATAGACTGATAGTCCTTATCTATGTTGTCAGTGGCGTCTCAAGATGGCAACGGGTACGTACCCGACGGGTAGTGCTCACCCGTACCCGTACCCGCACCCACAAAATTTTACCCGTCGGGTTACCCGTACCCGCATGCGGGTAAAAAAATAGTTCCATACCCGTACCCGCCGGGTAATTCTCACCCGACGGGTAACCCGTACCCGATAACATACCCGAAAATTACCTAAAAATATCAAATAGTCACATGCAAAAATAAATAATTCTAAGCTTCCAACAAGTTACAAACATGCTAACAAATATTATTAGCATCATTACAACAAAGACAATCTACTAGAAATATAGTGGATGTCTCAATGGGCCAAATTCATGACTTATATGCGCTAAAATAACTGAGGTTGGCTAGTTATTTTTGCGGGTATGTCTTATCCGTGGGTATGCGGGTATGGGTAGTATACACCCGCACCCGTACCCGCATACCCGATGGGTATAGGATTTTGCCCAATAACATACCCACGGGTAGAAAATTCATTCCATACCCACCTCTTTATCGGGTAGTACCCGTCGGGTACTCGGGTTTCGGGTACCCGTTGCCATCTCTAGTGGCGTCATCCTCGATTAGATCAGCTGGCTGAGCATCTAGATCTGCAAACTCGACCTCTGCAAGACCCTCAACTGTCTCGTCCTGCTCAGCTGTGGTCTCTGGAACCTCTGCCCTCTGACGCTGTCCTGGTCTAGGTGCCTGCTCTCTAGTAATAGAAGCCCACAACTGTTGAATGTCATACTTAGGGAATGCAGTAGTGGTGTCTGAAATCTCAGCCCTAATCTCAGCAGGTAGGTCACACGCAGATTGAACAATGAAGCAAATCTACTGTGCATAGGGTAACTGATGGTGACCCTTGAAGCCCTCTGCCAAAGTGTCCTCCATCTCATAGAGCATTAGATCCCAAATGTCAAACGATGTCTGAGAGATGAGGTGATGGACACCCATAGCTACATACATGTCAGACGCTCTCTGTATCCTAGCCTCAGAAGTAGAGTCCGTCTCACAATGACATCCAGCACTCGAGCATGGGGTGTCAAGCTGGCAGGTGTACGTCTGGACCTCTCGCCAAACGACTCACGAAAGCAAGGTCTGATCAAATCTGTAGGTGGCACAGAACCTCCGTGAGGACACCTCGGTGGTGAAGTCTGACCAAAGCACAACTGGTGGATCTTCGTCTCTGAAGCAGGGAGTCTGAGAATCTCCCGTACCTTGGTGCTGTACAACCTGTGGTCACGGTCTCGGAATGCAAAGTGTATGAACTCGTGAGTAGGGTCAATCCAAAGTGAGGAATAAAACTCTCTGACCTAAGTACCACAGTAAGCTCTAGTCCACCCTAGAAAATCTGACAATCCAGATAAGAAAGAAAGGTGTGGATGGAGCTGCTCACCAACAACAGCAACTAAAGCCTCAAGTTGACAAACTCTCTGAGGTCTGAAAGCAATCCCACTGTCAATATAAGCTCTATAGAAATCCTCATGAAGAGGTGTGTAGAAGCCCTCTGAGGCTCGGGGGTCCCACTGAGGTGGGAACCACCGACCAACCTCGACAAACCTGAGAGCCTGGACCTATCGTGCTGTAGCTCCCCTCAAGTCAAAGTGCTCGACTGGGGGGTGACCTCGAGCTCTGGGAGGTGGACGACCTCCACGTCGCTGGCCCTCTGGCCTAGGTGTCACCTGAGCATGCGTACATCCTGAGCAACGATGCGGTGGAGTTTGTACGGTTTGCTCCTCTGTCTCCTCTGTCTCCTCTATGGGCTGCTCTACAGGCTGGTCCTCAGTCTCCTCAATAGCCTCTGTACTGAGCTGTCGACCTTCAAGATGAAAGCGATGCTCGCCAATGTGTATGCCATTACCTCTGCCTCCTCTCTCTGCAAGATCTGCCGCATCAGCTACTACATGTGCTATCTCTACCTCAGTGAGTGTCCTCTTTCTCTTATTGGTGGAAATCTTCTTACGCTTGCCACGAGCAACCTCTGTCAACCTAGGAGGACTCTCGTCCCCATCACTCGATGCACCACCAGCATTCTTGCAACGAACCATGCTGACTAACCTCTGTGTGACTGAGAAACTCTGACACTGAAAAGATGATGAACTGACTCTCATGAGGCTTGGCCTCAATCCGTATCCGCAGGCTTGGCCTCGGATTCAAAACTGACCAAGAGAATCAACTGCCACACACAGAGCACCGACAAGACTCTCTGTAAAGATAGAATAGATAGAGCTACTATTAAACAATATATTTTAACTAATAGACGAGCGAAGTCCTTATGAGAGCAAGCATACGAGATAAGAAAAGAATAGAGCGTGATAAGCTACCTCAGATGAGCGAAACTCCGGTGAAAAGGTAAGTGACCTTGAAGCGCGAGGGTTCCACGGAAACGATGGACGAGCGCTAGAGTGCCGAGACAATCAAAAGATGAATTAGAACACGACGGAATTTCATCGGCAATCCAAAGTAGGTCAAGGTAACGCGAAACAACCTCATGGAGATGAAGTCACGCGAAGGACCTTTGCCAGAGGACGGCCGGAGAGAAAATGGAGACGCCACGATCGTTAGGGTTAGGGCACAACAGTCAATCCCAGGCAGTGGACGGCGGCGCACGGACAGCAGAGGTTTGGCGGTGGCGCGGCAAGCACGATCGGTCATGGAGGCGTGGCGGAGCACGGGTGGTCATGGAGGCATGGTGGAGCACGGTCGGTCGGGGAGGCCTGGCGGAGTACGGTCGGAAAGCACGGGGCGCGGCGAAGCAGCGGAGAAGAGCAGCTATGGCGGATGCGGCACGGCGCGGCTACGGAGGAGCTGGCGGAGGCACGGCGGTGGCGCGGCTGAGCAACGGTGAGGAGCGGGCTAGGGCTAAGGTTACGATGGCGGTGGCGTACGAAAGAAGAAGAGGAAAATAGAGAGATTGAATCGGTTATAAGACAGCTCAGATCCTCTTTTCACGGGGTGACCAGACGCGCTGTTCGCCTGACCAGACGCACTGCAGAGGCATCCGGTCAGAGTCCAGTAAGCTCCTGGCATGACTGGATGCGTCCGGTTAGAGCTGATCGGATGCGGACAAAATCCGATCAGAGTCCACCCGGTAAACCAACATGCATGACCGGACACGGTGGTGGGGTCTAGGACCGGACGCAGTGGTCACAACATCGCGTCCGGTCCAGCGTTCGGTCAGAGGTCCTTGAGACTTGTCTTCGGTATGACCGGACGCGCTGGTGGTAGCCCGGACTGGACGCAGTGGTGAAGCAGCATCGCGTCCGGTCGAGCGTCCGGTCGCTGATTTTTGCCTTTCTTCATTCCGATCTTCGACGCGACTTCTCCCAATCAAGTTCCAATTCAAAGAGACCCAAATAAACACTAATTGAAACTTGATATGAGTGATCTCTCTCAAACCCTCAAGTTTTCAAAATATTTTGCCTTAGGCTAGTATTATTTTTAAGAAAATATGCGACAAACACCCGAGGAGCAACGTATGTCCATGCAATAGAGTTTATGAACCCTTGGGAGCATCAAATGCTCTCTCTATCCATGGACGAACACAGAGGTTGCTCAACGCCAAACCAAAAAGAAACAACAAAGCAACAACCATGCATATGCAATGCAAAGCGAGAAGATAAAACTAGGTTGCTTGTCAAGTTTGATCCACGGTTAGGCTTCTTCACTCCTCCAAAGGAGGTTTATCATAACCGTGTTAGACAAGTTCTAGATGCATTACGGAAATTTAAACACGACATATAATACAATGCAATGCAAGGGACAACACAAGCTTATTTTTTAAAGTTACTAGAATCAAGCACATTTAGTTCACTTCTCAACCTACAAAAGGTAGCCTCATCCAAAGGTTCAGTGAAGATATCCGCTAATTGATTTTCACTTCTTACACCTTCTAGTGATATATCATTTTTAGCAACATGATCTCTTAGAAAGTGGTGACGGATATCAATGTGCTTGGTGCGTGAGTGTTGTACCGGATTATCAGCAATTTTAACGACACTTTTCATTATCACATAAAAGTGGCACCTTATCAAGAACAACACCATAGTCTAGAAGGGTTTGTTTCATGTATAAGATTTATGCACAACAAGCCCCCGCGGCAATGTATTCCGCCTCAGCGGTGGACAAAGCCACACTATTTTACTTTTTAGATGACCAAGATACTAAAGACCTCCCAAGCAAGTGGCACCCTCCGGATGTGTTTTTTCTATCAATTTTGCAACTGGCATAATCCGAGTCGGAATAACCAACTAGTTGGAATCTAGCTCCTTTGGAATACCAAAGATCAATGCTTGGGGTGTGCTTAAGATATCTTAAGATTCTTTTTATGGCACTTAGGTGAGGTTCTTTAGGACACGCTTGAAAGCGAGCACACATGCACACACTAAACATGATATCGGGCCTAGATGCGGTAAGGTACAACAAGCTACCAATCATAGAATGGTAGAGAGTTTGATCAACCAGTTTACCTTCCTCATCTTGGTCAAGATGTCCATTAGATGGCATTGGGGTCTTAATTGGTTTACAATCCTCCATCTTGAATCTCTTGAGAAGATCCTTGGTATACTTTTCTTGAGAGATGAAAATCCCTTCTCTCATTTGCTTGACTTGAAAACCAAGGAAGAATGTAAGTTCACCAATCATAGACATCTCGAACTCCTTCGACATCAATTCACTAAATTCCTTGCAATAATCTTCATTTGTTGATCCGAAGATAATATCATCAACATAGACTTGATAAATGAAGATCTCCCCATTGAGCTTCTTGGTGAATAGTGTGGTGTCGACCTTCCCAATAGTGAAGCCCTTCTCAATGAGGAAGTCTCGGAGGCGCTCATACCACGCTCTAGGGGCTTGCTTGAGCCCATATAGCGCCTTGGACAACCTATAAACATGATTAGGATATCTAGGGTCTTCAAACCCGGGAGGTTGATCAACATAGACTAGTTCATTTATGAAGCCATTTAAAAATGCACTTTTCACATCCATTTGATATAGTTTTATTTCATGATGCGATGCATATGCAAGAAGGATACGAATGGCTTCAAGTCTTGCAACGGGTGCAAAGGTCTCTCTAAAATCAAGACCTTCAACTTGAGAGAACCCCTTTGTAACTAGTCTTGCCTTATTCCTCACAACTACGCCTTGGTCATCTTGCTTGTTGCGGAACACCCACTTGGTTCCAATGACTCTTACACCTTTTGGATGCTCCTCAAGTGTCCAAACTTGATTGCGGGTGAAGTTGTTCAATTCTTTGTGTATTGCATTCACCCAATCCGGATCTTGAAGAGCTTCTTCTACATTCTTAGGTTCAAGACAAGAGACAAAAGAGTGATGTTCAATAAAAGAAGCAAGCTTTTGAGATCGAGTCATTACACCCTTTGTAGGACTCCCTATGATGAGATCTTGTGGATGTGCTTGAAGTAGAGGTGAGTGTCTTCTTTCAACCACTTGAGGAGGGGGTTGGGGAGCATCAACATCTTGAGCTTGTGCCTCGGCTTGTTCATGAGAGACATGAGTATCTTCATTTTCAACTGTCTCATTCTTGTCATCATCTTAAGGCACATGTGATGAAGATGGTGGGTTGACAATTTGTACATCATCTTCATCATCTTTAGGCTTGATGTCTCCCACCAGCATGTTCTTCATTGCCTCCCTCAATGGTTCATCACCTACATCATCACAATTCTCAATTGCTCCTTGGAAGCCGTTAGATTCATCAAATTCCACATCATATGTTTCTTCAACCAAACCGGTGGTATGGTTAAATACTCTATATGCTTTGGACTTTGATGAGTAACCAACAAGAAAACCAATATCACAACGTCGGCCTCCACGAACACCATGCCCTTGCCTATGCATTCGACCACTAGCTTCTGCTCCTCCACCTCGCGCAGCCGCCCGACGAGCGGGTAGTACGGCACCAGCGCCTCGCCGAGTGCACGGCGTATGACACCTGCCGGATCGGGGTCGTCGCCGTGGTAGAAGTAGACGAACGGTAGGTGCCTGCACAGTGTCTCCTAGTCATCGATGTCGGACAGGCGCTTCGTCTCATGGGGCGTCGGTCCCGCCGGTCCAACGAGCACAAGCTCGCGCCGGTGCACGGTGAATGCAGGCGTCGTCGTGATGACCGGCTTCTGCTGGTCGTGCGCCATTGCTTAGGATGCCGCTATAGATATTGTGAGTTGTGTTGGTCGCTTAAATTAAGGTTGGATCAATCATACAATTAGATGCATGGAACTCTCTGGTAGGTAACGGGCGCCTTCACCAAATTTATTTGATGATGGGGAAGCCATAGCCAGTGTAGAGAGGAGGGTTAAGAGTGAGAGACCCACATTGACATGTCGGTCCTACATATCAGATTCACGTTCACACAATCCACATCAACATATGAAACGGATCAAAACTTAATGTGTTTGGTAGCTCCATAAGCAGCTAGCTTCGTGAGCTGCTAAACGGCTTTGACAACTAAACATACCTATGCTCCGTGGGCGAAGCTCTGCAAAACACGTCGAGGGGAGTGCGAAGAGAGAGTGAAAGCTGAAAAGGAGCTTGTAACATCCAAAAATTCTAAACTTTAGGGATAATGAATTTCAAATAAGTTAGATAACAATTAAGGGCAAATTAAAATTTAGAAAAGAATATTTGGTGATGCATTCATGCTATTGCATTTATTTTATTTTGTGGTGTGGATTTTATTTTATTTTGATTTGGATTTGAAACTCTATTTGAAAAGGTTTTGGAAAATAAACAAATGAAGAAAAGAAAGAAGAAAAAAAATAAAAACAACTTACCTTCTTACCTAGTGGCCTGGAAGCCCGCTTGGCCGGCCTGTTTCCCCGCGCCCGCGTAGGTGGGCCGCTGTCCCATTTACCTTCCACGCTCACGACCGCGTGGGCCGGCCCAGAGCCGCGGCAGCCGCGCCCTCTTCCCTCTTTGTTTGGCTGACATGCCGGGCCCACGCCGCAGCGGTTTCTTCAACCTTGTGTTCGAGCAGGACTCTGCCATGGAGTCCGACGCAGCTCCAACTCCCCTCCCCACTGCCTTGACCCATACGCTTAGCCGGCCATAAATAGTAGCCGCGGCCGCATAATCCCTCTCCACGCCGCCCTAAACCCGAGCAGCGCCTTTGGATAACGGGAAAGCCATCGCAACCGTGTTTCCACCGTCCGAGTTCGGAAGCCGCCGACATTGGAGCCGCCGTCGACACGTCTTCGTCTCCGGTCCCGTTTCCCTTCTTCGGTGAGTGCGGTTGGAACTTCTCCTTCTTCCCGTGATGTTTTTGAGTCGAATCATGGTATCTAGGGCCTCATCGTGTGCGCCAGTGAGGAATCCCGCCGCCGACCATGGCCTCCACCGCGCCGGTCACTGTAGCCGGTCGGAATTCCCTTCCTCTTTTCCCCAGTCAAATCTCGGCCGTTCAAATCTAATCCAATGGTGTAGATCTCAGGATACCCCTTCGTAGCCACTTTTACTTAAGAGCCCCTATGTTTCTGTATATTTGAACCCGCGGTCCGTAGCGTAAAACTGAAAGTACGTTTTCACGTTTTGAAAGCGTATTCTCTCCCGGTTAAGTCAAAAATACGTTTTCAGACATTTACAGTTTTGCCACTAGAATTGTTTTGGTCATAAAATCTTTATTTTAACTCCGATTTGACCCGTTCAAATTGCGTTAGGTTCGTATTTGCGAGCTCTACATGTTGGTAGTATTGTACAGTAGGTTTGTGACAATTTATTTTCGAATTTATATTAAAGTAATTATTTATCTATAGGAAATCTTAGAAAATTCATAACTTTCACGTTTTAACTCTGAATTTGGTGATCTTTGCGTCTGTGTGATCGTAGAAACGTGTAGAAGAGTTTTATAAACTTTTATTACTGTTTTGTTACTGTTGGTGTACTGTTCTAATTATATCTCTTTGTTTGCTTTGTGTATGTTTGATTGGATGCATGTGTGTTGTTGATTGATGATCGAGTATAGAAGGTGAGCAGTATCTGGACGATTCGGAGTGTTACTTTGAGCCAAGTCAGCAGTATCACTTGGAAAGCTTTGATCAAGGCAAGTATAACACAGGACTATCCTTGTTACCTATACATTGAATTGTCATACATATGCATGTGCTTACCTTGACAACCTTAGAGATTATAACTTAGTGATTGTTATCTTGATTCCTTGTCAACCTTGGGAATGCATATGGGTAGCTACTGCTAGTGCTTAAACTAAGAACAATGATCTTGTAATTTGATTAATGGATTAAGCAATCAACTATTAAGATGATTTTATTACTGTTAAAAGGGGGCTAGAGCATGTGTATTATCTTGATGCTCTGGTTTCTCTCCATAAGGACTTATGATATGACCACGTCAACCAACAACATGTTACAACCTCCAAGTCAAGCTACACCAACACCAGTCCAAGTCTTTGATGGACCAATTACACGTAGTCGAGCCAAGAAGCTACAACAAGAGGTGCACGCGCTACTTTCTGAAAATCATTTTAATGTTAATGAGAATTATATACTACCTAAGTCGTGCACGTTGCTATTGCTTAGGTGCACCACGGAGGATGACAAGAAGACACCAAGGGTGAAACAAAGAGGAGGATCACGTTCGAGCCAGTCCAGTGTGATAGAACCATTAGAAAGAATCAGTCACAACTTTTTGCTCACAAAAGCTATGAAGGCCCATGAGGACTTGTTGGAAAGCTTATCAAGTCTAGTTTCAAGCCCAAGTTCTCTCACTTGATTTGGATTCTCCAATGTTGAGATTCAACTGATTTAGTACAGACTGGTCAGCTAGTCAGCAGTCAGCCTGATGTCCAAGTTCCCATGCAAAACTATACCAATCTACAATATTTCGTGGTACATGCTGCACATGGTGTGAAAGGTTATCAAGTTAACTTTCCAACCCAACAAACCGCATGTCATTTGGAGTTTCCAAGATAGAGTTATTGCCAAAACACTGAAGACTGCGCTGAAGACCAATAGCCACGCAAAAATTCTCCAGGAAGGCATCTCGAGGAGGCCCGTTCACATAGTGCGTCTTATATTTTTCTTTTCCAGTTTCCACCTATCTAGCAGGGCTGTTGCTAGTATAAATACCTCCTAGACTCATTGTAATCTCAGACTTTTGATAATAGAATACAAACCCCCCTTTTGTTCAGCTGTGTGCTAACAAATATTGAGAGAGATCTCTACCCCTTTGCTCTTGTGATTTCCTTTGCGAGATTTACAGAAGCGGCGGCTTCATCCGCTCCCAATTGGTGCTCCTACTCCCTTCGAGGTTTCCTCGATTGATTGTAGGCTGTGTTGGTTGGTTCTTTGAGAGTGTGGTTGGGCGAATCCTCGATTCAGGTTGCCGGTTAAAGACGGTGGTTGGCTTCGAGTTTTATTTGCCAGGTTGCACTAGTTATCGCTGCCTGCAGCAAGTTATCCGGCTGTTCTTCAGCTAGTTATCGGTGATCATCCTACGTCGTGAAGATCGGGACCCCCTGAGCGTATCATCTGGTATCAAAGCTTTCGTTACCACGGTAGGATTTTTTTCCTTAGCTACTTATATTTTTTGTTTCGTCCTATCCACCAAAAAGCCTAAAAAAAATACATTCGTTTAGCCCTTTGTTTCAATCTGTTATTTTAGTGAGTTTTGTTAAGTTTCAGTTCATTAGAGTCTTTGTTTTAGTTGCTGATCATTATCCTTTGCGTGTCCTTTGAGCCTCTTTATATATCTGAAAATCCCTACAAAAAAAAATCTGAAAACGCATATCATGTCCTTCGCGTAAACTTTGATCCTATTATAGCTACCGGTTGTGTTTTGTTCTTATCTTAATTGTGCAAGTGTCTTAATCTGGTCTTTGTGTTTAGTTATAAAAAAAGTGTGTCAAAAAAAAAGAGAAGAAAGAAAAGTAAAAAAAAAAGAATAGAGAAAAACTGAGAAAGAAAGGTTGAAAGATCAGTAGGTTTATGTGCACAAGTGCTAAAAGTTTTCATATCAAGTAGTGCAACTAGTGTGCTATCCTTGTTTGGTGCAAAATTTTGGTTAGGTTTGATCGCAACACTTGCATCCCAATCATACTCCTTGTTTGCATCAAATCTGAAATTTCCTTGCGTGTGTGTGTGATCGATTTCAATCTCATTCAAATTCTGTGATCAGCACTAGACAGGGAACTTCTAGCTTGGGTTGTTACTTTTAACTTTACAATAGCTAGAATTCAGATTGCATCCCTTGTGCACTACTCGCCACCAAGCTCCACATATAAGCCATCGTAATCGGTATTCTTTGGTCTTGTATTCTCCCAACCATCACTCTCGGATACCGCCACACATTATTTTTCCTGTAACTCGCAGGGATTTCATAAGAGCTTCGGTTGGTTAGAGAGGTAAGGTTGTGAGATCCCACATATATATTCCTATTCCATAAATATCTATTGCCATATTGAGCTAACATTTCAGAAAGATGGGTTCTAATGCTGAGATCGATGATTGTGTCACTGCGGCACAATTTAATGAACTTCGGCAAAGCATGGAAGAAAAGCAAGATCAATTGACTCGAGATCTTCAAGCCCTTATGAATGAGATCAGAGGACATTGTCCTCGTCAAGAAGGTGGCAGTAACCATGGTGGAGATGATGAAGATAGTGATGGAAGAAGAAGGGGTCGGGGGAATCGAAGAGCTGCATATAGCAGAGGAAGTGGACGAGGTCGAAGGAATGATGATGAAGAATCTGAAGATGAGGATGATGATAATCATTCTCAACATAGCTTTGGTCGCCACCGTCATAGGAGAGGCAACCAAGAGGAGAAATTTGGCAAACTGAAATTCACTATGCCAAAATTTGATGGAGGGTCTGATCCTGAAGATTATTTCACATGGGAGTTGAAGGTAGAAAAGATATTTTGCATGCATAATTATTCAGAACAGAAGAAGTTAGCAATGGCATCTCTGGAGTTTGATGGATATGCTCTTATTTGGTGGGAGCAACTTCTCCAAGATCAACAAGAGGAAGGAGAACGTCCTATTGCAAGTTGGCAAGAAATGAAGAAGGAAATGAGACTTCGATTTATGCCCAAGCACTATCGACGTGATCTCTTTAATAAACTGCAGAATCTGAAGCAAGGAAGTTTCTCTATTGAAGAATATTATAAAGAGATGGAGAAGGCTATGATTCGAGCCAATGTGCATGAAGATGAAGAACAAACCATTGCACGTTTTATGGCTGGGCTGCATCGCAACATTCAGTGCATTGTTGAGTTTCAGCCGTACCGTCATCTTATTGACTTGGTACATCAAGCAACCAAAGCTGAACGTCAACTGCAGCAAGATGCTAAGAGCAGCAAGTCCTTGTCATTTGGTACGAGGAATTTTTCTAGAGGAAGTAAATCAGAAACAAAGTTTGCTGCTGCACCATCAATGGGAAAAAGCTCAAATGGAGGCTCACGTTCTAATTTTCAGGGTGCTTTTAGTGAGAAGAACACTACTGCCCCAAAACCAGCGGCATCCACAACTAATTCAGTGGGATCTACATCCAAGAGTAGTGGAATTCAGTGCTTCAAGTGTGGAGGCCGTGGGCATATAAGTAGGGAATGCCCAAACAATCGGGTGATCATTGTGAATGATAATGGAGACTTTGATTCAGCTAGTGAAGAGGAAGTTGAGGAAGAATATGATGAGGAAGCCCATGAAAATGAGGACCATACTGGCTGCGAGTTTGAGCAGGGTGCTGCTCTTGTTGTAGCTCAAATCTTGAGTGTTCAAATGAAAGAAAATGAAAATGGGCAGCGACACAATTTATTTCAAACCAGAGCAAAAGTGCAAGATAAAGTAGTGAAGGTGATCATTGATGGCGGGAGCTGCCATAATCTTGCTAGTCGTGAGATGGTTGACAAGCTTGGTTTGAAGTTGCTGCGACACCCTCATCCATATCATGTCCAATGGTTGAATGATTCGGGAGATATCAAGATTGCATATAAAGTGAAAGTTCCATTCAAGATTGGGGAATATGTTGACACGGTGGAGTGTGATGTGGCACCCATGTCGGTGTGTCACTTGCTGCTTGGAAGACCATGGCAATATGATCGATATAGCCAACATTGTGGGAGAACAAATCAGATCACTCTTGATCTAAAAGGGAAGAAGTTTGTACTCAAGCCTATGACACCTCAACAAATCATGGCTGAACACTTACAAAAGAAATCTGAAATTGTTCCAGTGAGTAGAGAGGCAGGAGAGCAAAAGAAATTGAGTGCCATCCACAACTCGGTGAGTGAGTGCCACAAGCCAAACTTGAGAGAAAAAAATAAAGGAGAGGGAGAGCACCTAGTTATGCTAGCCACAAAATCTGAAATGAGAGAAGTGAGGAACAACCCAGATCAAGTGCTCTTTGTACTTGTGTACAAGGACATATTAGTTTCAGCCAACGACATCACCTCTCTTCCTAGTGTTGTGTCTCATCTTTTGTAGGACTATGAAGATGTTTTTCCAAAAGAGACACCAGCTGGACTACCTCCAATTCGTGGGATTGAGCATCATATTGATCTCATTCCAGGGGCTGCACTCCCTAATCGTCCACCATACTGCACCAATCCGGAAGAAACAAAGGAGATACAAAGGCAAGTGCAAGAACTTCTTAACAAAGGTTTTGTTCGTGAAAGTTTAAGTCCTTGTGCTGTTCCTGTGATTTTAGTACCTAAGAAAGATGGTTCTTGGAGGATGTGTGTTGATTGTAGAGCTATAAATAATATCACTGTTCGCTATCGCCATCCTATTCCACGATTAGATGACATGCTTGATGAATTAAGTGGTTCCACCATATTTACTAAAATTGATTTGAGGAGTGGGTACCATCAAATAAGAATGAAAGCTGGAGATGAATGGAAAACTGCATTTAAAACAAAATTTGGGCTATATGAATGGTTGGTTATGCCTTTTGGTTTGACTAATGCTCCAAGTACTTTTATGAGATTAATGAACCATGTCCTGAGAGCTTTCATTGGAAAATTTGTGGTTGTCTATTTTGATGACATCTTAATTTATAGCAAGTCTTTTGAAGAACATATGAATCACATTCGTCAAGTCTTGGATGAGCTCCGGAAGGAGAAATTATTTGCTAATCTTGAGAAGTGCAGTTTTTGCACAGACCATGTTGTGTTCCTTGGCTTTGTTGTTTCAGGGAAAGGAATAGAAGTGGATGAAAGCAAGGTGAAGGCCATCAAGGATTGGCCAACTCCAACGAATGTAAGTCAAGTAAGAAGTTTTCATGGCCTTGCTGGTTTTTATAGAAGATTTGTGAAAGATTTCAGTACCATCGCTGCTCCTTTGAATGAATTGACAAAGAAAGGTGTTGATTTTAAATGGGGCAATTCACAAGAAAATGCTTTTCAAGAATTAAAGAAACATTTGACTGAAGCACCGTTACTTGTTCTTCCTGATTTCACTAAAACTTTTGAAGTAGAATGTGATGCTAGTGGGATTGGGATCGGAGGAGTTTTAATGCAGCAAGAAAAACCTGTAGCATATTTTAGTGAAAAATTGGGAGGTGCTCAACTGAATTATTCTGTATATGACAAAGAATTGTATGCTTTGGTGCGTGTGCTTGAGACATGGCAGCATTACTTATGGCCAAAAGAGTTTGTTATTCATTCCGATCATGAAGCTTTAAAATACTTGAAAGGACAAGCAAAACTGAATCGTCGCCATGCTAAATGGGTTGAGTTCATCGAAACATTCCCATACATCGTGAAATACAAGAAAGGTAAGGACAATGTGGTTGCTGATGCGTTGTCACGAAAGAGTGTGTTGCTGAACCAACTTGAGGTAAAGGTTTTGGGACTTCAAAGTTTGAAAGACATGTATAAAAATGACCCTGAATTTTCAGAACCATATAGTCATTGTAAAGATGGAAAAGGTTGGGAAAAATATCACATACATGATGGATTTTTGTTTAGAGCTAACAAGCTTTGTGTTCCCAATTCTTCGGTTAGATTGCTTTTGTTGCAGGAGTCACATGGAGGTGGACTAACAGGTCATTTTGGACAAAAGAAAACTCATGAACTGCTGCAAGATCATTTCTATTGGCCCAAGATGCGGAGAGACATCATCAGATTTGTGGAGCGATGCGTCACTTGCCACAAAGCTAAGTCCAAACTGAACCCTCATGGCTTATACACTCCATTACCTACTCCTAATATTCCCTGGGAAGATATAAGTATGGACTTTATTTTGGGGTTGCCTAGAACTCAGAGGGGAAAAGATTCTATTTTTGTTGTGGTTGATAGATTTTCAAAGATGGCTCATTTTATCCCTTGTAACAAGAGCGACGATGCTTCACATGTTGCTAATTTGTTTTTCAGAGAAATTGTGAGGCTGCATGGGATGCCTAGAACTATTGTGTCTGATCGTGACGTCAAGTTTGTGAGCTACTTTTGGAAAACATTATGGGCAAAGCTTGGGACCAAGCTCTTGTTCTCAACAACTTGTCACCCTCAAACCGATGGACAAACTGAAGTGGTGAATCGTACATTGTCAATGTTGCTGCGAACCATGGTGAAAAAGAACTTGAAGGATTGGGAGGATTGCTTGCCTCATGTGGAGTTTGCCTATAACAGGGCAGTACACTCTACCACTAATTTGTGTCCTTTTGAAATTGTTTATGGGATCAAACCTATTGCTCCGATAGATTTGTTGCCACTGCCATTGCAGGAGAGAACCAACATGGAAGCCTCAAAGCGTGCCGCATATATAAAGAAGGTACATGAGAAGACCAAAGAAGCAATTGAGTTGAAGGCGACACGCAAGGCTGCAAGTATGAACAAACATCGAAAGAAAGTATTATTTGAACCAGGGGACTTGGTGTGGATTCACTTGCGTAAGGATCGCTTTCCTGAGAAGCACAAATCCAAGTTGATGCCACGAGGGGATGGTCCATTCAGAGTGTTGTCCAAGATCAATGACAATGCATACAAGATAGATCTTCCAGCAAGTTATGGTGTGAGCAACACCTTCAATGTTGCTGATCTATCTCCATTCACAAGTGAAGATACTTCAGAGTCGAGGACGACTCCTTTTGAAGAGGGGAAGGATGATATGACCACGTCAACCAACAACATGTTACAACCTCCAAGTCAAGCTACACCAACACCAGTCCAAGTCTTTGATGGACCAATTACACGTAGTCGAGCCAAGAAGCTACAACAAGAGGTGCACGCGCTACTTTCTGAAAATCATTTTAATATTAATGAGAATTATATACTACCTAAGTCGTGCACGTTGCTATTGCTTAGGTGCACCACAGAGGATGACAAGAAGACACCAAGGGTGAAACAAAGAGGAGGATCACGTTCGAGCCAGTCCAGTGTGACAGAACCATTAGAAAGA
Source organism: Saccharum hybrid cultivar R570 (assembly GCA_038087645.1). Classification (NCBI taxonomy): domain Eukaryota; kingdom Viridiplantae; phylum Streptophyta; class Magnoliopsida; order Poales; family Poaceae; genus Saccharum; species Saccharum hybrid cultivar. The sequence goes on from JAQSUU010000425.1 coordinate 2,988,912, forward strand.
ATCAGTCACAACTTTTTGCTCACAAAAGCTATGAAGGCCCATGAGGACTTGTTGGAAAGCTTATCAAGTCTAGTTTCAAGCCCAAGTTCTCTCACTTGATTTGGATTCTCCAATGTTGAGATTCGACTGATTTAGTACAGACTGGTCAGCTAGTCAGCAGTCAGCCTGATGTCCAAGTTCCCATGCAAAACTATACCAATCTACAATATTTCGTGGTACATGCTGCACATGGTGTGAAAGGTTATCAAGTTAACTTTCCAACCCAACAAACCGCATGTCATTTGGAGTTTCCAAGATAGAGTTATTGCCAAAACACTGAAGACTGCGCTGAAGACCAATAGCCACGCGAAAATTCTCCAGGAAGGCATCTCGAGGAGGCCCGTTCACATAGTGCATCTTATATTTTTCTTTTCGAGTTTCCACCTATCTAGCAGGGCTGTTGCTAGTATAAATACCTCCTAGACTCATTATAATCTCAGACTTTTGATAATAGAATACAAACCCCCCTTTTGTTCAGCTGTGTGCTAACAAATATTGAGAGAGATCTCTACCCCTTTGCTCTTGTGATTTCCTTTGCGAGATTTACAGAAGCGGCGGCTTCATCCGCTCCCAATTGGTGCTCCTACTCCCTTCGAGGTTTCCTCGATTGATTGTAGGCTGTGTTGGTTGGTTCTTTGAGAGTGTGGTTGGGCGAATCCTCGATTCAGGTTGCCGGTTAAAGACGGTGGTTGGCTTCGAGTTTTATTTGCCAGGTTGCACTAGTTATCGCTGCCTGCAGCAAGTTATCCAGCTGTTCTTCAGCTAGTTATCGGTGATCATCCTACGTCGTGAAGATCGGGACCCCCTGAGCGTATCAACTTATCTGTAAGTGATAACCGGGATATACAGTACAGCTATGAGGGCTATATGGCTCTGGCTTTAGTTGTTCAAGAGACCTTTTCTAGCTTGTTAGAGGTTACCTTAAATGGCGTAAGAATGGCTTGCCACGTTGGGTGTAGTGCGAGCCCCTGGCCTAGTGTGTATAGGCTGCGGTTGTTGTGCCACAGGGAAGGGGGGTTCTACATCTGCCTGCCGAGTGAATCTAATGGCCCTAACTTGTTAGACGAACTTTTGAGTGGCTTTATATGGTTCTCGGGTGTCTGGGCTTGATCTCCCCACTCATTTGGAAATCATGACTCACAGTGAAAGTGTACACCTCTGCGCAGAGTTAAAAACTGGTATACTAGCCGTGCTCACGGATACGAGCGGCCTTGGGGATTCTTATGGAATAGTTGATCATAACTGTTATATCATGCTTAATTATTGTTGATTATTATTTGCTCATGTTAATGCTATTCATTATCCTTATTACAATTGATCATTGGTTCTTTAATGGGAAGCGGTTTATCTTGATGCTACTCAATTGCTAATATATGATTAAAAGCTAAACGCAGTTAAACAATGTCTAGCTTTTTTGAGCCTCATGAACCCTGTGTTATATTTGTTGAGTTCGACATGGACTCACCCTTGCTATTTCCACCATAACAGATGAAGATATTGAGGAAGATTATCGGAATGAGTACTAGTCTTGGTGTCAACCAGTCAACCGTGTCCCTGTGTGGAGTTTCCGCTGAAGAATTACTATTAGTTATTATTACCTATCGTTCAGGACTATGTCTTAAATACTTATTCGTTATGTAATAAGCACTGTGATGATACTTTGTAATTTGTCAACTTATGTGTGCGACTGTTTCCTGGGGCGCACATGAGTCTTTTATGCATCCTATTTTTGTCCTTAAAAATGGGTGTGACAGATTGGTATCGGAGCCGTGTTGACTGTAGGACGCGAGCCTAGTTAGAATGGTCGTTAATAGCATCCATACTTCACTTAATTCATGCTTTCTCTTTTCACCTTGTTAATTACTAAAGTTTTATGCTTCCTCTACTTTATTCTATTGCGAAAATACATTGATTCTATCTAATCTATGTCTAAATCTTGTAGATGTCTCCTTATCCCCGTCTGTCAGCTGCACAGTACGTTGCCCGTTTCAAACCTCAGGAGCCGTATGAAGATGGTGATCAAGAGTTATCTGATGCTGAATCAAGAGTTGGTGATACACCAATGGAGAATGTAGTTATGGGGTGGACTACGAAGTTTCATATCATGGTTCCTAAAGCTGATGCTTTCTTCCATGACATGTTGACAAGAACCTTGGACAACTACTACTACGACTGGGAAGCTATGTTGGAGTATCGTAGTGCAGAGTATAGTCATCCATGGATGGATTCCTATTGGGAAACGGAGTTATGGGTTAAGAAAAGGGATCCTACCACTAAGGAGTCTAAGGTGGAGTCAAAGTTCATTACCAGAGTGAGCCGGGCAACCGTGGAGACAAGCATGGAGGATGTCGCTTTCAATGCATTTGTTTACTACCATGGTCTACGCTTGGACAAGACGTTAAAGGGTGCACTCCGGCATTTTCCTTGTTTCTTACATGGCAAGGGTATTTGGACCGTGCCGCTTGCAGATGATTCCTCCTTGACTTTACAAGCTACGGTGGGATTAGCTCGTGAATTGGCTCTCCATGAGGTGGATTTGAAGGATGAGTTGCTGAAGGAAAAAGAACTTAAGGAGCAAGCTTATAAGGAGATTGACCAATTAAGGGCGGAGTTAGGTCATCCCAAGATTTATGAGAAGCTTAATTAGGAAATAGGAAAAATCCCTATGTAATAGGAACGATAGTAGTTGCGAGTTAATTTTAAGTTTGGTTTGTTTTAAGAGTCAGTTTGTGGTGTGAACAATTGTGTGATTGATGGATTGTTATTATGATAATGTGTGATTTGAATCTTTGTAATGTGTGCTGGAGTTTTGTAGACATGCCTACAAGTTCCATGGTTAAGAATATTAAGTTTGATCAAAATATATTAGTTGAATATGAGGTTAACTTAGTTCTGTCCTTTGCTGATTTTTGGATCAGTCTGGGATATTTTAGAAATGACTTAAAATCCGTTCATGAGAAATTTAAGAAATTTTACTGGGAATAATCAGACTTCTATATCTTTCCAACCCCGCAAGAATTATTTTAATATCTATTAAGAGATAAGAGATATACCTGTTCCAAGTTGGAGTTACTGCACAGTCTGGAATTCTGAAACAGTTTCGGTTAAGTTCAGTTTTTGGCCAATTTATTGACAGAATCAGAAAAAGTGTTGTGAATAAAAGTTGTAGAAAATTTTGTAAGATTTCCAACCATGTAAAGATCATCTGAATTGGACGTCTGTAGCTCGAGATATGACAGTTTTACTGAGTTGCTGAAATTGGAGTTCGCAAAGAAAAATCAGATTTTGCTTATCTATTGAATACATCATCTCGGATCGTACTGAATTTCATCTTCTGTGTTTTTGGAAACAGATGTCAGGCAGAGGATGTTGCAGAGGTCATGGAGGTGCTAACCCACCCATTACTATGGAGGAACTCATGCAAACTCAGAACCAGATGATGCAGATGTTTATGCAGCACATGCAGAACAATCCCCCTGCAGGAGGACCACCGCCTGTGCAAGTGAGGGATAAGCGTGGGGAATTTTTGAAGGAACGCCCTCCAGTGTTTTCTCATGCTGCTGATCCTTTAGAGGCAGATGATTGGGTGAGGGCAGTGGAGAAACAGCTGAATATAGCCCAATGCAATGATATGGAGAAGGTGTTATATGCATCTGGTCAGTTACAGGGGACAGCTCAGACTCGGTGGGAGTCGTATCAAGCTGCACGCCCTGACAATGCTCCTCCTATCACTTGGAATGAGTTTGTTAGAGATTTTCGAGCTCGTCATATTCCTGAAGGTATAATTGAGCTGAAGCAGGAAGAATTCAGAAACCTTAGGATGGGACAGATGAGCGTTAGTGAATATCATGACAGGTTCACCCAGTTGGCTCGCTATGCTCCTAATGAAGTGAGGGAAGATGCAGACAGGCAACGTCTTTTCTTGAAGGGAATTTATTATGATCTTCGCTTGCAGTTGAAGGGGAACAACTATGCTAGTTTTCAAGAGCTGGTAAATAAAGCTATTGTGCTTGATAATGAGCGCAGAGAGATGGACAGGAAGAGGAATATGAAGGTACAAAGCTCAGGAAGCAACAACCGTCAGCGCACTAATTCTCAGCATGGTTTTCATCAGAAGTTTCAGGGACCGGTTAGTCAATGGAATCGCAATCCGAATCAGAGGTGGTCCCAGAATTAGCAAAGTAATCAGTCACAACAGCGTTCATCATATCCACAGCGTCAACAGTATCAGCAGACTGGGCAACAGACTCCTCGCACTGGAAATTCCAATGTTACCCCCATGAAGAATAGTGCTCCCAGCACGCCTACTAGATGCTTTGTCTGTGGTAAAGAGGGGCATATGTCTTACCATTGTCCTGAGAAGCAGAACCAGCAGACTCCTCAGAGCTAGAAGAGCAATCAGAGGCAATCTGGTACTGGAAGGGTGAATCACGTGTCTTCTGATACAGCTCATGATGCACCAGAAGTTATGATTGGTACGTTCAATGTACATTCCACACCTGTAACTGTTCTTTTTGACTCTGGAGCATCTCATACATTCATATCCAACATTTTTGTTAAAATGCATAGTATACCCATGCTAGCTATGAAAGAACCTCTCTTAGTAAATTCACCTGGAGGTACCATGCAAACCAGTAATCGTTGTCTTCCAATTAGTATGGTATTAAGGGGGGTAGAGTTTAAGATAACTCCTATAGTGTTGAGGACATCTGGTATTGATGTGATATTGGGTATGGACTGGATGAAGCAAAATCAGGCAGAGATTCGGTGTCAGCAGAAAGTGGTAGTTGTGACTGCACCTAATGGAGATAAAATCAATGTGGATGTAGCAGTGCAGAAGCAACCAACCGCTGTGGTGAATCAGCTTGAAGATACTATTAAGGAGAATTCAGTGATTGAGGAATTTCCGGATGTCTCCCCTGATGAATTGCCAGGTATGCCACCTGACCGAGACATTGAATTTCTTATTGAATTACTTCCTGGAACTGCACCTATAGCCAAACGACCATATAGGATGGGAGTAGATGAATTAGAAGAACTTAAGAAACAAATTAAAGAATTACAAGATAAAGGTTTTATTCGACCTAGTTCATCACCTTGGGGAGCACCAGTTATTTTTGTTGATAAGAAAGATGGCGGTCATAGGATGTGTGTTGATTACCGGTCACTAAATGAGGTAACTATCAAGAATAAGTACCCTTTGCCCAGGATTGATGACTTGTTTGATCAGTTAAGAGGTGTTTGTGTGTTCTCTAAGATTGATTTACGTTCTGGTTATCATCAGTTGAAGATTCGTGTTTCTGATATTCCAAAGACAGCTTTTACTACAAGGTATGGATTGTATGAGTATACTGTTATGTCATTTGGATTGACCAATGCACCTGCATACTTTATGTACATGATGAATAAGGTGTTTATGGAATATTTGGATAAGTTTGTGGTGGTATTTATTGATGATATACTGGTATTTTCCAAGACGGGGGAAGAGCATGCTGAACATTTGAGGTTGGTATTGCAGAAACTTAGAGAGCATAAACTGTATGCGAAGCGAAGTAAATATGAGTTTTGGTTGAAGGAAGTTTCTTTCCTTGGTCATATTGTTTCTAATGGAGGGATATCAGTGGATCCAGGTAAAGTAAAGGATGTATTAGATTGGAAACCACCTATTGATGTTAGCGAGATTCGTAGTTTCTTGGGATTAGCTGGATATTACAGACGGTTCATTGAAGGGTTTTCTAAACTTGCTAAAGCTATGACATCTCTGTTAGAGAAGAATGCCAAGTTTGTGTGGTCAGATAAATGTCAAGCTAGTTTTGAGGAATTGAAGAAGAGGTTGACTACAGCGCCTGTTTTGGTTTTGCCAGATTTGAGTAAGAAGTTTTCTATTTATTGTGATGCTTCTCGTCAAGGTTTGGGATGTGTTCTTATGCAAGAAAGCAGAGTTGTGGCTTATGCATCTAGGCAGTTGAGAAAGCATGAGTTGAATTATCCTACACATGATTTGGAGTTAGCAGCTGTAGTTCATGCTTTAAAGATTTGGAGACATTATTTGATTGGACATAAGAGTGATATATACACTGATCATAAGAGTTTGAAGTATATTTTCACTCAGTCAGATCTGAATTTGAGGCAACGCAGATGGTTAGAGTTGATTAAGGATTATGATATTGAGATACACTATCATCCTGGTAAGGCTAATGTAGTAGCTAATGCTCTTAGTAGGAAAAGTTATGCCAATGAGATACGGACGTTGTCTATGACTAGTGAGTTATGTGCTGAATTTGAATATTTGAATTTGGGCATTGTTACTAATACAATGGAATTAGTGATAGAGCCTACCTTAGAGCAAGAAATCTACAAGGGTCAGTTGAAGGATGAGAAACTAAAGAAGATAGCGGAAGATATAGTGATTGGTAAGTCACCAGGCTTTCGGATGGATGATAATGGAATTTTGTGGTTTGGAAAGAGGCTGTGTGTACCTGAGGATCAAACTGTTAGACAGGCAATTCTTCGCGAAGCTCATGAGTCAGCTTATTCTATTCATCCTGGTAGTACTAAGATGTATTTGGATCTGAAACAGAAATATTGGTGGGTTGGATTAAAGCGAGATGTGGCTGAGTATGTGGCATTGTGTGACACTTGTCAGAGGGTGAAAGCAGAGCATCAGAGACCTGCTGGATTGTTGCAACCAATGAAGATTCCTGAATGGAAGTGGGAGGAAGTTGGTATGGATTTTATAGTAGGGTTACCGCGTACTCAGAAAGGTTATGACTCTATTTGGGTGATAGTAGATCGGTTAACTAAAGTTGCTCATTTTATACCAGTTAAGACTACTTACCATGGACCAAAATTGATAGAGTTGTATATGGAGAGAATAGTCTGTTTGCATGGAGTACCAAAGAAGATTGTATCTGATCGAGGATCGCAGTTTACGTCGCATTTTTGGAAAGCTGTGCATGAATCATTGGGAACAAAATTGAATTTTAGTACAGCATATCATCCACAGACAGATGGACAGACTGAAAGGACCAACCAGGTATTAGAGGATATGTTGAGAGCTTGTGCATTGCAATATGGAACTAGTTGGGATAAGAGTTTGCCTTATGCAGAATTCTCTTACAATAACAGTTATCAACAGAGTCTTAAGATGGCACCGTTTGAAGCTTTGTACGGACGTAAGTGTAGAACTCCATTGTTTTGGGATCAGACAGGTGAATCTCAAGTGTTTGGTACAGATGTTCTTAGAAACGCAGAAGATCAAGTGCGAGTGATTCGTGAGAATTTGAGAGTAGCACAGTCTCGTTAGAAGAGTTATGCTGACAATAGAAGAAGAGATTTAGTTTTTGAGGTAGGTGATTATGTCTATTTGAAGGTGTCCCCTATGAAAAGTGTGAAGAGGTTTAACATGAAAGGTAAACTAGCACCAAGGTATGTTGGACCATTTAAAGTTATTACTAGACGTGGGGAAGCTGCTTATCAATTAGAGTTGCCTGAAAATTTAGCTGGAGTGCATGATGTTTTCCATGTTTCACAACTTAAGAAGTGTTTATGGGTGCCTGAGGAGCAGATACCTTTAGAAGAGTTGACTGTTAAGGAGGATCTTACATATGAAGAGTTTCTGATTAAGATTTTAGAGACTGCTGAGAGAGTTACTCGAAGTCGGGTTATTAAAATGTGCAAGGTGCAGTGGAATCGATATTCAGAGGCAGAGGCAACTTGGGAAAGAGAGGATGAATTAAGGAAATCATATCCGCAATTGTTTGAGTAAGCAGTTCAATCTTGAGGACGAGATTCTTTTAAGGGGGGTAGAATTTGTAACATCCAAAAATTCTAAACTTTAGGGATAATGAATTTCAAATAAGTTAGATAACAATTAAGGGCAAATTAAAATTTAGAAAAGAATATTTGGTGATGCATTCATGCTGTTGCATTTATTTTATTTTGTGGTGTGGATTTTATTTTATTTTGATTTGGATTTGAAACTCTATTTGAAAAGGTTTTGGAAAATAAACAAATGAAGAAAAGAAAGAAGAAAAAAAAATAAAAACAACTTACCTTCTTACCTAGTGGCCTAGAAGCCCGCTTGGCCGGCCTGTTTCCCCGCGCCCGCGTAGGTGGGCCGCTGTCCCATTTACCTTCCACGCTCGCGACCGCGTGGGCCGGCCCAGAGCCGCGGCAGCTGCGCCCTCTTCCCTCTTTGTTTGGCTGACATGCCGGGCCCACGCCGCATCGGTTTCTTCAACCTCGTGTTCGAGCAGGACTCTGCCATGGAGTCCGACGCAGCTCCAACTCCCCTCCCCACTGCCTTGACCCATACGCTTAGCCGGCCATAAATAGTAGCCGCGGCCGCATAATCCCTCTCCACGCCGCCCTAAACCCGAGCAGTGCCTTTGGATAACGGGAAAGCCATCGCAACCGTGTTTCCACCGTCCGAGTTCGGAAGCCGCCGACATTGGAGCCGCCGTCGACACGTCTTCGTCTCCGGTCCCGTTTCCCTTCTTCGGTGAGTGCGGTTGGAACTTCTCCTTCTTCCCGTGACGTTTTTTAGTCGAATCATGGTCTCTAGGGCCTCATCGTGTGCGCCGGTGAGGAATCCCGCCGCCGACCATGGCCTCCACCGCGCCGGTCACTGTAGCCGGTAGGAATTTCCTTCCTCTTTTCCCCAGTCAAATCTCGGCCGTTCAAATCTAATCCAATGGTGTAGATCTCAGGATACCCCTTCGTAGCCACTTTTACTTAAGAGCCCCATTGTTTCTGTATATTTGAACCCGCGGTCCGTAGCGTAAAACTGAAAGTACGTTTTCACGTTTTGAAAGCGTATTCTCTCCCGGTTAAGTCAAAAATACGTTTTCAGACATTTACAGTTTTGCCACTAGAATTGTTTTGGTCATAAAATCTTTATTTTAACTCCGATTTGACCCGTTCAAATTGCGTTAGGTTCGTATTTGCGAGCTCTACATGTTGGTAGTATTGTACAGTAGGTTTGTGACAATTTATTTTTGAATTTATATTAAAGTAATTATTTATCTATAGGAAATCTTAGAAAATTCATAACTTTCACGTTTTAACTCCGAATTTGGTGATCTTTGCGTCTGTGTGATCGTAGAAACGTGTAGAAGAGTTTTATAAACTTTTATTACTGTTTTGTTACTGTTGGTGTACTGTTATAATTGTATCTCTTTGTTTGCTTTGTGTATGTTTGATTGGATGCATCTGTGTTGTTGATTGATGATCGAGTATAGAAGGTGAGCAGTATCTGGACGATTCAGAGTGTTACTTTGAGCCAAGTCAGCAGTATCACTTGGAAAGCTTTGATCAAGGCAAGTATAACACAGGACTATCCTTGTTACCTATACATTGAATTGTCATACATATGCATGTGCTTACCTTGACAACCTTAGAGATTATAACTTAGTGATTGTTATCTTGATTCCTTGTTAACCTTGGGAATGCATATGGGTAGCTACTGCTAGTGCTTAAACTAAGAACAATGATCTTGTAATTTGATTAATGGATTAAGCAATCAACTATTAAGATGATTTTATTACTGTTAAACGGGGGCTAGAGCATGTGTATTATCTTGATGCTCTGGTTTCTCTCCATAAGGACTTATCTGTAAGTGATAACTGTGAGGGCTATATGGCTCTGGCTTTAGTTGTTCAAGAGACCTTTTCTAGCTTGTTAGAGATTACCTTAAATGGCGTAAGAATGGCTTGCCACGTTGGGTGTAGTGCGAGCCCCTGGCCTAGTGTGTATAGGCTGCGGTTGTTGTGCCACAGGGAAGGGGGGTTCTACATCTGCCTGCCGAGTGAATCTAATGGCCCTAACTTGTTAGACGAACTTTTGAGTGGCTTTATATGGTTCTCGGGTGTCTGGGCTTGATCTCCCCACTCATTTGGAAATCATGACTCACAGTGAAAGTGTACACCTCTGCGCAGAGTTAAAAACTGGTATACTAGCCATGCTCACGGATACGAGCGGTCTTGGGGATTCTTATGGAATAGTTGATCATAACTGTTATATCATGCTTAATTATTGTTGATTATTATTTGCTCATGTTAATGCTATTCATTATCCTTATTACAATTGATCATTGGTTCTTTAATGGGAAGCGGTTTATCTTGATGCTACTCAATTGCTAATATATGATTAAAAGCTAAACGCAGTTAAACAATGTCTAGCTTTTTTGAGCCTCATGAACCCTGTGTTATATTTGTTGAGTTCGACATGGACTCACCCTTGCTATTTCCACCATAACAGATGAAGATATTGAGGAAGATTATCGGAATGAGTACTAGTCTTGGTGTCAACCAGTCAACCGTGTCCCTGTGTGGAGTTTCCGCTGAAGAATTACTATTAGTTATTATTACCTATCGTTCAGGACTATGTCTTAAATACTTATTCGTTATGTAATAAGCACTGTGATGACACTTTGTAATTTGTCAACTTATGTGTGCGACTGTTTCCTGGGGCGCACATGAGTCTTTTATGCATCCTATTTTTGTCCTTAAAAATGGGTGTGACAGAGCTTCACTTAGGGCGTGATTGGTTGGGAAAATTTGGCCCGACCTGAACCTGGCATGTAGGCACGCAGTGTTTGGTTGGCTGGGTAGGCTGCCGTGCCTGGTAGCCGGCATGCAAACTGGCTCGCTGAGCCAGGCTCCGGAGAAACGAAAACGAAATCCGTTTCTCTCGGGCTTGGCTCGCGCAAGCCGCGGGCGTCGTGGCTCCAACGGTGCAGGCGGATGGGGCATGTGAGTGTTCGGGTCATCTTTCTCTTCTTTCATGCTCCACAGCGTCCTCTCGCCCTTGCTGCCACCACTGCCATCCCCGTCGCCGCTCCCGCCCCACTCTCCCATTGTCGTCCTCTCTTGTCTCCTCTACCCTTTCGCTCTGGTGCTATCGTCCACCTTCCTCCCATAGAATCCGTCCTGTTCTCCCCTTTGTGTTCGCCTGCCCTATCCCTAGTCTCCTCTCCGCTCCACCCCTCATGGTGTTGCCTCTTCTCCTTCACGTGGCATGTGGGCTCGATTCGAGGTGATTCGTTCTCTTCGCCTCCTTCATCCCCTCTTCCTAGATCTGTGATTGCAACTAATTTTGTCTAGGGTTTCAATTTCTCATGTTATGCAGCTAACTTTGTTTTGTGTGCCCTTCTTTGTTGCTCAGCGGAATTGATGATCTAGAAATGTTCGGTTTCATCCTTAATGTTCGGTTTTACGCTCACAGGTCCATCGCGTGTCACAGTCCGGTTTACCCCGGAGTCACATTGACGCAGGCGAGGTCGACATGGAGGTGCAGGAGGAGCCGTCGGAGCCATGCATTTGCCTCTACGCGTAGGAGCGGTGCGTTTAGGATAAGGTGGAGAGAGAAATGAACAAAGAGAAATAAAAGGAGAAAAATAAAAAAAAAACTAAGGAAAAATAGAAAAGTTTCTGAGCACGACATCCTGGAGCGTGAGCAGGGATGAAAACGGTACGGATATTTTCCGACCGTATTCGAGACCGAATCTATTTAGAGGGGTTTTAATCCATCCGTATCCGAGTCTGGATATTTAACATCCGATACCGTATTCGTATCCGAATATTTAAATCATATATTTATGATGTCGATAACTCGATATCCAATCGTATCCTATCCATCATTTTTTTATACTATCCGTATTCGAATCCGAATCCGGACATAAATACGAAAACAAATACGATATCAGTGATATCCGTCCGTATCCGATCCGTTTTCATCCCTAAGCGTGAGGATGGCTCTCACGCAGTTAATGCATAGTACTTTACTAGGTGCAATGTACCTACTAGGCTACTAGTAACATACTCTCGATGTTAACGTGCTAGTCAAATTTTTATACTTAACTGTTTTATAGAAAATATTAGCAATATTTGCATCAATAAAAAAATTTATTATAAAAATATATTCAGCGATTCATCTAATGATAAATATATTATAAATACTAATATTCTTTTATATATAGTTGGTTAAAGTTAAAAAAATATTTAGTTTCTCGGAAAGTGAGAAAGATATTTTTTATGGTACGAAGATAGTACTGACATACGGATGTAACGATCACTACACAGCTAGCCATGGTCCATTCGCCTGTGATAAATTAAAGCACAAGGAGACAATTGTTGGTAAGCGTTGCCATCAATAGTACGAGGTGCGACGCGTATCTTGAGCTTGAAGAACCGCTCCATGTCTTTTTTTACATTCGTCATTAACAATTCCCTAATGCATTCGTCATTAATAATACTTTGATGCGACTAAGAATTCCAACGAAAGTAAACACTTCACAACCACTACGCCTTGCCGTCTCCGGCAATAAGACTTACTAGCACGGTGGGCGCGCTCCGCTGCGCCTGCTCCGGCTGTGTGTTAATGATTCATTGCTCAAGGTGTTTGCATGGCCCATTATATTTAATTTAAGGTAAGAAAAATACAGGTGTTGGTGCATGGAAATGGAACAGTCTGCATGAGAACACCCGTAAAAACTAACCATGCTTACGTCACATCATTTTAGACTAAGTATATCATTTTTGCGTTAAGTATATGAACCAGCGAACAAAATCATATACCCATAAGCAGCATTAGGTCCACGATGGCACAACTGCAGAAATGCGACTGGATCACATTAAACTAACATATGCTCGGAAACTATTCACAACATTTGGATCAATAACTAAAAATAGTCCTCATTCTTTCTGGAAAAAGAGAAACACTTATTCATTATACTCGATCATGGATCCTCTATATAAACTATCGGTGGAAGTTTACCGGACCACGACACATGCACTCGCTCAGAAGTTTCGATCAGGTGCCTTTGAAGGTTCATTTGATTGCCTTCTCCAATGTTTGAGCCTAAACAAATGTAGTAAAAATGTCAATTATAGTCAACTGGTTTCATGGAATGTCCAGATGCTTCTCAAATTCTTTTTATTACCTTTTCTTAAGAGAGGCTTGTGAAGTATGATTGGCACAATGGCGGAGTGTAGAATCTCTTCAATGTCCTGAAGGGAAGAAGACCTTATAGTTAGTACATGTAGAAAGGAGTGGCAGCAAACAGATATAGGTAAAGGAGTGACTACATACAATTTTGAAGGCCTATGCAAAAATTGTAGGACATTGATTTGGAATGAACTTGGTAAAGCTTGTTAGAACATTGATTTACCAACTTGTAGCCATTATTTTTATTTATTTAATAAAATAAAGGCATGGAAAAACTGCAGTACATGATAAGGAGCCATGATATACCACAAGAGTAATTTCTATTGATCCAATATGGAAGAATCAATCACCAATAGAGGTGATTTTCTAATTGAAGTCTATTGTTTTTACCTTTGTTTTTTCTTCAAAATGCTTAGATTGGCAGTTGAATCCATGAAGCATCTGTTAGTATGATCTCCACACCAATAGGCCCAACGGCCTTTGCGCCTTGTTCTCGCGCTCTGATCGGGGGCGTCCAACCCTACATTGCTGGTGGGCCCCCGTCGCACAGCGCTATAAAGGAAAGGTGGAGGCTGGGGCTCGCAGTACAAAGTTCACCGCACCGCCAGTCACCCCACCGACATCCTAACCCTAACCCGATCAAAGAGAGGGGCGCTGCCAGCGACGGGAAGCTCCACCGACGCCAGCAACGCCACCCGACGCCACTGCACTGGCCACCCCCGTCTCCACTGAATCGATGGCGCCGGCGAACGACCCCAACACCGGCGCCTCCAGTGGATCTGCTACTCCCGCACCAAACCCCGCTCCGGCTCTCGATGGTCTGCGTTTTCGTACTCTCCTCCCTCTGTCTCTCTTTGTATCTCTGTAGTTCATGTACTAGGACTGGTATATATATACTGTGAATCATTCACTTGTATCTACTATGATGTACTCGATCTAATGAACCTAAGAACAACGAAACCTATCAATGGTACCGGAGCCACGGTTCACTGAGTAGTAACCTAGATCGGGATACAAAGAAACGAGGAAGAACTCGAACTTGATTCGGTTTTTCACATCGGGAAAATACAGAACACGAAACCCTAACCCGAAACCCTAACCCTAACTCTACTGGGGTATAAGAAGAGGATGGAATGGGGACTCACCAGGCCCCGCCGTCACCACTGCCGGCGTGTTGCCGCCGCGCGGGAAAGAAAGCCGCCGTCGGCGGTAGGTCATCGCTCGGCCGAGCTGTGGGCTAGCCGACGTGACACGGGACCCGAGGCATCGTCACACGGCCTCTTGACGGCGGCGCGCTCAACCACGGAGGGGAACGCGCACGCCGGCAAGGGCCATGCGGCGGTGCCATCATCCTCCCTCAAGTCCCGCCATGGGTGGCCGCCAACTGATGCTGCTCTGTGCGTGGCTGACGGAGAAGGGGAGGAGTCGGGGTGGACGGATCTGCTCCGGCGGTACCCTCCCTCCTTGCCGGTGGTGGCCGGTCGCCATGGGCGCCGCCACTACTGTGCCACTGGGAGAGGCCGGGGGGGAGAAAGAAATGAGGTTAGGGTTTCTGGAGTCTGGCGGCCCTAGGAGGGGTTTTGATCTTCCGATCACTGCGCCTGACCGTCGGATGCAGACGAACGGCCAAGATCGGCCGAGGCCACGATTAGGCCGAAATCGGCCCAAGAGGGCACAGCCGCCAGGCCACTTTCCTGGCCCAGGCCCACGTTAAGGCCTAGGCGCGGGGGCGCGCCAGCACGCGCGACTAAAGCAGGCCGCGGGCCGCCTTTTGCTGTGCGCGGGGAGGGCGCAAGGCGCGCGGCTGGGCCGAAATGGCCATAAGAACAGTGAAAGGCGATAGTTTATCTCTTTTTTTATTTTCCAGAAAATGATAAATGAATTTGTTTAATAAATTTTGAGTCAAACTTCGGTACAAATTTTGTCCAATGACCAGTTTGTTCAGAGAACAGTTAAGTACCTCATTGTTTCTGGGAAAATAATTATGAGAATATTTGATGTTTCCGCTGCGAATAATGAACACTCTCATTGATTAAATTTGAACCAACAGAATAATTTAATTTTTGAGAGAAGTTATGAATTTCTAGTAAATCCTGATGATATTATGATGTTATTTTCTGACCAACGTTGTTAATAACAATATTATAATTTTTTGATCTATGAGAAATTATGAATTAATTTTACTTCACGGTGATGTAAAATGTTTGCATATATGAATTATATGCTTTAATTTGACCAATGTTGAGTTGAAGCATGCGATTTTATGTATAAATGTTTCTCACTAACTCTGGTGTGGTTTCAGGAGGCAAATGCATTGTAAACATCGCGAACATCCCGACGCTCAATGGGAGCAATTACCGTGTGTGGCGGAAGAAATATGAACTGGAACTTGCATTGGGAGAGGTCGATTTTGCCATCACCTGACCGTGTCCTATTGAACCAGAGGACCCGGTGAGAGGTAGAAATGAATCTGACGCTGATTTCGCTGCGCGAAAGCATGATCATGCTGAGATAAGAATGAAATATGACCTTGAACATAGGCAATAGACTCTCTCCAACCGCAAGTGTCTGTTGGTGGTCAAGGTCACCATAGAAGAACAGATAAGGGGCTCAATCCCTGAATGTGCTACTGCCACAGAATATCTTGAGAAAATCAAGAGTCAGTTTACTGGGTCTACCAAGGCCACAATAAGTTCACTGATTAAGAAGCTTGTGAATGAGAAATACGCTGGTAGTACCATAAGAGAGCACATTTTGAAGATAAACACTACGTCATCTAAACTAAAGGAAATGAATTTGAAGGAAGATGATTTTCTAATTCATTTGATTTTTGCTTCTTTGCCAAAAGAATATGACACTTTCATTGTGAACTATAATATGCAACCTGAAAGATGGGGCATAGAAAGACTTATTTCAATGTGTGCTCAAGAAGATGAGAGGATAAAGTCCTCACAGGGTGAATCCGCTCATTTTGTGAAGGATAACAAAAGAAAGAACTTTAATGGTAAGAATTCTAAACCACAAGGAAAACCCAAGTGCGATAAGGCCTTTTCCTCAATTTCACAGAAAAAGAAACAACAGGATTCTGAGAATCAGCAGAACAACTCCTATAGTGGAGCTGAAAAAGATCAATGCAAGCACTGCTTCAGAAAGGGACACTACAAGAGGGACTGTTCAGACTTCCTGAAATCTCTACTAAAGAGAGGTGATGAATTTATTACATTTGTAAATGAATCCATGTATTTAAGTTATGCTAAATCCATATGGTGGGTTGATTCAGGAGCAACTACTCATGTTGCAAATTCTTTACCGGGGTTAAGTGGAACGAGAACCTTGCAAAGAGGAGAAAGAACGATTAAAGTTGCAAATGGAGTGCAAGCCAATGTTAAAGCTATTGAAGATTTATCTTTAGAATTGAATAATGGTTTTGTACTTAGACTTAAAGAAGTACTTTATGTTCCCTCTTTGCATAAAAATCTGATAAGTGTTTCGAAACTTGATGATGATGGAATTGATTGTCATTTTGGTAATGACAAATGTAAGATACTTGTTAATAATGAATGTGTTGGTCTTGCCTTCTGACAAGACAAACTTTATTTATTATCTCTTAATGAGAATGCGAACAATGTATACGATGAAAATATGAATGATTCCCCATCTGCGAATGTAACTAAGAAGCGAAAGCGAATTGATAATGCCTCTTTGAAATTATGGCATTGTCGCTTGGGCCATATTTTGAGGGGAAGAATAGGACGACTGATGAAAGAATCAATTCTTCCGCACTTAGAATTTTCAGATTTAGAACAATACGTTGATTGCATCAAAGGAAAGTATGTCAAGAAAATTAAGAAAGATGTCAAACGAAGCGCATGAACTTTAGAAATAATCCACACTGATACATGTGATCCATTTCCTGTGAAAAGTGTGGATGATTATGATTCATTTATAACATTCACAGACGACTACTCTCGTTATGGCTATATTTATACAATTAAAGAAAGATCGAAAGCATTGGATAAATTCAAAATATTTAAAGCTGGGGTTGAAAATTAGCACAATAAGAAAATAAAGATAGTACGATCAGACCGTGGTGGAGAGTACTATGGACGACATACCCCATATGGCCAAATTCCTAGACCATTTGCAAAGTTTCTACAGGAAAATGACATAGTCGCTCAGTACTCCACACCGGGGGAGCCTCAGCATAATGGAGTGGCTGAAAGACGTAACCGTACCTTAATGGATATGGTAAGAAGCATGATAAGTTACTCCACATTACCGATTAGTTTATGGATGGAGACACTGAAAACCGACATTCACATACTTAATCGAGTACCAAGCAAATCGGTGCCTAAAACACCGTATGAATTATGGACAGGAAGGGAACCCTCACTTAACCATTTGCGTGTGTGGGGCTATCCGGCTAAGGCAAAAGTGTTTAACCCAAATATAGAAAAGTTAGACTAAAAGACAATCAGCTATCATTTTATTAGCTATCCAGAAAGATCGAAAGAATATCGCTTCTATTGTCCTTACAGACATATGAAGATTGTAGAAACAAAACACGCTGTGTTCTTGGAGAATAACATGATCAGAGGGAGCATGGTAGCACGAGAAATAAGCCTACAGGAGAAGCGGGTACATGTACCTACTCCGATGGTTGAAGAACCAGTCTTTACGCTACCTGTTGCTGTTGCGCCGACAGTGCAGGACACTATAGTGTCAACACCTGTTGCAAGTTCTCCCGTGGTGACAATAAATAAACATAAGGAACCTGTCCTTGAGGAGCCTGTCCTTGAGGAACCTATAGAACCAAATGTCGCACATGAGAAAGAATAGCAACAGCCCAATGTGAAACAAGTGCCAGAGGCCCTTAGAAGGTCTCAAAGAACAAGAAGGCCAGCTATTCTAATAACTATGAAGTTTATGAAACAGAAGAATTTCAGATGGGGAATAATCCCACCTCATTTGAAGCCATGAGAAGCGACCACTCGTTAAAGTGGCTTAAGACAATGAAAGATGAAATGAAATCAATGAGTAGCAACAAAGTTTGGTACTTAGAAATTATTCCTAAGGGAGCCAAAACAGTAGATTGTAAATGGATCTACAAAACAAAATATGACTCCTAAGGGAATGTAGAAAGATTTAAAGCGCGACTTGTGGCGAAAGGATTTACGCAAAGAGAAGGGATTGATTACAATGAGACGTTTTCTCCAGTTTCATGTAAAGATTCCTTCAGAATTATAATGGCACTTGTAGCTCACTATGATTTGAAGTTACATCAAATGGATGTAAGGACAGCGTTTCTTAACGGGGATTTGGAAGAAAATGTTTATATGACATAACCAAACGGATTTGTTATAAAAGAAAAAGAAAACATGGGATGTCGCCTAAAGAAATCAATCTACGGATTGAAACAAGCCTCAAGACAGTGGTATTTGAAGTTTGATGGAACGATAAAAGGTTTTGGGTTTAAGAAAATGTTGAGGACAATTGCGTTTACACAAAGTTCAAGAATGAAAAGTATATATTTCTGATTTTGTATGTGGATGATATCCTACTTGCAAGTAGTGACATGAATCTGTTAATAGAAATAAAGAAATTTTTGTCCTCAAACTTTGATATGAAAGATCTCGGTGAGGCCTCGTTCGTTTTGGGAATAGAGATCCACCGAGACAGAAGAAAGGGGTTCTAGGATTATCGCAAAAGGCATACATAGAAAAGGTTCTGAAGAAATTTAGTATGCATGCGTGCAGTTCTTCACCTGCTCCTATTGTCAAGGACGATAGATTTGGGGAACATCAGTGTCCCAAGAACGAATATGAGATTGATCGAATGAAAGCGGTACTATATGTTTCAGCAGTTGAAAGTTTACAATATGCTCAAGTGTGCACACGCCCTGACTTAGCTTTTGTTACCGGGTTACTTGGCAGATATCAAAAGAATCCAGGAGTAGAACATTAGAAATTAGTGAAGAAAGTCCTATGTTATTTGCATGGTACGAAAGGCCTCATGCTAACGTATGGAAGATCTGATTCCCTGCAGATAGAGGGGTATTCAGATTCTGATTATGCGGGAGAAGAAAAAAAATCCACGTCAGGATATATATTTACTCTCGCAGGAGGGGTTATATCGTGGAAAAGCTCCAAACAAACCGTAACTACATCCTCGACAATGTATGCCGAGTTTGTAGCATGCTATGAGGCAACGGGGCAGGTGAATTGGCTAAAGAAATTTATACCCGGATTAAAAGTGATTGATAATATAAATGAACCGATGAGGTTATATTGTGATAACAACCCAGCGGTGCAGTATGCTCACAACAATAGGTCAAGTGGTGCTGCCAAACACATTGACATAAAGTACTATGTTTTGAAAGATAAAGTTTAGGATCATATAATAAATCTTGAGCATATAAGTATAGAGAAAATGCTCGCGGATCCGCTCACAAAGGTCTTACCACCCAACGTGTTCAGAGAACACGTAGCCGGCATGGGTTCAAAGAAAAGCCTATGATTCCCGAACATATGAAGGGCCCAGAAGAAAGTTTCATTCCAAAATGGAGAAATGTGTTGTGGTTGTTAGTCTAACGGCACTAATTGTTGTGACGATGAGACAGTTCAATGAACTAATCTGTAATGGAATAGGATAGAAGCAAGAAAAATATGAATCAGAAGTTTTGAGTAAGAAATTAAAGAACGAAGAAAGTGATGAGAGATCAAGGGGTAGAATGTTAGTATGATCTCCACACCAATAGGACCAACGGCCTTTGGGCCTTGTTCTCGTGTCCTGATCGGGGGCGCCCAACCCTACATGGTTGGTGGGCCCCCGTCGCACAGCGCTATAAAGGAAAGGTGGGGGCCGGGGCTCGCAGTACAAAGTTCACCGCGCCGCCAGTCACCCCACCGACATCCTAACCCTAACCCGATCAAAGAGAGGGGCGCTGCCAGCGACGGGAAGCTCCACCGATGCTAGCAACGCCACCCGATGCCACTGCACCGGCCACCCCCGTCTCCACCAAATCGATGGCGCCGGCGAACGACCCCAACACCGGCGCCTCCAGTGGATCTGCTACTCCCGCACCGAACCCCGCTCCGGCTCTCGATGGTCTGCGTTTTCGTACTCTCCTCCCTCTGTCTCTCTCTCTGTATCTCTGTAGTTCATGTACTAGGACTGGTATATATATATTGTGAATCATTCACTTGTATCTACTATGATGTACTCGATCTAATGAACCTAAGAACAACGAAACCTATCAGCATCAACACATGGAAGGATGTCCCCTTAACCCAGAAACCTCAGAAGAGCACAACAAAGAAGGAAAATGATTACCAATCTGATCCTTTTCGACATCACCAAGAATAGTATCCTTTAATTCTAATAAAGAATGCTCTATCTATGTTTATCTCAGTTAAAGAGCATTTGACAGAACCTAGGGAGGGGATGTTATATGATAAATAAATAAATAAATAAATAAATAAATAAATAAATATATATATCAGCAGTACAAATAAACACATGCTAAATAAATAGATTAGCAATACATAAAGTACCGTGAATATGCCCTGGAACTTTCAAGATCAGGAACCTATATTCCCAATTAATATGAGACGTAATTTTCATCACAAGCTTCACACCAACAAAGATTTTCATCACCAGGACAATTGTCATTTGGCAGTGTGGCATCGTTATATATCCCATCAGCAAAAACATAGCTTTCACATGCACAGAGCACTCATATCTGTAGTGAATTTGAAGCACAAAGCAACATATAAGAAAGAAATTTCTGAGCTAAATGCGTGCATCAGAATAGTATAGTATGTAGTTTTAGTCCAAATTAGCAATTGTAAGTCTTGTCAAAGATATTGAGTCTTTTCCAATAATCAATAGAGGTACAACAGAAGAAAAACAAAAACTTTGCCATCTTAACTGAATAGCCTGCAAAAAAGAAGCATATAGCCAAAGGCGAAGCTGGGAGGCAAGAGAGAGAGAGAGAGAGAGCTCAAACAATCCAGCAGAGACACAGAGATGGCAGAGAGCAGTGGAAAGGTCTGCTCCTCCTGAACTCTAGAACCGGTGCATACACCATTTAGGCGAGAGAATATTGCGAAGGGCAGCATGTTTGATACTTGAACTTGAGCATACTTGAAAAGTAGAACGATCTATACTATTAAAGCTAAATATGATGGGATTTTTTTTACTGCTGATGCTATAACTGTTGCTCATGCGCTGTATGTAGTTAACAAAAACAATGATGAAACAGGCAAATGATTTTTTTTCACATGCTCATGCTTGCATAGGAAGCACCATGGAGTTACGGATGTAGCTATTGAACTGGAACCGCTGACATCATCATGTAATTGATATGAAGGTTCTAGTTCTAACTTGTAGTGCAAGTGGTCAAGAGGTCAGAAAGGAGTCCAAGATATGAACAACTATTAAAGATAAACTACTAAACAACTGTGTTAGCAGGGAATCTTGCATAATTCACATTTTGCACTGTCCAATTGCAACTAACTTGCAGAACTTTGTTTTCCTAGAAGTCTGTATATGATTTACATATATAAACTCTGAACATTGCTGTTAAAACAGCATGTAAAGTTTGTGAAGAAAAACTGCATCAAAAGTAGTATATAAGTTTTTAAAGAAAAGGCTGGTACTGTGTTTTATTTTAGCATGGTGACATATGAACTGGAATATTGGATAAACAGGCTGGAATAAGAAAGCTTGGAAGTCATCAACTAACGCAGGTAGCCCTGAAGAAATGAATAAAAGGTATCATGTTTCTAAATACTATTATGGTTTGGCATCAGGTTGTACTAATTACAGAATACTGAAACAGCAGAGATGTAAAAGGGGGAGCACAGGGAAACCCACCTGGAACGTAGGGGACAGCAGGACGCAGTTACAGAAACGACGACTCGACCGGCACATGAGGAAACCCAATTGAACCAGAAGCCCCTGTGAACCTGCAGCACAAGGAAAGGTACAACTCCCGTAAGGAACATGAGAAATGTAGAAGACCCATACATGAATCCATCAGGTGCAAGCAACAAAACGGAAAGCTTGAGGGATGCATAAACACAACATGGAGGAAGGCAGGACCTGCAGGACAGAGGCAACGGGAAGGAAAGACTAATCAACCAACTGGGCAGACGACACGTCGTGCGGCACACCAGAAGCGCGTGGAAACGGCCAAGGTCGACGGAGGCGAAACCCGAAGATAGGTGAGAGCCTGCAAGAGGGAAGCAGTGCTAGTGTGTAAGCAGTCATCTGCAAAAGTGTCATAAAGCATCGTTCCAGCGGGATGAACTAATCCTAAGCATGGCTGTGTTCACTTCGCGAAAAGTAGGTGAAAAGTTACTGTAGCATCTTTTATTGTTATTTGATAAAATTTGTCTAATCATGGACTAACTAGGCTCAAAAGATTCGTTCCGACATTTACAGACAAACTATGCAATTAGTTATCTTTTTTACCTACATTTAATGCTCCATGCATGCGTCGAAAGATTCGATGTGATGGGTGGAAGAGGAAATATTTTGGGTTTACATGGCGCCCATGAAACAAAGGGATTGTTTAGTTGGTGAAAAAGTTTGGGTTCGGCTACTGTAGCACTTTTCGTTTTATTTGGCAATTTATGTCCAATCATGGACTAATTAGGCTCAAAAGATTTGTCTCGTGATTTACAACTAAACTGTGTAATTAGTTTTTTCTTTCGTCTACATTTAGTACTCCATGTATGTGCCGCAAGATTTGATGTGATAGATACTGTAACACTTTTTGGGTTCTACTGTAAACAGGCTCAAAACCCTGCTGTGTCTCCGCCCGCGCGAGCGAGCACACCGGTGTGCTGCCGGGAAACTGATTGGGCCGTATAACATACAGGAAAGGCATGTAATACTAAGAGCATCTCCAAGAGTACCTAATAATTTCCTCCTAAAATGATGACGTTTTCTAACTCCTAAAAATATATTAGGAGGAATAAATAAGGCTATCTCCAACGGTTTCTAATAATTTACTCTTAAGATATCAAATCTCGATCCCACAGGAATTTTTCTTCGTCACGTTTTCCTTTTTTTTCGCGGTGGGGTCGCATCGGCCGCCGCCCCCAGCACTCCATGGCGGCAACCTGCAGCCGGCCTGAAGGAGCCAACGGCCGGCCATCTGCCATCCTGCAGCAGACACAGGCAGGCAGCAGCAGGTTTCTGCCGGCCAGCACTAGCAGTCTGCTAGCAGGCACAGGCAGGCAGCTGCCCCCGCAGGCCAGCAGCGGCGGGCACAGGCAGCAGCAGCCGGCCAGGCAGCAGCAGCCCCCTGCCGGCCAGCAGCAGCTGGCACAGGCACGCAGCAGAGAACGGGGATCGCTCGGGGCAAACTCGCGTGGACAGGATATGCGCGACCTCTACGCGCGCGCATCTTTACGCCAAACCGTTTGATTTTTCCCAACTCCTAAAAGATTAGGACCATGTATTAGGAACTGTTGGACAGAACTTTTTCTCAATCTTCCTAAAAAACAAAGATTAGAAGGAGGTTTAGGAAACTCTCGGAGATGCTCTAAGAGGCGAAACATTAGAGACCTCGAAT
The DNA here is from genome assembly GCA_038087645.1 of Saccharum hybrid cultivar R570. Classification (NCBI taxonomy): domain Eukaryota; kingdom Viridiplantae; phylum Streptophyta; class Magnoliopsida; order Poales; family Poaceae; genus Saccharum; species Saccharum hybrid cultivar. The sequence continues at coordinate 3,012,484 of JAQSUU010000425.1, forward strand.
GCAAAAGGAAACAATAAATTAGCAGGAAACCGGCACCAACAACGCACAAGCTGTCCGGCCTGATCAGACTGGCTCAATTCCCTACAGTGTCGACATAGGGGAAAACGTCTGGAATCTGGAGATGCAGCATGGAAGGTGGCATCCTAATGAGCAATCTGCTGAGAAGAAGGCGGCCGTAAGGTCGGCGGCAGGACGGCCGTGCCGTCCCCTGCGGCAGCCGCGGAGCGACTGGGCCGGGCACCGAGAACGGGTGGCAGTGCGCGGCTACTGTGGTGGACGCCGGGTGGCGGCGCTAGTGCCGGCAGCCGCTGCCGAACAGGCGACGACCCCCACATATCCTGTAGGGATGAGCTCGCTGGATACAGAGGAAGCGTACGACGGCGGCTTGGCACGCGAGAGGAAGAAGTAGCGGCAGGCAGTGCGGCGGCCAGATTCGAATGATGAGACGGCGGCGGGTCCGAGGAGCGCGGACGCGCGAGGGAGAAGACAGAGGGAGCAAGCCGGACGACGCGATGAGATGTGAAATACGCAGGAAGCGGAAGATGAAAGAAAGGCACCTGAAAAGCACGGCAAAGAACAGCGGCGACGGACCCGAGGGCGGCCCCCGCCGATCCCGACGACACCGACGCGACGCAGGAGCGGAACGGAGCACCCAGACAACGGCGTCGGCGCTCGTAGACAACGGAGGCGGCGCTTCCGAAAAAGGCGACGGAGGCGAGGGTGGTGCGGACTGACCCCGACGGCGTCGCCGAGCAGGCGGGCGGCGGGGGACACAGATTGAGTGACTTTGCTCCATAAAGTCACGACGTAACTTTCCATCCATCTCCTACGTCCATGCAAGATCCAACGCCTCCAAGAACTCAGTCACGAATCTCCTGCTTTTTTCACAGAACGCTGGCAAGAGCACTCCAGTTTCACGCGGGAGTTTGGGCACCGGCAAGCTCCTTGCCGGCGGCGTCATGTACGTTGGGGTTGACCCCGAGCCCCGTTGAATCGAGCACTTGCCACCACGTCGAGTCGTCGAGCTTCTCCGAGTGCTCCAGAACGACGGGCTCTCGTCGTCGGAGACGGCCTACTGTCCATACTCACGAGCGTTGCCGCCGCCGCGGCGTCCGAGCCCGCGCCGGAGAAGGAGCCTGCCAAGAAGGCCGGCGTCCCCCGGAGCACGGCTCGCGGGTTCCTCAACGCCATCTTCAACGGCAGTCCTGCGCCACCATCACCGTCGTCGTCGTCGCGGGGGGCGGAATCCGCGTGCTCCACGGCGTCCACCTACTCGCGCTCGAGCAGCAGGAGACGAGTTGGGCGTCGTCGGCGTCGTCAAGCTCGCATCCTTGGTCCTCGTCTCCGCGCCGCCACCATCGCAGACGCGCCACCGCCGCGCGAGGTCGCCCCTGTCGCACGCCTCCGCCGTGGGGACGTGCTCCGGCCGAGCGCCGCCGCTGCGGGGACGTTCCCCTTGGCCGCGCGAGCGCGCCTGCGCAGCCATCTCCACGTGCGGATGCGCCGTGGCCAAGCGCCACCATCGCGGGGTCGCTCCCTGGCCGAGCGCCGCCGCCGCAGGGACGCGCCCCCGTCTGTGCGCACGCGCCGCTGACGCGCGAGCTAGCCCCTGCCGCGCGCCGCTGCCCTGGGGACGCGGCCCTGGCCGCGCGAGCACGCCTGCACCCATGGGCGGACCCAGGACTAGGGCCCTAGGCCATGGCCCTAGTCGTGGCCCAAGTAGCCCAAGAGCAATTCTTTAGTTTTTGGCCCATCAGCCTAACATCAAAAGAAGTCCAGGCCAGAGAGTAGGGCAGACCGATAGACTGGCTGGTAGACACGTTCGCCCGACGCCGCCTTGTTTGCGAGTCGTGAGACGCGCCCCGACGCTCGCGTCGTGCCGCCTTCTCAGCACCGCCCCTCCACTCTGCGCTCCCCCCTCAGCTAGCCAGCCAGCCAGCCGATGAGCCCTCCAAACTCCGGTGCGTCCCGCTTGGTGCTTGCGCTCAGCCCCGCCGGCCGCCGGCGGCCATCGTCACTTGCCGTCTCGCGGTCTCGCCGCCGGCAGCCACCGGCCACACTGCCCAACGGTTGTTGCCCCGGTCGGTTGTGCCGTCGCCGACTCACGGCATCGTGGGCACAGGCGCAGCCGTGCCCCGCTCGTGCTCGCGCTCGAAGCCTCGGCACCCGTGTTATCGCGCCGTCGTCCAAGGGCCAGGGCTCCAGACTACGGAGGCTCATCGGTGCAGTTGTTACGACCAATCCCTGGCTCCCGGCGATGACTAAAATGTGGCCCTAGTCTTCGTCGAATCCTGGGTCCACCGCTGCCTGCACTGCCATCTCCACGCGCGTATGCGCCCCCGCCAAGTGCCACCGTCGTGGGGCTGCTCCCTGGCCGAGCGCCGCCGCCGCAAGGACGCGCCTCGGCCGCGCGCAGATGCGCCCCCACCGCCGTAGCAAGGCATCGTCGACCCCAGGCTGGCGGGCGGCGCTGGTTGCTGGGACGACCCGCCGCCGACCATGGCCACGTGCGATGCGGTGCAGAGGAGCACCGAGGGGGCAACGTGGTGCAGTTTCGGAGACGAGGAGGAGCAGAGTAGCCCCGGTCGCAGGTCGGCATAGGCGGAGCAGCACGGTGGAGGCGGCCTCGACGCGGCCGGAGGCGACGGTGGAGAGTGTGTCGCTCTCCGCCGCGATCATGCCCGCGCAGCCCCTCCTGCTCCAACGAGGGGTCGTCGAGGCGCGAGGCAACGCCACCGTCCAGACAACTGCAGGAGAAGGAGACGCGCTGCTCCACTTCGTCAGTCAGTCTGCGTCCGCATGCTCGCGGCGGCGCGGCGTGAACCGGCGAGAGTGCCTCACAGGCTCACGCCCGCTGCTGAAAATTCTAAGTCTCAAGCAGTTAGCTCCCCCCGGAGGTGGTGGCGAACGAGGTGGTGGGGTAGGCGAGCTCGGTGAGGACGAGCTGCTAGCTCCCCCCGCCTCCTTGAAGTGGACGTAGTCGACGACGAAATCGCTGGTCGTCGGAGTCGAGCCATCATCCACCATCTTGCCCCACGTCCAGCTTCGCCCCTCGTCGAATACGACGTCACGCGTGATGCGCACGCGTCGTGTCGCAGGGTCGAGGACGCGGTAGGCCTTGGAGCCCTCTGCGTAGCCGATGAAGACCCCTGGCGTGCTCCGGTCATCGAGCTTGCCGACGTGGTTGAGCTCCTTGACGAAGGCCAGGCAGCCGAAGACGCGAAGGTGGCTCACCGCGGGCTTGCGCCCGTGCCAGGCCTCGTATGGCGTCTTGTCGTCGAGGACCTTGGTGGGGGAGCGGTTGAGCAAGTGAATGGCAGTCATCACCGCCTCACCCCAGTAGATCGCCGGCATCCCTCTCTGCTTGAGGAGGGCACGGGCGGTGGCCACCACCGTCTGGTTGCGGCGCTCGACGACGCCGTTCTGCTGCGGAGTGTACGGCGCGGAGAAGTGGCAGTGGATCCCCTCATCGGCGCAGTATGCCGCGAACTCGGCCGCCGTGAACTCGCCGCCGTTGTCCGTGCGTAGGACCCGAAGCTTGCGGCCGCACTCCGCCTCCGCAGCAGCTTGAAGACGCTTGATGGCGTCCGCCGCGGCTGCCTTGGCGTCGAGCAGGACAGCCCACATGTAGCGGGACATGTCGTCGACGAGGAGGAGGAAGTAGCGCCGGCCTCCAGGTGTAGCCGGTGTCACGGGGCCACAGAGGTCACCGTGTACGAGCTCTAGCTTCTCCTTGGCGCGGAAGCTTGCCTGGCGAGGGAAAGGGAGCCGCCGCAGCTTGGTGAGGACGCAAGTGTCGCAGAACTGCTCCACGTGGTCGACGTGCGGCATGCCCCGCACCATGTCCTTGCTGCCGAGCTGCCTTAGGGCCTCAAAGTTGAGGTGCCCAAAGCGCTCGTGCCACCTCCAAGCGTCGTCGTCGCGGCGGGCTGCAAGACAAAGAGGTTGCGCCACCTGTGCGTGAAGGACGTAGAGGCGGTTGCTCCTGTTGACCTTGACCAGGAGCCGGTGTCGATGATCCCAGATGCGCAGCACCCCGTGCTCGATCTCCACGCGCGATCCGCTCTCATCCAGCTGTCCCAAGCTGATGATGGAGTTCCTCAACGCGGGGATGTAGTAGACACCGGTGAGCAGCCTGTGCTCGCCAGTCTTGGCGACGAAGACGACAGAGCCGACGCCCTTGATCTCCACAGCGGAGGCGTCGCCGAACTTGACGGTGCCTCGAACGCTTGGGTCGAGCTCGGTGAAGAACTCCCGCCGCCCGGTCATGTGGTGGGTGGCGCCGGTGTCAAGGCACCACCCATCGGCCTTGTCGTTGCCGGAGCTGTCGTCGAGGAGGGCGTGTGCTTTTGGCTCGTCAAGGTGGAGGAGAGCCGTTGCGGCCGGTGCCGCTGGAGGTAGTTCGATGCTCGCATGAGCAATGAACAGAGCCGGCTGCTCCTCCTCCGCCTGCGCGACGTGGGCCTGGCCGCGTCGTGGCTGTCGACAATCATTGGCCCAATGACCAAGCTTACCGCAGTTGTAGCAAGGGTCGCCTCGTGCTGGCTTTTGCTTGCCAGCGGCGCCGCCCTGGGCGCCTCCACGATCATCACCCTCGGCACGTCCTCGCGCCCCTGCCTGGGCGTCTTTGCGCGGCTTGCCACGCTTGCCACGCTTGCGGCTGCCTGTCGTGGAAGAAGGCTCCCCCTTCTTCCTGTCACCTTGGCCGGCAGCCCACTGCTCCCGAGTGAGGAGGAGCTTCCCGCCAATGGTGACGGGTCCCGAGAGGCGCTGTGGCTCATCGCTGTCAACGACCTTGAGGCGGCCCAACGCCTCCTCGATCGTCATCGTGGAGAGGTCCAGCAGAGACTCGATTGAGCGAGCCATTTGCTTGTACTTCTCGGGGACGCAGCGGAAGAGCTTCTCAACAGCTCTCTCCTCGCCGTAGGTGTCGTCGCCGAACTGCACCAACTTCTGCAACAGAGTGTTGAGACGGAGAGCAAAGTCATCAACGTCCTCACCTGGCTTGAAGGCCAGGTTCTCCCACTCCTTGCGAAGTGCCTGCAGTGTGGACTTGCGGGCGTGGTCGCTGCCGATGCGTGCTGCAGCGATGGCGTCCCAAGCCTCCTTGGCAGTCCGCTTGCTGGTAAGCGAAAACTGCATCTCGGGCGGGACTGCAGCAATGAGAGCATCCAGCGCCCGTCGATCTTGGTCGTAGTCGACGTCGCCGTACCGGACTGCATCCCACATATGCCGCACCTGGAGCTTCACCCTCATCACCGCAGCCCACTCAACATAGTTGGTCTTGGTGAGGGTAGGCCACCGGCCGCCGGGGCCGACGTCCCTGACGACAGCCTGGTACTCGTGGTGACCACGGTACCGAACCGGGGAGAGAGAGCCGCGCTGCCTGTGAAGGCCGCGCTCTCCGTCGACCCGTCCGCCGCCGCCATGCGCGCCTCCTCCAGGAGCGCCACCGCCGTGCGCGCCTCCTTCAGGAGCGCCGCCGGCGTGTCTGCGCCTGTCTGGGCTGCCGCCGCGCTCGTGGGCGTGCACGGTTGCCCACTGCGCCGCTCGCCCTCGCGATGCCTCCCTCTCCAGCAGCTCGAGGTCCGCGTCGGCGCTATCATCAGCAGCGATGGAGCTGCTGTTGCTGCCGCGTAGAACCTCGACCTCCGCTGCTGCTGCACGCGCTGCATCCGCCGCCGCCGCTGCTTCCACCTCCGCTCTAGCTGCTGCTAGCTCCGCTGCTGCCAGCCTCGATGCCCTTGCCGCTGCTGCAGCGGCGTCTGCTGCCGCTCGCTCGCGCTTCTCTGCCGCGGCGAGGTCGGCCTCCTGCCGACGCCGCGCGCTCGAGGCGACCGAGCCCTGAGACTGTCCTGCGGACATGGCGCGCTATCGAGGGGGCTGCTGTGTGGAGAGCAGGGGCAGCCGGAGCTGCTGCTGCTACCGGCTGCGGTTGGGGCTGCTGCGAGGCCGGGGAAGGAGAAGAGCAGGAGATGCTCAGGCTACAGGATAGTACGGCTCCGATACCACTTGTTAGTCGTTGGATTCGCACTCTTGGTAGTAGCTGAATCCTTACTCTCATCGAGAGAGGATGACACTAGGAGTTGGGACAATTTTCTGGTTTATTTCTCACACAAACTCAAACAATGCCATGCCAACCTGAGGGGTTGGGGATACATATTTATAGGCTGCTAGCCAGCCAAGCATATGCCAAGATGCTAGTCTAAGATGCTAGTCTAAGATGCTGTCCTAGATGCCAACTGCTGTCCTAAAAGCAGATGCTGTCCTAGATGCTAACTACTGTCCTAAAAGCAGTCAAAAGATGCTGGACACAAAGATCATGTGCTGCAGTGTGCAGCAGCCCTACAACCACCAGCCACAGAGACTTATCCATCAGAAACAACATTTTGTTGTCAAGTTCTTTTTTTTAGATTAAGGAATAAAAGCATTCCTGCTTTCACATTCACAAGTGAATGCTTAAGGCCAAACAATACAAGATGACAGGTACTATGACCAAGTTCCGCTAAACGGACACTAAAGAGCCCAAAGATCAGGACCTCTCTCCATTGAAAGCGTCAAAACAAAGAGTCCGAAGACCAGAACGCTTAGCCAATTAAACATGTGTTGGGTCTTATGGTTTTTTTGTTGTCAAATTCTAATGCTGGTTCACACTAAACATGCGGAACTTATTTCTGTTGAGTGGAAAAAAAGAAATCTCCATTTTTCTTTAGTACCTAATTTATATTCTTTTTTATGACCAAAAAGCTCAAGATTCTGCTCTTATATAATTTAAGCTCCCACCCTTTTTATACTGCTATGGTTTCATATCGAATGTAAAGGACTTACACAGCAAAACCATTTTTTATAACATGTTTCTGAGCAACCCACGACCCTCACCCATACAATTATATATGCTCACACAGAAATTTATCTGATTAGACTATAATAACATGCTATAATTTAAATCACGAATACAGAAAAGTTTCCAATTTATTGTTACACAGCTTGCAGTTTCAAAATGGCATGGTGGAAATGAGAATTGAAAAGACCGTTGATACTACTATTAGGGTTTGCTACTAACTTTACTTTTCTGTTGTAGATATTTTCAATTTTCATCATTTCAACCCAAGGCTTTTAAAGCATGCTTATGCTTCCAACCTTAGGTCAGAATATATTGATCATCTTGGAATAAAGAAGGCACCTTCTTGGTAAGCACTAACACCTGCCTTTAGTCATTGACGTTTTGCCAGAGTACAAATGATCCCCCCCACCGATCCCATTTTATTTGAATTTAATGATTAGAGCTGTTGCTTCTCCTAGGAGTCCTTGCTTGTTGGTGCCATCAAATATTACAGCATGTCATGACAAGCAAGCTAAATGCATTAAAACAATTGTATTCTATTCATGACACGCCTAGCATCTTCCTGTTAGATTTATCACGCAGAAGCTAAATCTGAAACTCCTAAGTTAGACAAATATAAAAATACATTTATGTCTCTTAAATAGAATTTTGCCTTTCCCTTTCTATTTTATAGGCTGGGCATCAGAAACTAAAACCTCTGAGCGCCAGCTTAAATTATCTGCCACTTAAAAAGTTCTGTGTACTCTGAATCTGCAAACTGTGACCAGCTAGTCTTATTTAAATTAATCTCTGTCTTGAAACTGAATATTAAATATCTTGTGGTTATAGAACAGTACTTGAGTGATATAATTGAAGTCGTAGCGGATTTTCTTAGCTCGACTTACCTTAAAGAACGACATTTATTTTAGAATTTACTATGTTGTTCGACGAGCAGCCATGTATTTGTAATGAAAGATAGGTGTCATTCAGTATATCAATATGGTCCTACTATTATGTTGGAAAACACCCCAAGTTATGTTGTTAGCTGAGTCACTGAGATACTAGTGACAGCTATTAACAGTGTGACACTCTAGAACTTAGTTAAAATTTCTAGCTAGAAATGTTGTAGCTAGGAAGAACTAGATGGTGCAGGGCTCAAGGGATGACTAGGGATGCAGGGCTTTGGAGAACAGCTAAGGAGAGATTTTTAGCCCAGGAAGTATTCCAGCACATGGGATTTAATGGAACTACAGTATAGCTCTGCTGCATTTAGTAAACCGTGATGAATTCACATAGAAATATGAATTATTAACACAAAGGTCTTGTGACATTGACATAAAAAGTTCAGTACATAACTGAGAAAATCAGCAGAGGAAGAGAGCATTTTGAGCTGATACCTCCCTGACACCTTGGGGGAACTTTAATTTGTTTCTTTGAGATGTATCATGGATTCATTTAGGGTACATCTGCAGTAGACTAAAGATGATGTTAATAATATCATTTTGCTTAGTAATTCTGGGCTACTAGAGACAAGAAAATGGTGTACTTTAGACCATTTTCCCATTCTTATTCTACATCTTTTTTCCATTACCTTCCATCAGTGGTAATTAATAATATGCAGTATTTGATGAGCACAGAACCAGTCATACTGTCTTTTCCCCATTTCCCACCACCAGTTCTAATTAATAAGATGTGCATTTGGGTGCCAATTAGTCAGACAAAGCGCTTGCATGATCCAGAGACCTGTTTTGCCTTCATTTTTTGCTATGGTTGCCTCCAGTTGGTCAAGCACTCACAGTTGCCCATAGCCTTAAAAATTGTTGTGATGATCTGCATTTTTAGGCACATTATCTGTCACTAGCCCATCAAAATTCTACTTGATTTGTGCCCTCTGCAGTAGAATGACATTTGTTAAGGAGAACCAGATTCTGATTCTGACATTTTATACCATTAAACATGAATGTTCTGTGTTAGGTTTATATGCCCTGTCCCCTGATTGTTTGTTAGGTTTATATGCCCTTATTGTTGAACGGAAAGCTTGCCAAGGAATGTCAGGCAACAACGAAATGATAACCATTGATGTTCCTTCGCTGTTGATAGTTTGTCAAAGTATTCCTTTTCTTTTGCCAAAGATTGAACCATGCTCTTAGTATGATTCATGCATGGGAATATCTCTTTTTCTTTTGAATATATCCATGGAAAGAGTAGTTCTTCAGTGTTTTTTGTTGCATGCCATTTAAGGCAGCAGTATGTCAATATTCAGCTTATTTGCTGATGGTTAGGTAAGATGTTCATCAGGTGTATTTGTTGGATTCTTTGGTATGAGTGACTCCTGAGTTGTGTGATTTGGGTTCGTGACAGTAGTTTTTTTTTGTCTGTCAGGGAGAGGCATAATTAAGCTATGCATCAGACATTTGAACTGTCCCATGGCATCTTTAGAGGAACGTGTGGTCACCAGATGGACCACTAAATTAGGCTGCTTTGTCGTTTTCTTCCTTTTTTCTTTAGTATAAATGTCAGTGCTATTTTTGATAGTAGATCTTTTTAGAAATCACTTGTCTGGTCCAGAGATCGTTTATGCACCTTTTTTTTTTTTTGAGGTGGGTAGGACGGTAGGTGGAGGGATTTTGGGGGGTTTGATGCTTATGCTCCAGTGAACTCCCCCTGTGCAGAATTGTGAATTGGATCATCATTGCCTCAAATCGGCATCACATTTTGGGCTTGTTTGGATGCCCATGTATTCACCTCAATCCATATGTGTGGAAGTGGTTTGGTGTGGAATTTAGTTTAAAATACACACCAAACCACTCCCACACACATGGACATCCAAACAACGTCTTTGATGAGTTTGCTTCTGAGGTAGGGGGCGGAGCCTCATGCAAGCGAAACTGGGCACCACAGTCTCGTCATTGGAAAGAATTTTCAATGCCTAAACAAACATGCATACCTCGTTATTTAGCCTCAAAGTCGGCAAAGCTCATTCATTGTATCTCCCAGCTCTCCCATCCCATCGCAGTAGACCACGATTATAGTCGAAGATTCCGGTTGTCTGCAGAATGCATGGTGCTCTAAAGAAAAAAGAAAAAGATTTCTTTCCTGATCAAGTGTGCCCACTTGTATTTCTGAAAAGAAATGTAAATGACCCTTGTACAGTAGTAGTTATGGCCAACAGTCAGAGCGTAGGGGTCGATAAAATAAGCACATTCACCGCAAGGTAAAGTGTGTCCACTTAGTTCCCGAGCCTGGTAGTAGGTGACATAGACACGTGGTGCCAGGGTCTAAAAAGAATTCCCAGTTAAGTTGAGAATCCAATCGTCGTACAAGCGATACGAGCTGCACCGGCAGGTGCATCGTACCGATGTAGTCCCCGAGCTTGCTGGAAGGTGAGGTATCAGCCTTGTAGCAAGGTCTAAGTGAGAAAAAATAAATGCCTCTCAACTGTATGTGAGTACAAATCACATATAGCCGAGGAGAGCGGTCCCCGAGCAATGGTTGGAGAGTGGTCGGGGCATTCCCCGAGCGCGGCATGGGGAAAACGATGAATCCCCGAGAATAACCGTAGTCGGGACAGTCCCCGAGCACGAGGGCAGTCGAGACAGTCCCGAGCACGAGAGTGGTCGGAACAGTCTCTGAGCATGATGGTGGTCGGGACAGTCCCCAAACACAAAAAGTGTGGCAAAAAGCCATATGCCACTTTTACTATTATTTTATTTATTTATTTGTTCTGACAAGTCCGGTCTGACACGTCTGGTCAAAAAAGTAGACGGGTATAGCACGTCATACTGCCTTTTTGTCTTGTCAAGCAAACAGTTGCGTGGCACCTGTCAGTAGGTGCGTCAGCGTGGGCCCTTCCACACTAGCAACGAAGAGGCACATATATTGGCGTAGATCTCAAGGCTGAGTAATACTGCAAACGTGAAAATAACTGTCTACGGCGCGTGCGCACGTCCCCAAGAATCCCGGACAGACGAAACGGCATAACTCTTGGGTTAAATATGGTATATGATAGGTCAGTTACTATTTACTGAACCCCATTGCCATTCGCAACCGCAGCTTTCGTCTTCCTCTCGCCAAACAACCCTAACACATCCGAAATCGCCACCAATCAATCCGCCGCCGCTTCGACTGCCGCCTCTGCTAATCCCCTGCTATTGTTGAAGATCGGAACACTCCCCGTTCACCAGCAAGGCCGGAGTCAGAGGCGGAAAACAAAAGGAAATGGCGAAAAGTGATGCGCAGAAGAAAACAGGGGTCATGGCGAAGGAATGGTGGAAATCAAAAAGCAACGAGCATACCATTAAAGACCTCGTCACCATGGGGGTACTCCACAACAAGGAGCTCGTAGGATGGCATGCGCCGGAGGGCGAGAGGTACCCCGATCCACAACCAGGTGAGATCGTGGTGTTCGAGGATTTCTTTAAATGGGGATTTGGAGTTCCGATGCATCCGTTTCTTCGGGGGCTCTGTCTTTACTACGAGATTGGGATTTGCAATCTGCATCCCAACTCGATGGCTCCTTGTTTGCTTGCATGGGCATGACGTTCACCAGCTCAGTAAGAAAGAGCGGGAAAGAACAAGTAAGTAGCCATTTTATCATACCGACTACTGACAAGTGCTATTGCATTGTTGGTAGTAACAGCTATAGTGCAGGCTTAGAAGCTAAAGTGATCCGTCTCCGAGAGGAGAACAGTCGTGTGGTCGGGGAGTGTGATCGCCTAAACGAGGACAACAGAAAACTGGTGCAAGGCCAGTCGCAGCTCCGAGACCACACGACCAAGATGACAGAGGAGCTGAAAGGTAAGTTGTCCAACCGCCTTTGCTCATTTTTGTTGCCTACCGTAGTTTGGCATGGTCTAACGTCTTAACAGCATGTGCGGTTTGCAGTTATAAAAATCAATGCAAAGAAGCATCTGGAGGCCATGATGAAAGACCGAGACGGCTAGAAGGCGCAATGCCAAGAGATCACCAAGGACCGTGACACCTGGAAAAGCCGGTGCTAGGAGGTGGCAAAGGGCATTTTGCTGGTCCTTAACCTCATCGATCCGGCGCTAGCAGAAGATGTGCCAAGGACGCCGCAGCTGGGATTGATCGAGAGATGCCAAAGGGCATGGGGATGGTTCTAGGGGTTCGTGAAGGAGGCAGGAGAGTACGCAGGCGCACATGTGCTAAGCATGGTATGTGCTCACTACCCCCTGATCGATCTCAAGCGCCTGGAGGCTGGATACCCGAAGGAGGTAGATCCAGACAAGGCCGAGGAGCTACGGATGACCCATCTGGACTTGTCGGCAAAAATAATTGACGATATTAACCTATGTGGAGGTGCGACACCACCCGTACAAGGAACGCCGTCAACAAGTCAGCTGGGAGCGCCGTCATCTTCAAGCCAACCGGCAAAGCCTACGGTCTCGACCAGCCAGGCATCGGCGGGGCCATCTTCTTTAGCTCGATCAATGCCAGAGTCCTCGAGACCCGAGCACGATGTCAGGCCCAACGAGTAGCAGGCGCCGCGTGCCCTGACCAGCCAATAGTGTAGGCTATAGCTGTATAAGAGGATGTAGTTGGGTTATTGTAAACTTGGACCTTTTCAGGCAAGCTTGTAATAACGTGCTTGTATATCAACATAAGCTTGTTTGTTTTGTAGAAAACATGTTTAAGCTTGGATATCGTGTTGATGTAACTAAGTTAGAACGTGTTGGCGTTCTGTTTAGTTGTACCAGTTTAGTCGACACGTCATCCTGAAAGGTTTGTATGGCCCTGGTTTGTCTTGCGGTCGGAGTGTGAGGTGTGTGGCTTGTGCACACGTAGAAACACACAAGTCAAACCAGAGAGCACCTGCCGATCACCCGTAGCATAGAGAGCGGATCCCATGCACGCGTTGGGAGGAACTAGAGACAGGGCCTGCTCCGAGAACCCAAGAAGGAATGGTGGTCGGTTATAACTAGTAGAGTTAGAATAACAATAGACTTCGAAGTGACACATTAGAGTGGTCGGAGAAATCATAATAGCTTTATTGAAATAAAACAAAAGTACAAGAGGGGTACATATCTTAGTAGCTAAGCATAGAAACACCTAAGCTTGTCGATGTGCCACGAATTGGGTACGTCTGTGCCGTCTAGGCGAGCTAACCTGTAAGATGTAGGGCGTGTAACCTCCTTGATCATGAAGGGTCCTTGAAAGGATCAAGATGCCCAAGAGGGGGGTGAATTGGGCTAATTCTAAATTTTCTTGAATAATTAAATCCTACGGTTAGCCCAATTAACCCCTTGTGCCTAGAAAAAGTGTTTCTATTAATCTAACGCACAAAAGGACTTGCAACCTATATTCCAAACTTACTCTAGCATGGCAATTCTACGAATGTAAAGACAAGTATTGAATTGCTCAAAGTAAATGCTCAAAGTAAATAGAGAGAGAGGAACACGACGATGTTTTGCCGAGATATCGGAGAGTCGCCACTCCCCACTAGTCCTCGTTGGAGCACCCGCGCAAAGATGTAGCTCCCCCTTGATCCATGCAAGGATCAAGTGCTCTCTACGGGTTGATTCTTCGACACTCCGTCGCGGCGAATCACCCAAAACCGCTCACAACTTGAGTTGGGTCACCCACAAGCTCCGCCTGGTGATCACCAAGCTCCCAATCACCACCAAGTCATTTAGGTGATGGTGATCACCAAGAGTAACAAGCACGAACTCTCACTTGACCACGCGAAGCCTAATGAGAACGGTGGATGCACACTTTGCTACTCTTGATTCACTAATGAGGCTACTCTCTTGGATTTACGAATCTCAATCACCTCACTAGGACCTTGCTCTTCTTGGCACTCACAAACGTGTTTCTCAACTGTTAGAATGAGGAAAAGTGACTCCACACACGAGTGGAGCTTCTATTTATAAGGCAACCTGAAAAACGAACCGTTATGTGCCTCTACGGGGTGACAGGACGCTCCAGTCATGTTGACCGGACGCTCCGGTCAGTTCAACCCGCACACCAGTGTTTAAGTGTTGACCGAACGCTGGTAGGGTCCGGTCACCACTGACCGGACGCGTCCGATCGCATTAAACCCTCACTGGATGCTTATTATACTCGACCGGACGCTGGATCCTCAGGGTCCGATCAGTATTGACTGGACGCGTCCGGTCGAAGAATTCCTTCTCTGGAACCTTACTGGAGTCGACCGGACACTGCCTCTCAGCGTCCGGTCACTTGACCACTCCAGCGTCTGGTCGCACCGAACGCAATCTCCGTGATCAAATGTACTGACCAGACCCTACGGCCAGCGTCTAGTCGCACCAGAGCCAACGTCCGGTCAGCATTTGACCCTCCATTCACTTCCAACTCTCGAACATATGTGAATGAAGTTTGCTCCATAGTGCTGTTGTGGAGCTACCTAGTGCTAGTTTTAACAAGTGTGCACCACACCTAACTCACTAGACTCATCTAGGTCAAGCTACCCATCCATACCCCCCTTAATAGTACGGCCAAAGGAAACAACAAAGTCCTAAACTACTCTAAGTGTCACTCCAACTTCAATCGACACTTAGAACTAGTTATCCTTAACCTTGTCGTCCATCCTTTAAAAACCAAAATGATTTCCATCGAAGGGGCATGACCACCTTGATTGCCCAATTGATCTCCATTACCATGACCTAACTTAATTATCTCTGCAAAACACACGTTAGTCATAGTAATCTTGTATTGTCATTAATCACCAAAACCCAACTAGGGGCCTAGATGCTTTCAATCTCCCCCTTTTTGGTGATTGATGACAATACCACCTCGAGTATGTGAAAGGGTGAGGTTTTTGTTATGCTTGGTTCATATAAGCTTTTGTCAATAAGAACAAAAGAGTTAGGCAAGCTTATATGTCCCAAGCCAACATGATGTACTCAAAAAATATGAATTAAGCATGAGTACAAATAATAAAGCTCATTTGCATCGGAGTATAAACGCGGAAGCAAAGGCAAATGAGCATTGCATAAGTGATATGACATATAAAGGAATTCAAAATAGAGAGCACACATGTCATATATCACAATCACGTAGATATCACTATCACATAGATATAATAGTAAACATGGATGCATAATGTATCACACACATAGAAACTCCAAATGTAATAGATAATAAGCTAATAATAGATAACTAGCTCTCCCTAAATGTCGCTCCCCCTGAGTCTACATACTCGAACCCTCTCCCCCTTTGGCGTCAAACACCAAAACCTAAGGGTCGGTTGGCGGGGCTACAGCGGATGAGCCGGGCGCTGAGGTACGAGGGGCAAGCTAGAACTGGGCGCCATCATCATCTGACCCTGAGCTCTATACTGACTGACCCTCTGTGGCTGGAAGTGTCTCTGAGCAGTCTGGGTCTGAGCTGGGGTAGGTGCTGCCTGTGATGCTGCTGGTATATCTGTCGTAGGATCTGAAGATGCGATAGAAGAAGGGAGCCTCTGAGTAGTCACAACGACAGGAGCTGATATAGAAGGATCGGCGGCATGCATATGAGGCTGTGCAGGCATCCCTGTTAACTCTCTAAAAGATGCTCCAAGACTCCTGGAGACTGACGTGTCAGGCACAAATAGCGAGGATGACTGATCTGGTGTGAAGCCCATCTGAAATGGAGTGAACAGTGGGCTACCACTAGCGAGGACAGTCACTGGGACACATGTACTAGGGGTGAAACAAACTGAGCTAGAGGCTATCCCTGACTCTGAAGCCCACTGGGTTGTACTAGTGGAGTCGTCGTAGTGGTGGTAGGCTGAGCAATCTAGGGCGAAGGTAGTGGCTGTGGGGCCCCAAGTGTTGTTACTACATGCTGCATAAATCCCATAAGCTGCTGCTGCATGAGTAACTACTGCTAATGCATCTGCTGCTACTGCTGCTGCTGGAGGATCTGCTGCTGTCGCTAGAACTCGTCCTGACGAGCCTAAAACTGTGCAAAGTTTGCAGCGGTCTCCTGAGCCAGTCGTGCCTGATCCTGCTACATCCGCTCAAGAATAGCAATCAAAGCGGGGTCTGTCTACGGTGCAGGTGGAGCTGAGCTGGAACTGCCGGCCTCTACATCGTGTCTGTGTGGAGGCATCTAAGGAATATGTAGGTAGTCGTCGTCTGAGCTGTCACTGGGCTCGCTCACCTCCTGCTGTGCCTCAAGCTCCTCCTCCTCAGTAGCTACTATCCCTCGAATAATCTCGTCCTACTGAGCAGCGGACTCTGGTATATCTGGTCTATGGCGAGGCTGACTGGGTGCCTGTGGAGTGCTGTGTCTGATCCTCTATGGCATGTTATATGCTGGGAACTCTGTGGTGGCACCTCTGTACTCGGCAACCATCTCTAGGGTCCTAACCTGCACAGCCTTGAGCATCAGGAATGTGATCCAATGTGCATATGGAAGCTGCCTGCGACCCTTGAAGCCCTCAGCTATAGTATCCTCCATTTCTGATAGAAGGAGGTCCCAAATATCAAACATAGTATGCTGCATCAGGGCATTGAGGAGCCAAAGCTATAGGTGAGTCTGACCCTCTCTGTATCCCAACCTAGGAAGTAGTGTCCTCCTGATGATAGCCTTTAGAACTCTAGCTGTAGGAGTAAGGTCACTGGGGTTCCTCCTTGACCCCTTGTAACACCCCTGGTGTTAGGCTTGCATGATTGCACTTGCATTCCATGAACATGAGCATCATTCATCCATTCATGAGCTTATTTTTGCATGAAACATGTTATCGAAACATTGCAACATACTGTATATTTCATGAGTGTTGTTTTTGTTTAAGAAATGATTAGTGTGCAACATTCAAGTGCAACATGTGCAACTTACTTTAGTGGAACCTAGCTAGTTAGTATGATACAACAAGATCATGAAACATGTGAAACATGACCAGGAAACAAATGTAACATTTAAATTGTTTTTCATCGTTTCAGTGCATTCTATGCTTGATTCTTGTATGACCAATGTGTGGTATGGCTAAATATATTTCCAAACATCTTAGATATGCTTAGAAAGTCATTAGGAACAATGTTCATGTTGGTCATTTTGCCTAATTAAGGTTCCAAATCATGGTTTGACTTGTTTTGACCCTAGGACTTTTTGGTTTGACTGGTTAAAAAGTATAACTTAGAGTCTATGCATGTCTGAGCAACCTAAAGCAAAGTTGTAGCAAATTTTATAAGGATCAAAAGTTGTTTTATGACCAACTCATAAAAATGTGCACAACATGCTCTAATTGGTCCCACAAGTCAGATTTGTGGTGCTGACTCAACACTTAGAATATTTCTAAGTCAAAAGTCAGATTCCAGTTTCATGTACTCAACTTTGGCTCGATATAACTTGTGATCCAGTGAGATTTAGGTCTTGGTCCTGTAACATGATTTGTAGCTGGTACTTAGAGCTATAACTTTCATTTTTACTATTTTCGCTAAGAACCAACGGATTAGGAGTTAGAGCCTCACCAAATGGCGCTGTCAGTCAGTTCATTGTTCGCTGAATCGTAGCTACAGTAACCGACCGTTTCAGAACCTCACCGCCGCGTGGAGGGACACTCGTCGCCGGCCTTCTGCTCGAGCTGGCCACGCGCCACGGGCTTCCTGACGCTGCTGGCCGAGTCTTGAGCACTCCGTGCGCCTGCCAGACCAACTCGCCCACCCATTTTTCATTTCCTTCGCCGCAGCGCTCACTCACAGCAGCAGCGCATCGGCTCCTCCATCGAAGCCGAGCAAGCGCCGTCGCCCAGCGCGCTCACCGCCGCGAAATCGCCACCTCTAGTTAGCGCTCAGCTCCGCCTTCACCTCCCCTAGCTATTCCATCTCGCCGTCGAGCCGGGGAACCCAAGGTAGTGGCCCCATTTGAGTTTCCGCCGCCGCCACACCTCGCCGGAGTGGGAGCTCGCCATGGCTAGCACAGCATAGCTCCTCTCTTCCTTCCCTAGCTTCCGCCTTGTCTTCTCCTTTGCGCACTGATGCTCAGGTGATGATGTCACCGTCCCCGCCGGCCCAGTCAGGCCGGAACGCGGCCGCGCACCGCCGTGCGCCATGGCCGAACCGCCGAGCTCCGTGGCTGGGGTGCTTAGGGGTCAGTAGGGAGCGAAGTTAGAGTACCAATAGATGCGGTTCATCACGTAGTGCATGCCGGTGTCGTCGGTTTCGTCGGGGAGATCACCGTCGGCGAGCTCGACCATCGCCGCGCCGTCGCGTGCCGTCTCCCCTATTTTGTGTCTATGACACGCGGGTCCCGCTCGTCAGCCGTCGAGCCGAAGGCGGGAGCCGGGCTTGGGCTGCGCTGTGTCGTGGGCCGTCGGATCCCCTTGGGCCGGCCCAGCCGTAGATTTAGGTTTTCCTTTTCTTTTTGTTTTGTTTGTTTGTTTTTCACAGATTTGCGTATAGATTCAAAAATGTGTCACTCAAGTTTGGTGAATCCAATTATTATGGTTCCAATTTTGTTGAGTTCCTGGTAATGTCTAGTATTTAATAAAAATATTATATGAGCACATGTTTTAGAAAATTTGGATGAATTAAATAGGACTTTGAAATGTGTTTATAGATGCATGCAAATTTGTTTGAATTTTATCTTGAGTTTCTTTGTTCCAAAAATTATAAAATTTTGTGGGTATGCTAGTCTTGCTTAGTAGAAGCTCTAGTAAAAATTTGAGAGTCATTGCATGTATGGTTTTTGAGTTATAGATTTTCCTTTTATCATTGAGTAATACTTGTGTGAATTTTTATAATTTTTCTATAGATCCAGTAAAGGTAAAATTTGGTGAGTGCTATTCTTATGCTAGAATGATACTAGGAAAAATGTGAAATCTATTGCTTGACACTTTTAACTAAGGTTTCCTATTTATGCCTTTTTAAGCATTTATGCCTTATCATTTTTGTGTAGGCTCTTTTACTTATCCAAATGCCATGAAAATTTTATAGTAATCTACTTAGAGTAGGACTATGCTACTGTAATTTTCTCATATTTTTATGAGCACTAGAAATACCTGTTGCTATGTAGCCCTAGTTAAAATGAAATAAAATAATCTTCTTTAATTCGAGTTTAGTTGATAATGTTCGCTTTGGTGTATCCTTGAAGCATCTTAATTTGCTGTGGTGATTTGACATGTTAGTATAGTGGTTGTCATAGTAGATAATAGTACATGTTCTTGGATGATGTTGACTACCTTGTAGAAGAGCTTTGCTACGACCTATACATGCTCATCTACATTTCATGCATCATAATCATTACATGTCATCTCCCCGATGCACTTCTGCACTAGCACTTAAGTATCTGTATCATACAGGATCGCAGGAGGAGTTGCTAGTAGCAGTTCAGGAAGAGCAGACCGGGACCGATCCACAAGAAGTCCAGGCACCGGAGGTGCCCGAGGAAGAGGAGCAAGTAGAGGACTTGCCGGAGTGCGTGGATCACCAACCTAGTTTGTTCGAACGAGGCAAGCCCCAGAGCATTATAAGTCTCCTACTTGATAAAATCAATTATTTATGTATATACATATGAGTTATATATTACTGCATTAAGTTGTAGGAGTTGATTGAAACCGTTGATGCATTTATTGCTATCCTTGCCTACCTTATTACCTTTTCCCTATTAGGTCAGGATCAAATAACTGCTTAGCCTTGCTTAGACCGGTAGCGATCGGTGATACTCGATCACCTTATTACCTTTTCCCTGTCATGTTGAATGCATGCCTCACATTTAGCTAGCCGAATAAAGTACCTTTCGACCGCTAAGCTAGTGGCACATTTCGGGCCGGGATCTACACGAGTGCGCGTATTGGTGCTGATGGGGGTATGACAGGGGCGCGAAGAGTGAGCCCAAGGGCAGGTGTGACCTGATTCCTGGCAGTCGGGCAGTCCCTGGGTACTGCGGCTCCAGATTGTCCCACGGCTACCTGAAAAGTGTCATTGGTGATCTGTAACTCACTTGATCGGTGGGTGTGGTTTGTGTGAGGAATAAATCACCAGCTGGTTAGGAATCGATTCGAATCGCAATCGCTCCTGGATAGTGAGCACTTGACTCGAGCTACGGCATCGTAGAAATGATTATGAAACAGTGATGGTTATCTAGATGGTATGGACATGGTAAAGCTAAATTGGTAACTGGATGTTAATGGTTAATCATGTGATTGCTTAGTATAGGTGCTTACCTAGATGAATAGGTTAAAATGAATAGGATGCAAAGTGTTTAAAAATAATGTTTTCAGGGTAGCTTATGCTTTTCACAAACAGGTCAGCTAGCCCACTAATGAAAGCCTTGCATAATCCTTGGTGTCGCCTTATTTTGGTTTAAGACGAGTAAGTCTGGCTGAGTACCTTCTCGTACTCAGGGCGTTGTTCCCATTGTTGTTGTAGATGGTCAAATGTACTACGACTATTGCATTAACTGCCTGTATCCGACGATGGGTGACAACTAGGACCAAGGGCAAGTGGTCACTCCGTATCTCTCATCTGATGCTTTTGTTGGAGATGACTACCTACTGGCACTGTATCTGAACTAAAAGTGTGTGTGGTTTTAAAACTATTTACTTCCGCTATTTCAGTTGAACTCGGTTTGTAATAACTTTATGTTCTAAAACTCTGATGTATCCAATGTCGTTGTGAACTTTATGTAACGTGTGACGGTATTTGCTAAACTTGTACGATCTTGGTTTGTATGTCGATTGGTTTGAAATCCTTCGTGGTTTCACGGACTATCGGGTTATATGGGCTTAAGTTTGCTAAATTATCTGCTTCGGCGGAAGATTTTCTTAATCTCGTATAATTGGACGGTTCTGTTACAACTGGTATCAGAGTAAGGTTAGCAGATTACTGTTCATGTGTGTATTTAAAACAAAAGGGTTTTGTGTTACAAAACTAATTACGAACTTATAATATATATAGGTGTTTCAACCTTTAATTTAAAACTTAAGAGTGTGCCAGTGGTTATATCCGGTATGCCCAGTAAGGACTTTAGGTGGCTTATTTAAGTACTAACTTGGGGGTCTTTGCATCATATTTCTATTTCGTCGCTCATACGGCGTGCTATTGTATGAGTGCCATTCACTTGAATGGTAATGAATGGATCCATTGCCTCTACGCCTCGATAAGTGAGAGTTGTGAGAGCATGGTCGGACACACAGCCGATCTAGGGAAGTGCTTATGTGATGCCGGATTATTTACATGCCCTACGCATGTTTGTATGAAGGTATCCAATGTATGGGAATTTCGTCCTGTAGTGACGATGCCGTCGATAGGACGATGTTTCAGGTAGTTGCTACCGTTGTACGCGTATCTAAGGATGCGTGTAGAACGAGTGGATTACTTTACTGCTTTCGTGCATAAATTTCATAATGTCGGGGTTTGGGCTGAAGTGGATCTTTTGCAGGTACATAACAGCGCTATCGTGTAGTACGTATTAGCTACGTTATGAGAGATCGTTGTATGCCACCGTCTATGCCGTTAGCCATTTTTATTTTTTTTTCTAAGTTTGTGAGAACGTACGGAACGTGCATGCATCATGTTGTTACATATCATTCATGGCATTGTTCCTCCCCTTATAAGTTGATTATCTCATTTTGATAAAAATGACAACTTAACCTTGTTCTTACATGGGTAATAAAATAAAATTTTGCTACAGATGGCCCACACGAAGCAGACTACCCGTAAGTCCACCGGAGGAAGAGCACCTCGACGTCAGTTGGCCCTGAGGGAGCACCGCACCACAGACAACTTCTTGAGCGAGTTTGGCATGCCGACCTTGCTTTGGAGAGTGCTCCATGATGTGGGGTATCCAGAGGGTCAAGAGCCGGTGTACTCTTGGAATGAGAGCCAGTTAGCAGAGGATGGAATCGCAGTGGTAGAGATCGCCGTTCCTGCTCTTGGTGATGCTCCGGAGTGGGACGGTTGGCGCTTGGAGTTTGAGGGTCGCACTCCTGTTGAGGGTGCAGAGGGAGCAGCTTTCCGTGTCATTAGGGACATCATGAGCAGATTTCCCAGAGAGCTAGCAGCAGCTCTAGCTGGCACTTTTCCTAGGGATGATCCTCGTGATGCTATTTGGGTTCAGCCTCATGGAAGTGCTTTGGTCAGAGGTCCAGCTGAGGGACAGGCGAGCGACAACCCTGCTATGAGTGCGATGTTTGCCGCTATCAGAGCATACCAGGGTCTTGAGTGTACCTACTGGACTTTGACTGGTTTGCGTGGTAACGATAAGCTCAAGGCAAGAAAGCAAAAGAAGCAGCAAACACGTGCTATAGATAGTTTGCAAGAGCAGTTGGCTGATATGAGCTTACAGCGGGATCAGGTAGCAGAAAGAGGTGATAGAGCTATGCAGTGGATGCATACGTTGACTCAGGCCAACAACAATGCAGACCGCATGATTGGACAGCTGGTTCAGGAAAGAAATGAAGCCTGGAACGCAAGGAACCTTCTGCGATAGAGGGTCGATGAGCTAGAGGAGTACAACGTCAACCTGCACGAGGAGTTTCACGCGCTCTACAATGGGGTTGGCCCCTATGCTCCTCCAGACGCCGCTAGCATGGACATCGACGACGAGGACGAGCCTGTAGTTTCACCTAGGGGCGATGGTGACGTCTCCGACCCCGACGACGGCCCCAAGGAGTAGTCTAGTGGCCTTGCGCTAGTGTGTAGGTCCTGTCGCGGTGACTTTTCTTTTGTCGCTTGTAACCTGATGTATCTTGTTTCGAACTTATGAGACTTGACATGAGATTGGAACTTGGTTAGCAATGCGATATCTGCACGCATAAAAGTCCAGTGTATGTATGCTGACAATTTGGTTGTAATGGACGCGATGTGTGCGCTTGAGTAATTTAATTAGTGATGTGGTGTTATTTGGAATGACTTATTGTGCCCCTGCTTTATTGTATGAATTTATTCTCTCCAGTGAATTCAGTATGGCATAAATTTTCAGTCACTTGCGATTTCTACAACATCACCTAATGATTACCGTTGCTGAAATATGCAGATGCCAAACACTCGCCGCACCGTGTATGACACTACTGAGGCAGGTGGTAGTGCAGCTAGAAATGAGAACCGTGAACCGCCACCACCTCCTCCTCCACCATACACTGCGGAACAGTTCTTCGCACAGTTCCTTGGAAGTCAACACAACATGGAGGGCATGCAGCAGAACATGGAGGCTGCATTGTGCCATATTGCCGACAACACCCGCCGTGGGTTAAACCCAGGTGGACATGAAGCGAATCAGCATAGCAATTTCAAGGACTTTATGGACACTAGACCACCAATTTTCAAAGAAGCTGCAGAGCCGTTGGATGCAGAAGAGTGGATAAACACCATGGAAGATAAGTTTCGTGTTCTCCGGATGACCGAAGTATTGAAAACCGAGTATGCAGCTTATCAGCTGCAAGGCCCTGCGGGAATGTGGTGGAAGCACCACCGCACCACTTTCCCCCAAATGCCCACATGACTTGGAGGGAATTCACTGAAGCTTTTCATGGAACATACATTCCCCCTGGGTTGACAGAAATGAAGTTTGGAGAGTTTCTCGCACTGACTCAAGGTACCAAGACGGTGACCCAGTATCTACATGCATTCAACAACCTGAGTCGCTATGCCTCTGACATGGTGAATACCGATGCCAAAAAGATTGCTAGTTTCAAAAGAGGTCTGAATCCCAAGATGATGAAGCACGTGGGTACCAACACAAGGACGGGTTTCAATGACTTTGTTAGTGACCGCTTAAAGCAAGAGAAGAATAATAATGTGTATTCTACTTCCAAGACTCGCAAGAGAGCTTTTGAGTTAGGTCCGTCCCAGCCAAGGGCCCCGATGGCAAACCGTTCTACGTATCGTTCGCCTGCCCCTGGTGCGAGGTTTAGGCCACCCCAACGTAGGAATCAGAATGCCCAGCAACCCCAGAGGAATCAGAAGCCATTCAAGATGGCGGTGCCACAAGCCAAGACTGGACAAGGCAGTTCTTCTGGAGCTGCTACTCAAGTAAGAGGACCGTGTTTCAACTGCAATCAATCTGGGCACTTTGCGAAGTTTTGCCCATATCCCAAAAAGCAGCAGAATCAGTACCAAGCTCGTGTGCACCACACCACCATTGATGACATCCCGGAAGGAGAACCCATGACAGCCAGTATGTTTTCTATCAATAATCATCCTACAGTCATTTTGTTTGATTCTGGATCATCTCATTCATTCATAAGTCAAGCATTTGCAAGAAAGTATGAGCAAAAGATAGTTGAATTGGAATGTGCTTATCGGATCAGTTCAGCTGGGGCTGATCTGTTAACTAATCAGGTAATCTGGGGAGTAACCCTGTGTGTAGCAAACAGGCAGTATAAGCTTAACTTGATAGTTATGCCAGGGTTAGTTCTAGATGTAATCCTGGGAATGAACTGGATGAGTAAGATGGGAGTAGTAATTAATGTTGGAGGAAGGAACATTTCTCTCAAGGAACCTGTTGGAGAAGGTACATTTCAAGTGACTTTACCTCGGAGAATAGAGCTGGCCAGTACAACTTGTGCAGTCCAAACTACACTTATCGCTAAGATCCCAGTACTGTGCGAGTTTCCGGACGTGTTTCCAGATGAGTTACCTGGTCTTCCACCGGACCGAGAGGTTGAGTTCGCCATTGAGTTAATCCCTGGAACACCACCGATCTCAAGAAGGCCGTATCAGATGCCTCCAAATGAATTAGCCGAGTTGAAGAAGCAACTCAATGATCTGTTGGCTAAGGGTTTGATTCGTCCTAGTTCCTCAGAAGGGGGATGTCCCGCACTATTCGTGAAGAAGAAGAAGGATAACTCCTTATGGATGTGCGTGGACTACCGGCCACTGAATGCGGTGACAATTAAAAACAAGTATCCTTTACCTCGGATTGATATCTTGTTTGATCAATTGTCCAAAGCCAAAGTGTTCTCCAAGATAGATTTGAGATCAGGGTACCTTCATATCAAGATTAGACCACAAGATATCCCCAAAACTGCGTTCTCCACCAGATATGGTTTGTACGAGTATCTTGTTATGTCATTTGGTTTAACAAATGCTCCTGCATACTTTATGTATCTGATGAATTCGGTCTTTATGCCAGAATTGGATCAGTTTGTGATTGTGTTCATTGATGACATTTTGATATACTCTGCGAACGAACAAGATCATGCCGAGCACCTAAGAATTGTCTTAACTAGACTCAGAGATCACCGGTTGTATGCTAAGTTTAGTTAATGTGAGTTCTGGCTGAAGACAGTTCCTTTTCTTGGTCATGTGTTATCTGAGCATGGAATTTCAGTGGACCCTAGTAAAATACAAGAGGTTATGGACTAGAAGGCACCCAGTACAGTTCATGAGGTTCGAAGTTTTCTCGGGTTAGCCGGGTACTATCGCCGATTTATCTTGGACTTCTCAAAGATTGCCAAGCCAATGACAAGTTTGCTACAAAAGGACCATAAGTTCGCTTGGATAGAGGAGTGTGAGGCAACTTTCTGCATCTTGTGAAAATTGCTAACCACTGCTCCTGTTCTGGCGCAACCAGACATAGAGAAGCCATTTGATGTGTTTTGCGATGCATCAAAGAATGGTTTAGGATGTGTCCTGATGCAGGATGGAAGAGTTATTGTGTATGCCTCACGTCAGTTGAAGAAGCATGAGGTTAACTATCCTACACACGATTTAGAGCTTGCAGATGTTGTGCATGCTCTAAAGATTTGGAGACACTACTTGCTCGGAAATGTGTGCAATATCTTTACAGATCATAAGAGTCTAAAGTACATATTTACTCAGTCTGAGTTGAATATGCGATAAAGAAGATGGTTAGAGTTGATAAAGGATTATAATCTGAATGTGCACTATCATCCGGGAAAGGCAAATGTAGTAGCGGATGCCTTAAGTAGGAAGTCACATTCTCTTGCTGTGCAACCATTGTTTGAGGATGGTTTCAATTTGTTACATCCTGCGGTATTGCTTAATGTCCAGGTCAGCTGTACCTTAGAGAGCAAGATCATTGAGGGTCAGAAAACAGATAAGGGAATATTCTATATCAAGGAGAAAATGGAGAAAGAACCAACTAAGCAATTTAGGGTGGATGAACAAGGAGTGTTATGGTTTAAGGACCGTTTGGTTGTACCAAAGGATCAAGAACTCAAGAACAAATTGATGGATGAAGCTCTTCACTCTAAATTGTCTATCCATCCTGGAAGTAACAAAATGTACCAAGAATTGAGACCTCATTATTGGTGGACAAAAATAAAGGAGATTGCAGCTTATGTTGCTTGTTGCGACATGTGTTGTAGAGTGAAAGCTCTTCACCTAAGACCCGCAGGAATATTGCAACCTTTGTCAATACTAGATTGGAAAGGGATGATATAAGTATGAATTTTATCACCGGATTCCCTACCACACCAAAAGGGAATGATTCGATTTGGGTAATTGTGGATCGCCTTACCAAATCAGCTCATTTTCTGCCAGTCAAAACAACATTTCAACCACCTCAGTATGCTGAGAAGTACATTGCAGAAATTGTCCGCTTACATGGTATACCAAAGACTATCATGTCGGACCATGGGTCACAATTTACCGCTCATTTTTGGGAGCATCTTCATAAAGGTTTGGGTACTAGCTTGATTCGTAGTACAGCTTACCACCCACAGACAGATGGGCAGACAGAGAGAGTTAATGCTGTTCTTGAAGATATGCTTAGAGCTTGTGTGTTGTCGTCTAAGGGTTCATGGGAATCATGGTTACCTTTGGTAGAGTTCGCTTACAACAATAGCTACCAAGAGAGTGTAAAGATGGCTCCATTTGAAGCATTGTATGGCAGGAAATGTAGGACACCATTGAATTGGGTCAAGCCGGGAGAAAGAAGGTTTTACGGCGTCGATTTTGTTGACAATGCTGAGAAAAAGGTCCATATTATCCAACAAAACATGAAGGCGGCACAGTCACGCCATAAGAGTTATGCCGATAAGAGACGGAGACCGCTAGAATTTCAAGTTGGTGACTACGTTTATCTGAAGGTCACTCCAATGAAGAAAGTGCAAAGGTTTGGAGTAAAGAGAAAACTTGCTCCTAGGTTTGTAGGACCATACCAGATCTTAGAAAAGAAGGGTCCCGTGGCTTATAAGTTGCAGTTACCAGAAGCAATGGGTTCAATCTTTCCAATCTTCCATGTATCACAGTTGAAGAAGTGCTTGCGTATTCTAGAAGAGAGAATAGAACCTCAGAGCATTCCGCTCAAATCAGACTTGGAATATCATGAGCAACCGGTTCAAGTTTTGGACACTAAAGACAAAGTCACTCAAAATAAAGTGGTAAGAACATATAAGAAACAGTGGAGTCATCACGATGATGGTGATGCGACGTGGGAACCAGGAGAGTATCTGCAAAACGCTTATAAAGATTTTTATAACGAATGGTTCGTAACTCTAAATCTCGGGACGAGATTCTTATAAGGGGGGAGGGCTGTAACACCCCTGGTGTTAGGCTTGCATGATTGCACTTGCATTCCATGAACATGAGCATCATTCATCCATTCATGAGCTTATTTTTGCATGAAACATGTTATCGAAACATTGCAACATACTGTATATTTCATGAGTGTTGTTTTTGTTTAAGAAATGATTAGTGTGCAACATTCAAGTGCAACATGTGCAACTTACTTTAGTGGAACCTAGCTAGTTAGTACGATACAACAAGATCATGAAACATGTGAAACATGACCAGGAAACAAATGTAACATTTAAATTGTTTTTCATCGTTTCAGTGCATTCTATGCTTGATTCTTGTATGACCAATGTGTGGTATGGCTAAATATATTTCCAAACATCTTAGCTATGCTTAGAAAGTCATTAGGAACAATGTTTATGTTGGTCATTTTGCCTAATTAAGGTTCCAAATCATGGTTTGACTTGTTTTGACCCTAGGACTTTTTGGTTTGACTGGTTAAAAAGTATAACTTAGAGTCTATGCATGTCTGAGCAACCTAAAGCAAAGTTGTAGCAAATTTTATAAGGATCAAAAGTTGTTTTATGACCAACTCATAAAAATGTGCACAACATGCTCTAATTGGTCCCACAAGTCAGATTTGTGGTGCTGACTCAACACTTAGAATATTTCTAAGTCAAAAGTCAGATTCCAGTTTCATGTACTCAACTTTGGCTCGATATAACTTGTGATCCAGTGAGATTTAGGTCTTGGTCCTGTAACATGATTTGTAGCTGGTACTTAGAGCTATAACTTTCATTTTTACTATTTTTGCTAAGAACCAACGGATTAGGAGTTAGAGCCTCACCAAATGGCGCTGTCAGTCAGTTCATTGCTCGCCGAATCGTAGCTACAGTAACCGACCGTTTCAGAACCTCACCGTCGCGTGGAGGGACACTCGTCGCCGGCCTTCTGCTCGAGCTGGCCACGCGCCACGGGCTTCCTGACGCTGCTGGCCGAGTCTTGAGCACTCCGCGCGCCTGCCAGACCAACTCGCCCGCCCATTTTTCATTTCCTTCGTCGTAGCACTCACTCGCAGCAGCAGCGCGCCGGCTCCTCCATCGACGCCGAGCAAGCGCCGTCACCCAGCGCGCTCACCGCCACGAAATCGCCACCTCCAGTTAGCGCTCAAATCCGCCTTCACCTCCCCTAGCTATTCCATCTCGCCGTCGAGCCGGGGAACCCAAGGTAGTGGCCCCATTTGAGTTTCCGCCGCCGCCACACCTCGCCGGAGTGGGAGCTCACCGTGGCTAGCACAACATAGCTCCTCTCTTCCTTCCCTAGCTTCCGCCTTGTCTTCTCCTTCGCGCACTGATGCTCGGGTGATGATGTCACCGTCCCCGCCGGCCCAGTCAGGCTGGAACGCGGCCGTGCACCGCCGTGCGCCATGGCCGAACCGCCGAGCTCCATGGCTGGGGTGCTTAGGGGTCAGTAGGGAGCGAAGTTAGAGTACCAATAGATGTGGTTCATCACGTAGTGCACGTCGGTGTCGTCGGTTTCGTCGGGGAGATCACCGTCGGCGAGCTCGACCATCGCCGCGCCGTCGCGTGCCGTCTCCCCTGTTTTGTGTCTATGACACGCGGGTCCCGCTCGTCAGCCGCCGAGCCGAAGGCGGGAGCCGGGCTTGGGCTGCGCTGTGTCGTGGGCCGTCGGATCCCCTCGGGCCGGCCCAGCTGTAGATTTAGGTTTTCCTTTTCTTTTTGTTTTGTTTGTTTGTTTTTCACAGATTTGCGTATAGATTCAAAAATGTGTCACTCAAGTTTTGTGAATCCAATTATTATGGTTCCAATTATGTTGAGTTCCTGGTAATGTCTAGTATTTAATAAAAATATTATATGAGCACATGTTTTAGAAATTTTGGATGAATTAAATAGGACTTTGAAATGTGTTTATAGATGCATGCAAACTTGTTTGAATTTTATCTTGAGTTGCTCTGTTCCAAAAATTATGAATTTTTGTGGGTATGCTAGTCTTGCTTAGTAGAAGCTCTAGTAAAAATTTGAGAGTCATTGCATGTATGGTTTTTGAGTTATAGATTTTCCTTTTATCATTGAGTAATACTTGTGTGAATTTTTATAATTTTTCTATAGATCCAGTAAAGGTAAAATTTGGTGAGTGCTATTCTTATGCTAGAATGATACTAGGAAAAATGTGAAATCTATTGCTTGACACTTTTAACTAAGGTTTCCTATTTATGCCTTTTTAAGCATTTATGCCTTGTCATTTTTGTGTAGGCTCTTTTACTTATCCAAATGCCATGAAAATTTTATAGTAATCTACTTAGAGTAGGACTATGCTACTGTAATTTTCTCATATTTTTATGAGCACTAGAAATACCTGTTGCTATGTAGCCCTAGTTAAAATGAAATAAAATAATCTTCTTTAATGCGAGTTTAGTTGATAATGTTTGCTTTGGTGTATCCTTGAAGCATCTTAATTTGCTGTGGTGATTTGGCATGTTAGTACAGTGGTTGTCATAGTAGATAATAGTACATGTTCTTAGATGATGTTGACTACCTTGTAGAAGAGCTTTGCTACGACCTATACATGCTCCTCTACATTTCATGCATCATAATCATTACATGTCATCTCCTCGATGCACTTCTGCACTAGCACTTAAGTATTTGCATCATACAGGATCGCAGAAGGAGTTGCTAGTAGCAGTTCAGGAAGAGCAGACCGGGACCGATCCACAAGAAGTCTAGGCACCGGAGGTGCCCGAGGAAGAGGAGCAAGTAGAGGACTTGCCGGAGTGCGTGGATCACCAACCTAGTTCGTTCGAACGAGGCAAGCCCCGGAGCATTATAAGTCTCCTACTTGATAAAAGCAATTATTTATGTATATACATATGAATTATATATTACTGCATTAAGTTGTAGGAGTTGATTGAAACCGTTGATGCATTTATTACTATCCTTGCCTACCTTATTACCTTTTCCCTGTTACGTCAGGATCGAATAACTGCTTAGCCTTGCTTAGACCGGTAGCGATCGGTGATACTCGATCACCTACATTATGGGTGGTTACTGGAAGAAATTGGCTATGGAAAGAATGATATCCTGGATTATAACCCTATATGATGAAAAACTGGAGACCAGACGGAAAAGTTGGAGGCAACCAGACCGGGTTCTGGGGTGCTGTTAGTTTCTGTCTGTGTCGATTAAGGACCGATCGTTGCTCGTCCCTCTTATCATGTTGAATGCATGCCTCACATTTAGCTGGCCGAATAAAGTACCTTTCGACCGCGAAGCTAGTGGCACATTTCGGGCCAGGATCTACACGAGTGCGCGTATTAGTGCTGATGGGGGTATGACAGGGGCGCGAAGAGTGAGCCCAAGGGCAGGTGTGACCTGATTCCTGGCAGTCGGGCAGTCCCTGGGTACTACGGCTCCAGATTGTCCCGCGGCTACCTGAAAAGTGTCATTGGTGATCTGTAACTCACTTGATCGGTGGGTGTGGTTTGTGTGAGGAATAAATCACCAGCTGGTTAGGAATCGATTCGAATCGTCATCGCTCCTGGATAGTGAGCACTTGACTCGAGCTACGGCATCGTAGAAATGATTATGAAACAGTGATGGTTATCTAGATGGTATGGACATGGTAAAGCTAAATTGGTAACTGGATGTTAATGGTTAATCATGTGATTGCTTAGTATAGGTGCTTTACCTAGATGAATAGGTTAAAATGAATAGGATGCAAAGTGTTTAAAAATAATGTTTTCAGGGTAGCTTATGCTTTTCACAAATAGGTCAGCTAGCCCACTAATGAAAGCCTTGCATAATCCTTGGTGCCGCCTTATTTTGGTTTAAGACGGGTAAGTCTAGCTGAGTACCTTCTCGTACTCAGGGCATTGTTCCCATTGTTGTTGCAGATGGTCAAATGTACTACGACTATTACATTAACTGTCTGTATCCGTCGATGGGTGACAACTAGGACCAAGGGCAAGTGGTCACTCCGTATCTCTCATCTGATGCTTTTGTTGGAGATGACTACCTACTGGCACTATATCTGAACTAAAAGTGTGTGTGTGGTTTAAAACTATTTACTTCCGCTATTTCAGTTGAACTCAGTTTTTAATAACTTTATGTTCTAAAACTCTGATGTATCCAATGTCGTTATGAACTTTATGTAATGTGTGACGGTATTTGCTAAACTTGTATGATCTTGGTTTGTATGTCGATTGGTTTGAAATCCTTCGTGGTTTCACGGACTACCGGGTTATATGGGCTTAAGTTTGCTAAATTATCTGCTTCGGCGGAAGATTTTCTTACTTAATCTCGTATAATTGGACGGTTCTGTTACACCCCTCACCAAAGGGCTCCTTGAAGCAGTGTCGCACAAGATCTATAGGGGGCACCAAACCACTATGAGGACACCTGGGAGGCTCCTACTGTCCATAACATACCTCATGTAACCTGACAGGCTGCTCCTGTAGCCTCAGTATCTCCCTGGCCCTCTGACTCATCATCCTGTAGTCTCTGCCTCTGAATGCATAGTGAATAAATCTATGATGTGGATCAACATAGAGCGAAGCATAGAACTGCCGAACCCAAGATGGTACATATAATCCTGTCCAGCCAATCAGATCTGTCAGTCCTAGCAAATATGATAAGTAGGGGTAGATATGCTCTCCGGCTGCTGCCACAATAGCCTCAATACTACAAACTCTCTGAGATCGGAAGACTGCCCCACTGTTCAGATATGCATTGTAGAAGTCTTCCTGGAGCGGTGTATAGAAACCCTCTGCTGCTCTCTCATCCCTCCTCGGAGGAAACCACACCTCAAACTCTACAAACCTCAGTTGCCGAACCTGCTTGGCCGTGGCGGCCCTCAAGTCAAGATGTACCACTGGAGGCGGACCCTGTGGTCTAGGCGGTGGACGCGATCCCCTCCGCTGTGTCGGTGGCCTCGGTGAGACTGGAACACAGGTACGACCAGAGCGGCGTAGCAGGGGCTGTGGTGCCTGCTCTGTCTCCTCGGCCTCCTCGGCCTGCTCTCCCTCCTAAGGCTGCACTATCGGCTCTGCTGACGGGGGCTGCTGCTGTGGCTCCTGCTGGGACTCCCCCTGAGGCTAAGGCTCCTCAATATCCAGACGACGTCCTGCCATCATGACAGTCCTAGGTGGACCACCATGACAACGCTCAGCCTCCTCAACTGCTGCCCTCTACGCTGGTGTAAGCTGCTGATCTACAATGACAACACCACTATGGACACCTCCTCTCTTGGCACGCTCTGCGGCCTCAGCGACTGCTACTGCTCTCGCTGTCTCTACATCAGGATACTTGTGCTTCTTTGATGTAACCTGCTTCGTCGCCTTGCCTTTGGTTCCTGCGGGCAAGCGAGGCGAGGGCCTCCGATCGTCATCTCCTGGACCACCACCAACGTTCTTGGTGCGAGCCATCTAATCTAACAAGAGAAAAACTGCCGCTGACAAGATCAACTGTCCACTGACACTTTCGAGGCTTGGCCTCGATCCGTACTCGCGAGCTTGGCTCTGAGTTGACTATCAACTATCGGACACCTCAATGGCACCGACTTGTTGCACGATGGAATAGATGGATATACAAGTAAATACGATATATCTAATAGATGCGAAACCCTATGAGAGCAAGCAATTTAGATGCAAAATTGAAGCGATTGGCTTGCTACCTAATGAATCGATGATCCAAAGAAAAAGAAGATACGTCACATGGGGAACCTTCGGAACTAGCTAGGGTTAGGGTTTGCGATGAATCGATGGTCCTGATTGCAATTTAGGTCAATGCATTGAAAACGATCTAGATCAAGCGAAAAGGATGCTAGGGCATGGCCTTACCGACACTGTGAGAGCTTTGCAATGACTCGGTGGCAAGGGAGCATGGTAGGCACGCGAGAAGTGGACGGCGGTGGTGCTCTACGCGATGGCTCGGTGGCGCTCGGTGCTTGACAACGTCGCGGCACTAGGGCTGGCGCGACGCGGGGAGGCACTGACGATGTGGCAGCACGTGCAGGCGACTGGAGACGGCGTGGACGCACGGGCGCGGCGGTGCGAGGTGCTTGGCGCGGGCAGTGCAATGCGGGCGACGCGTGGAGCTGAACAGCGGCAAGGGCATGGGAGACGGCGCACGGGCACGAGAGGCGGAGATGTCGGCAGCTAAGGGCAATGCGGGCGGGTTAGGTTAAAAACCACGACTGTGATTGGGTTATAAGGCGGTCTCGACGTGACAAGAAAGGAAATGGAGAAGAGGTTTGATCCTGCACGAATCCTATTGACCGAACGCTTTGGTGGTAGCAATCGGATGCTACCACCCAGCGTCCGGTCGATTCCAGAGAGGTCCAATTCCTCTGGAATCACAACCGGACACGTCCGGTGGTCCATGACCGGACGCAGCCAGAGTCCGGTCAGTTGTCTTGAACGCCATGTTGATCGACCGGACGCAGAAGGTCCTCCTAGCCGGACGTAGAAGCGTGAAGTCCGGTCACTCCATCAGCTGCTATTCACCTCCTGTGAACTGACTGGACGCTGGACAGCAGAGTCCGGTGCAGCGTCTGGTCACTCTTTTCTAGCCAATCTTCAATGTTCCTCTGCGTTGCCTGTTCCCAATCAAGTCCCAACTAAAATAAGATCCAAATAAACACCAATTGGGACTGATGTGAGAGACCTCTCTCAAACCCTCAAGTTTTTCAAAATATTTTGCCTTAGGCTATAATTATTTTTAAGAAAATAGGCAATAAGAGGGCAAATGGAACAAAATGACAAACAACATCCATGCATATGCAATACTTGTAAGTAAATCTAGTTGCTTGTCAAGTTTGATCTAAGGTTAAGCTTCTTCACACGCTTTTCGGCGGTTATCTTAACCATGTTAGACAAGCCTTATATGCATTACCAAAAGTTAAACATGTTGTATATTACAATGAATGCAAGGGACAACACAAGCTCATCTTTTAGTGAAGTTACTAAAATCAAGTACATTGAGCTCATTCCGCAATCTACAAAATGTAGCCTCATCTAGCGGTTTAGTGAAGATATCCGCTAATTGATCTTCGGTTCTTACACCTTCTAGTGATATATCATTTTTAGCAACATGATCTCTTAAAAAGTGATGGCGGATATCTATGTGCTTGGTGCGAGAGTGTTGAACTAAATTATTTGCAAGTTTTATCGCACTTTCATTGTCGCACAAAAGAGGTACCTTTTCTAGAACTACACCATAGTCTAGCAAAGTTTGTTTCATGTATAATATTTGTGCACAACAAGCACCCGCGGTAATGTATTCCGCTTCAGCGGTGGACAAAGCCACACTATTTTGTTTCTTGGAGGACCAAGACACAAGTGATCTACCAAGCAAATGGCACCCTCCGGATGTGCTTTTTTCTATCAACTTTGCAACTGGCATAATCCGAGTTGGAATAGCCAATTAATTCAAATATAGCTCCTTTGGGATACCAAAGACCAATGCTTGGTGTGTGCTTAAGATACCTAAGGATTCTTTTTATGGCAATTAAATGTGTTTTCTTAGGATTAGCTTGAAATCTAGCACACATACACACACTAAACATGATGTCGAGCCTAGATGCGGTTAAATATAACAAGCTACCAATCATGGAACGATAGAGAGTTTGATCAACCGGGTTACCTCCCTCATCTAGGTCGAGATGTCCATTGGTAGGCATTGGTGTCTTGATTGGCTTACATTCATCCATCTTGAATCTCTTGAGAAGATCTTTTGTGTATTTCTCTTGAGAGATAAAGATGCCTTCTTTCATTTACTTGACTTGAAAACCAAGAAAGAATGTAAGCTCACCAATCATTGACATCTCGAACTCCTTCGACATCAATTCACCAAATTCTTTGCATGAGTCTTCATTTGATGATCCAAAGATAATATCATCATCGTATACTTAACAAATGAAGATATACCCATCAAGCTTCTTGGTGAATAGTGTGGTGTCGACCTTCCCAATGGTGAAGCCCTTCTCAATGAGGAAGTACCAAAGGCGCTCATACCAAGCTCTTGGGGCTTGCTTAAGCCCATATAATGCCTTGGACAACCTATAAACATGATTAGGATATCTAGGGTCTTTAAACCCAGGAGGTTGATCAACATAGACTAGTTCATTAATAAAGCCATTTAAAAATGCACTTTTTACATCCATTTGATATAGTTTCATTTCATGATGTGATGCATATGCAAGTAGGATACGGATGGCTTCGAATCTTGCAACCGGTGTAAAGGTCTCTCCAAAATCCAAATCTTCAACTTGAGAGAACCCCTTTGCAACTAGTCTTGCCTTGTTCCTCACAACAACACCTTGATCATCTTGCTTGTTTCAGAACACCCACTTTGTTCCAATGACTCTTGCACCTTTTGGTCGCTCTTCAAGAGTCCAAACCTCATTGCGAGTGAAGTTGTTCAACTCTTCATGCATGGCATTGATCCAATCCAGATCTTTAAGAGCTTCTTCTACCTTGGTAGGCTCATCGAAAGAGACAAAAGAGTGATGAGCAATAAATGAAGCAAAATTTTGAGATCTAGTCATTACTCCTTTTGATGGACTCCCTATGATGAGATCTTATGGATGATCTTGTAAGAGCAGTGTATTTCTTCTATTGACCACTTGAGGAGGAGGTTGTGGAGCATCAACATCTTGTGCTTATACCACCATTTGCTCATGGGAGACATGAGTATCTTCATTTTCTACTCTCCCATCTTTTTCACCATCTTATGGCACACTTGATAAAGAAGGTTGATCAATGACTTGTACATCATCTTCATCATCTTTTGGCTTGATGTCTGCCACCGGAATGTTCTTCATAGCCTCCCTCAATGGTTCATCACCTGCATCATCAAGATTCTCATGTGCTCCTTGGGAGCCATTAGATTCATCAAATTCTACATCATATGTTTCTTCAACCAAGCCAGTGTCATGATTAAATACTCTATATGCTTTGGACTTTGATGAGTAACCAACAAGAAAACCAATATCACAACGTCTTTGAAACTTCCCTAGGTGTTGTCGCTTCTTGTAGATATAGCATTTATAACCAAACACCCTAAAGAAGGAGACATCTGGCTTCTTCCCATTGAGCAACTCATAAGGTGTTTTGCTAAGGAACTTTTGAAGGAATAGGCGGTTTGATGCATAGCATGCGGTGTTGATTGCTTCCGCCCATAGAGCTTCGGGGGTATTGTACTCATCTAGCATTGTCCTTGCAAGAGTGATCAAGGTCAGGTTCTTCCTCTCAACTACACCATTTTGTTGAGGGGTATAAGTTGTGGAGACTTCATTCTTGATCCCAACTTTATCACAATAAGCTTCAATGTTTATGTTGTCAAATTCTTTTCCATTGTCACTTCTTATATTCTTGAGCTTCACTTCAAATTCATTTTGAGCTCTCTTGGCAAACTTCTTGAAGCAAGATGCAACTTTGGATTTGTCATGAAGGAAGAATACCCATGTATACCTTGAATAGTCATCAACAATCACAAGACAATAGAGATTCCCTCCCAAACTCTTGTATGTTGTTGGTCCAAATAAATCCATATGTAGGAGTTCTAGCACTCTTGTGGTTGACATGAAAGCTTTTGTTGGATGGATATTTGCAACTTGCTTGCTGGCTTGGCATGCACTACAAAGCTTGTCCTTCTCAAACTTCACATCCTTCAACCCTCTCACCAAATCATTCTTCATTAGCTTCTTGAGTGAACTCATACCAATATGAGCAAGTCTTCTATGCCATAGCCACCCAAGTGTTGTTTTGGTGAATAGGCAAGTCTTCAAATTTGCATCTTCGAAGGTGAAGTCCACTAGATATAAGTTGTTGTATCTAAATCCATTAAATATCACTTGATTATCATCTACCTTGGATACAACAACCTCCTTCTCGGTGAACAAACATTGGAAGCCAAGATCACACAATTGTCCAACGGATAACAAGTTGAAGCTCAATGAAGCAACATATAGCACATTGGAGATGGAATGATCATTTGATATTGCCACTTTGCCCAATCCTTTAACCTTGCCCTTTGAGTTATCTCCAAATGTTATTTTCTCTTGTCCATCTACCTCTTCATCTAGTGAGGTGAACATACGAGGATCACCGGTCATATGTTGAGTGCAACCACTATCAATAACCCAATGACTTCCACCGGTCTTGTAGTTTACCTACACACAAGAGATTCAAGCTTTAGGAATCCAAACTTGTTGAGGGCCCTTCACCTTCTCAACAAGTGACTTAGCCACCCAAATCTTCTTAGGCCTATTCTTGTTAGGGGGTCCTAAGAACATGACTTTCATCTTTCCACTAGAATCCTTTCTAAGCATGTAGTGAGCATTGAAGGCAAAGGGTCTAGCATGCTTGGGCAAGGGTTGTGGCGGTGGAGTTCGGCACTCATGAGCAAAGTGGCCTTCTTGTCCACACTCAAAACATCTCTTTGGCTTTGGCTTTGGCTTTGATTGTTATTGTTGAACTTGAGCCTTCTTCTTTTCTACACTTGCCACATATCCAATGCCACTTCTATCCATATTCATGACGGTGTTCATGAGTAGCTCACTTTGGAGGTGCTTGCCTCTAGCAAACTTGCTCAACCCAATCTTGAGATGCTCTTTCTCCAACTTGAGCTTCTTATTTTCTTCCTTTAGAGCATCATCTTTCTTCTCTTCTTTGAGCTTCTTGTTTTCTTCTTTGAGCTTCTCATTCTCAATGATCAACTCTTTGTCATGATCAAGAGTTTCTAGCACAATGGTGTTGTGGCTTTTCATCTCTTCAAGATCTTTCATGAGCTTTTCATTTGTGTTCTTGAGCTTGACATATTCATCATAGTCATTGCACTCAACCACTTCTTGCCTTTGCCACTAAATCCTTGTTCAATGCTCTCATCAATCAAATCATCACATGATGTAGCTATATCAATCTTAACAATATGGTTAGTAGCATCATGTGGCTCATTTGGTAAGAATTCTTGAGCAATAACAAGAGTATCATGATTGATCTTAAGAGTTGTATATTCATCTTTTAGCTTGTTGTGGCTAGTGATGAGTTCATTGTGCACCCACTCAAGTTTATCATGTTTATCTTTAAGCTCTTTCTTAGAAGATTTGAGCTCCATGAGTTTGGATGATATATCATTTGTTTCTCTAAGCTCATCAATAGCCTTTTCCAATGTATCGCACTTTGCTAAGAGTGAATCATTTTTAGCATCAAGTTTTTCATTTTTAGCTCTACTCTTTCTAATGATCTTAGTGTATTTCCTTAGTATTTTAACAAGATCATCATATGAAGGTGAATCATCATCATCGCTATCACTATCATCATCACTAGCTTGCTCATCATCACTGCTATTATCATTATTAGTTACCTTGCGTTCACCCTTGGCCATAAGGCATAGGTGTGTAGAGGATGATGGCGATGGTGGCGGTGAAGATGGAAGATCAATAGCAATGGCGGCCACCTTCTCATTGTCACTATCATCATCGGATGATCCACTAGATGAATCAATATTCGTGAGCCAATCACCAACGATGTAGGCCTTTCCACTCTTCTTCTTCTTGTGGAAGTCCCTCTTTTTGCCATCTCTCTTGTATGGCTTGTTCTTCTTCTTCTCATCTTCATCTTCATTACTTGAGTCATCTTTCTTGCCCTTGTTCTTGTTCTTGAACTTGTCTTTCTTAGGCTTGGGGCATTGATGTGCTAGATGACCAAGTTCACCACAATTGAAGCAATCCATTTCGGAGATTGGCTTTCTTCTAGAGCTTGTGAAGAACTTCTTCTTCTTGCCGTCAAACTTGATGCCACTCTTGTTTAGCTTCTTTAGCATCTTGGTGGCTTTCTTCACCATGAGAGCAAGATTTTCATCTTCATCTTCTTCATCACTTGAGCTCTCATACTCAAGTCTTGCTTTGCCCTTGTCTTGGCTAGCTTTGAATGCTAAGTCCTTCTCTTTCTTCTTGGTAGAGGATGAGCCATCTTGTGGCGTGATGTGCATGTACATCTCATGAGTATTGATCTTTCCCAAGATTTGTGTTGGTGTAGCGGTGGAAAGATCACCTTGGTGTAGCACGGTCACAATGTGCCCATATTTGTCAATGGGGAGGACACTCAAGATCTTTCTCACAACGTCGGATAGTGACATTTGAGTAAGTCCAAGTCCATTGACTTCCTCTACAAGAATATTTAAATGTGAATACATCTCATTAGCACATTCTTTGGGAAGCATCTCAAATGAATTTAGCTTTTTAATCACAAGATGATAGCGTTCCTCACGCTCACTCTTGGTTCCCTCATGGAGCGCACAAACGTCCAACCACAGTGCATGAGCGTCTTTGTGGTTCCTTACGCAGTTGAACACATCTTTGCAAAGGCCTCTAAAGATGGTATTTTGAGCTTTTGCATTCCACTTTTCATAATTAACCTCATCGCCTTGTAAGTTAGTAGCATCCCGAGGTTTTGGGAAGCCTTGTGAGGCGGCTCTAAGAATACCAACATCTAGAGCTTCTAAGTACGCCTCCATGCGGATTTTCCAATATGGAAAGTCATCTCCCTCAAAGATAGGAGGAGGTCCATCCCTGTGAGACATCTTGCTCTAAGTGATTAAGCTTAAAAATGTGAGCACGAGGCTTTGATACCAATTGAAAGGATCAAGATGCCCAAGAGGGGGGGTGAATTGGGCTAATTCTAAATTTTCTTGCAATAATTAAATCCTACGGTTAGCCTAATTAACCCCTTGTGCCTAGAAAAGTGTTTCTATTAATCTAACGCACAAAAGGACTTGCAACCTATGTTCCAAACTTACTCTAGCATGGCAATTCTACAAATGTAAAGACAAGTATTGAATTGTTCAAAGTAAATGCTCAAAGTAAATAGAGATACAGGAACACGGCGATGTTTTGCCGAGGTATCGGAGAGTCGCCACTCCCCACTAGTCCTCGTTGGAGCACCCGCGCAAGGGTGTAGCTCCCCCTTGATCCATGCAAGGATCAAGTGCTCTCTACGGGTTGATTCTTCGACACTCCGTTGCGGCGAATCACCCAAAACCGCTCACAACTTGAGTTGGGTCACCCACAAGCTCCGCCGGGTGATCACCAAGCTCCCAATCACCACCAAGTTGTCTAGGTGATGGTGATCACCAAGAGTAACAAGCACGAACTCTCACTTGACCACGCGAAGCCTAATGATAACGGTGGATGCACACTTTGCTACTCTTGATTCACTAATGAGGCTACTCTCTTGGATTTACGAATCTCAATCACATCACTAGGACCTTGCTCTTCTTAGCACTCACAAATGTGTTTATCAGCTGTTGGAATGAGCAAAAGTGACTCCACACACGAGTGGAGCTTTTATTTATAAGGCAGCCTGAAAAATGAACCGTTATGTGCCTCTACGGGGTGACCGGACGCTCCGGTCATGTTGACCGGACGCTCTGGTCAGTTCAACCCGCACATCAGTGTTTAAGTGTTGACCGAACGCTGGCAGGGTCCGGCAACCACTGACCGGACGTGTCCGGTCACATTAAACCCTCACCAGATGCTTACTGTACTCGACCGGATGCTGGATCCTCAAGGTCCGATCAGTATTGACCGAACGCGTCTGGTCGAAGATTTCCTTCTCTAGAACCTTACTGGAGTCGATCGGACGCTGCCTCTTAGTGTCCGGTCACTTGACCACTCCAGCGTCCGGTCGCACCGAACGCAATCTCCTTGATCAAATGTACTGACCGAACCCTGTGGCTAGCGTCCGGTCGCATCGGAGCCAGTGTCCGGTCAGCATTTGACCCTCCATTCACTTCCAACTCTCGAACATATGTGATTGAAGTTTGCTCCATAGGATCATAGGGCTGTTGTGGAGCTACCTAGTGCTAGTTTTAACAAGTGTGCACCACACCTAACTCACTAGACTCATCTAGGTCAAGCTACCCGTCCATACCCCCCTTAATAGTACGGCCAAAGGAAACAACAAAGTCCTAAACTACTCTAAGTGTCACTCCAACTTCAATCGACACTTAGAACTAGTCATCCTTAACCTTGTCGTCCATCCTTTGACAACTGAAACGATTTCCATCGAAGGGGCATGACCACCTTGATTGCCCAATTGATCTCCATTACCATGACCTAACTTAATTGCCTCTGCAAAACACACGTTAGTCATAGTAATCTTGTATTGTCATTAATCACCGAAACCCAACTAGGGGCCTAGATGCTTTCAGTCCTTCCCATGGGGTTGTGAGTTTTTGGACACCAGCTTGATTCGTCTTCCACTTTAGGACCAGGTCCCTGACCACGGAGAACCGCTCCTTGACGTTCTTGTTGTAGTACCTACACAAAA
This sequence comes from Saccharum hybrid cultivar R570, assembly GCA_038087645.1. Lineage (NCBI taxonomy): Eukaryota > Viridiplantae > Streptophyta > Magnoliopsida > Poales > Poaceae > Saccharum > Saccharum hybrid cultivar. The sequence continues at coordinate 3,054,041 of JAQSUU010000425.1, forward strand.
TAGCAAGGTATTTGGCTGTATGTACGCAAGAATCGAGTCGCTTCTCTTCTGCACTATTCACTTCTAGCTCCTACACTTCATTGGCCTTGTCTTCGTCGAAGTTCTCTACCTGTGCTGATCTGAAGGCTATATCTGCTGGGAGCACTGCCTCAGCGCCATAAACCATAAAGTATGGTGATACACCGGTATTGCGACTGGGCTGGGTTCTGAGACCCCAGATCACGGCTGGTAACTCTTTGAGCCATCTTCCAGGAGCTTTGTCATTCTCTCTGTACATCCTCTTCTTAAGTGCATCTAGGATCATACCATTTGCCCGCTCAACCTATCCATTAGCTCTAGGGTGTGCTACTGAGACGTATTTTACTACTATGCTCCTTTCATCACAGAAGTCCCAAAAAGCGTTCCCGGTGAACTGAGTACCCAGATCAGTGATGATGCTGTTGGGTATGCTGAAGCGGTGGATGACCTAGTCGAGGAACGCGACAGCCTTTTTAGAAGATGCCTTGACCAGGGGCATGTACTCTATCCACTTGGAGAATTTGTCGATCAGCACAAAGACACATGTAAATTTTCCAGGGGCCGGTTTGAAAGGACCGATCATATCCAGTCCCCAGCATGTGAAGGGACAAGAGGCTGGTATAGTCTGAATCTCGTGTGCTGGTATGTGGATTCTCTTGGCGAAAAACTGACAGCCTCACAATGGCAGACTAGCTTCTCTGCATTAGCTACGACTGACGGCCAATAGAACCCTGCTCGGAAAGCCTTGCCGACCAGCGTTCTCGAGGCCGCATGGTTGCTGCAGGAGCTAGAGTGGATTTTGTCTAGGAGATGTTCACCATCCTCCTGGGTTATACACTTCATCAAGATTTTCTCCTTCGCGTTCTTGCGCCACAATTTGCCATCGACGAGCAGATACTGCTTACTATGATGCATTAGGCGTTCGTTTTCTTTCTGATCGGTGTAGCCGCTACCATCTGTCAGGTACTTGATGAAAGGTACTCTCTAGTCGGGCTTCTTAGTGGTCGGAGGTGGTTTGGTGGTGTTTGACGCCAGAACCGTAGCCACCAATGGCTGGTCTGGAGGCTTGTCGACCGTAGGATCTTCTTCTAAGATGGAGGGCGTGAGCAGGTCTTGAACAAATACACCATGTGGGACTTTGGCTCAGGATGATCCTAACTTTGACAGCGCATCTACTGCTTGATTTTTGTCTCGGACCACATGTGTGTACTCGATGCCATAGAACTTGCCTTCCAGCTTTCTGATCGCTTTGCAGTATGCGTCCATCTTTTCGCTGGTCGTATCCCAGTCCTTGCTAAGTTGGTTGATGACCAGAGCCGAGTCTCCGTAGACATAGAGATGCTTGACACCGAGCTCGACCGCAATGCGCAGACCATGTAGGCATGCTTCATACTCGACGGCGTTATTAGACGCCGGGAAATAAATCCTGAGGACATATCAGAGCTGCTCCTTGGATGGTGATATGAAAAGGACTCCTGCTCCTGCGCCATCGATGTTGAGAGAGCCATCGAAGTACATCTTCCAATACTTGGTGGGCCCCTGAGAGGCAGGTGTGCTTAAGTCTGTCCACTCGACGATGAAATCGATAAGTGCCAGAGACTTGATTGTAGTACGGCTTGCAAATTCCAAGGAGAAAGGGCATAGCTCTATTGCCCATTTGACGATGCGCCCGTTTGCATCCTTGTTGCGAATGATGTCTCCCAGAGGGTACTCGGTCATGACCACCACACGATATGCGTCGAAGTAGTGTTTCAACTTTCGGGATGTAATTAGTATGGCGTAGATTAGTTTCTAAATCTGTGGGTACCTGGTCTTGGATTCACTAAGCACCTCACTGATGAAATAAATTGGTCGCTGTACTTTGTAGACGTGGTCGGGCTCGTCACGCTCGACCACCATGGTAGTGGAGACCACTCGATTAGTTGCCGCAATGTAAAGCAGGAGGGTTTCGTCTTCTCTAGGAGCAGTGAGGATCGAAGGTGATGTAAGGAATTGTTTTAGCTGTGTAATGGCAACATCTGCTTCCTCCGACCACTTAAACTTCTCGAATGCTTTGAGCAGCTAGAAAAACAGTAGTCCTTTTTCGCCTAATCTAGATATGAAACGACTGAGGGCAGCCATACATCTGGAAAGCTTCTGAACATCCTTCACCTTTTTGGGCGGCTTCATGTCCAAGATAGCTTTTACTTTCTCTGGGTTAGGGCGTATGCCGTCGTGACTAACGACGTTGCCGAGCAGTATACCAGATGGAACACCAAAGATGCACTTCTTTGGGTTTAATTTCCATTGGAATGTGTTAAGGGCTGCAAAGGTATGTTCTAGGTTGTCGACAAGGGTGTATGCTTCCTTGGTTTTAACAACTACATCGTCAACATAAGCCTCGATGAGGTCATCTTTTATCTCGTCTTTGAGGCAGGCTTGTATGGCGCGTTGGTAGGTGGCCCTAGCGTTCTTGAGCCCGAACGACATGGTCGTGTAGAAGTAGGCGCCAAAGGGCGTGATGAAGGATGTCTTGATCTGGTCATCCTTTTTGAGAGCGATCTGGTGATAACTAGAGTAGCAATCGAGAAAGGAAAGCAGCTCACAACCGGCAGTTGAATCTACGACCTCGTCTTTGCGAGGTAAGCCGAAGGAGTCTTTAGGGCAGTGTTTGTTGAGATCAGTGTAATCAACACACATTCTCCATTCCTTATTCTTTTTACATACAAGAACCGGGTTGGCTAACCACTCTGGATGATACACTTCTTTGATAAATCTGGCTGCTAAAAGCCATGTAACTTCTACCCTAATAGCCTCCTTTTTGTCGTGAGCGAACCGTCGTAGCTTCTGCTTGATGGGTTTGGCCTTGCCATCGACATTTTAGGAGTGCTCGATCAAGTTCCAAGGTACACCGGGCATGTCAACGGGTTTCCATGCAAACACACTCACGTTGCTCCTCAAGAACCTGACGAGCGCGTCTTCCTATTTAGGATCTAGGTTGGCCTCGATAAGGGTCATTTTGTTGGGATCACCGTCGACCAGCTGGATCTCTTTGTGCTCTTTGGACTTGATGTTTTTGCATGGGGCCTCGAGCTCTAGGATCTCCAGGTGGTCGGCTAGGGTCAGCTTGGCATCGAGCGTGGTCTCAGCCATGCGAATAGAGAGGTCGTGAGCCTCTGCTATTTTGAAGCTGTCCTCCTCGCAGGTGTAAGCTGCATATATGTTGCCCCTAAGAGTTAGAACCCCCTTCTCAGTAGGCATCTTGAGCACCAAATACCTATAGTGAGGTATGGCCATTAACTTGGTGAGCGCTGGTCGGCCAAGGATAGCATGGTAGGTGCCTTCGAAGTTGGCGACCACGAAGTTGACGTAGTCGGTGCAGAAGTGGTCTGGGGTACCAAATTGCACAGGTAGCATGATCTGCCCGAGAGGTGTGGAGCTCTGTCCAGGGAGAACACCCTAGAACTGTGCCTCGTATGGCTTGAGATCAGCCTAGGTTATCTTCAGGGCTGACAAACTGTTCTTGAACAGTATATCGATGGAACTGCCGCCGTCAATCAGCACTCTATCGAACTGAACCTTGTTGATACAAGGATCAAGAACCAGAGGAAAACGCCCTAGCTCAGGTATTGCAGCCCATTGGTCCTTTCTGCTAAAGGAGATCTCGCGGTGAGACCAAGGAGGGAGCCACAGATCGGCGATGAGGTTGTCGGCATTGGCCACGTTCAAGCAAGCGCGGGCGAGCAACTTGCGCTCTCATTTGGTCTCGATGGACACTCTGCCCCCAATGATGGTGTGGACATGGTCGGTTGGCTTGACGTACTTGTGATGGGGATCTGCGTCTTCATCATCATTGTCCTCGTTACACTACTCCCCTACATCGTTAGGCTTGTTGGATTTATCTAGAGCCTATTAGCGCGTGTAGATGGATTTGAGAACATGACAATTCTCCATGGTATGGTTTGACTTGGGATGGAGCTAGCAGGGTCCTTTCAATGCTTTGGCATAGTCATCTTCATAGTTGTGACATCCGCCACCTTTTTTAACGATGTTGACTTCATCGTCATCTTCCCGAGCACGCTTGCCCCTGTAATCGTCATGGCGATTACGCCACTGATAACGCTGGTCGTGGTGGTCGCGAAAATCATTGCGCTGGTTGTGGCGATCAAAATTGTCATTTCGACCACGGTTACCGTGGTAGTCGTCGTGGTGTGGGGGTGGTTGGAGCGTGGAACCCTTGCTGCTTCTTCCATGATTATCTTTTTAGCATCATCGGCGTCCTCATATTTTTTAGCAGTAGCTAGGAGCGTTGTGACCGATTCAGGTCTTTTGCGGTGGAGCTTGTCCCTTAGGACATCGTGGAAGCGGAGACCGGTGATGAAAGCTTCGATTGCCTCATTGTTGGAGATTGATGGGACCTTGATGCGCATCTTCTAGAAGCGTCGGACGTACTCGCGTAGTGGCTCATCTTTGCGATCTCGAATCCGCTGCAGATCATATTTGTTGCTGGGTTGTTCGCAAGTAGCAATGAAGTTGTCGATGAATGCTTGCTTGAGCTCTTGCCAAGAATCAAAGTAGTTTGTCGGCAAGCTGACCAGCCATTGGTGGCCTGCATGGCTGACGGTGACTGAGAAGTAATTAGACATGACTTGCTCATCAGCCATGGCTGATCTGCACGTGGTTTCATAGAGCATGACCCATAACTCGGGGTTCTCCTTGCCTTCGTACTTCTAGAGTTTTTCGAGCTTGAAGTTTTTTATCCACACGACTTGGCGAAGGTGAGGAGTAAAATGCTTCAAACCCGAAGGGCTGTGGGTAGTATCATATTCCATATGGTGATAGCTTTTGTGGGATGCACGATCGTTGGCTCTTTGGTTAATGCGATCGCACAGATCACGTTCTTCGAGGGAATGGCAGAGATCGTTATTGCCATCATGGCGATCCCGATTGCCACCCTGGTTGACCCCGCGACCGCGGTTATCACGGTGATTGTCGTGGTTGTCTCATCGATTATCGTCCCGGTTGTTGCGGCGGTTGTCGTCCCGGTAGTCGCGGCGGTTGTCGTCTCGACCACCATCATGACCACCGTTTCTGGCTTGATAGTTGTCTGGTGGGTCGTTGCGCGAGCCACGTTGGTTGGGTGGCTGTGGGCGACTTGAGTACTGGCGACTGCGGCTTGAATCGACTGAGATGGACGAAGCTCGGGCTTGGTTTGCAATCTCTGCGGTCTGGGCTATAGCAGCCGTCAGGTATGCTTCTACATCATCACGAATTACCTAGATTTCTGGGGTATTAGGTAGTCGTTGCATTGTCGCCATAGCAACAGCTACGTTGGCGCTTGGAGTCCTAAAGACCTGCTTTTCCCCTACCCTATCAAAGGCATTGTTGAGATCGTGTGGCTGTAACCTTATGCGTCGTGCCTCCTCTTCTGCCTCGGCTTCGGCTTGTCTATGATTAAACCGGTCAATATTGCGTGCTACACTTGCTAGCCTTTCTTGTTCTATTTTGCCAACTGCCGATGGTTCATCATTACTGACGACATTGATCAAGTCTCCTCGCCTTGGTGGGAAAGATGGGAATCGTGGGAACCCCGAGGAGTGGTCGAGGATATCCAGATCATATTCAACTTCTTCATTGTTATGATGCTGAAGCTTAGTGTGGACGGAGCCAATAGATGCGATGCTGGACAGGGAGCTTGAACCACCCTCTTGAAATGTGTGGACCGATCCTTCTTGATACTCCTCAATCCGAACCATGTTGATGAAGTTGTGTGGCTTTGGCCGAGGTCGATGTATAAAACACAGATCCGAGCAGCGTTGTATATTGTACGCGTAGTTGGAAGCAGTGTTTCATAGGCCGTAGGGCTGAGCCCGGTAGTTCTCCATCAAGGCTTCGCACTCGGAGAGCCAGAGACCCGTTGCGGGGCTGATTGGCGATGAACGGAGCGCCCTTCAGGAGTAGACGTGACCACGAGATCCGTACCGAGTCGTGTAGGACGACCGGCCCGAGCTGGTCGGGTAGATCTGTTGTGGGTAGTGGTTACCTGCTCGGTAGGTTGATTTTGAATCGAATCTACCAGAGCTAGGGTTTCAGCAAGCTTGGTGCTGACCTGATCGATGGAGTCGAGTAGGTCGGTGTTGTCGATCTGCCTCCCTTTGTAGCGAGGAAGCAAACAACGGGTTGTCAGCGTGGCTGAAGACGATGCTGGTGTGGCCGAAGCTAGATCCAACATGGTCGGAGTCGTAGCTAATGCTGGTGAAGCAGTGGTCGACACAGATTGGATCTGCGCCTCCTCCGTGGTCATGGTGATGAAGTTGTCGGAGCCAGTGGTCCAGGTGATCTGGCCGATGGTGAACGTGAGGCCGTTCGGCGTAGCCATGGAACCAGGGATGATGACCATCTTGTTCGTCTGGGGAGTAGTACGCACACCCCCTACCTGGCATGCCATTGTCGATGAAATATGGTCGGTAGCCTACCTAGGGGTATGCTCAAGGTAGTAGATTATCGGCGGACAGGTGCGCAAGCTACGAACGAGGTGGTGACGCAAGACAGACACGAGGTTTTATCCAGGTTCGGCCGCCGTGAAGGCGTAATACCTACGTCCCGCGTCTGATTTTATTGCTATGTGTGAATGAGATGATTTTTGAGAGGGGTCCCCTGCCCACCTTATATAGTCTGGGGGGTAGGGTTACAGATCTGGAAACTAATCCTAACCAGTTACAATTGCCATAGGTGGCCGGATAAGGATTCCTATTCTAACCGACCAGGATCTTGCTTGATCTCCAAGTCTGCCTTGATTCCTTGCGTGGGACTCTGAGCAGATCGACTGGGCTGCGCGTCTTCTAGTGGGTCAGACCCCCTGGTCCAGGCTAGCCCAAACCTAGTTGTAAGGGTATAGGGGTCAATACCCCCACAGAGACAAGAGTACAGATGCAGGTCTTGAACGAGCTTGTTGCTTCATTATGTGCCAGTGAGTGCTTGAAAACCTTTTTTTTCGTTGTCTGGTTTTAAATGTAATATAATCGCATTGCTAACTGATTGTATTTTATACATGAAGGGATTGGTTGCAGTGGGGAACATTCCGTAGAGGTGGCTCGTGCAAGGTATGAGGAGAAGAAGTTAGATGACCATAGATCGCGAGCTGGTCGCACTGTTCAATCACCGATTGTGTTGTCTGATGAGAGACGAGGATGAGGACGACAGTGCCAGACTGAGTGAGCTCATTGCTCTAGCAGAGGCAGGCGTGCAGGCATAGGCGGCTGAGGACGACACTGGGAGACTTAGCGAGCTCATCGCTCTAGCAGAGGCAGGCATGTAGGCGTAGGAGGTTGAGGACGACACTGGCAGACTGAGCGAGCTCATCGCTCTAGCAGAGGCGGGTTTACAGGCCAAGGAGGATGACGACGCGTTCTTCACTCAGGCCACAGCAGATGAAGCGGAGGCCGCTTACTACAAGCGACAGGCAGGTCAGAGCAACGCAGTTGAGCCTAGCCACATCAACAGGGTTGTAGTAGAGGACTGATACTCGGATGATGAGTTGCTTACTCAGTACGTTTCAAACTGAGGATTTGGAAGTGCATTTACCCATATGTCTACTGTCGGCACATAGTTGTAGTATTAATATGTTGTGTAATGTGGCATAGTATTGAACTTTTCATTATTTGGTTGTTTTCATTGTCTATGGTCTTAATATTCTGCTTAGTGATACAGACGTATTGAAATATGAACACGTGCTACAAAAAACCTAAAGACGTACGTCATTATATATATCAACACACGAAACACATCAAATGACATGTGACTACATGTACCGAACCTGGGTATAGAGTTTTCTTTGACTAAACCTAACATGCCTTAGGTAATTAAACCATGCCTTAGGTAATTAAACCTAACATGCCTTAGGTAATTAAACCTGGGTACATGTGAAAAAGATAAAGTCATCCTAGTAGTGTGTCCACATAGCAAATTGTGTTGCACCTTCTCCATAGTAGCCTCCCGTTGTTGTTGGTGGTGGTGGCGGGGGGTGACGGGGGAGGCCCCTTGTTCCTGTGGTTAGGGCAGGTGCAATATGGATCATTGCAGAGTGCCTCATGTGAATCGGCACCATTGTTGTTGCCGTCCTGTCCGTCGTCCTTATAACCGCTGCTAACTTCCCTTTCTAGATCAAAGATACGGTCCTGTAGGTAGTAGATGTACTCCACATGTGGATAATATATGTCAAGGATCGACCCACCTACTGAACCCACAATTTTCTTTGGCCAAGGAAGACTACAATAAGTATGTCGTGTAAGTTATATACAAGACAAACATATTAAAGAAACAAATAGTAATAACAATTACCCATGCACGCGGGCATTTGAAGAAACAACGACCTCCATCTATTCCCTCGGTGAACATCTGCACTAGGTAGTCCTCACCATGCATGCATTTTGGCCACTCTTCTTTCCTTTCATCGTATCCTCTCAGTGGTGCCTCTTTGGTGAAATCACTTTTGCTCTCAACTAGGAACCTCTCATAAAGAGCTTCCTCAAAGAAATCGGGACCAAGAGGACCCTCCCACCCCTAGGTAGTTCCCTTCTCCTTTCCTCTCCCTCTGGATGACCCTCCAGACATTGGTACTGCAATAAAAGCAAATACCGAGGAGTGTTCTTCTTCCTTGTTATGTGTGTGAATGAGAGGGAGTGGGTGGTTATTTATAGGTTGAGAGGAGGAATAGAGGCCTCTCAGTGTGCCATGTCAGCGATCTGTGTGCCTCTTCACCTAAGCCCTTGGATCAAACAGTCATAAGATGGATGGTGGAGATAGAGTGGAGTTGTGCTTCCTTGCATGCCAGTACTATATCAGCGATGTATTAAATCGATGTTGTCCTTGTATCTAAAAAGTCTATGTTTATTGTCTGAAAAGCATAGAATCATTTACTGTTGCTTGGTAACCCTAGATTCATCTATAAAGTGTATGTACGATACGTTTGGATTATACATATTCTAATAAATTTATAGTTAATCTGTGTACTACATTTGTGCCTTTGTACAAGTGTAGTATGATTAATGTTTCATGGGAAAAATTCGCAAGAGTTTGCCTTGTTTTAGGAGCATCCACAGTTACAAACAGAGACATCATTATATATTCCAAATATTTAATCATCCAAGGAGCATAATGCAACCACAACGAACATCACAACCAACATAATATGTCATGCAAAGTCCAAATAGTCCATAATATATTCCAAAATTCATAATAGTTCATACTAACAGCTACCACATCTCTCACTGCCTCCTACTCTTGCCCTTACCCTTGTGACCCAGAGTGCTCGTACCTGGAGTGTAAGGGTCACGCGGACGGCGTCGCCTAGTGCCTAGAGGCGGTGTAGGATGAGTCGAGGGAGCATCATGGAGCTGAGAGGGGACAAGCTCCTTGTGCCTCTTGTCCACATCGCCGTCGTCGTCTTCCTCATCCTCGTCCCCATCCCCTGTAGCTGCTTGACTAGAGGAACGCAAGCCTCCTCTTCCCGTGAAAGGAACGTACATGTCTTACGTCGTGTCTGTCCTGCAACCACAATGACCAGCCGCACGGCGTAGACGACGTTACAGCCTCTATTGTACAAAACTATGTTAACTGAAAGGATCTAACATATTAATGATATGTTTGAAAGAATATTTTTAATCTTATGTCCAGGAAGCCAAGTATGTACTCATCGTTGACTCTCGGCCGAATGCGCTCGATCTCTTCAACTGAGCATTTGAGTGTATTGCCCTGCAACAAAGTTCTCAGTAATAATACTTCTGAACAGATCGCTGTTGTCATACAAAAATAAGGCAATTGGTTTACCACTCTGTCCAAGATCGGTCCTGCCTCCACCTGCCTTCTTGCACGAGTCGACTGGTTGTACGCCGTGTCTTCATCGTCGGAGGACTCGATGTCGGCATAGTCAGCTTCGGTTCACTATACCCTCAGCCTGCACCGTGTCGCACGCTGGTACCAGGCTTGGTACCACCTGAACTCACGGTTCATGTGTGGCTCATTGTTGTCATCCACGTTGTTGTGCATCTCCTCCCATTCCTCAATGAAGGACTGGTGGTGCCTCTCCTAGTCAAAAATCTTCTTGTTCCTCTGACGATCCAACCTGCACGTATGTCATCATTACATGAATCCATGTATGTGTCAACATATTAATAGAAATGGACCATCATCATGAGACATTTGAAATATCAAAACACTTACTTGTGTAAGTCAACGCCAGTCAAGAACAGAGCCATAGGCCAAAGCTGTCTCACTCCAAATTGGTGTGCAACCCTATCTAGCAGGTGGAACTCGACAGCATAGAAGCAGATTAGAGGGCACCTCATCCTATAGAAGTCGTTATCGGCCCCATAAACGTTGCTCAGCTGAAAAGGAAGTGCGTCCTCTCCACCATACGGCTCCCACTCCACCTGCAACATGTCCAAATAAGATGTTAGATGGTATACTAATCCTTTTGAAAGCAGCATGGAAAATAAAATTTACTTACACTAGACGTCGTCAGTGTGTCTAGCTCGTTCATGTACTCAATGTATGCCCGGTCTATCCTCGTGTGTGGAACCCTGACCTGGTCCCAAAGGTACGCCCACATCGGCTGGCGACTTAGAGGCTGACCTTGGAACCACTCACGACGATCCAGAACCTCTGGACAACCAACTGCAAGACGAGCCCACATCCACAGCTGTAACAGGTACACGTATCCACCAGGTGACGGGTTGGACGAAGACCGACGACACCCCTCGCACAGCTGCCGGTATAGAAAACACAAGACTGTAGAGCCCCAGCTGTACTGACTCGCCTGGTCCTAGTCACTGAGGTAATGGATCCACATCCAGGACGCACTGTCATTCGTGGCGTCGAGAAAGAGAACACATGCAAAAAGGTGTAGGATCCATGCCCGGCAGTAGTACCCAACCGTCTCCTCATCTACCTCCTCGGGGCACTATGCGAACTCTTCACGTAGCCAGGAGATGGGAACTCCAGAAGTGCGAGCCCCTTGCTCGCCAAGCTCATGCCTAAGGAAGGCCTCCACTCGTGCTCTCCAGCCCTCTGACCTGCACTGCTCGGTGACTGGGTTGCCGTGAATCCTTAGGCCTAACATCTTCTGACAGTCCTAGAGTGAGACTGTCATCTCCTCGAAAGGTAGGTGGAAGCTGTGAGTCTCTGGCCGCCACCTATATTTAAGACAAAGCAAGATTACTTATCAAAAAGTCAATCGCATGAACAAATGGCCATGAATGGAGGCAATGATTCACTTTAATGCCTGTCTACCAACGCAGTTATGGCCGCTGAGTTGAACTTGGGCAACCCACGACGAACCTGAAAAGAGATGACATCCAGGCCAGCTCTTTGCAGGAAAGGAGTGTACCTGTCGTTGTACCGCATGTCCAAGAACCCACTGTGGGTTCTAGGATGAAGGCGCGGAAGGTCCTGCATCGAATAAAACATAGTCTCCTGTTACTTCACGAACACAGGTACGAATAAAACTTATAGATTATTACCTGCCCCAGCGCTATGAGACGTCCTCGGTGGGTCGCCTTGTACGTAGGGTCGAGCAGGTGGAATTGCTCCATCCTATAAAAAAGTGAATGAATTAGAATTCCAATATACAATGAAACATAAACTTAGAAATGTATAAGTAATTGACACAAATACAAGCATAAATTGAGACATGCATAATTAAATATATGAATACGACAAATATAAAATAATAATATAAATCAATAGTCGTACCTCACTAATCTGCTAATGACAACTTCGTGAGTTGTGGCCAAATCTATCGTACTTGCCACACTCGTACTGCTCAGGATCAGTAACAAATGGAGTTCCTCTCCCACGCCTAGTTATTCCAGGTATTTGATCCATAACCATCCTATGCCTCGTCCTCTGCCTTGATCCACGCTTGTTCCAACGGTAAGCTGGATCGGCAATGTACTTCAGCCCATCATATGGAGGCCACTCTCCAGGGTCCCGAAAAGGCACGAAGCGGGGGCTCCATGTGTTCACAAGCGTGTCGACACTGAACTCATGAGGTATCCTCCTCTCGATATTATAGTTGCGATGCTTAGCTGCTGCCACCAAATGAGAACATACAAAGTGGTATTGCCTTGGTTTACCACAAGTGCACTTGAAATCTTGGAGGACAACCACATGTATCCTCGACTCTCGAACCTCGCCGTCGGACATTGTACTGCCCCTATGCTTGACCTGATAAGTCCCTATGGCATGGTCAAAGCATGCAACCTCATGTGTGCCAGCCCTTTCTCTTGCCTTCTCTAGGTGTGCCTTTGGTTTTGGAGCCCATATATCTCCATCACTCTACAACTATAATGCATGGGCGTGTCTATCGTTGAACTAGGCAACAAGCTTATAGAAGGTGAATTAAACGATTGCATTCACGGGCATACCACGTATCCCTAATAGCAACTTATTAAATGACTTTGCCATGTTGCTGCACTGAAACTCATACCTTCAGCCACTGGCATCATGAGCTCTCGTCCATTTCTCCAAATCCCTCATCAAACATGTGAGCCATTGTCTATCTTCTGCATTTGATGCGGTTCTGACCTGCTCCAACTTTTCCTTAAAGTACTTGTCCTCAAGCTGTTGAGCAGCCTTCTGGAACAGATCAAAGTTACCCTTGACACCATCCTTCCGGAGTAGATTCTTAGCAAGGTGCCGAGTACACCAACGATGGTGCAACGGTGCATACCCCTCTATCTGCTCTTGCACGACATTAAGTATGCCCTAATGCCTATCAGATATGACGCCAACCTCCCTGCTAGGCCTAACCACGTGTATCCGAACTAGCCTCAAGAACCATCCCCAACTGTCATTGTTCTTCTTCTCAACTAAGGCAAATGCCAAAGGAACCAACTTGTTGTTCGCGTCACAGGATATGGCTACAAGAAGTGTGCCCTGGTATTTGCCAATCAAGAACGTACCATCAATGGAGAAGACGGGACGACAGTGCCTAAAGGCCTCGACACACTGAGGGAAGCACCAGAAGGCACGGAAGAATATATGCCTCCCATCCTTCCATGCATTAGGTTTTGGGATGTACTCATAATGCATTAATTGCATTGAAAAGAACTGGCAACTGCTCATACCCATCCTCCCAGTCCCCATATATCATCTTCCACGCTCGCTGCTTAGCCCTCCATGCTTTACCATAAGTTATCACATATCCTCCATACAACGCTTCAACGGTCCTGATAATTGTCCTCACCTTCATGTTGGGTTCTCCCTACAAAATTCCCATCAACCACTTGGCAATGAGGGTAGATGTCAACTGTCGATGCCTCAGTGTCAGCTCATGGTCAGCATAATTGTGTGGCCCAACAACTTTTGTGATCTTCCATTTTTCGGTTACCTGTTGCTTCCTTGCACAAACCCTCCATGGGCAGCGTTCCTTGTCACACACAACTGTGTAACGGTGCTTCGCATATGAATGCAATACCCTGTAAGGCCTCTTTCGTATCACTGCAAAAGCCTACAACCACCTCTTCAAAGCAGGGAGGTCATTGAACACCCTCCCATTCTCAATTACCATGTTAGGACCGGCCTCAGGAGCTTCTAGGAGCTCATCATCACGTCCTTCTGCAAACGCCTGATCGGAATGAGCAAGATCACTGAACTCGTGAACTCTAGGATCACGGTGGCTAGGAAAGATACACCTCATCATCTCAACATCACTCTCTATCAGCTCTCCAATAGGGCGATCATCATCAGAATCAAGAGCCCTAGCCATCTCATATGGCTCCGAATCATGCATAATTTCAACACTATTTGAACCACGAAATCCATCTTCAAAGTGCACTTCCGCAGCAACAGGGGGCAATCCACATTCTTAGGAATGTCTCCTATAACATCATTACAGAAATGAGAAAAGAATGAAAGAAATAGATGTAAGGAACGTGGTAAGCTCCCAAAAACCATGCGGTTAAGACACTTACTCAGATGATTCTGTGTCAAAGGGATCTCATAAGGAGGATCTGCCACGGAAAAATGCATCTGACAACCATCTCCAAATACCGCTTTGGGGGCAGATTGAGCATCGGGAACCGTAGGTGCAATCTGCACATGCAGGTAAGGTTCCAGAATGGGAGGGTCGATGTATGCCTGATGATCCATTGCTGGGGTAAACCCATGAGGGATGGGATCAACTAACACCCAACGCACAACCACATCCAAACATTGCAGCTGGCTCTTCATAGCCGATCTTACATAGTTCTCCCACTGATCCGCACAACCAATTGAGATCATTCGTCTGAAGATGTTTGGAGGACAACCTAGGTGCAGTACACCATCAACTACAATGCCATCATCTTCAAGGCAATGCAGCTCCTCCCGAGCCCTTGCAACCATGTCACTAAATGGAGGCCTATCATTGAATAGCACAGGCACGCTTTGCATGTCAAGAAACTCAACATATCCATAGCGATCGCTTTCAACGGTGCCTCCATGATATATGGTCACTAGGTTGTCCATCTAATTCAAACACGTAATAAAACACATGTCCTTTAGTCCAAATTAGACGATAGATAGTACCTAACAAGTACTTTCTAACTACAAACTAAGTAATCAAGATAATAACTACATATATATTTACAGTGTACTTACTAAATAGCTAGATCATATGTAGATAACTAAAAATATAACTACATATCTAAGTAGCCATCTAACTATATCTATGTGCCTATGTATGTTTCTATCTATCTATCTATCTATCTATATATATATATCTCACTAGATCACTAACTAAATCAACTACCTGAGTCATCACATTAACTAATAAATAACAAATGCCAACTAAGTAGGTACATTGAATATTTATAATTTTTACCTTTCCGGGCTGGTGGACAATGGGCGTGGGTCAGGCCGAAGATCCGGGCCGGTGGTGCCGCGGTAGACGACAGCGGTGGCACGCGGTGGGCGCGGGATGCCCGGGGCTACGCGCGGCGAGTACGGCTCGGTGGGCGCGGGAGGAACGCCGGCGGTGGACGGCGGCAAGGCAGGGCGAGGCCGGCAGTGGAGGGCGGCAAGGCGGGCCACGACCGAGGCCGACGGTGGAGGGCAAGGCGAGGACGACGGCGGAGGGCGGCGGAGGCGGTGCGGCGGCCAACCACGGGCAACAGCGCGGCGCAGGGGGCGGCTCAGCGCTACAGCACGCCGAGGCACGGCGCGGTGAGGGGCGCGGCGCGGGGCGGGGGGTGGCCTCGGGGCGCGCGTGCGGGCGCGGTGGCGGGCGCGGCGCGGGAGCATGCGCGGGCGCGGTGGCGGGCGCGGTGGCGCGCGCTCGGGCACGGTGGCGGGCTCGGGGCGGGGCGGCGGCGCGGTGGCGCGGCGCGGTCACGGGCGCGGCGGTGGCGCGACAAAGGGCGGCGGTGGCGGCAGTGCTCGGCTAGGCCGAGAGAGAGGGAGAAGAAGGGAGGAAAGGCGCAGGCCCATTAGATATTTCCGAGCTCGGCGCCAGAGTGAATGGCGCCGAGCTCGGCGCGGCGCCATTCACTCTAGCGCCGAGCCCCCTGGCAGGTCTTCGACCGTGCCCAGAAGCTCGGCGCCAGCATCAATGACGTCGAGCTAAGAGTCTATTTTCTGAATTCTTTCCGTCAGGGTCTATTCGTGAGAAACTTTAGAAAAAATAGTCAAATTGTAAAAAAATCGAACGGGGCACAGGTATAGGATTCTCGTGGTCTGTTGGCTGTTCCTTGTATTTTGGGCCCGGCTCGTTTGTTAGCTGTGATTGGAACACGATTTTTCTGACCGCTTCATCTTCGTGCGTTTTAGGCCGCTCGAACCGGTTGTTGCCGGCCTTCAAATCACACGAAGGTGACAGCCCAAAACAAAAATCCTCCTTGTACTCTGTTTCTTCGTGTGGTCTTGATTTGCTCAGTGTGTTTGCATCAGATGCTATCACGTCTGCCATTAAACAGGTTCACAATGAGATTGATAGCAAAGCTCACCAGGGACGGGGGGTTGCATAGCAACCCCCGGCGTCATCAGTGATTCAGTACGCGCGGTTGGCTTTATCAATCTTTCTTTTTGACCCTTTCAAAAAAGCGACATTTTTGACCTAGCTGCATTGATACTCAGTCACACAATCAGCGGCGGATCTACAGGGGGGCTGGATGGGCTCCAGCCCCCCTAATGACTGGATTTACCACTAAAAATACTGTAGCAAAAACCTCAAATCACCGTTAAATCTTCGTGCAAATCAACATCTCCATTGTTTTAGCCCCCCTTGATTCTCATCCTGCATCCGCCACTGCACACAATCACACCAATGGACGGGCGCCGGCTGGGGTGGCGACGGGTTGAGGGAGGGGAATGACGAGATGGGTGGGGGCGAGTGGATGAGTGGTGGTAGGAGCAAAGGGTTAAGGCTGTGGCCTAGAGTAGAGGGCACGGTTGGTCTCAGGTAGGACCCACGCCTACAGTGACACTCAGTACTCTTCGTAGGACGGAGGGGAGTACTCATGTATATATCCATGGCATCAGAATGAAGCCTTACTCTCAAGGTAATAAATAGCGTATAGCGGGTTGGTAGCAGATTGATGTCGAGGTAGCAGATTGTGGATAGCTGACGATATTACGAATGATAAGTTTCAATAGTGGCACTTGATAGTCTCACATAATTTCAAATACATATATTATAAATAATGAATATAAATAGACATTTAATTGCACTCAAAGAACTGATGTCTCACATATTTAAATGAATAAAACAAACATGGCGTTCCATCCATTAAATCATCACATTAAGAGTTTGCAAAGAAACATATTATTTGCTTTCACGCTACTGCGGCCTGCTACGTGCAATTGCGGCCTGCAATATCGCTTACTATTCAGAATTGCGGCCGTAAAGTTCTAGGTTGTAAAGTTCAGAGCGCTACCTCGTAGCGGTAGCACCAATAGGACATTACCGCTATTGCAGCCGTAATTGCGGCCGTTACCACCGCTATTTATTAGCTTGCTCACCGCGCATGCTTGCAAGGAACCATGGCGACGACTCTGCATTCTCTGCTCACCCTTCAGCTGCTGGTGCTCCTCACAGTCTGGCCGCTGCATTCCTCTTCACTTGTTGGAAAGCACGACGACCGTGAAGCACTGTTGGCATTCAAAGAGGCGCTCTCAGATGACTCAGGCTCGCTAAGATCATGGAACGGCAGCAGTTCCGACTTCTGCCGTTGGGCCGGCGTGACATGCAGCCGCCGGCATCCGGGTCGCGTGGTTTCTCTGAGGCTGAGCTACTGCAACCTGGGAGGCAGCATCTCTCCTGCCATCGGCAACCTCACCTTTCTTCGGAGGCTTGATCTCCTCCACAGCATGCTCTCAGGGGAGATACCGCACACCGTTGGCCGGCTACGTCGTCTGCGCTTCCTTGAATTGGGCAGCAACTCTCTTGCCGGTGAGATTCCTGCAGACCTAGCCAACTGTTCCAACCTTGTGTACCTGAGAGTAGAGGTCAATGAGCTTCACGGGGGAATCCCTAGTGGTCTGGGGTCGCTATCTCAGCTGCGATTCCTCTATGTTGCCATGAATAATCTCGTAGGACATATACCTCCATCACTCGGTAACCTTTCTGTACTCCAAAAGTTAACACTCTTTCAGAACACACTGGAAGGAACCATCCCTGAGGGTCTTTCCCGTTTGAGATATCTCCAATGCATTGAAGCTGGGAGGAACAACCTCACGGGCACACTTCCACCTCTCTTCTTTAACATATCGTCTCTCCGGTATTTCGGTTTCAGCTCAAATAATATGCATGGCAGATTGCCACCAGATGCAGGCAGCCACCTGCCTGACCTTGAAGTGCTTCTTTTGGGTGGCGCTAGAAACAAGAACAACTTTTCTGGAACAATCCCTCCTTCCCTCTCAAATGCCACTAAATTACAAATCCTGGGTCTTGCTAATAACAAATTTGAAGGAAAGGTACCTCCTGAGATAGGGAAGCTCTGCCCAGTGAATGTTCAAATGAGTTGTAACATGTTACATGCTGAGGATGATGCAGACTGGGAGTTCCTTAGATATTTCACCAACTGCACCCGTCTACAGGTTCTAGACATTGGTAATAACACCCTCGGAGGAGTCCTTCCAAGTTTTGTAGCTAATTTCACAGGGCCAATACAGTCGCTACTCATGGGATTGAACTGGATGTCTGGGGTAATCCCTCCAGGTATCGGAAACCTCGTTAGCCTTGAGGACCTAGAATTTGAGGGAAATAATCTGCATGGTGTTATACCTGAGGACATTGGAAGACTTCAGAACCTGACATATCTCACGCTGCAGGCGAATCTCCTATCAGGAGGTATACCGCCCTCCTTTGGCAACCTCACAAAACTGCTCACCCTTATATTATCAAACAATGAACTCAATGGTTCCATTCCTGAAAACCTTGGTAGCTTGCACAGGTTAATATCCATGACATTATCCTTCAACAGGCTTACCGGTGCTATACCTGGAGTAATATTCAGCCTCTCATCACTAACTGATTCATTGTTGCTTTCTCATAACTATCTTTCTGGTGTTCTTCCTCCACAAATTGGTAGCCTCAAGCATGCGACAACATTGGATCTGTCAAGAAACAACTTATCTGGTGAAGTACCAGGAGCACTTGGAGACTGTGCAAGTTTAGTGTACTTATCTCTAGACGACAATTACTTCACTGGGAGCATCCCTCCATCAATTGGTAATTTGAAGGGCTTGAGCATGCTGAATTTCACAAGAAATGGTCTGTCTGGTAGCATCCCTCAAGAGTTGAGCAACATTTATGGGCTGCAAGAGCTTTACCTAGCTCACAACAACCTGTCTGGAGCCATTCCACAACTTCTCCAGAACTCAAGCGCTCTTGTAGAGCTAGATCTCTCCTATAACCATCTAGATGGTGAGGTGCCGTCACATGGGGTGTTCGCTAACATGAGTGGGTTTTCTGTAATTGGAAATGATGGGCTTTGTGGCGGTGTTGCGGAGCTGAAATTGCCTCCATGTGAGGTCAAGCCATACAGCCACCGAAAACGGTTGCCACTGAAGATTTTTCTTCCAGCCATTGGCGTTGCTATATGTTTATCTCTTCTATTGGTTGTGCTCTTTCTATTCAAAGGGAGAAAAGGACTGGACAGGATCAATGCTACGCAAAACCGTTTGTTGGACAAGTATCCTAGAGTTTCATACCTCCAACTTTTTGAAGCTACGGATGGTTTTGCCCCTACTAATCTGATAGGAGCTGGAAAATATGGATCTGTTTATAAAGGAAATTTGTCCCTTACAGGTGCTAGGGATTCCGTAGTGGCTGTCAAAGTGTTTACTCTTCAGCAACCTGGTTCTTCCAGAAGTTTTTTGGCTGAATGTGAGGCTCTACGACAAGTGAAACATAGGAACTTGATCAATATTATCACCTGTTGCTCCAGTATAGACTCTAGAGGGAATGACTTCCGAGCTCTAGTGTTTGACTTCATGCCCTTATACAGCTTGGACAGGTGGCTGCATCCAAGAAGCAATGAGCAGACACACAAGTTAAGTCTAACCCAACTGTTGAACATTGCGATTGATGTAGCCGATGCACTAGACTATCTTCACAACAGTAGTTGTCCAACAGTGATCCACTGTGATTTGAAGCCTAGCAACATCCTCCTTGGCAGTGACTGGACTGCTTATGTTGCTGACTTTGGGCTTGCAAAGCTGATTGGTGAACCCATGGACCAATCAAATTTGAATATTGGGACTGAAAGCACTATTGGGATACGAGGAACCACTGGATATGTCGCTCCAGGTACCTCCACCGTTCAGAAATCACATTTTTTTTTCTAGTCAATTAAACTGCATTGATTTAGTGCCCTTACTGTACCATCTTCTTATGGCATTGTGCCATTGTCAACTGTCATAATATTTCCATTCCTGCAGAATATGGAGCAGGTGGTCAAGCATCAGTTGCTGGTGATGCCTACAGCTTTGGGGTTACTCTGCTTGAGATGTTCACAGGGAAGGCACCAACTAATGATATGTTCATAGATGGCTTGACCCTGCGCTTGCTTGCTGAGGCAGGGTTACCTGACAGGATATCAGAAATCATTGACCCAAAACTATTGCATGCGGAGTTGTATGACAATGATTCTGAGATACTTAGTTGCTTAGCTTCTGTGATACGAGTTGGTGTCTCATGTTCAAAGGACAACCCGTCAGAAAGAATGAACATGGAACATGCTGCTGCTCAGCTGCACAGAATCAAGGAGTACATTGCGGAAATCCCTTAGGATTTAAATGATTATAATTCACTGTCCTTCACTCTTCCAAAGTGGAGCACTTCTATTGCAACATTATTACCAATGAGGTGGCTCTTTTGAATGATATCTTGGAATTCAGATGGCCTTGTGCAAATATCTGTGTCGCCAGTCGCCACATCAACGGAAGAAGGATAGAACATTGACAAGTTTACCTACTTGTTTGTAAGCTTTTATTATGCATGTGCAATCTTCGTGTTTTCTGAATGCTCAATTATTATAAGCTGTCCAAAATAACTTCCAAGATATATATGCAAATTTCATGCCATCTCATTTTCAGCTCCAATTGTTCCCCCCTTTTGCATGGGTTCAATTTCTCTTTCCATGAAAGACATCCCAATCATGTGCTGTTCTGCAGTGCGTTTGTGTCGATGGAGAACGGGACTTTAATCAACAAGAGAGTTGGATAACCCCCAACGCTATTTTGTATAGACAGCCAATAGGTTGCTTTATTACTTCATCTTCATCATCTGTCAGGGAACTTGAAATTTCAAAGCATTACTGGGGGCGCTTGCACTGCCAGACCATCGAACGATGTGACCATTGTCTCAACCCCTGACACGAGACGATCCATGCCCAGCCGTCACCACCAGGGCCTCCCCATTGCAGTTCCTGACTGACTCGGTGACAAGGATGCTAGACCTGAAGAGTGAGTCCATGGCCTGGGGTCCTCCATAGCTCCACGATCTTGAAGGATAAAAAATCAGATCCCGGAGAATGGCAACAAACAACAAATAAACTTCATAATTGAAGATCAAATATAAAGTGCCCCAAAGCTAATGTTTTTTCTCAAACTACGAGGAGAGCTGTGTGTCATTTCATTAAGAAGAAAAAAGATACAAAAGGGAGGAAAGTAAGAAACCCCCTCCCAGGCACCCCCCATGGGGTTTATTCAAAACAACATACTTAGAAAATAAACTAGAAAAAACACGACCAGCTACCACAAAACGACCAAGGACCTAGGGATCCAAGACCAACGACCTAGCAAGGAACTCATTTAAGGCTGAAGCTCCTGCTATACACCATAAATTACTCTCTCCCCAAAGCTAATGTTGAAAACCATTCTTGAAGTAAACCATCCAATTTCCTGTGAAATGAGGAAGTCAGACACTGAGAATCAACTGCCTACATACATGGTACATTACAGCAGGGGAATTCTGATAACATGGAACACATCCTTTTTTAAGGGCAACACATTGTTTATTTTCTTAGAACATAAAACATAAACAATCTGAGCAAACAAGTGCTTTACCTGTACCCTTGGTTTCAAGGTACACTATTAACCATCCCCCCTTGGCTTCACAAAAGCTCACTGTGCCTTCTCCATGCCAAGCTAGCAAAAAAAAGTGTTCTACTTCTTTCCCTTGGAAAGACATTCCTGTCATGCATTGTAGTACTGCAAATTTCGTGCCATCGACACCAACGCCGGGAGATTTAATATTGTCATCTAGTCTGTAAACATCAAACACCTAGCTCGGTCGGTTAGGTGACCCAGCGGCACTCCTCAGGTCCTGGGTTCAACTCCCCGTGGGAGCGAATTTCAGGCTGAGGTTAAAAAAATCCCCTCGCCCGTCCCCAGGTGCCAAAGCGCAGTAGAAGGTCCCGGCCCGGTTCTCACAGGGTTACGGCACCTCCTGTGTCAGGATGGGGGCGGGGGTTCGGGGGTTTTCTTGATTTGTGTGAGAAAATCTTCTTCTTAAAGGGAAAACCCAGGGGCCGTCATAACCCCCCGCAGGTCAAGTTTTTTTAGACAATTTGATTCTTCAGACTGGCTGCTTCCATTTTCCTCAAGTATATCACAAGCATTTTCTTTTCGCATTTTCCGCTCTTCAATCACTACTTCAATTGAGTCTTTGCAATAAAGGCCCCTTGAGTGCCCCTGTGGTCTATCAGCCACAATGAATTTATTGCCCTCTCGGCCTCGTTCAGGAAAGCCAGCCCAGACTGCAGAAAGCCATGCAAAACAAATTAGGTGACTAAGATGTAGATGCAACCTTAGGATCACTGACAATTCTATGGACAAATGGCTGTCAGAACTTTATCAAGTTCAACTTCAAAGATTAAAATTTGAAGATGTGTAGTTATGATTAAAAGTATATTTTAATCACATGTAACATTGTGATACCTCTACAAACCAAGAAAATGAAAAACAGCGGAGGTAGAATCAATGGACAACCACCAGTCCCCAGGTTTCTGATATAATGTGCTTTCATTAACCCAATTAGAGTGTATGATCGGGTTTACAAGAAATTATTCATGACTCTAGTGGCCAGTCTAAGTTTCATCATCTTAGAAGAACACCTAATAACAAAGGCAAATAACTTGGCATGCTGGGAAAGTACAAATTACTGCAAGCTTTTATGCACAATTTATGCCCATGGCTCACAATGAGGATAATCATGCAAAAAAAAAAAAATTGTTAGCTGATATGACGTAACAGCTAAAACAAATTCAGCATAGCTAGGAATTTGTAAGACCTGGACTGCAGGCTGCAGCTGTAATATTCAATCATCCATACTGCCCCTACCAAACAAGATTTACATATATATGCAAATCAGTTAAAATATTGTGATAAGTTAAACATTTAAACACCACCATATGAGACAGTATAATGGATCAGGTTTTCCTCTGTACTATATGCAAATTTAAAGTAGAGATTTCACATTGCTTGCTAACATCAGTATATAAATCAAAATTTTTATGTACAAAAATTAGACTAGAACTTTTTCAGAGTAACATACATATGCCAATAAAAAGGTTTGGTACATAAGGCCATAGTGCACAAAATAGACATAAATCACCAAAGTTATCGCATAGACCCTAGATAAATACATATGCCCACAAATAAATGCCCAACCATGGCTGGCAGAGAGAACATGTGACTATTTAGAGTAGGAACAAGGAAATTTAGCAGTCTGCAGCTCCACAAAACAGTTAAGTTCAAACACAACAACTTCATATGACTATTTGCAGCTTCACAAATTCCACTTTCGACTAGGTTGTTATACATTACCAAAGAAGATGTGGTGACGACTGGAGCAGGATGGAAACTCTTACCCCCAAAGTGGTGGAGAACAATTGAAGCTGCAACTGTAACATTGAGAGATGCAGTTCCACCACCATATTGAGGAATGTACACAAAGAAGTCACAGATATCACACTCTTTTTGTGAGAGTCCTGTGCCCTATAGGATGAAATGAACACGAATGGAAGGATTTAGTTCGAATAAAGGGCACTGTTACCTATGCTCTCGTAATGTGTAGTAATAGTAACCTCACACACAAAAGTTTTGTTTTATCTAGTAACTGAAATATTAAAATGAGCAATAAAACATCTTAATGTAAAATATTGGAGTATTGTGGTACAAGTAATGGTTACCATGAAATACATCATTGAGTTTATATCTTCTGTTTGCAAGTATATTCAAGTAATTTGTACAAGTCATGGGATCCCTTTCTGAACTCATCTGCCCTGAGACATGGGATTGGTTTCTCCTTCGTTTACCTTTTCAGAGAAATGTTATGATAGACTACATTTTCCACAAAACTAGTTCAGGATACTGTTAATTGTGATTTCAACACATCTCCATATTCCAGCAAGAGGAAACTGGGATAGCATCATGTGACGGCCGATGGCCCCTTAAAAGAATTTACATTACAGAACTCAAATAGCATCTCTAGCTAACATCTTAATTTTATCCTAGGAATTCTACAATTAATGTTCTTTTTGTAAGAGAGATGCATTTTTCTCCAGAATTACACTTTGGCCAAGCTAATCAATTATTGAATACTATGCTGACTTCAATAGATACCTGACTGAAACATCAAAAGGAATGCTAAATTTAAGGCATTTGGTGTTTGCACACAATTTAGAAGTGCCCAATGCAAATATGTGAGTAACATGGCAGTGAATTCAGTGACTGTATTGAGCTAATTTCCATCTCAGTCCACTAAACTAAGCCATATGATGATTCGCAATTCGCAATTTTGACCATTCAAATTGCATACCAACCAACCTAACTTCACTTCGGTACTGAATGAAGAGAAACCCACCAACCTCATTGCCGAAGAGGAAGGCGGTGCTCCGACGGAATGGGTGTGCGGTCACTGGCTTCGCGTCGTCGGTGATCTCCACGCCGCAGATGTCACGCCCTCTCTCGTCCTGCAACAAAACACGCTGGCATTCAAACTCAGCAAAACAAGCCGAGGACAGGACAGGGGACTAGGGTTTAGGGGTTTGGTGAGGCCAGGGGGCCTGCTCGACGACAGGATGGGCTAGCTTGCCTTGAGGTAGGCGCGGGCGAGGGCGAGGGCGAGGGAGGCGAAGTGGCGGAATCGGAGGTGCGAGGTGGCGCCGTGGCTGCCGAAGGCGCTGACGTCGCTGCGGCCGACGACGACCACCTCCGCGACTCCGAACGCCGTCGCGCTCCGTGGCAGCGTCCCCACGTTGTGGACAACCACCACGCTCTCCACCGCCGCCGCCATGGCCGCCGCGCCTGCTCGATTCGCCGCCGCCGCGTCTGGCTCGGGTTACGCTCGGCAAATGGAAAGAGTTCCCGTGCACCGTCTCACTGACGAAAAAGTCTAATTGACCCTCAACTATTGGGTAGTTTAGTTTACCCCTCAAAAACGGTCTAATTTACCTTCTGAACTTTGCAAAATCGGTCAAATCACCTCCTCAAGCGGTTTTAGACGGCGGTTTTGTTGTAAATTTTGATCTATTTTTTTTAATTAATTTGAATAATTTATACAACAAAAACTTTGTACTAAAGCATACTATATTATATGTTCACTGTGTAGATCTACTCATGTGGAGTCCAACAAAATTAGATTTTTTATTTTATGATTTTTTTGTGATTTACTATGATTTTTTAAAGATTCAGACGAAATAAATTAAAAAGAAAAGGACAAAACCACGGTTACTGTAGCACAACCGTTGTTACTGTAGCAAACTCAGGGGTGATTTGACCGGTTTTGCAAAGTTCAGGGAGTAAATTAGACCGTTTCATAATTGAGGGGTAAACTAGACTACCCAATAGTCGGAGGATCAATTAGACTTTAACCACGCACCGTGCACATTGCGATGGGTTTGCCACCAGCGGGGCCCACCTGTCATCGTGCTCGTGTTGTACGCTCCAACCCGGAGACAACCGGAGTCCGGAGAGGGTCGGATCCGATCGGAGGCATCCCTCAGCACATACAAGAAGGAGACTTTTGCTCGCGTGTCATTATAAAAGATCGTAATGTCTGTGTGCTTCTGAAAAAATTCAGCGGTCTTCAGCGTCACTACTCTAATTTTTTCGTGTCATCTATGCCACTTCCGTTAAACTGTAGGTGTGAAAAGACGAAAATGCTCTTAAGTTCAAATATGTTATTAATTTTTTTGAGCATCTTAACGACTTCAAATGAAAAAACTCAAAACTAGAAAGTTGTAGTCGTCGAGATCTATAATTTTCATATAAATTTTTTTTCATTTAATTTCGCAAAAAATATGATTTGATATGATTAATATATCTTAGAAAAATCATATTATTTTTTTTGCGAAATTAAATTAAAAAAATATATATGAAAATTATAGATCTCGACGAGATCTACAACTTTGTAGTTTTGAGTTTTTTAATTGAAGTCGTTAAGATGTTAAAAAAATAATAACATATTTGAACTTAAAGGCATTTTCATCTTTTCACGCTTGCAGTTTAACGGCGTTAGAGCCCAAACTGACGGAAGTGATATGGATGACACGGAAAAGTTAAAGTAATGACGCTGAACACCGCTTAATTTTTTCAGAGGCACGGGTAATTACGATCTTTTATAATGACAGGAAAAGTCTCTACCAGAAGAGAAGGGGATCTCCTTGATCGGCAGTTCCGCATCGATCCGAAGGTTTGGCGGCAGGCAAGATGTTGGAGGACCTGCTGATCTTCACGCGCGGCGGCCTGATCCTGTGGGCGCTCAGCGGCGGCGGCGGCGGCAAGGGCTCGCCGGTCGACGCGCTCATCCGCACCTGCCTCCTCGAGGAGCGGTCTGCCGGCGACGGGCCCGGCTTCTCCCAGGACGGCAAGCGCGCGCTCAAGTGGGCGTTCCACAACGGGCTCGGCCTCGTCTTCGTAGCGGTGTACCGGCGCGTGCTCCGACTCCTCTACGTCGACGACCTCCACGCCGCCGTCCGCGCCGAGTTCGCGCGGGTCTACCACCCCAAGCGCACCACCTACGATGGCTTCGGCGACGTGTTCCAGCAGCTCCACCTCGAGGCCCAAGCGCGAGCCGAGGAGATGAGCAGGCCTAATAAGCAGAAGGCCGTTGATGCTGCGCCGCCCCGTCGTCCGCGGCCACAACCTGCCGTCCACAATGCTCGTGGCGATTCTGAATCTGACGGCAATGGTGATGGTGATGGGAGCAAGCAGGATGCCTCCGATGGCATCTCCGAGGAGAATGAGGAGAGCGGAGCTGATGCCAAACCCAAAGATGGCCCGGCCTTTGATCTGAGTTTCTTCTCGAATCTGCGAACAAGGTTCACCCACAGCAATAAGAATAACACTAACACCAACAAGCCGACCAATAAAGATGTCAATAAGAGGACCAATAAAGTTTCAGACATGAAGCTGGATTTCTCAGACCTAGCCGATGAGAGCAAGCGGGCGGATAATGCGCGAGTTAATCAGGGACAGAGCAAGATCGATCTTGCTGAAACGGTTGAAGATGGCCCAAGAACCAAAGGATGGTTCTCCTCAGTGTTCCAGAGCATTGCAGGTGGCAACAGCGTAATCAAAAGGCCCGATCTGCAACCCGCGCTCAAGGCTCTCAAGGACAGGCTCATGACCAAGAACGTGGCGGAGGAGATCGCCGAGAAGCTCTGCGAGTCCGTCGCGGCAAGCCTCGAGGGCAAGAAGCAGGGGTCTTTCACGAGCACAGCATCCACCGTCCAGGCCGCCATGGAGGCGGCTCTGGTGCGTATCCTGACCCCAAGCTGGTCCATCGACGTACTGAGAGACGTGCACGCGGACAAGGACACTGGGAGGCCGTACGTGATCGTCTTCGTCGGGGTGAACGGCGTCGGCAAATCCACCAACCTCGCGAAGGTCGCCTACTGGCTCCTCCAGCACGACCTCACCGTCACACTCGCGGCGTGCGACACCTTCCGGTGCGGCGCCGTCGAGCAGCTGCACACCCACGTGCGCAGGCTCCAGATACCCGTCTTCGAGAAGGGGTACCAGAGAGACCCGGCGGTCGTGGTGAAGCAGGCCATAGAGGAAGCGGCGCGGAGCAGGTCAGACGTCGTCCTGGTCGACACCGCTGGGCGCATGCAGGACAACGAGCCGCTCATGAGGGCGCTCTCCAAGCTCATCGCCGTCAACAGCCCGGACCTGGTCCTGTTCGTCGGAGAGGCGTTGGTTGGGAACGACGCTGTCGATCAGCTCACCCAGTTCAACCAGAAGCTCGCGGACTTGTCGCCTGTTCCTGCAGAGAAGAGGTTGATCGATGGCATCCTGCTCAGCAAGTTTGACACTGTTGAGACAAGGTTGGTGCGGCGCTCTCCATGGTTTGTGTCCGGAGCTCCGGTCATGTTCGTTGGCTTTGCATCTTTAGATATATACCATCAAAAGATTTAATTTTAGATATTTAGCATCAAAAGGTTACAACGTTACAGCTATATACGATTTGTTACTGTTCCGTTACTTTGCACGTTGGTTTGACTAGTTCATTTTTTACCATGTTCCGATTTTGCCCTTGGAAAAGAAAAGAACGCCTGGTGCCGCTCCATCGTCGTCGCCTGCGGTCTTGGGTTCTTCGCGGAGAAAAACAAGCGTCGCAGCACACTCCCTGCCACCACCGTGGCACACTCCCTGCCACCGTCGCGCTCCCGGCGACGTGCTCCCCGGCGGCGAGTGCTTCCACGCGCCTCCACAGCACTGCTCCCCGCGACGCATCTCCCAACAGTCGCGGCTTTTCCGGCGGTGTGCTCCTCAGCGTCGACTACCTCCTCCTCGCCTTCCCAGTTGTGCTCTCGGCGACGCACCCTAGCGTCGACTGCCTCAGCTGCGCTTCCCTAGCAGTGGGTATTCTCATCTTCTTCTTCTTCTTCCTGCTATTTTTTTTTGTTGTTGTTCTAAACCCTAAATTTTCCCTTTCTTACAGTGCTGAAAAATCGACTTGGAAATTGAGTTTGTATGGATCCTGCTAAGGTTCCAGAAGGGTAACGACCTCTTTCTCTCCTTCCAAAACTCTAAAATTTGCAGCTATTATCACCTTAGGGTTTGGTAGTACAGTGAGCAGATGACATAGGACTTTGCAAAGGGAATAAAATTAGTGATGCTAGAATTGTTGCTGGTTGATGTTGCAGGATTGATCCAAAGAGTGCGTGTAGAGTAGAGATCAATGTCAATGGTTACTTCACTGTGCGAGGTGGTAGAAAGGAGTATAATCGGGGCAGGACAGTAAGCTGGGTTGTTGATTCAGAAAAATACACAATCATTGATCTGGAGAAAGATATCACTCCGTATTTTACATGGGGCAGCGATCAACAGGCCAACTTCTAGGTTGTAACGGGGAATACTATGACATCCAAGTTGTCTTCAGATGCTCAGCTTCTTGATTTGTTAAGGGCATCAAGAATAGTGAAATTGTTTATGGTAGTGGGTACACGCGAGCAGAATATTACAGAGGAGGAGATGCCTGCTGCAGTTCACATAGGAGATGATGTGATTCCTACTGCAATGAACATAGGAGAGGAGGTGAACCCTGCTGCACTTGATAGTGATTTGGATGTACTAGATGGAGGGTTTACATGGGCAGAAGCACCTCAATATGGGGAAACAACAGGAGGGCCACAAATGGCCGAAGAGGAAGAGAAGGAGCATTTCATGACTGTTGGGTGTCATCCTACTGGAGATGATCCGGCTGGAGCAGATGAGGAGTGGAGGTATTTCAAGACTCTTCCAGATGATGAGGTGCAGAAAAGAAAGAGGGCAAGAACTATTCCAGAAATTAGAGAATTTGATACATAAATTGTTCTTGATGATGAGGCTACCATTCTTAATGATTTTTTGTGCCTCATACATCACATGATAAGGAGAATCCAATCATTAAGGTGGGAGACACATTTATTGACAAGAACGCTTTTGTTTACAATATCAAACAATATGCTATCAAAAATCAGTTTGAGACTAGGCTTGAACATAGTGACAAAGAAAGGTATAGAGCAAGGTGTGCAGATAATAATTGCAATTGGAGAGTATATGCAAAGAAAGTATATGGCAGCAACACATTCATGGTGGTCAAGCTCTCCGAATTCGATGAGCACACTTGTCCCAATACAAGTAGTGGACGAGAGGCTTCAACAGCTTGGATATCTGAAAAAGCTGAAAGATGTTGTAAAGGAGGATCCCACTCTGACTGCAAAGAAATTACAGAGAAGATTGGAGAAACACTACAATATTGAATTGTCATATTTTAAAGTGTGGTCTGGAAAGAAGTCTGCAATGGATGATCTTCATGGTACTTGGGAGGACACCTTTGACATGCTATGGAGGTTCAAAGCAGCACTTGAAGAATGTTGCCCGGGAAGCATCGTTGAGATTGATTGCAAGAAGATTAACGGAGAAATGTACTTCTCAAGGATGTTTGTAGCAATTAGAGCATGTATTGATGGATTTCTCGCTGGGTGCAGGCCATACCTTGGGGTTGATTCCACTCACCTAACTGGGAAGTATAAAGGACAGCTAGCTGCAGCAACTGCAGTTGATGGACATAACTAGATGTATCCAGTTGCATATGGGATCTTTGGAAAAGAGACAAATTCCAATTGGACATGGTTCATGGCGCAGCTAAAAAGAGCAGTTGGAACACCCCCTGGGTTAACAATCCACACTGATGCATGTAAGGGGCTAGCATATGCTGTCAACAAAGTCTTTAAAGGTGACGCAGAGCATCGGGAATGTTTTAGGCACCTCATGGCTAATTTCAGAAAAAAAAATCAAGGGTGACGTGCTCAAGTTTATGTGGCCTTGTGCATGGGCATGTACAGATCGTAGGTATGATACACTAATGGAGAAAATTGCAACAGCTAGTCCTAAAGCAATTCCCTTTCTAAATACATATCATAAGCTGAAATGGAGCAGGTCCAAATTCTTCAAAGAATGCAAGGTTGATTATGTGAACAATAACATCTCAGAATGTTTCAACAATTGGATTAAAGATGACAAAGACCTTCCAGTTATCGATCTGATGGATAAGATATGGGAGAAAATAATGGAGAAGATTTACACAAGGCAAGTGATTGCTAATAGACTGGAAGGATATATCCTTCCAAGTGTGTTACATGAGTTGAACATGAAGAGTCGTGGACTGCACTATAAAATCCAGAAGAGTGGTGCAATGTCAGGTGAGATATCAGGAATAACTAAAGAGGGGAAGAGTTGGAGAGTTGCTGTTGACATCCAACAAAGAACTTGTGGCTGTGGACAATGGCAGATTTCTGGAAAACCCTGCACTCATGCAATAGCTCTATTTGGAAAAGTAAGGTAGCTTAACATTGAAAACTTTGTGGATGACTACTATTCAGTGGAGAGGTTCAAGGCAGCCTATCACTTTGTGGTCACCCCAATGGGTGATAAGACTCAATGGCCAAAATTTGATCCTGGGTTTAAAATGATTCCTCCAAAGCTAGAAAGACATGTTGGTAGACCAAGGAAGAAAAGAATTAAGGCTAGTGGAGAGGCAGGGAAAAGAGGCCCATATCTGTAACAGAACCGTCCAAATTATAAGAGCACAAGTACAAAAACAATCACCGAAGTGATCAAATTCTCGCACTTGAGCCCATATAACTCCGGTAGTCCAATGAAATCACGAGGGATTTCAAACCAACCAGCATACCAGCCAAGATCGTAGTGATTCAACATAACAAGTCACATGTTACAACCATTTCACACGTAATTGAATATACATCGGAGTTCAACATAGTTATAAGAACTTACATTGAAAAGTAGCGGAAGCAAAGTAATTTGAAACTAACATTAATCTTATTTCAAATACATGCCAGTACCACGGTCGACTTCCAATAAAAGCATTAGAGATAAGGTAAATAAGAAGGATCATGCCCATAATCACACTCCGCCACTAAGGCAGGAGACAACCAACTCTTGCAGCCGCCATGATACATCATAACCTGCAACAAGTGGGGATAAAACCCTGAGTACAAGAAGGTACTCAGCTAGACTTACCCGTCAGAAACCAGAAATAAGGTGACACCAAGGATCATGCAAGGCTGATATAAAGTGGGGCTAGCTTGACAATATTTTGCATAAAAGCTTAATATAGATGATTAATCATTAATGCTTAAGCATCAAGTTAATTATCATTAACCTATCATCTATATTAGAACCTATACTAGAGCACTCACTTTATTAGGAGCAAACAATATTAACCATAGCAGGTATAAATTGAGGCAACCTTTCCATCGTGATCCAATTAACCATTCGTTCAATTTAATGGAATCTACGTTGCCGCTGCTCAAGTCAAGTGCTCACTAACCGGGAGCGACGGCGATTCGAATCGAATTCCTATCCAACTGGAGGGGTATTTCTAACACTCACCGCGCAGGCCCCTGCCAGGGTCGCACAAGCCACCTTTTCATATGATTCAGGAATCGCGGGTCCGAATGATGTCGTGACCCCAAGGGCGACACTCTGCCAGGTGATAGGGACTCTAACCCCCCTTGGTCTCACGCCAATGTCCCCAAGCACATCCTTTCTCTCCTCCAAGAAGCAACCTACCATTCGATTCCCGGCCTGAACCACATTACTCGGCTTCGCGGTCGGAACGGCTTATCCGGCCAACTAAGTGTTAGACTGCGTTCAACAGGACTCAAGGACGTACAGCGAATCGGTCCTTAAACGACTCAGACGGGGATAGATCCACACCCAAGACCTCCATGCCTTGTTGCTTCACTATCGTCATCCCGCCCGGTCTCATTTCATTTTATCAACACATGGTTCCATTCCACGATAGCATATATAGCCAACCGTGCCATATATGAATATCCCTATATCTCGCAGGTGACAGGAAATCACCTGACTTCTACCGCTTAAAGCAGGGCTAAGCATCTACTCGATCCTAGTCTATGTAGGATTCAAGGATTCATATATCTGGACAATGAATGATATAATGCAGCAATGTTTTCAACCAACTCCTACCACTTAATGCAACAATACTTATAACATATATATATATATATATATATATATATATATATATATATATATATATATATATATATATATATATATTTAATTGCTTTGAAGATAGGAGCTTTATAATGCTCCGGGGCTTGCCTGGGATCCGACTCAAGTTAGAGTATGTCAGATGAGTTCGCTTGGCGAGCATCTTCCAATCTACCACTTGTCCGATCCTTCGATCATCGGGATGGATCCACCAACTCCATCTTCGGGTTTGGCTCCACCTTAGATCCTTCACGTGCTTCAGCTAACGTACCTAAATGAGGTGCAACAATGCATATGTATGAATGCATAGAAGTGCAATAAACAAAGTAATCAAACAAGTATACCAAAGTTCTCCTAAACATCTAGAGCTAAATAACTTAATCCTCAAGAAGACATAACATAGAAGAGGGCAAGCACATAACTCAAGAAACAAGTCTCACAAGATTACAGGGTACCACTCAAGTATCATCAAAGATATGAGTCACATTTCAATACCCAAGCATGGCAAAGTTAATCAAAGTACTAGAACTAGAAATTGCTACCTTCTGGACATCAAACCAACAGCTGAGTAATTTAATCATAACTGGAGATCTACAACTCCAAATGACTTGCAAGAAGACATTATGGAAAGCTTATGAAATTATCTAAATTTCATTTATAAACATCACAGCATGATTCCAAAGTTTAATATGTCGAATTTACACAAACACAGAAACTGGTCTAACAAGACAGAGAGTAAGCAATTCTGTAACCTAACTTTAAACAGCTGTAGTTTCTAAACCATAAGGCCAAATGACACCAAATTTTAACAGCAGCTAGATCATGAAATTCACAACAACTTTGTTATAGCACACAAGACATGAAAACATCATTTGCATAGGGTAATTAACAATATTCTCAAATCTGTTCAGAAACCTCATTTGCAAGAAATAATTATTAACTTATATTGCAAACATATAATTGGATAAAACCAACTTTACCAACATGTCACCCATGACCAATGAACACCAGAAAACATAGTGTCAATTACTAAATAAATTCTTTTAATACATTTTCTTAATTTATTTAGATCATTAGGTGGAATTATGACCACATAATAAAGATACTCAATAAATTCTACCAAAATTACAAGAGTCCACAAATGCTCTCAAAAGTCTACTGCCCAAATTTCAATCCATTTGGGCAAGTATAACAACCTCTATGAAAAAGACAAATAGCTATTGCAATAAATCATGCGAGAGCAAGTTAAACCTAAAACTCAA
The DNA here is from genome assembly GCA_038087645.1 of Saccharum hybrid cultivar R570. Taxonomy (NCBI): domain Eukaryota; kingdom Viridiplantae; phylum Streptophyta; class Magnoliopsida; order Poales; family Poaceae; genus Saccharum; species Saccharum hybrid cultivar. The sequence continues at coordinate 3,087,814 of JAQSUU010000425.1, forward strand.
TATTTTCTATGAACACATGGCCATAGAATGAACTAACATCAAAGAGCAGCATTATAATAAGGTGATGGAACAATATTTTCTATTTTATCATTTATATATTATTTATAAGCTATTTATTAAGCCATAAACAAGTTAACTCAATAACTTAAGCATACAATAAGCAATGACCATGAAATTTATACCACAGTACATACATAGCATGACAATCCTATCATAAAAATTTCACATCAATTGGAGCAACACAACTCAAGATATAAAAATAACAAGCAATATAATGTAAATTCCTTATTTACCAAGGTCCAAACAAAACTTTAAGAAAACAGTGAACAAGTAGTGTGTTTAATATTTTTCCTAGCAAGTAAAAGTCATCACAAAATTAAAAAAACAAGAATCACCATTTTTGGGGTTCTCAAACTCCAGATCTTGCTCTGGTTAAGTCTATAAGCATTTTTGGAACCTTTTTAAAGCAAAAAAAAGACATCAGGAAACTTCTACAAACATGTAACATATTATGACTCCACTGCATAGATCTCTTCTCAAGGTTCCCAAAAAGTCCACATTTGCTATTTTTGGACTTACCTAGCAAGAGATATGAATTTTAGATGATTTAATCAAATTCTGAAATTCAAAAACAAAACCAACTACTCCACCCTAGATCTGCTAGGCGCACCCGATTTCCCACCCCAGATCTGTCACTACTAAAACCGACATGTGGGACCCGCTGCTCAGCCGGGCCCACCTGTCATGCTCACCCCGAGAGACAGAGAGAGGCGTCGGCCTTCATTCCCCCCGGCACCGGAAACAGGGGAGGCGCCTGGTGGCTTGCCGGCCGGCCATTCTCTGGCGATGGAGTCGCCGGCGGCGGTGGCCAAGGGCGGCACGAGCACCAGCTTGCCCACCCGCAACCAAGGGAGGTGGAATCACGACCGGAGGTGGACCGTGGCCTCCTGGCCACGTGCACAGGCGGCCTAGTGGTGGCCGCGCCGGCGGTGACGATGAACCGGAGGCGAACGACGGCGGGGAAAGGCAGCTCGAGCACCAACATGTCCGCCCGCACCCGTGGGAGCACTTGGGCTTGCCGAAGGTGGCCCATGACGCCCTAGCCATGTGCGGCCGCAGCAGGGAATGCGACACACAGTGGCGCTGCTCGGCTCTGCTGGCGATGGTGATGCGTAGGGCAGCAGCGGCTACGCCCGCATGGGTGGGCGATGGTGGCTCGGTGCTCTGCTTTCAAGGATGCAGGAGGGTGCGTGGAGGAGCGAGAGCGGCAGCGGCAGCGTGCTCTGCTCTGCAATGGCGGTGCGCGGCGGCCGTGCTTGGCACCAGCGAGGAGGGCAAGCAGGGAGTGGAGAGGGAAGGAGAGGGCGTGCTGGTGCCCCTCCTCATCGGCAGCAGGGCACAGGGCGTGTGGCCGAAGGTGGGACGCGTGGCAGCAAGGCCAGGCGCGGCAGGGACGCGTGCCGAGAGGGAGCCGGGCATGAGTGCCACGTCCGGACGCGCGGCGCCCATTGAAGCCTACTATCGAACACGTGGTGGGCGTCGACGAGACCACCTTGGGTTCCATTTTTGGGCTATCTGGGGTTCGAATTTGGGTATGGGCCAATTATGAAAGTTGTTCATTTCATGATGCCCTACAACTCTTGTTTAAGGACCTTAGTCATTAGAGCAATGTATTAGCAGCTAATTAATCTCAAAGTTGACAGCGTCACTGAGTTGACAGTGATTAGCAACTACAAGAATTGATGGCCAAAATGAAATGCAACTTATGCCATCTTCTTGCATGGCCTTACCCTTCATGTGAGCTCCAACTTTTACATTTGGACCTACCCATGTTACTTAACAATTTTTGGAGAACGTGACATGCCAATGTCGATGACACTGAAATCAGGGCTTTAATTTTTTAAGTGCTGAATTCAGCTCTATTTCTGACTTATGGGCCCTTTTTGAGTATGTTCCACACATTTTCATGACTTGACTCTTAAACAAAGTTTGTTCCTTATAAAATTCTCCACAACTTTGTCAAAGTGTGCACAGTCATGTGAAGCTTATAGGTCACACTTTTGAAATAGTCAAACAAAAGTGTCCCGAGGTCCATACATGGTCAACCATCACTTAGAAGCACATTTAGGCAAAATGATCAACATGAACATTATTCTATTAAGTGCCCTAAGTGTAGTTAAGGTGTTGTAGAGTTCATCTAGAATCATTTGGCTAGTTTGCAAGGTTTGGTTGATGTTCTATAGTTCCATTAACTTAAAGGGGGCAACTTTCAATAGGAATAGAACTTATCATTTCATGTGACTTTTTGATTCCAAACTGCATGAAACTTTTCCAGAGATCAATATAGATAGGTACTAAGGTGAGACACATGAAGATATTGTCATAACCCCACCCAAGCATATAATTTAAAAAGAGGCCTATATGTAAAGCAATGGTGCAACATCCAACTTTAGGTCAGGCTCATCTCCATAGGTTGACCTTGACATTGTCATCTCCACTTAATCTATCATGTTTGATCTTAAACCCACCACTTAATTGGTGATAAACACCTGGGGTGTTACAATATCAATGCAAAAGGTGTTTTTAGTTTGGACACATAGAGAAGGGTTGTAATGCTACTCAAGCTGAATTAGAACAAGAGCTTCCACCACCTCGTCCAAAAAAATCCAAAAGGAAAAGGTATTGTAAATTGTAATTTTGTAATATAAATGGTTGATACATGCTGAAATATGTTTCCAGCCTAACTTGTTTTGTGCCTCCTAGGAAATCCAAGTCTGAAATTGAGTCATCTGCTAATGATCCACAAGTGACTCCAAGACCAAGTGCAACAACAACAAACATGTCTTCTCTTTCTCCAACTAGCCCAGGTCCTACAACAAGAAGCATGTCTTCTCTTTCTCCAACTAGCCCAGGTCCTACAACAAGAAGCATGTCTTCTCTTTCTCCAACTAGTTCGTGTCCAAGAAGGATGGCATCCATCTCACCAGGAGGAATTAATAGGAGGATTATTATTAGCTAGAAAATGCTTGTGTTGAGTGTGTCAACATGGCTGTGTTAAGTGTGGACATGGTTGCGTTGGTTGTGGTCTTTTGTGCAGCTCCATAGGTCTAACTTTTGCTGGAGCGTCGACATGGTTGTGTTGGCTATGGTCTTTTGTGAACTCCATGAGTCTAACTTTTGTTGCCAACTACAAAAATCTCGTTGTATGCAACATACTGTTATATTATTGAAATGACAGCCATATGAGATAATGGCCTTTTGTTAATACCACTCAGAAATTGTGTTTATATGTTGCTGAGATGTTGTGATTGTATCCTACCGAATTTTATTTACGCATGCTCTCCTAGACTGCAGCAAGATGGCCCCTAATATGCAAGGGCAAAATGGTCAGATATAACTTGGAGTTAACAGAACTAGCGAGCTACCAAAGTCAGTCATGTTTTAATGGTACATATCTCAAACTGAACCTTTTGATGATATATATCTAAAGACGCGTTCTTTCGATGGTAAGGATCCAATTTTCCCCTTGTTATAATCTGTTCTTTAAGTTGGACGTTTTATATGTTTGTTACACATTATTATACAAAGTGCCATGAATAAAACTTGCCATATGTTCACTTATATATGACTGAAAAGAACAAAAAAATTTGCCAGCATGGGCATGCCTGCACTTCGATTTGTAGGGTTGAAAAATTGACAGTTTGTTAAAGGCACTTTGTAGTTTGTTTTCGAAGTTTCTGTCACCCCCGTAGGCCGTAGAGTCGTCCTCAGTATTCCAATGAGAATCAGCATGTGCTGTAAAGGTTTATATGCGAATACGGTGAAAGAGATATTTTATGGGTATAAATAATGTACAATGTTTTGGAGCGTGGAGTGCTATAAAGCACCATTCTAGTTGAGGTGCTTGATGATTTCGTACAATGTGTGTCCTCAAGCCCACACTCATTCTTATCTCTCTAGATGGTCACCGGTGCAATCAACAAAAGTGATTTTAAAGTTTTGTGTCATCTGATCATCTCTCACTCCCAACCTTCGTGAAACCGTGGGCATGATTAATCGCGCGTCTATCTAGGCAGACCCACCCCTCTGTGAGGCTTCGAGTGGCAAGGCAGACAGATCTTGTTGTCGAACACAACTTTCCTATCCTTTGGCACACTAGAGATCATCTCCACTCTCCACTGAGGGAGCGCGAGCTACCCGGTCCCCAAGCCTTTGTCTGATTAGTAGAAGTTGAATAGGAGTTTGATCTTCTTGGAAGCATTGTGTTGGCCGCTGACGATGGTACCTACAGTGCAAAGTATTCATCATCAAGTAACATCCCAAAATAAAAAGATTTGGGGGGTGATAGTGTCCCACTAGCGATGACCCAGCAGGGTAAGGGAGCGTGCTGCCTCCCACTCCTAGCGTCGCTCTGTGGGCATCGGCGACAACATTGTGGCCAAGAGCAATAACATGGATACAAATGTGGGTAAGGAGGAACACTAAAGTGGGTGACACATGAAGGAGCTTCTCAGCCAAGAAACCCTCCATCGGTGGCCGCGGACATTGACTGTAGGATAAATAAAGCAAAGAAGAATGCTATGACTAAAAAGATAGTCCTAGGTTTTGAATGCTAAATAGAAAAACTAAACATTTATTAATAAGAAGTAGGTAGACTAATTGATGGTTATAGTCTACTAAAAAATAATTCGTGCTTAGTTCATGTTTAACCCATCATTACATGATGAGCTAATTTTTAGTCTAGTGATGCAAATGATGCTGGAGCTAGGTATGGTGATTTTCAACTCTTTCTATATCTCATAATAAATAAGTTTCCGAGATTTCAAAAGATAATATTTTACAAGAGCACGCGACCTCCCCTTCACTTGTTCAGTGCTAGAGATCGAGCATTTTTGGATCCCACGGGCCACGACCACATCGCACCCTAGCAGGGTCGCAACGGCCCTTTTTGGTGACAAATTTACAAGTTTGTCTCGGCGGAAATGTCGATTCAGCTGAAGTTACGAAAAACATATTGTACCTTTTGGTCAGGATGGCAGAAAGGTAATTGTCAACGTATATAAAATCAAGTGGAAATCCCTCGGTGTGCCTCTACGCGTGCATGTCACGTGACTGGCGGCGGGATCTCCTACACCACCACCCACAAATTTTTTTTTCAAAAGGCGGCAAAAGATTTTGCCATATTTTTATTAGACGGGAAAAAAGAAAAAACGGAAACAAAACATAATTACAATAGAAAAACACCGACTCCACTATCGCCTACCCCTCTGGCCACAAGGCCCAGAGAACCCAACTCTGAACACCGCCTAGTAAACGCAACGCTGCGAATCCCCTTTGCAGGATAACAGCAAAAGGAACACCTGAAAGACAAACTACTACACCCAGATACAACACACGAAGATCAAGAACACTGCTGCTGCGACTAAACCGCTTGCGCATTAGATCTCGTGGCCAACTGGTACTGCTCGGTGTCTTCCTTGCATAGAAATGCCACTTGTCTCGGTTGCAGCGAGATGTTCTGAAAAGTTCTACAATTTCGGTCCTTCCGTATGTTCCACCAGTAATAGATTAAGATGCTATCAAAATCTTTCCTCTGCTTGCTTTCAATCTTTGAACGGCATATGCGCCAATAGTTGTGGAGCGAACCTTCCGTTCGCACAGTGTCAATGCTAGCAAGCCCAAAACACTGCTTTAGTGTCTCCCAGACTTGCTTTGAAAAAACACAATCTTTACATAAGTGTGTTGGCGTTTTCAGATTACTTCCACAGAGCTTGCATATTGGATCATGTGGCCATTGCTGCTTCATCAAGTTGTTCGCAGTTAGAATCAAGGTCCATGCAAAAATTTTGCATTTTTGTTCCGCCTTAGGTTTCCATATCAGCATCATTTTCAGTTTACTAAAAGCCCCTTGAAATTATATTGCATATGCACTGTTAGTTGTGTATTCTCCATCATCTGTCCATCGGCAAACGATGCTATCCTCTGTATTTTTTCCAACTGAATACGCTCGACGGCTTCCCAGAGCGTCACATGTTCTTGCAATTCCTTTACCGACCACCCACAAATCTAGAAGCACGCAGAGATAAGATAAGCCAAAATTAGATTCAAAATCTCAATCTCTGTCTCTCTTCTTGCCATTCTGGGTCCTCAGAAACCGACGCGTCTCCTTCCCGTCTCGCACCTGCTCCTCCCGTGACAGCGACGGCGACAACGGCGACGAGGTAAGCGCGCGATTCGCCTCGAGATGAAATCTCCTTATTCTCAATTGCTTCGAGCTTTGACTGCTCGTCTTAATCCGTGCCGATTCGCTCTGCCTTGCGCTGCATCCGCGGCGCTAGGTTGATTAGTTTCGCTGGACATCAAATCGCTGGTGGGGGAATTGGGATCAGGAGAGCGAATTCAGCTGGGATGCGTTATTTAGCTTGCTGTTTCCCTCGATCGATTGAAGCGTATTGGGTTCGATCGGGTTTGCGGCGCGAAACGGGGGCTTCATTGGACCCCTGGCGTTCAGAAAATTGGCGTTCCTCGAGCAATCCGATAGCGAGCATGCTGAGAAGCACTTCGTGCTTCGTGGAGGGCTTCGCCTCGCTTCCCAGGTGCATAGATTGGGGAAATATTGAACTGCAGGTAGCGCTGTGACGTACGACCTCATAGAATTTGAATTCCAGGCCTCCAGGGGGTGTTGCGGATAATCAGCCAGGTACCATCATAGTGTGGGGATTAATGATGTGGTTGAGGGAAGCAGGCGAGGATTAATAAGGCACCGTATGTATGGGATAGAGATATTAGCTTGGTGAATTGGTGAAAGCCTAAAAGATGCAGTGGCGACCAAAGCCTTTCTCATATGGCGAAGCTCAACTGATCAGGTTGTTTCACCATTCTGTATAGCAATATGTCATTTATCGCCCCCACGTGTCAAGTGATGACTATGTTTAAATAAATATGATTTTACAATGACAAATCATGAATCAATTCGCTAAACAAATGGTCTGCCTTAAAAGATGGCCTCTGTAGACAAGCTTCAAAATCTGAATTTCTTGTGTGCATTATTTCAGTATAGCTATTTGCAAAGGCTCATCGGTTGTGAAACTTGTAGTTGTGTACGATGACCTATTACCCTGGAAACAACATTTGGTTACCAAATTCTAGTGCTGGTTGATACTAAACATGTGGAGCTTATTCCTGTTGATGAGTGGAAAGAAGAGAAATCTCCATTTTTCTTTAATACCTGATTTATATTCTTTTTTTATGACCAAAAAGCTCAAGATTCTGCTCTTATTTGAAAACTTAAGCTCCCACTATTTTTATACTGATATGGTTCATATCGAATGTAAAGGACTTTCACAGAAAAACCTTTTTATAACATGTTTCTGAGCAGCCCACGACCCCCACCCATATGATTATATATGCTCCCACAGAAATTTATCTGATTAGACTTATAATAACATGCTATAATTTCAATCATGAATACAGAAAAGTTTTCAATGTATTGTCACACAGCTTGCAGTTTCAAAATGGCATGGTGGAAATGAGAATTGAAAAGACCGTTGATACTACTATTAGGGTTTGCTACTAACTTTACTTTTCTGGTGTAGATATTTTCAGTTTTCACCATTTCAACCCAAGGCTTTAAGCAAGTAAAGCATGCTTATGCTTCCAACCTTAGGTCAGAATATATTAATAATCTTGGAATAAAGAAGGCACCTTCTTGGTAAGCACTAACTCCTGCCTTTGGTCACTGACGTTTTGGCAAAGTACAGTTGATCCCCCCATCCCATTTTATTTGAATTTTTATGATTAGAGCTGTTGCTTCTCCTATGAGTCTCCTGGTCGTCGATGTCGGACAGGCGCTTCGTCTCGCATGGCGTCGGCGCGGTGGGGCCGACGAGCACCAGCTCCCTCCGACGCACGGCGAATGCGAGCGTCGTCGTCGTCATGGCCGGCGCCTGGACGTGCTCCGTTTTGACTTGGGAAAACCCAAACAGCAACAGGATGAAATTCTCAAGTGTGTTGTGCGCTATTCAAAGATGCATGCCTAGATATGCAAGACTTGTAGATGCTGTGCAGTGCGGGCACATCGTTTCCAAGTTTGGACAAAATTATCAAAGTGAAGATGCTTGGTTGGTATCCATCGATTTCTTAGATTATGCTGCATTTGTCGGAATAAGCCGGCAACAGAGTACTAGGGCTGAGTCCAGTGCTAGGAGCTGACAGCAACGAAAAGGAGTCCTCCAAAATTGCATGAACGCTGGGAATTCAGTGCCATTATATTGTACTTTTCGTCGTCACTGTAGTGTAGCCTTTTGAGAATTCAGATGCCTTTTGCAGTGTCACACCCGGTTTTAAGGACAAAACCAGACATACACTATATGTGAAATAAAGAAGACAAATCTCACATATAGCCACAGATAAGTGGAATATCAAAAGACAAATGCTTAATATACATAACACAATAGTATAAAATATACCTTAAAGAGTAACACAGCGGAAAGACAACTCCGAACACCGGGTGCAACCTTCACTCCAGGATCAAACTAACTGGTTGATCACAAGCCTAACAATTCCAGAATCTAACAGTCTGGTACCCTTCCTGAGATGTGGGGAGATAGCAAGAGTGAGTCCATGTCGAACTCAACAAATATAACATGGGGTTCATGAAGCTCAAAAAGTTTGACACGGGTTTACTGCAATAGCTTTTAGTGAGTCATTTTTTTTAGCAATTGAGTAGCAACAAGTTTAACATAATCCCAAATAACCTCATGATCATGTAAACGAGAATAATGTATAGCAAGAAACAATAATCATTAGTGAGCATCAATATCATCAGTATTATCATTATCATCAGCGTTCATCATTTATTCTGTAAGGGTCCAAGGCCACTCGTGACCGTGAGCACGGCTGTTATAACAGTTTTACACTCTGCAGAGGTTGTACACTTTCACTGTGAGTCGTGATTTACCCTTTCGCCCGAGGTGATCAGCCTCTTGACCCACTACCAAGGAAGGTCGGCAGGGTTCACTATGAAGTCTTTCGAAGGTTCGTCTAACAAGTTAGGGCCATTAGATTTCACTCGGCAAACAGATGTAGAGCCCCCCTTCCTGATGGCACAATAACACGCAGCCTATACACATGAGGACAGAGGCCGCACTATACCCGATTCGTCAAGCCATTCTTACGCCATAAAGGAATACCTCTAACAAGCTAGAAAAGGTCCTTTTATATGACTAAAGCCAGAGCCATTTTAGCCCTCACAGTTGTACTGTAAATCCCGGATTTTCGCTTATAGATGAGTCCTTATGGAGAGTAACAAGAGCACCAAAGTAACCCCATGCTCTAGTACCCTTAAACAGTAATAAAATCATCTTTTAATGTTTATTGCATATTCCATTAGTCAAATTACATGATCATAGTTCATGTTAAGCACTAGCCATACTAATCCATGCAATATATTAGGTATCAAGGAATAAGATCAACACTAAGTCATCCTTAACAAGGAAACATATGCATAATGATATTATTTGCTTAATGTGAATAGGACAACAAGGATAATCCCATGCTATACTTGCCTTAAATTGAGATCCTTTCTCTGATCCAAATCTTCAATTAATAGCTTCTTGAATCTCCACGTAAATCTCACCGACTGGACTTGATCAATAAATCACCACACACACATCGAGCAATCATACACGAAGCAAACAATGAATAATAATTAGAACAGTACACCAAACATATAAAACAATAAGTGAAAAGGTTTTAAAGATGTTCTACGCATTGCTACGAACACACAGACACGAAAAGCACACTAATCAGAGCTACGGTTGAAAAGATACATCTACCGAAAAATTTGCTCATAGAAGAAAATATAAAACTATTTAACTTCATGAGTTTTAATTATATAATAACATATATAAGATATTTTATAAATACTATATACGGAATTAAGTCAAATTTAGATTCAAATTATGAAACTAAAGTAAAATAAATCATATTTTATTTACAAAACCCAGTTGCATAATTATTAATCAAGATATGATTTAAACCATAAAATTTCAGGATTAGTAATATGATAAACACTGTCACTAACGCGTAGATCTCGTTGCTATGAATCTAACGCAACTCGAATGAACTAAAACGGATCTAAAACGTAGAAGATATGATTTAAACAAGATCTACTTTATTAAAGTAATAGATTAAATCTAACATCGAATCTTAAGGGTAGAAAACCTAACCAACAGCAGCACTAACAGTATAAAAAGTTTGTAAAACTCTTCTACACATTACTACGATCACATAGATATAAAGATCACGAAATTTGGATTTAAAACATAAAAGTTATGAATTTTCTAAGATTTCTTATAGATAAATAATTACTTATAAACTCGAAAATAAATTATCTCAAACCTACTGTACAGTTCTATAATCATGTAGAGCTCTCAAATACGAATCTAACGCAATTCGAACGGATCAAATCGGAGTTAAAACGAAGATTCTACGGCTAAAACAATCTGAGTGGCAAAACTGTAAATATGAGAAAGCGTATTTTTCTTTTTCCGAAACGAATTACGTTTTCAACTAATCAAAGCGTATTTTTCCGTTTTACGTTTTGGACCGCGGGTTAGATAATTGAAAACTCCAGGGGCTCTTTAACAAAAACACCAGCGAACCGTTATCTTCTAATATGAGCCGTCGGTTTTAGATCGGACGGTCCAGATCGATCGGGGGAGGAGACAGGCGGCGCTCCGGCCGGACTTCACCGAGACGTCGACTCGCGCGGCTGCGCCATGGCTGGAAAACTCCAAAACTCGCCACGGTGCACGAAATCGCGAAGCAAGAGTACCGTTCGGTAGATAACTTCAAGGCGAACTTACCCACGGCAAGATTGAGGCCAAGAACAAGGCGAGGGAGGCGTGCGGCTTGATATGGCGGGCGGTGGAGGCGGTGCTTCGGATGTAGCCGCCCCGAGGCGATATAGCTGCGGTTTAGGGTGGGATGTGGAGCGGGGAGGGGCTACGGTCCCGTTTTTATAGTCCGGAGAGGTCGCTAACTAAGGAAAAGGCGAGATTCGAAGATCCAAATCGGATCGGGAGAGAGGGAAGGCGGCGTCGGCCGGAGGAAGAAGAAAGGAAGGCGAGAACGGGTCACTGACCGGTGGGACCCACGCGTCAGCGACTCAAGGTGAGACGCAGGCCGCGGCTCGGGCTCGGCCCATGCGGGCGAAGGGGGCGCGCGGGGGGGAAAAAAGAACTGGGCCGCGGCTAGCAGGCCGAGAAGATGGGCTGCGGGAGAGATGCGGCCCGATTGAAAAATCCTTTTCTTTTTCTTTTCCAATTTTTTTCAAATCCATTTTTCAAATGATTTTCAAATCAAATTTGAATTTGATTTAAACCACTCAATACAAAACTCCAAATGCAGCAGCATGAATGCTCAATCATGTTTCTACCCTTATATTTGATTTTAAATTTATAAAATTATTCTTATTCTAAATTTTGCATGCTTCACAAAAATAAATGTAAAAATCATATTTTTCCTATTTTTCTTCTTTTCAAATTTTTAGGGTGTTACAATTCTACCCCCCTTAAGATGAATCTCGTCCCGAGATTCGAAAGATGATGACAAAAGAGATAGGGATAGTTCGTCTCTAGATTGTTCTTTACTTCATCGTGTAGTTCCATCGTCTTGATAAGAATTCCGTCTTACTTTGCATACATGTAACTAATTCAAGATTTTTGACAAATGCTCCAAACAATACTCTGGTATCTCCAATCACTAGGCACCTTTCCTATAATATGAATTTTCTTCCTTAAAATACTTATCTTCCAACAGAGCCTGACGAATCTCTTAGTCAGAAAGAATTTCTACTACCAACCTTCAAAACATTAATGATTCTGGTCAAGTTGCTCTAATTTGGAACACGATTCTTAATCCTTGGTGTCACCCGAACCTTCTTAGCATTATTCTCCATTGCTAAGGGCATCGGTTGCGACTTTTACTTCTCCAAAGTTATTTATTCCTCTGCTATGACTTCAGTAAACTCATGATCCACTTTGCTATCCCTCAGTATACCTATCTTCTAATTGGTCATTCTCATCTCCCTCAGGTAAAAGTCGACCACCTTGATACTCAATTCTTTTCCTTGACGGTGTTGTTAAGAGCATTATGCACCGAGTACCATGAATCACTCCTTTGTGTGCACAGAGCCATCCATTACCAAGAACCACGCGAATTTTAAGTGACTCCAACACAATGAGTGTCGCGGTGAATTTTTCCTTGTTTATGACAAGACGGACATTCGGGCATATCTGATCTGCCTGCATTTCTCCCACTGGGGTTTGAACTAGCAAAGGCCTCCTCATTGGACACTTCACCATCTTGCACGTCTCTACCATGTCGGCGGAAATGAAAGAATGCGAAGCACTAGGGTCAAATAAAGCAAAAACTTGTACTGAGCTTACTTGAATATAACCTCCCACTACTTTGGTAACTCCATGAATTTTATCCATATCCACATTGCTCAGTCTTCCATTGACATAGTTTTGCTGCGCTTTGCTTCCTTGAACAGGCTTCTTATGGGCTTTCCTTTTTCGCTTTCGTTGTTGTGGATTCTGACTTAGTTCACTCCCAACTTGCTCTTCAACATTGTTGTTTTGATAGTGCTCGGCTTCATCATACCCATAACATCCTTCAATGGCAGAAACATCAATCTTTTCCCACATATTAGTGCGAGACGTCATATAGGGCTCCTGAGTCATGAGACACTACACTTCCTGTCATCAAGTGACCAACATCAGCAATCACGAGCAAGTATAGATGATCATAATCATGAACTATCCAAAAGGACAACTCTTGTCTCCATGGATCCAGAATTATCAACCTTGTATATAGACATTTCTTGCTTGAGAGTAGCAACTCAATCATGGAGACTAACCAATACTTCCAACTAAAGAGTTCAATCTTAATAATCCTTCTTTACATTGGCTACCCCCCTTAAAATAAGAGACACTAAATAGGGTAGCTTTGAACCTTTTTCTTCTAGATGAGCTACTTAGCATAAAAGTGTTCTGACATCCCAATGATACTCTTGTGTATGGGTAAGAACAAGAAATCTGAAATTTCTCACGAGCAGAAAATCAGCAGTGCAGTAAAACAGCTGTAACTCTCATTCTGTTAATCCAATGAAGCTGTAGTTTACACCGATGGAAAGCTTATAAAATTCTCTACAACTTACTTATAGAACACACTTCCAGATTCTGCAGCTATCTTGACCGAAAACAACACATAACAGATTCTGTTCCAGGTTTCAGACAGCACAGATACATTACCTTATGCTTTTTGTATCTCCCAAACCACAACAGCTATGAGGGTGGTTCTTGCATTTAGAGGAAGATATTGAAGTCCACTCTTGTCCAGAATTCTCTCATGATTTTTGGTCTTTCAAGAACAGAGATATAAGTTGATAAAGACAGACTGCTCCGAAAGACAAGATATAGAAAACAGGAGATAACCAAAACCCAGCTATTTATTTCATTAATCCTTATACCTTATACATATAAACTAAATGAAATCATGGTCAAAACCCACGAGATCATTCCACTCATTACAAAATTCCAACTCAAGCATAAACATAAGCACAAAGCAACTAAACACTTAAAAGTTCATAAGCCACACATTTAAGACAACTCAACTTGGCTACTAACGGTTTTATTACACGGGACATAACTCCTATTTCTTAATCATGGTGTGATTGCAGCAGCATCTGGAGTAGATAGAGTCTCTTACATTCCTGAGTCCTCTATATTGACATCTGAATCTCTGCATCCCTCTTTACCATTCTTATAACTCATACCTTAAGATGGGTCAACCTGGTATCCCTCAGGTATAGATTTAATACCCTCATACTCAATCCTTTCTCCTGAAAGTGTAGTTAGAAACACTGAACATTGAGCATACTCAATCACTCCTTTATAAGTAGATAACCAGTCTATTCCAAGGATAACATCAATGCCCATTAATTCCAAAACATTGAGGTTTACCTTAAAATTTACCCTCTTTATGTCAAGACTAACTTTTGGGCATACGCGGTCTGCCTTTATTTCACCTCTTGGAGTTTCAACCATAACTGTTTTTCCCTTTGGAAGCATAAGTATGTTATGATCTTTTGCATATTGTCTAGATATGAACGAATGTGAGGCACTAAGGTCAAACAAAACCTTGGCGTTTCCTGAACTTACTGGAATTGATCCAAACACGACCTCCTTAGCTCCAGGAATGGTGGAAATATCCAAATGTTTCAACCTTCCATGGATGTAATTTCTCTTTAATTTATTTCCCTGCACATGCTCCTTTTGGACATCCTGTCCTGAGTCTCGCTGTTGTTGATTCTTCTGTGGGCAAGATTTGATATAATGTCCTTCCTGCTGGCAATGATAACACTTTCTCTTAGCTGGATCTTTTGTGATGTCATACTCCAAGGAACTGTTGTTTGGTATGTTGCTATCTTGCTGGCCATAAAAGTTCACCTTCGTCCCTTTGGCTTGTTTCCTAGCTTGTTTGGCCTTTCGGGGTTGATACTCCTTATAGGTAATTGTCCATCCATCTATGACTACTTCATGGGGAGTAGTTTTAGCGGGAGGGGCTTCTAACTCTTCAGGGTTTGGATTTGTTTGACAGGGGATCAGGGCTGCATGTGACAATGTAGTAGAACTCGCTTGCTCATTGCTTTCCACTAGTGGTTCTAATGAGATTGCCTTTCTCTTCTTATCCATGTTGTTCTCAAAATTTGGATCCACCTTGACTTTTCCCTTATTAGACTTGTTTCGAAGACAGGGAAAACCATAATGCTTACAGCAGTGACATTGTTCCTGCTCTCCAAATGCCTTATTATCAACATCTTTATTGGATTTCATATTCTTCCAAACTTCTACTACTTGTATCTTCTCTGACCCCTTAGATATGTTGGCTTGACCTTGAGATAAGCATCGTTGAGAATTCCCATGTTGAGCCATTTCTTCTAGTAATTGGTTTTGCATCGCTAATGGTTTCTTGTCAAAAGTGAGCAAGAGCGACACAATTCAGTCCTCTTAACCTCTGAAATCCACAGTCTTCTCGTCACGAGCCGTCTAATAGACAAGGAGAAAAGGTTCAAAATAGAGACAAGGTTTTTTTTTTATAATAGAACGGGGATAGAATTAAGCATAACTTTGAGAAAATAACAAAGTTAAAGAGAAGCAAGAAATAGGCAACAATGAGAACATGCTAAACGTCCAGTTCTAACTAGGCTTGCGTCCTACAGTCAGCATTGCTCTGATACCAATCTGTCACACCCGGTTTTAAGGACAAAACCAGACATACACTATATGTGAAATAAAGAAGACAAATCTCACATATAGCCACAGATAAGTGGAATATCAAAAGACAAATGCTTAATATACATAACACAATAGTATAAAATATACCTTAAAGAGTAACACAGCGGAAAGACAACTCCGAACACCGGGTGCAACCTTCACTCCAGGATCAAACTAACTGGTTGATCACAAGCCTAACAATTCCAGAATCTAACAGTCTGGTACCCTTCCTGAGATGTGGGGAGATAGCAAGAGTGAGTCCATGTCGAACTCAACAAATATAACATGGGGTTCATGAAGCTCAAAAAGTTTGACACGGGTTTACTGCAATAGCTTTTAGTGAGTCATTTTTTTTAGCAATTGAGTAGCAACAAGTTTAACATAATCCCAAATAACCTCATGATCATGTAAACGAGAATAATGTATAGCAAGAAACAATAATCATTAGTGAGCATCAATATCATCAGTATTATCATTATCATCAGCGTTCATCATTTATTCTGTAAGGGTCCAAGGCCACTCGTGACCGTGAGCACGGCTGTTATAACAGTTTTACACTCTGCAGAGGTTGTACACTTTCACTGTGAGTCGTGATTTACCCTTTCGCCCGAGGTGATCAGCCTCTTGACCCACTACCAAGGAAGGTCGGCAGGGTTCACTATGAAGTCTTTCGAAGGTTCGTCTAACAAGTTAGGGCCATTAGATTTCACTCGGCAAACAGATGTAGAGCCCCCCTTCCTGATGGCACAATAACACGCAGCCTATACACATGAGGACAGAGGCCGCACTATACCCGATTCGTCAAGCCATTCTTACGCCATAAAGGAATACCTCTAACAAGCTAGAAAAGGTCCTTTTATATGACTAAAGCCAGAGCCATTTTAGCCCTCACAGTTGTACTGTAAATCCCGGATTTTCGCTTATAGATGAGTCCTTATGAAGAGTAACAAGAGCACCAAAGTAACCCCATGCTCTAGTACCCTTAAACAGTAATAAAATCATCTTTTAATGTTTATTGCATATTCCATTAGTCAAATTACATGATCATAGTTCATGTTAAGCACTAGCCATACTAATCCATGCAATATATTAGGTATCAAGGAATAAGATCAACACTAAGTCATCCTTAACAAGGAAACATATGCATAATGATATTATTTGCTTAATGTGAATAGGACAACAAGGATAATCCCATGCTATACTTGCCTTAAATTGAGATCCTTTCTCTGATCCAAATCTTCAATTAATAGCTTCTTGAATCTCCACGTAAATCTCACCGACTGGACTTGATCAATAAATCACCACACACACATCGAGCAATCATACACAAAGCAAACAATGAATAATAATTAGAACAGTACACCAAACATATAAAACAATAAGTGAAAAGGTTTTAAAGATGTTCTACGCATTGCTACGAACACACAGACACGAAAAGCACACTAATCAGAGCTACGGTTGAAAAGATACATCTACCGAAAAATTTGCTCATAGAAGAAAATATAAAACTATTTAACTTCATGAGTTTTAATTATATAATAACATATATAAGATATTTTATAAATACTATATACGGAATTAAGTCAAATTTAGATTCAAATTATGAAACTAAAGTAAAATAAATCATATTTTATTTACAAAACCCAGTTGCATAATTATTAATCAAGATATGATTTAAACCATAAAATTTCAGGATTAGTAATATGATAAACACTGTCACTAACGCGTAGATCTCGTTGCTATGAATCTAACGCAACTCGAATGAACTAAAACGGATCTAAAACGTAGAAGATATGATTTAAACAAGATCTACTTTATTAAAGTAATAGATTAAATCTAACATCGAATCTTAAGGGTAGAAAACCTAACCAACAGCAGCACTAACAGTATAAAAAGTTTGTAAAACTCTTCTACACATTACTACGATCACATAGATATAAAGATCACGAAATTTGGATTTAAAACATAAAAGTTATGAATTTTCTAAGATTTCTTATAGATAAATAATTACTTATAAACTCGAAAATAAATTATCTCAAACCTACTGTACAGTTCTATAATCATGTAGAGCTCTCAAATACGAATCTAACGCAATTCGAACGGATCAAATCGGAGTTAAAACGAAGATTCTACGGCTAAAACAATCTGAGTGGCAAAACTGTAAATATGAGAAAGCGTATTTTTCTTTTTCCGAAACGAATTACGTTTTCAACTAATCAAAGCGTATTTTTCCGTTTTACGTTTTGGACCGCGGGTTAGATAATTGAAAACTCCAGGAGCTCTTTAACAAAAACACCAGCGAACCGTTATCTTCTAATATGAGCCGTCGGTTTTAGATCGGACGGTCCAGATCGATCGGGGAGGAGACAGGCGGCGCTCCGGCCGGACTTCACCGAGACGTCGACTCGCGCGGCTGCGCCATGGCCGGAAAACTCCAAAACTCGCCACGGTGCACGAAATCGCGAAGCAAGAGTACCGTTCGGTAGATAACTTCAAGGCGAACTTACCCACGGCAAGATTGAGGCCAAGAACAAGGCGAGGGAGGCGTGCGGCTTGATATGGCGGGCGGTGGAGGCGGTGCTTCGGATGTAGCCGCCCCGAGGCGATATAGCTGCGGTTTAGGGTGGGATGTGGAGCGGGGAGGGGCTACGGTCCCGTTTTTATAGTCCGGAGAGGTCGCTAACTAAGGAAAAGGCGAGATTCGAAGATCCAAATCGGATCGGGAGAGAGGGAAGGCGGCGTCGGCCGGAGGAAGAAGAAAGGAAGGCGAGAACGGGTCACTGACCGGTGGGACCCACGCGTCAGCGACTCAAGGTGAGACGCAGGCCGCGGCTCGGGCTCGGCCCATGCGGGCGAAGGGGGCGCGCGGGGGGGAAAAAAGAACTGGGCCGCGGCTAGCAGGCCGAGAAGATGGGCTGCGGGAGAGATGCGGCCCGATTGAAAAATCCTTTTCTTTTTCTTTTCCAATTTTTTTCAAATCCATTTTTCAAATGATTTTCAAATCAAATTTGAATTTGATTTAAACCACTCAATACAAAACTCCAAATGCAGCAGCATGAATGCTCAATCATGTTTCTACCCTTATATTTGATTTTAAATTTATAAAATTATTCTTATTCTAAATTTTGCATGCTTCACAAAAATAAATGTAAAAATCATATTTTTCCTATTTTTCTTCTTTTCAAATTTTTAGGGTGTTACAATTCTACCCCCCTTAAGATGAATCTCGTCCCGAGATTCGAAAGATGATGACAAAAGAGATAGGGATAGTTCGTCTCTAGATTGTTCTTTACTTCATCGTGTAGTTCCATCGTCTTGATAAGAATTCCGTCTTACTTTGCATACATGTAACTAATTCAAGATTTTTGACAAATGCTCCAAACAATACTCTGGTATCTCCAATCACTAGGCACCTTTCCTATAATATGAATTTTCTTCCTTAAAATACTTATCTTCCAACAGAGCCTGACGAATCTCTTAGTCAGAAAGAATTTCTACTACCAACCTTCAAAACATTAATGATTCTGGTCAAGTTGCTCTAATTTGGAACACGATTCTTAATCCTTGGTGTCACCCGAACCTTCTTAGCATTATTCTCCATTGCTAAGGGCATCGGTTGCGACTTTTACTTCTCCAAAGTTATTTATTCCTCTGCTATGACTTCAGTAAACTCATGATCCACTTTGCTATTCCTCAGTATACCTATCTTCTAATTGGTCATTCTCATCTCCCTCAGGTAAAAGTCGACCACCTTGATACTCAATTCTTTTCCTTGACGGTGTTGTTAAGAGCATTATGCACCGAGTACCATGAATCACTCCTTTGTGTGCACAGAGCCATCCATTACCAAGAACCACGCGAATTTTAAGTGACTCCAACACAATGAGTGTCGCGGTGAATTTTTCCTTGTTTATGACAAGACGGACATTCGGGCATATCTGATCTGCCTGCATTTCTCCCACTGGGGTTTGAACTAGCAAAGGCCTCCTCATTGGACACTTCACCATCTTGCACGTCTCTACCATGTCGGCGGAAATGAAAGAATGCGAAGCACTAGGGTCAAATAAAGCAAAAACTTGTACTGAGCTTACTTGAATATAACCTCCCACTACTTTGGTAACTCCATGAATTTTATCCATATCCACATTGCTCAGTCTTCCATTGACATAGTTTTGCTGCGCTTTGCTTCCTTGAACAGGCTTCTTATGGGCTTTCCTTTTTCGCTTTCGTTGTTGTGGATTCTGACTTAGTTCACTCCCAACTTGCTCTTCAACATTGTTGTTTTGATAGTGCTCGGCTTCATCATACCCATAACATCCTTCAATGGCAGAAACATCAATCTTTTCCCACATATTAGTGCGAGACGTCATATAGGGCTCCTGAGTCATGAGACACTACACTTCCTGTCATCAAGTGACCAACATCAGCAATCACGAGCAAGTATAGATGATCATAATCATGAACTATCCAAAAGGACAACTCTTGTCTCCATGGATCCAGAATTATCAACCTTGTATATAGACATTTCTTGCTTGAGAGTAGCAACTCAATCATGGAGACTAACCAATACTTCTAACTAAAGAGTTCAATCTTAATAATCCTTCTTTACATTGGCTACCCCCCTTAAAATAAGAGACACTAAATAGGGTAGCTTTGAACCTTTTTCTTCTAGATGAGCTACTTAGCATAAAAGTGTTCTGACATCCCAATGATACTCTTGTGTATGGGTAAGAACAAGAAATCTGAAATTTCTCACGAGCAGAAAATCAGCAGTGCAGTAAAACAGCTGTAACTCTCATTCTGTTAATCCAATGAAGCTGTAGTTTACACCGATGGAAAGCTTATAAAATTCTCTACAACTTACTTATAGAACACACTTCCAGATTCTGCAGCTATCTTGACCGAAAACAACACATAACAGATTCTGTTCCAGGTTTCAGACAGCACAGATACATTACCTTATGCTTTTTGTATCTCCCAAACCACAACAGCTATGAGGGTGGTTCTTGCATTTAGAGGAAGATATTGAAGTCCACTCTTGTCCAGAATTCTCTCATGATTTTTGGTCTTTCAAGAACAGAGATATAAGTTGATAAAGACAGACTGCTCCGAAAGACAAGATATAGAAAACAGGAGATAACCAAAACCCAGCTATTTATTTCATTAATCCTTATACCTTATACATATAAACTAAATAAAATCATGGTCAAAACCCACGAGATCATTCCACTCATTACAAAATTCCAACTCAAGCATAAACATAAGCACAAAGCAACTAAACACTTAAAAGTTCATAAGCCACACATTTAAGACAACTCAACTTGGCTACTAACGGTTTTATTACACGGGACATAACTCCTATTTCTTAATCATGGTGTGATTGCAGCAGCATCTGGAGTAGATAGAGTCTCTTACATTCCTGAGTCCTCTATATTGACATCTGAATCTCTGCATCCCTCTTTACCATTCTTATAACTCATACCTTAAGATGGGTCAACCTGGTATCCCTCAGGTATAGATTTAATACCCTCATACTCAATCCTTTCTCCTGAAAGTGTAGTTAGAAACACTGAACATTGAGCATACTCAATCACTCCTTTATAAGTAGATAACCAGTCTATTCCAAGGATAACATCAATGCCCATTAATTCCAAAACATTGAGGTTTACCTTAAAATTTACCCTCTTTATGTCAAGACTAACTTTTGGGCATACGCGGTCTGCCTTTATTTCACCTCTTGGAGTTTCAACCATAACTGTTTTTCCCTTTGGAAGCATAAGTATGTTATGATCTTTTGCATATTGTCTAGATATGAACGAATGTGAGGCACTAAGGTCAAACAAAACCTTGGCGTTTCCTGAACTTACTGGAATTGATCCAAACACGACCTCCTTAGCTCCAGGAATGGTGGAAATATCCAAATGTTTCAACCTTCCATGGATGTAATTTCTCTTTAATTTATTTCCCTGCACATGCTCCTTTTGGACATCCTGTCCTGAGTCTCGCTGTTGTTGATTCTTCTGTGGGCAAGATTTGATATAATGTCCTTCCTGCTGGCAATGATAACACTTTCTCTTAGCTGGATCTTTTGTGATGTCATACTCCAAGGAACTGTTGTTTGGTATGTTGCTATCTTGCTGGCCATAAAAGTTCACCTTCGTCCCTTTGGCTTGTTTCCTAGCTTGTTTGGCCTTTCGGGGTTGATACTCCTTATAGGTAATTGTCCATCCATCTATGACTACTTCATGGGGAGTAGTTTTAGCGGGAGGGGCTTCTAACTCTTTAGGGTTTGGATTTGTTTGACAGGGGATCAGGGCTGCATGTGACAATGTAGTAGAACTCGCTTGCTCATTGCTTTCCACTAGTGGTTCTAATGAGATTGCCTTTCTCTTCTTATCCATGTTGTTCTCAAAATTTGGATCCACCTTGACTTTTCCCTTATTAGACTTGTTTCGAAGACAGGGAAAACCATAATGCTTACAGCAGTGACATTGTTCCTGCTCTCCAAATGCCTTATTATCAACATCTTTATTGGATTTCATATTCTTCCAAACTTCTACTACTTGTATCTTCTCTGACCCCTTGGATATGTTGGCTTGACCTTGAGATAAGCATCGTTGAGAATTCCCATGTTGAGCCATTTCTTCTAGTAATTGGTTTTGCATCGCTAATGGTTTCTTGTCAAAAGTGAGCAAGAGCGACACAATTCAGTCCTCTTAACCTCTGAAATCCACAGTCTTCTCGTCACGAGCCGTCTAATAGACAAGGAGAAAAGGTTCAAAATAGAGACAAGGTTTTTTTTTTATAATAGAACGGGGATAGAATTAAGCATAACTTTGAGAAAATAACAAAGTTAAAGAGAAGCAAGAAATAGGCAACAATGAGAACATGCTAAACGTCCAGTTCTAACTAGGCTTGCGTCCTACAGTCAGCATTGCTCTGATACCAATCTGTCACACCCGGTTTTAAGGACAAAACCAGACATACACTATATGTGAAATAAAGAAGACAAATCTCACATATAGCCACAGATAAGTGGAATATCAAAAGACAAATGCTTAATATACATAACACAATAGTATAAAATATACCTTAAAGAGTAACATAGCGGAAAGACAACTCCGAACACCGGGTGCAACCTTCACTCCAGGATCAAACTAACTGGTTGATCACAAGCCTAACAATTCCAGAATCTAACAGTCTGGTACCCTTCCTGAGATGTGGGGAGATAGCAAGAGTGAGTCCATGTCGAACTCAACAAATATAACATGGGGTTCATGAAGCTCAAAAAGTTTGACACGGGTTTACTGCAATAGCTTTTAGTGAGTCATTTTTTTTAGCAATTGAGTAGCAACAAGTTTAACATAATCCCAAATAACCTCATGATCATGTAAACGAGAATAATGTATAGCAAGAAACAATAATCATTAGTGAGCATCAATATCATCAGTATTATCATTATCATCAGCGTTCATCATTTATTCTGTAAGGGTCCAAGGCCACTCGTGACCGTGAGCACGGCTGTTATAACAGTTTTACACTCTGCAGAGGTTGTACACTTTCACTGTGAGTCGTGATTTACCCTTTCGCCCGAGGTGATCAGCCTCTTGACCCACTACCAAGGAAGGTCGGCAGGGTTCACTATGAAGTCTTTCGAAGGTTCGTCTAACAAGTTAGGGCCATTAGATTTCACTCGGCAAACAGATGTAGAGCCCCCCTTCCTGATGGCACAATAACACGCAGCCTATACACATGAGGACAGAGGCCGCACTATACCCGATTCGTCAAGCCATTCTTACGCCATAAAGGAATACCTCTAACAAGCTAGAAAAGGTCCTTTTATATGACTAAAGCCAGAGCCATTTTAGCCCTCACAGTTGTACTATAAATCCCGGATTTTCGCTTATAGATGAGTCCTTATGGAGAGTAACAAGAGCACCAAAGTAACCCCATGCTCTAGTACCCTTAAACAGTAATAAAATCATCTTTTAATGTTTATTGCATATTCCATTAGTCAAATTACATGATCATAGTTCATGTTAAGCACTAGCCATACTAATCCATGCAATATATTAGGTATCAAGGAATAAGATCAACACTAAGTCATCCTTAACAAGGAAACATATGCATAATGATATTATTTGCTTAATGTGAATAGGACAACAAGGATAATCCCATGCTATACTTGCCTTAAATTGAGATCCTTTCTCTGATCCAAATCTTCAATTAATAGCTTCTTGAATCTCCACGTAAATCTCACCGACTGGACTTGATCAATAAATCACCACACACACATCGAGCAATCATACACGAAGCAAACAATGAATAATAATTAGAACAGTACACCAAACATATAAAACAATAAGTGAAAAGGTTTTAAAGATGTTCTACGCATTGCTACGAACACACAGACACGAAAAGCACACTAATCAGAGCTACGGTTGAAAAGATACATCTACCGAAAAATTTGCTCATAGAAGAAAATATAAAACTATTTAACTTTATGAGTTTTAATTATATAATAACATATATAAGATATTTTATAAATACTATATACGGAATTAAGTCAAATTTAGATTCAAATTATGAAACTAAAGTAAAATAAATCATATTTTATTTACAAAACCCAGTTGCATAATTATTAATCAAGATATGATTTAAACCATAAAATTTCAGGATTAGTAATATGATAAACACTGTCACTAACGCGTAGATCTCGTTGCTATGAATCTAACGCAACTCGAATGAACTAAAACGGATCTAAAACGTAGAAGATATGATTTAAACAAGATCTACTTTATTAAAGTAATAGATTAAATCTAACATCGAATCTTAAGGGTAGAAAACCTAACCAACAGCAGCACTAACAGTATAAAAAGTTTGTAAAACTCTTCTACACATTACTACGATCACATAGATATAAAGATCACGAAATTTGGATTTAAAACATAAAAGTTATGAATTTTCTAATATTTCTTATAGATAAATAATTACTTATAAACTCGAAAATAAATTATCTCAAACCTACTGTACAGTTCTATAATCATGTAGAGCTCTCAAATACGAATCTAACGCAATTCGAACGGATCAAATCGGAGTTAAAACGAAGATTCTACGGCTAAAACAATCTGAGTGGCAAAACTGTAAATATGAGAAAGCGTATTTTTCTTTTTCCGAAACGAATTACGTTTTCAACTAATCAAAGCGTATTTTTCCGTTTTACGTTTTGGACCGCGGGTTAGATAATTGAAAACTCCAGGGGCTCTTTAACAAAAACACCAGCGAACCGTTATCTTCTAATATGAGCCGTCGGTTTTAGATCGGACGGTCCAGATCGATCGGGGAGGAGACAGGCGGCGCTCCGGCCGGACTTCACCGAGACGTCGACTCGCGCGGCTGCGCCATGGCCGGAAAACTCCAAAACTCGCCACGGTGCACGAAATCGCGAAGCAAGAGTACCGTTCGGTAGATAACTTCAAGGCGAACTTACCCACGGCAAGATTGAGGCCAAGAACAAGGCGAGGGAGGCGTGCGGCTTGATATGGCGGGCGGTGGAGGCGGTGCTTCGGATGTAGCCGCCCCGAGGCGATATAGCTGCGGTTTAGGGTGGGATGTGGAGCGGGGAGGGGCTACGGTCCCGTTTTTATAGTCCGGAGAGGTCGCTAACTAAGGAAAAGGCGAGATTCGAAGATCCAAATCGGATCGGGAGAGAGGGAAGGCGGCGTCGGCCGGAGGAAGAAGAAAGGAAGGCGAGAACGGGTCACTGACCGGTGGGACCCACGCGTCAGCGACTCAAGGTGAGACGCAGGCCGCGGCTCGGGCTCGGCCCATGCGGGCGAAGGGGGCGCGCGGGGGGGAAAAAAGAACTGGGCCGCGGCTAGCAGGCCGAGAAGATGGGCTGCGGGAGAGATGCGGCCCGATTGAAAAATCCTTTTCTTTTTCTTTTCCAATTTTTTTCAAATCCAATTTTCAAATGATTTTCAAATCAAATTTGAATTTGATTTAAACCACTCAATACAAAACTCCAAATGCAGCAGCATGAATGCTCAATCATGTTTCTACCCTTATATTTGATTTTAAATTTATAAAATTATTCTTATTCTAAATTTTGCATGCTTCACAAAAATAAATGTAAAAATCATATTTTTCCTATTTTTCTTCTTTTCAAATTTTTAGGGTGTTACATGCAGGATCTCACGTCGTCATAGCCTAAAGCAAGGATGAAATCTATAACTTCTAGTGAACTTTGTACATATTAAGGCTTTGTTTGGAACACGGGATTTTTTTTTTCATATTTCTGTGGTTTTTCTACGAAAATAAACTAATTCCTGTAAAAATTCTACACAATTCCTGTGTTTCAAAGAGACCTTAAGAAAATATATATGATACAAACATGCCCAGCCCAAGGATGATGTTCAAAACATTTTCAACCCCATGAGCTTTTGAATCATCATCCGACTTCTGTCCAGTAGGACGTCGCAAATAGACCCAATGAGCATTTCAGGCCCGGCCCGCAAAACTTGATGAATAGGGACTAGAAAGTGAAATGTTAACCCGGAAAAAAATTTGTTGGCTTGTGTTTGGCTTGAAATTTTAATTTTAATTGTTTTTATACTAAAAATTGACAGGTGGCCCGCTCGGGCCTGGCCCATGAACACTGCTGCCACAAACTCCATTCCTAAAAGGCTTTGGTCAATAAGTGCACAACGTAACGAACTAACGATGATTTCTAACTCATTTAGCCTGAAAGTTCTAAATAAAGCGAACAGCAAACTGACCGAGTTACAATGTTTTTGCAAAAACAGTTCCCTAATTGGTTCATTATGTCAGACAAGGGTTTAAATTTTAATAAAGGTTCTCTAAATATCGGTTCATGTATTTTCCATTAGTTGTACCACCAAAAGTTTCCCTACTCACATGAGTGGAATCTCATAGTCGGTTTAGTAAGTTCCGAGACATTGACAAAATTGTCCAAGTCACTTCAGAATTTTCCCTACTCTCTGTACGTAAGTTAATTTATTATCGACGGAAGTCACATGATTATCTGAAAAACTTCCAAAGTGGAATGAAGAAGGCTGAAAGTTTATCAAATTTCAGCTTCTTAATTACTGTATCTGTCCATCCATCCCTATTGGGTATTGGCATTCCTAGCATTCAAAATTTGTACACAAATATAAGCGTTCTCAAGTATTCCACATCAACTTCAATTGATTAAATTATCTCCCAAGCTTGCTCCTAACGTCCAAGTGTTGGAATAATCTCTCGTGAAGAGAGGACTAAAGGACCGAGTCCGAGTCAACTTACGTGCCCTGATCGGGGGCTCCCAACCAACTAATGGTTGCGGTCCCTGTCATGCAGCGCCATAATAAAAGGGAAGTTCGGCCCCTCACATAAACCAATGTTTCCCGTGAGACCAGCCACTCGTCCAACACTCCTAACCCTAATCCGATCTAGGGAGCGTCGTGAACGATGAAAAGGCCGCCGCCACCACTGGATGCCGCTGCTGTCCACCGCGAGGGAGATCGACTACAGGACGTGAACTGCGAGTCTACACCAAGCGGATCTATGTACTGCGAGTCTATTGCAACAACTACATCAACATGTCGCGCCGTGCACGATGGCCATTGCTGCAGGGGCGTCGGTTTCCACCTCAGACGAAGGTACGAACATAAAAAAATCCTAATCTCTAAGTTCTAGGTGTTCTACTGTTGAGCTAGGCAATTAAGATTCTGATAAGTCTAACACCAAGATCAGGACATGCCACGAGCACTTTGATGAAGGGCATCAGAGCATTTTCTCTTTATGTCTAATCTATCCTAAACATGTTAGTGCTAATATATATACATGGACAGAGGCAGAAGATGAATGAGTTTCGATGGTTTAGTAACAAAGGTAGCCCTTAAATAGTTTGAATATACTATAAAAGCTAGTCATGAACTAATAACTATTAAACTATAGATAGTCTAGTAAGTTGAGAAGGAAAAAAAATCAAAACTTATGGGCCATAAAGAAGAAAGGAATGATTTCAGTACAATTATTATTTTTTTCAGTTGAGGGGTAACTCTGGTCCATTATCATTGCGTCACAGCCCACTCAGCCACCATCTTAGCACGTAAATGCACTCACACAGAAAGTTCAGTAGATTTTTTTTTTGGATAACAAAAGTTCAGTAGAGTTCACTGAAAGGGGAATGAAAGAACCTGTGACTGTGAGCGGAGTGTGCCCACTGCCAAGTGCGACGCGGGAACGCTGGCCTCGGTGGGACGCGTGCTTCCAGCTGCTCCCGGGACCACGGCGGTGGGGTGGTCGTCGGCGCTGGGTGGCCGCGTGCGAGCTTCGCGACCGCGGCAGGCAGTGACGGAGCTAGGATTTTGGCATAGGGTATGCCGCACCAAAATTCTCATATCCAATTTGGCAAAGACCTATTTAGCAATTCGATATACAGTAGCAAAATTTGCCTCATAATTTATAATTTTTTCTATCTGATCAGCCTAGGGTATGCCGCACCATACCCGTGCCACCCGCTGGCTCCGTCCATGGCGGCAGGAAATAGCCTATGCCATCGGCGATGTTGTGGTTCCTGTGGAGTGCCAAGACGAAGCCGCCGCACAGCAGCCGGGACACAGTGGCGGAACCAGGGGGTAGCAGGGGCCGTGGGCCCCTAAAACAGTGATTTTTTTAATATACTATAAAAATTCAATTGTATAGCGCAAAAAGTTATCATTTCACCCATTTCTGATGATAATATTGTGGTTTTTGTTATGAATACTAAATGTCTAAATACATATGTAAAAGCATTGAAAAAACTATTGAGATATATCGTATTGCCCGGTCCCCCTTAATCACCACGCCCTCACCGGTGCAGTCAACGACCAGCTTCCGCCCCTCCACCTCGCGCAGCCGCCCGGCGAGCGGGTAGTACGGCACCAGGGCCTCGCCGAGCGCGCACGGCGGATGACATCCGCCGGGTCGTTGCGGTCGTCGTCGGCATGCGCCCTGGCCCCGCGGCGGTAGAAGTAAACGGACGGCACGTACCCACGCAGTGTCTCCTGGTCGTGTCGGACAGGCGTTTCGTCTCATGGGGCGTCGGTGCCGCCGGGCCAACGAGCACATGCTCGCGACGGCGCACGGCGAATGCAGGCGTCGTCATGATGATGATGGCCGGCGCCTGGACGTGCGCCATTTCTTAGGATAATATGGCCGCTATAGATATTATGATTGCTCAGATGCCTGAGGTGCGAGACCTGGAAATGTAGCGCAGGTCTTGTCGCTCGCTTAAAGTTGGATCAATCGTATAGTGAGATGCATGATTGATGGTTGGTTGGTTGGTAACCGGGCACCTTCACCAAATTTATTTGGCGATGGGGAAGCCAATGTCGACGTGCACCGGGGAAGGAGGAGGCTTGAGAGCGAGATGAGCGACGTGTCAGTCCACGCTAACACACAGTCAGCATGCCACGAATCATAGAACTTGTGTTGGGCCAATGTTCGTGCATGTGGCAAATTTATGATCTAGATGACACCGTTATATAAGTTCATGGACCAAAATATCAAAATTTGAGAGTTGAGGATCCGAAAGACCGCCATGCAAGTTCAGGAACTTCAATATCAAAAGTCGAGAATTGAGAACCAAATGACACCCGCTTGTAAGATTAGGGTGCGTTTGGCATGCCAGAAAGTTCTGGATTCTAGTCCGGAACGCAAGAGTCAGTACGTTCCAAACGGTTGATCCTGACAAACGTTTCTAGTAGAATTGCTCCGAAACAATTCTCGTTTTTGCACTGCTGGACTGAATCAGCAAAAGACTGGTTTCGCACGAGAATCACTTCCTTTATTTTGTCTACTTCTGTCTTTTTTTAGTGCAACAAGTTAAAACAAGCTATATTTAAATTGTTCTTTGCCCACAAAAACTTTATAAATTTTTTGAAGTGTATTTTTATTTATATGATTTTTAAGAAAATATATTTTTTCTTTTGGATCAAAATCCAGTCTACTAACCAAACTATCTAAGTGATTCTGATTCATCGTCCAAAACTTTTCTTAAACAAATTTGGATCCGAAACGTTTTTACAAGAACTTGGATCCTTACCAAATGTACCCTTTGAGATGCTCGTGAATTTTGCCCTCTTTCTATGAAATTACGCTACAAAATGTGGCTGGATCAACTGGCTGCTCCTTCTGGTAGGAGCCCATTAGTCTATGTGCCCAGCCTATGATAATTGATAAGGACAGTCTACTCATCTGGACGGCAATGGCGATAACGTCCTTGAAGGCACTGTGTCCAAAAAGCTAGAGTAGACTGTTAATGTTTTAACTTCGCCGGACTGTAAAGGCAATCATCATGCAAATCTTCAGTCAAACATAGATTCAAATTTTGCTTTTGTTTTTGTCATAGGTTTGTGCTATTCTTTTTGTAGGTCGTGGATAAACTTTGTAGGAGTACGTGAGTAGCTGAGTAGGACGAGGTGAGTACATTCTGTTTAGGTCTCCTTTGGAACGCAGGAATTTTACAGAAATTATGTCTGAATTTTACAGGAATCAGTTCATTTTCACATAAAAAAAGCGCAGGAATAGGAAAAACTATCGCGTTCCAAAGGGGCCGTAGTGATAACGAGAGAACCTTTATAAGGGGCCCCACAACCACCACGATTTTATCTCCTCCTTTTCCATCTCAACACCAGCTTCCTCTTCCTCCGTCCGCCCCGCCTTGATCCACTCATAACCCACCCCACCTTGCCTTCCTCCCTCCCTCTCCCTCACCTCAACCTTACTGGATCTGACTCCCCCGCCTCTACCGTCGTTGTTCTTGACTTTAGCGCACCACCGCTAATTGTTGCAATGACGCCAGTGAGGACCTTCTTCCCCTTCCCTCTTCCTGATCTGATGGCATCATTGCCTCCAGATGTACCGCCAACGTTAACGCTGCAATCATGATGCCCTCACAACTAATCCTGCCCAATCGGCCTCCTCAACTACCACCACTGCCTATTTAGACAAGTGTAACTAGTATGACTACCGGTTCACTGCCAACGCTTGCCACACCACACTCGCGGCTGCCATGGCACGTTGGCTGGCGTTTGGATTGCGTGTAAGCTAGGGCAGCTACAGAGCGTTTCCAGTTCATTTGTACGTTGATTTTAGCCACAGTTGTGGCGGCCACTTTTATCGCCACAGTTTTGGCGGCGGCGCCACACCTTGTGTGGCATGTGGTGGCTGGGCACCAAACAGGCCCTAACATCTAGATAGGATCAAGTATGAGTGGTTACACAATACTGTTATTGTTATAGTCATTTGGCTTTCTACATAGTCTAGGTCATCAAAGATGACTAATATAATAGACAACGAGAGTCCACTAGCTAAATAAACACCAAAGTGAGGCCATAGAATATTCGTATGACTCCAAATTTGACACCAAAGATAGAGCTTGATTTTAGAAAAATCTGATACTTGTTTCATATTTTGCTGACCTAAAACGAATTTTCTAGGATTAAACTAGATTTAGGATTTTTAGTTGCTTAACTTTTTCCAAGAGAAAAAATATTTGGATACTTTTTAGAGAAAAATATTTGTATAATTCTTTTATAAAGTCCATTTCACCATTGATCTATCAATGCAGTCCAATTTATCACCATAGTGGCTAACATAGCACCATGTAGGTTATTAAAACCATCGTATAAATCACCCAGGATGCAAACACAAAAGGTTTTAAAAGTTGAAACGGACCGATATCCAGTTTTATGTGTGGGGGAGGTAAATCAGACTCCAAGCATAAATGAAAAGGGTCAAAATGACTTTTTCTACCATTATATTAGTATTAGTCTCAAAATTTTATAAATGGATAATCTGGTATAGAACACTCAAACTATAAAATAGTCGGTATTAATCTCAAAATGCATTACACAGGAAATCTTATATTGAACACTCATGTCGATAAAATATTTGGAACTATTTACTAGAAGGACACTCAGCCCTTTTCCCAATACCAAATCCACGACCTTTGTATAAAAATGGAGAAAATTTTGGATTTGAAGAAAAATAAGAGAAATTATATTAATTTTTATTTTCCATTTATTTAGTTTGTTTGCCTTAATGAAATTGAAATTATTAACTAACAGAGCTAACACAAATCAAAACAACTTTGCTATCAATGATAGATGTTTACTAGTTGGAAGAATCATCTTTATATTCATCTAGTCTTATATTAGTTTAGATATACAGTAATACGAACAGAAAAGTAGGATAGGCTCGTTACATAAAAAGATAAAGATATAGAAATAGCCATAGTACATTAAAAAGGAAAAAAAAGGCGCTGAATGAATCGAAACGTTCCTGTTTGGTTCGGGAAGGGGTCATAAAAATTGTATCTTAATAGCTATATAATATACTTTCATTAAAATATTTATTAGATAACAAAAAAATAGAGGATCTAAAGTATTTTTCTGATTTTCGGATGAATTGCGTAGTGGGACCCTTGAACAATTCGAAAAAGTTGAGATTCAACATCAGAAATTCGAACTAAAAGCATATGAGTAAAATACATCGAGAAAATGAAAATTTGATGAATGCTACTTCTATTAGCTTGGAACGGTTAAGAAAATATAAAAATAAAAACTCTATTTTGAAAAATAGAGGGTGCAAGCTGAGTTTAGCTCAACTGATAAGGTTTCTTGTAATGCCCCTCTACAGCGAGGCATTATAGTGACTTCGTCAACGTGAGCGTCTACAGACCCGTGTGTGATCGTTTTCCTCTGGCTAATGACCCCTCACCGCGCGAGGGGCAATCCCCCGCCCCGCCTGATTTTTTTTTTACTTTTTAGTCTTTTTTTTGAAAGTTTCTCACAAATAGACCTCTGGCGGAAAGAATTCAGAAAATAGACCCTAACTCGGCGCAGCCTAGGGGCTCGACGCCAGCATCGATGACGCCGAGCTAGGGTTCATTTTCTGAATTCTTTACGTTAGGGATCTATTTGTGAAAAACTTTAAAAAAATGTAAAAAATTCGGCCGCCCCGCTCCCTCTATCGCCCGCGGAACCGCCGCCCGAGCACGACGCCCAGCTCGCCTCCGCGGCCCGCGCACGACGCCCAGCTCTTTCCCTCCCGCCCGCACCAACCGCAGTGAGAAAATGGTGATTCTGCCATTACGAAAACTGGGCTTCGCAATTTTGCCATCCCGCAAATGGGATTCGTCCGTTTGCCATTCTCAAACGATACACACCTGCAAATATGCCCTGTGGAGGATTTGTTGCCAAATTAATTTTTTTACCATGGCAAACTTGCCTACCCGTTTTGCCCCTCCCTGATGCATCACGGAGGCCTTCTCTTCATTCATGGGAGACTCTCGGTCGTTCCGCACGGGATACAGACACCACCGCCAGGTCAAGCGAGGGAGAGAGGGAACGGATCCCCGCCGCCGCCAGCACCGCCGCCTCCGACGCCGCCGTCGACGGTCGACTGCAGGGCACCTCCTGGGTTTCCCCGAAGCCAGCCAGGCGTCCCGGCTCTGCCGGCCGACGCCGGTGCTGCTCCAAGTGGTGGATGGAGAACTGGCCAGATCTCTTCCAAGGGTACGTATTCTTGCTTTGCTGGTAATCTAACTGTGCCCAAGCGTGTAGATGAGACTCGACAAGTGTAGATGTGGTTGTAATCTAACTGTGCCACCTTTTTATTTCTTTACTAGGCTCGATGGGGAGCCTGACCTTAGCTTAGCACTAGTAGAACCTCTTGTTGATTGGGATAGCCTACGCATCGTGGACAATCGAGATGAAGAGGGAAGAATTGAGATTGTTGATGATGAGGTGATGTATGAGCTGTTGGGGTTTAGGGCTGACGATGAGGAGGCTGATAAGGCAAGAAAGGCAGCCAGTAAAGCTAGCAGTCAACAGAACGCCGATACTTGTCAGAGGACTGAAGAAATTGATACAACTGGGGCAGTCATTGAAGTTGATGACTATTTACCAGGGGAGAGGACTGTGGTGCACGATCCAAATTGGCCCAATATGGATCTTGGCACAGTTTATTCTAACATGAAGGAGTTTAGATTGGCGGTGAGACAATTTGCTATAAATAAAGAGTTTGAACTACGCGTTGTCAAAACAGATCCTGAAAGATATATTGGAGGTTGCAAGGGGGGAGAAGATTGTCCTTGGCATCTTGTTGGGCGTAGACAGCCTGATGGGTGCACCGTTATGGTACTAACTTTCATTTTGCGTTCCATTAATTTTTTCCCTTCAATAATTTTAAGGCTGCCAATGTTTTTTGCCCTTTCTATATTAGTTGCCTTGACTAATTTTTTTGTTGTTGCAGGTGACAGTGGTTGTTGATAAGCATACATGTGAATCAAGTGCTAGGAGGAAGACTACCACACCAACCAGTGCTTGGGTTGCTTCAAAGGCAATACATCACCTTA
This sequence comes from Saccharum hybrid cultivar R570, assembly GCA_038087645.1. Lineage (NCBI taxonomy): Eukaryota > Viridiplantae > Streptophyta > Magnoliopsida > Poales > Poaceae > Saccharum > Saccharum hybrid cultivar. The sequence continues at coordinate 3,121,564 of JAQSUU010000425.1, forward strand.
GGAAGAAAACAGCTATGGGCCCTAAGGAACTGCAAAAAAACTTTACAGGATGACCACAAGTGTATAATTCATTATGATACTATTTGTAGATGTAGGCAAATCGCTTTGAGAGAATTGTATGGCAAATGGGAAGAGAGCTTTCAGCTGCTATTCAATTGGAGGGCAGAGGTCCTGAAGAGGTGTTCAGGTAGTGTTATTGAGATTGGCATCAAGGAGGTAGATGGCAATTTCTATTTCCATAGATTTTTTTGTGCATTGAAACCTTGCATTGAAGGTTTTTTAGAAGGATGCAGGCCATACCTTAGCATAGACTCTACTGCACTTAATGGTAGATGGAATGGTCATTTAGCTGCAGCTTGTGGTATAGATGGTCACAACTGGATGTACCCAGTTGCTTTTGGGTTCATTGATGGTGAGACAACAGATAACTGGACTTGGTTTATGACTCAGTTGCACAAGGCCATAGGAGATCTTCCTGTTTTAGCTATTTTCGTCAGATGCGTGCAAAGGTCTAGAAAATGCAGTTAAGAATGTGTTTCCGCAGGCTGAACATAGGGAGTGCTTTAGACATCTAATGAACAATTTCATTAAAAGGTTTGGTGGTGATGTGTTCTCTAAGATGCATCCTGCAGCTAGAGCTTATAGAGAATCAGTTTTCAATTATTTTTACAAGTCAGTCAATGATGCTAGTCCTCAAGTGTTGCTTTGGATGGAGGCTCACCATTACAAGCTTTGGATGAGATCTGGCTTCAATCCTGAGATTAAATATGATTATATCACTAATAACCTTGCTGAAGTGTTCAACAATTGGATCAGGGACTGGAAAGACCTTCCTGTTGTTGAGCTTGCAGACAAACTCAGAGAGATGATTATGGTGCTATGGGCGAAAAGGAGAAAAATTTCAGAAAGGCTTACTGGAAAGATCCTCCCAGCAGTGATACAACAGTTGAAAGCCAGAACTAGAGGACTTGGGCACTTAACTGTTATAGATGGTGGAAGTGCTGTAGCTGAAATTTGGGACACCACAAACACTTGCAGTAGACATGTTGTTAAGTCTTCTCTACATGACTGCACCTGTCTTGAGTGGCAGCATACTGGTAAGCCTTGCCAGCATGCTTTGGCTTTGATTACAAGTGTACAGTCTAGTAATGTACATATGGAGGACTTTGTGCATGAGTATTACTCTGTTGAGAGGTTCAGGGCAGCTTATAAGAGACTTATAGAGCCATTGCCTGATAGAACACAGTGGCCAGATGTTGATTTGCCTTTTGGGGTTAGGGCACCACTTGACAAGAGGATTGCTGGACGGTACAGAAAACTCAGGATCAAAAGCTTCCTTGAAGGTGGTGGTAGCAAAGGAAAGAAGGCAGCCAAGGAAGCAGCAAATGAGGCAGATAAACAAGCTGCAAATGAGGCAGAAAAGGGCAAGAAAAAAATGATCAGAGGCAAAAGAAAGTGCAAGGGATGTGGAGAATTAGGCCATGGTGAAACAAGCTACAAATGCCATCTTAATGGGACTAAGAAAAGGTAAGACCCAACTATACGTACTTGCTGCCATGACTTGTTTTGCTAACTAAATTAAATACTTTTTTGTCCAAACTTGCAGGAAAAGAAAGCCAAGAAAAATACAACAAAGTATGGTGAGAATGCAAAAATCCCAACAAAGAGAGCAAAGAAGGGAGGGAAATCTCAGGATACTGCTACTGAACCAGCAGCCCCAAATGCTTTCCATGACCAAGAAATCGCACCACCAGCCCCAGATGATTTGCATGCTTTAGAAATTGAAGTACCGGCCCCAGATGCTTCTCTCCATGACCAAGAAATGCCTACACCAGCCCCAAATACACTCACCAGCCCCACAAGGCTCACAAGGGACCAGATCATACAGAACAGCCCCAATAGGGTTACAAGAGGGTATGCTACACATTAATTCTCATTCTTTTATACTTGTATACTGCTTTCATACAAGTGACTCATAGTGCTACTTTTATTGCAGCCAACTACAAAACCTGCTAGCTGAAGGTGTCTCACCAGACAAGACAGTGCAAAAGAGGAGCCCACCAAAGAAACTAAAGCCAAGAAAACTGAAAACCAATTGAAGGTTTCGGTCTGGAATGTTATGTCCATCATGAAATTGTAACTTAAATTGTATCTGGACATGTATCTCCATCATGAGAATGGAGATCTCTATGAAAACGTATCTCTGGACATGTATCTATGTATCTGGACCTTATTTAATTTATTTGGACCTATGTTATTGTAACTTAAATGCTACCTATCTTGAATTTAACTGGACATGTACTTTGCTGGAATGTTATTGTGATCATGAAATTGTGTCCAAATTCTGTCCAAATTCTATTGAAAGCCGGCCGGGATGGGTTATTTTCCCAGAACAAGCTTTGCGCGGCAAAACTATGAAATGATGATCACCAAAACTGTGATGTCGTTAACGTTCAGAAATGAGGGCAACAGAAATTCACTCTGGCTCTGCAGGTATTTTGGCTTGAATTGGACGGTCAACACGCTTCCGAATGTACCTGAGTTTACTGGTTCTGCTGATTACAAATAAGAATGCTGCGGTCATGAGGAATCCTTTTAACAGCAAGGGGGCAGCAGTATCAGTTCCTCGGCCAGAATTCCATCCTGGGATAATAGGTTGCACACTGATTGAAGCAAATCTCTGATCACCTTTATCATCCCTAGAATGGTATGAATGGAATTATTAAATAGCCTTATCAAAAGTGGATTCGAGTTTTACAGAATGAGGGCAATGTAGATAAGCTAGGCGTCTGAACCACATATACATATGTCCTTGCCTTTAAATAGCATCCCCCCCCCCCCCCCCCCCCCCCCCCCCCCCCCCCCCAAAAAAAAAGGAGCAATCAGAGATTCGAAGAGCACCAAGTCTGTCCTTGTCGTCATGCACTAGGTACTAAAACAACTAGCTTGGCAGATCAATAAAAAGCAAATCATATTGGCGTAATCAGTATAAGCCTAATTACATTTCATGACAAGAAAAACAACAATGTTATAGGTTTTAGTAACCTCTGGAGGTTAAAACAACAAAATTGCTGTTTTTTTTTTGAACGATGCAGGAGAGCTGCACGCAATTTAATCAAGAAAGCAAAGATAACTGAAGTTGGAGAAAACATCGATCAATCTCGTCAGATTGTTGATTGTAAATACAATATCCTTCCCTGAGCTATTAGAAAGTGCCAGCAATTCAAACCTGATAGATTCCAGAAAAACATCTTCATTTCATAGGACTTAGATGTCATTACAACACATTCTACAAATCAGTTACTAAACAGACCACCACCAGGAGTCGTACCCCACACTTCTAGAACACAGTTACTAAACAACTTCACTTGCTAATAAGCACTACCACACCTAAAAGAACTAGGACTGCAATTAGTAAACACAGCACCACCAACAGCTGCACCAGAACGATAAGCTTGTCCATCTTGAGATCCATCCTCTCTTCCTCGTAAATCCTGCAATTAGGCTTCATTTCGACCAAGGCTTTAGTTTCACCATGACCTTCGTATGCTACTGCAGATTGCATTTCTTCTTTTCGTTTCTTTTCCATGTCTTCTTTAATCTTCTTTGCAACTACTTTCTTGTAAGCATCAATCCACCTAAAGAATGGACATTTCTTCACTGCCTGTGGAAATGACAATACATAACACAAACTATTTATCCAAATCTTGACCCAGTACCTAGTTCATCCATTTCTATATGACAAAAACAGATCATTATATACTCACAAATTCATCGTAGTTTACGCATTTGAAGAAAATTTTGCCGTTGATCTTCCAGGATTTGCATTCCACTACTTTATCACCACATTCTGGGCATGGAATGAGGGGGATCCCGCTAGGGCCAAGTGGATACAGAGAAAGGGCAGCTATTGGGATGAACGACGAACTAGACGAAGCCTCACCCATATCTGGCGTCGGGGCAGCGGCGGCGTCCTGGAGCGGACGCGTCGGGGCAGCGGCGGCGTCCTGGCGCGGACGCGTCGGGGCGGCGGCAGCGGCCTGGCACGGACGCGGCGGCGGCCTAGTGCGGAGGCCGTGGCTGGGAAGGAAAGGGCCGAGGAGGTGGGCTGCTGTCGGCCGTCGGCGGCATCGGCGGCGGTGGAGCAGTTCCCTCTGTTCGTCTTCGTCTCGTCTCTCTCCCGTTCTCTCCGTGCTCTCTCTCCCGTGAAGATACGGTGAATGAAAAGGAACGAAGGGATAAGGCTCAGGGGCAAAACGGAAAGAAAAAGATGCCGCAGCAAAAAAAAAAAAAAAAATTGGCAACAAATCCTCCGGGCATATTTGCAGGTGTGTATCGTTTGAAAGCCTGCTCCAGTCCAGGTATTTCCCACTCCTCCAGTCCAGGACTCTCCTCCGTGCCGCAACTCCGACGAATCCAAAGCCGGAGCGCCAACGCCCCCTCTGCCCTTTGCCCGACGGCCTCCAGCATCCATCCAGCTGACCAGCTCGAGCTCGTCCTCGCCGCTAATTTCAGAGGTAATCAACCCCCTGCCCTTTCTCTATCGACTGTACACAGTTGAGTGCACCTTCGCCACATTCCATTTGTTGCCAGACTCGTCTACACGAAGTATGACCAATTAGCCTATTTTTTAGTTAATGTGTATTCCAATTGCGTTTTCAGAAAAGAACATTGTATAGCCTGCCAGTTCGAACAAAACTGAGTTGTTGCATAGTGGATTGGTTCTACTTATCCCACAAAAAATCAATGTAGCTACTACTGCAAGTTTTCATGAACCGAGAGCAAAAGGCTACCTGCTAAAAGGTGTGAGAAAGCCCACAATAGAGGGACCAATCCAAACACTGTCAGTCCTGGATGGTAAACTAACATGATATGCACTTGCAACCCTATAATTCTCATGCTGCAGCAATCAGGGAAGACTTTGCAACCCTGTAAATTGCACTGCCTTTCAAATTTAAATTACTGATTTCCTGATAGTTTTTTGAGATAAGCTGTAAATTCTATATTTGAGATCAGTTTTAAATTTCGAATTTATGACTGTGCATAATACTGCGAATTTCAATATATCTGAGCCAAGCTGAAAAAAATTACCAATCTTTCATCCATTCATCTGAATTCTATAACCCACATTACAGAGATTATCAGGCTGTACAGTTACTCATTACAGAGATTAGCAGGCTGTACAGGCTGCCATAGAAAACCACCTTACCTCATATATCCAGCATCCTTTGATTTTGTGAAATTATTGAATACTTATTGCCCTATCTGGCATACCTCATGATCCAATAATTAGCAGGCTCTACAATTCTTTATTTAGCATCATTATTAGTAGGAGAACCTTTATCTCTGATCCCATGATTAGCTCTGAATTAGTGGAACCTGGAACCAATGCCAACTCTGGGTACCTTCTTCTCACTCACAATGGAATCGATTCTCCTCATTCTTTAGACAATTCCATGTTCAGAACTAAATAGCGGCTCACTGAAATTTTGGGTTGGTGCATAGCTTTCAGCTGGCAGTAGGTACACACAGCTCTGTTTTATTGGAGATCAGCAGTCAAAGCTAGCAGCTGCACACTTGTAGCGACTCACTGTTTTTTCAATGATCTAGCAGAGCTTTTAGCTGACAGTAGGTCACTAGAGTTTTGTTTTAAAGTTGGTAGCTGGACACTTGTTGGACAATTTGTCAATGCTAATGACCACTTGTTATGATGTTAATACTGCCTCACACATTAACTAAAAGAAAACAACAGAAACCTGATGCGACTGCTGAAAACTGAATCCTGAAATCCGACGGCATGACAAACCTGTGGGCTATAAGGTCTGTTCTTGTCTATGGGTAGCGATATTCCAATTTAAAGAAGTGTCAAAATCCAGAGATGTCGATATCAGGAATTGGGTGATTGTACATGCAAATGGTTACAAAATGTGTCAATCTAAAATGGTCTATTATCAGGTCACCAATATGTAAATGTAAAATCATACTATTTAACTTTTTTATTATTTGGTCAAGAATATGTACACTTTTAAGAATTATGTCACTCTAACTTGACTCTGATGGGTGGGCACTCTTTGCAGATCACTCCCCCCACTGTTTCGGACTGCCTGTGGAACCACTGATTACAGCCACGGGTCAGGAGTCATATTGAGGCCACCCACACCCTTTCAATAGGCATCAATCGCCAATGTAACTAAACTTGCTTGTTCATATTCTTCCTCAAGAGTAATTCCTATTTTCATGAACCTGATTATGGTTTCATTTTTATAATAATCCACCAAGAATTGAAGTTGGACAATATTCTGCTTGAGATTACTACAGTGCTGGAACTAAAATTTTCAGCTACAAAGATAAAGGAGGCCTTAATTGTTTCTACTAAATAGTTTGTTCCCTTTTGTCAATGCTGATTAATCAAGCAATGTGTTGCTCTTCAATTTTCAGATGATTGTCTTAACAAGTTCCCTCTCTACTACAATGGTGTCTTTAATAATTTTATTGAAATTTCTGTTAGGTCAATAGATAGTCTGTTCATTATTTTTTTAACAGTGATGATAAGAGGTCCACCGGTGTTGCAAAACGTTGTTATTCAGTTTGCAACATTCGTTGAGTTTGAGTTAGATGGGATATTGCATATGATTTTTAACACTATCAGAGATGAATACAAATAACATGTTTTGATGACACTTGAAATCTAACTCAAACAGAGGGCATCTTCAGAACCTACTGGGTGCCGCGCCCCATTAAAATATATTCAGCATCACCAACAATGAAAGTGGGCACACTGCACCTAGACATCATAGACCCAAAAGAACGCAAGAGGCAAAGGGCAAGGGACGCCTACGCCAATATTTTTAGCATTAGTGTGTGAATTTATGTTTAATTTGTAATATGATGGTTATTATTTCTAACATGCATCTTTTCTTCTATGGTTAATATTTAGCTCTATGTCAAATAAATTATTAATGAATGAATGAGATTTTGCATATGTTATATCCATGTGGCTATCTGTCATGAGATTCTATGCACCCGTAGCAACGCACGACACTCAACTAGTATGTAAAAAAGAGGGGTGATGAATTATATATCCACAATAGTGATAGGCGACGCTGCCGCTCCGGTTTGCTCGACGGGGCGCCCGAATTTTTTTTATAATTTGACCCTTTTTTTGAAAGTTTCTCACAAATAGACCCCTGGCGAAAAGAATTCAGAAAATGGACCCTTAGGGCGCCATTGATGCTGGCGCCGAGCTAGGCGCCAGCGTCTCTGGCGCCGAGCTCCTGGGTGGCTTGGCGCCGTAGTGACTGGCGCCGAGCTCCCTGCATTTAACCCCGACCCAACCTTCTTGCCCGAGCGTTCTTCCTCTTCTTTCTCCTCCCTCTCGGGTTTTTCTCTCCCCACTTCACCTTACCTCACGAATCGTCATATTGGACCTTGAAAACCTTGATTTGATCCGTAGATCTTCGAGAGCAAGGTATCCTCGCTCTCCTCCTTGTTTTTTTTGCATCGATTCGGTATATATTAGTCGGATTTTTTAACCTAAGAATCGTCATCACTTAGGGTTTCATTGTATCCCTCAATATATGTATTATACAACCGTAGGTTGATTCCAAGGCGTGGAAAAAGCTAGCAAACCTAGGCGCATGTAGTTATGTTATGAGTTCATTGTTGTGGATCAAATGAGAAACCCTAGGTTTAGGGTTTAATGTTAACTGCTTTCTGTTCTTAGAACGAAATTGGTTGTATTGTAGTTATGGTTCTCATTGATATTTATTTGTGATGTTTTGATTTATGTTTGTTAAATTACATCCGTTTTGTTAGATGCAAGAAATGTTTCGGGAGGAGTTTTGGCGAAAACAGGGTCATCCTCGAGAATTATACCCCGACGCGTCTAGCAAAGATGCTCCCGTCCCTCCTGACCTCCCTATCCCTAACTGTGACTGTGGTTTCCCGACCCATGTTTTTCAATCGAAACATCCGGACACAGCGGCGCGTTGCTTTTACACATGTAGTCGGTTTAATATAAGAAATTATTTACACTATCCTTTTTCTTTATTTGTGTAAGTATGCTACTAATATTTTATTGGAATCTCGTTGTATAGGACCATGAGAGGTGCCTTTTCTTTCAGTGGATCGATGGTGCAGACAAGTTTGATCCTAGGTACCTCTTGTTCGGCGATTGGTTTAGAGGGAGACATCCACGTGAGCACTTCAAGCGGTGGGTTCCACCCCCCTAACCCTCCGCCAATGATGGCTAAGGATAAGCACCTAGCCGTAGTTAGACGACTCGAGGAACCTCCTCTGTGCGATTGCGGAGATCGAGCTGTGATAAACCCTGAGAATACGTTGGAGTTTGTGTGTCCAAACAAGCATGAAGTAAGTGCAAAGTGTATGTGTTGAAATCTTGAGCTATATGTGTTTATGTACTAATGTCTCATTATTTAGGTGTTTTCAATGACGAAGTGTCGTTTCAAGGAGTGGTTGTATGGTCCTAAGAACCAATGGCCGGAAGAACCGCAGAGGGTTAAGGAAAAGAAGAAAGAAAGGGTAATATACAAAGCACCTCCTGTGATGTGCGAATGTGCTATAAAATCCAACTATGGCCTAGTCCCTTCGGAGCTTGGAATATGCCATTATTGCAGCCATATGATTGAGTATGATGAGGTTCGTTATTTTTCTGGTAAACATAAAATCGTATTTTGTTTGTTTTGCTAAGACATATATGATATAATATTTCTTTTGAACAGAGCACTAAGAAATGCAGTTGGGAATGTTATGATGGGCAATCTAAGTTCTTATGAACTGAAGAAGAGGCAACTAATTGCACGGAAGAGGGGATATGGACCTGACTACGTCAATCTATTCGTTAAACATCACAAAGAAAAGATGCGTGAGTTTGCTAGACAGCGCGGTATTTGTAACCCGATCGATGTTGGGCTTTACAAATGGGGGATTGAAGAGGCGGATGACGTTAGAGGAGGAGAGGGCAAGGAATGAGGCAAGGGAGGAGACTGTCGATGAAATATGGTCGGCAGTCTACCTAGGGGTATGCTCAAGGTAGTAGATTATCGGTAGACAGGTGCGTAAGCTACGAACGAGATGGTGACGCAAGATAGACACGAGGTTTTATCCAGGTTCAGTCGTCGTGAAGGCATAATAGCTACGTCCTGCGTCTGATTTTATTGCTATGTGTGAATGAGATGATTTTTGAGAGGGGTCCCCTGCCCGCCTTATATAGTCTGAGGGGCAGGGTTATAGATCTGGAAACTAATCCCAACCAGTTATAATTGCCATAGGTGGCCGGATAAGGATTCCTATTCTAACCGACCAGGATCTTGCTTGATCTCCAAGTCTGCCTTGATTCCTTACGCGGGACTCCGAGCAGATCGGCTAGGCCGCGCGTCGTCTTCTAGTGGGTCGGACCCCCTGGTCCGGGCTGGCCCAAACCTAGACATAAGGGTATAGGGGTTAATACTCCCACAGCTAGTCCCCGAGCACCATGTATTATGTTGCGACACGCCGTTTGATCTTCTTCGGGCGGTCTGTCTTCATGTCATCTCCAACTGGTTGAAACATTGACCAAGCAAATGTGTCAGTATTCTGGTCAGCACAGAGAGCAGTAGACCACGATTATAGTCGAAGATTCCGGTTGTCTGAAGAATGCATGGTGCTCTAAAGAAAAAAGAAAAAGATTTCTTTCCTGATCAAGTGTGTCCACTTGTATTTCTGAAAAGAAATGTAAATGACCCTTGTACAGTAGTAGTTATGGCCAACAGTCAGAGCGTAGGGGTCGATAAAATAAGCACATTCACCGCAAGGTGAAGTGTGCCCACTTAGTCCCCGAGCCTGGTAGTAGGTGACATAGACACGTGGTGCCAGGGTCTAAAAAGAATTCCCAGTTAAGTTGAGAATCCAATCGTCGTACAAGCGATACGAGCTGCACCGGCAGGTGCATCGTACCGATGTAGTCCCCGAGCTTGCTGGAAGGTGAGGTATCAGCCTTGTAGCAAGGTCTAAGTGAGAAAAAATAAATGCCTCTCAACTGTATGTGAGTACAAATCACATATAGCCGAGGAGAGCGGTCCCCGAGCAATGGTTGGAGAGTGGTCGGGGCAGTCCCCGAGCGCAGCATGGGGAAAACGATGAATCCCCGAGAATAACCGTAGTCGGGACAGTCCCCGAGCACGAGGGCAGTCGAGACAGTCCCGAGCACGAGAGTGGTCGGAACAGTCTCTGAGCATGATGGTGGTCGTGACAGTCCCCAAGCACAAAAAGTGTGGCAAAAAGCCATATGCCACTTTTACTATTATTTTATTTATTTATTTATTTATTTATTTGTTCTGACAAGTCCGGTCTGACACGTCTGGTCAAAAAAGTAGACGGGTATAGCACGTCATACTGCCTTTTTGTCTTGTCAAGCAAACAGTTGCGTGGCACCTGTCAGTAGGTGCGTCAGCGTGGGCCCTTCCACACTAGCAACGAAGAGGCACATATATTGGCGTAGATCTCAAGGCTGAGTAATACTGCAAACGTGAAAACAACTGTCTACGGCGCGTGCGCACGTCCCCAAGAATCCCGGACAGACGAAACGACATAACTCTTGGGTTAAATATGGTATATGATAGGTCAGTTACTATTTACTGAACCCCATTGCCATTCGCAACCGCAGCTTTCGTCTTCCTCTCGCCAAACAACCCTAACACATCCGAAATCGCCACCAATCAATCCGCCGCCGCTTCGACTGCCGCCTCTGCTAATCCCCTGCTATTGTTGAAGATCGGAACACTCCCCGTTCACCAGCAAGGCCGGAGTCAGAGGCGGAAAACAAAAGGAAATGGTGAAAAGTGATGCGCAGAAGAAAACAGGGGTCATGGCGAAGGAATGGTGGAAATCAAAAAGCAACGAGCATACCATTAAAGACCTCGTCACCATGGGGGTACTCCACAACAAGGAGCTCGTAGGATGGCATGCGCCGGAGGGCGAGAGGTACCCCGATCCACAACCAGGTGAGATCGTGGTGTTCGAGGATTTCTTTAAATGGGGATTTGGAGTTCCGATGCATCCGTTTCTTCAGGGGCTCTGTCTTTACTACGAGATTGGGATTTGCAATCTGCATCCCAACTCGATGGCTCCTTGTTTGCTTGCATGGGCATGACGTTCACCAGCTCAGTAAGAAAGAGCGGGAAAGAACAAGTAAGTAGCCATTTTATCATACCGACTACTGACAAGTGCTATTGCATTGTTGGTAGTAACAGCTATAGTGCAGGCTTAGAAGCTAAAGTGATCCGTCTCCGAGAGGAGAACAGTCGTGTGGTCGGGGAGTGTGATCGCCTAAACGAGGACAACAGAAAACTGGTGCAAGACCAGTCACAGCTCCGAGACCACACGACCAAGATGACAGAGGAGCTGAAAGGTAAGTTGTCCAACCGCCTTTGCTCATTTTTGTTGCCTACCGTAGTTTGGCATGGTCTAACGTCTTAACAGCATGTGCGGTTTGCAGTTATAAAAATCAATGCAAAGAAGCATCTGGAGGCCATGATGAAAGACCGAGACAGCTAGAAGGCGCAATGCCAAGAGATCACCAAGGACCGTGACACCTGGAAAAGCCGGTGCTAGGAGGTGGCAAAGGGCATTTTGCTGGTCCTTAACCTCATCGATCCGGCGCTAGCAGAAGATGTGCCAAGGACGCCGCAGCTGGGATTGATCGAGAGATGCCAAAGGGCATGAGGATGGTTCTAGGGGTTCGTGAAGGAGGCAGGAGAGTACGCAGGCGCACATGTGCTAAGCATGGTATGTGCTCACTACCCCCTGATCGATCTCAAGCGCCTGGAGGCTGGATACCCGAAGGAGGTAGATCCAGACAAGGCCGAGGAGCTACGGATGACCCAGCTGGACTTGTCGGCAAAAATAATTGACGATATTAACCTATGTGGAGGTGCGACACCACCCGTACAAGGAACGCCGTCAACAAGTCAGCTGGGAGCGCCGTCATCTTCAAGCCAACCGGCAAAGCCTACGGTCTCGACCAGCCAGGCATCGGTGGGGCCATCTTCTTTAGCTCGATCAATGCCAGAGTCCTCGAGACCCGAGCACGATGTCAGGCCCAATGAGTAGCAGGCGCCGCGTGCCCTGGCCAGCCAATAGTGTAGGCTATAGCTGTATAAGAGGATGTAGTTGGGTTATTGTAAACTTGGACCTTTTCAGGCAAGCTTGTAATAACGTGCTTGTATATCAACATAAGCTTGTTTGTTTTGTAGAAAACATGTTTAAGCTTGGATATCGTGTTGATGTAACTAAGTTAGAACGTGTTGGCGTTCTGTTTAGTTGTACCAGTTTAGTCGACACGTCATCCTGAAAGGTTTGTATGGCCCTGGTTTGTCTTGCGGTCGGAGTGTGAGGTGTGTGGCTTGTGCACACGTAGAAACACACAAGTCAAACCAGAGAGCACCTGCCGATCACCCGTAGCATAGAGAGCGGATCCCATGCACGCGTTGGGAGGAACTAGAGACAGGGCCTGCTCCGAGAACCCAAGAAGGAATGGTGGTCGGTTATAACTAGTAGAGTTAGAATAACAATAGACTTCGAAGTGACACATTAGAGTGGTCGGAGAAATCATAATAGCTTTATTGAAATAAAACAAAAGTACAAGAGGGGTACATATCTTAGTAGCTAAGCATAGAAACACCTAAGCTTGTCGATGTGCCACGAATTGGGTACGTCTGTGTCGTCTAGGCGAGCTAACCTGTAAGATGTAGGGCGTGTAACCTCCTTGATCATGAAGGGTCCTTGAAAGGATCAAGATGCCCAAGAGGGGGGTGAATTGGGCTAATTCTAAATTTTCTTGCAATAATTAAATCCTACGGTTAGCCCAATTAACCCCTTGTGCCTAGAAAAAGTGTTTCTATTAATCTAACGCACAAAAGGACTTGCAACCTATATTCCAAACTTACTCTAGCATGGCAATTCTACGAATGTAAAGACAAGTATTGAATTGCTCAAAGTAAATGCTCAAAGTAAATAGAGAGAGAGGAACACGACGATGTTTTGCCGAGGTATCGGAGAGTCGCCACTCCCCACTAGTCCTCGTTGGAGCACCCGCGCAAAGGTGTAGCTCCCCCTTGATCCATGCAAGGATCAAGTGCTCTCTACGGGTTGATTCTTCGACACTCCGTCGCGGCGAATCACCCAAAACCGCTCACAACTTGAGTTGGGTCACCCACAAGCTCCGCCTGGTGATCACCAAGCTCCCAATCATCACCAAGCCGTTTAGGTGATGGTGATCACCAAGAGTAACAAGCACGAAGTCTCACTTGACCACGCGAAGCCTAATGAGAACGGTGGATGCACACTTTGCTACTCTTGATTCACTAATGAGGCTACTCTCTTGGATTTACGAATCTCAATCACCTCACTAGGACCTTGCTCTTCTTGGCACACACAAACGTGTTTCTCAACTGTTAGAATGAGGAAAAGTGACTCCACACACGAGTGGAGCTTCTATTTATAAGGCAACCTGAAAAACGAACCGTTATGTGCCTCTGCGGGGTGACAGGACGCTCCAGTCATGTTGACCGAACGCTCCGGTCAGTTCAACCCGCACACCAGTGTTTAAGTGTTGACCGAACGCTGGCAGGGTCCGGTCACCACTGACCGAACGCGTCCGATTGCATTAAACCCTCACTGGATGCTTACTATACTCGACCGGACGTTGGATCCTCAGGGTCCGATCAGTATTGATCGGACGCGTCCGGTCGAAGAATTCCTTCTCTGGAACCTTACTGGAGTCGACCGAACACTGCCTCTCAGCGTCCGGTCACTTGACCACTCCAGCGTCTGGTCGCACCGAACGCAATCTCCTTGATCAAATGTACTGACCAGACCCTACGGCCAGCGTCTAGTCGCACCAGAGCCAGCGTCCGGTCAGCATTTGACCCTCCATTCACTTCCAACTCTCGAACATATGTGAATGAAGTTTGCTCCATAGTGCTGTTGTGGAGCTACCTAGTGCTAGTTTTAACAAGTGTGCACCACACCTAACTCACTAGACTCATCTAGGTCAAGCTACCCATCCATACCCCCCTTAATAGTACGGCCAAAGGAAACAACAAAGTCCTAAACTACTCTAAGTGTCACTCCAACTTCAATCGACACTTAGAACTAGTCATCCTTAACCTTGTCGTCCATCCTTTAAAAACCAAAATGATTTCCATCGAAGGGGCATGACCACCTTGATTGCCCAATTGATCTCCATTACCATGACCTAACTTAATTACCTCTGCAAAACACACGTTAGTCATAGTAATCTTGTATTGTCATTAATCACTGAAACCCAACTAGGGGCCTAGATGCTTTCAATCTCCCCCTTTTTGGTGATTGATGACAATACCACCTCGAGTATGTGAAAGGGTGAGGTTTTTGTTATGCTTGGTTCATATAAGCTTTTGTCAATAAGAACAAAAGAGTTAGGCAAGCTTATATGTCCCAAGCCAACATGATGTACTCAAAAAATATGAATTAAGCATGAGTACAAATAATAAAGCTCATTTGCATCGGAGTATAAACGCGGAAGCAAAGGCAAATGAGCATTGCATAAGTGATATGACATATAAAGGAATTCAAAATAGAGAGCACACATGTCATATATCACAATCACGTAGATATCACTATCACATAGATATAATAGTAAACATGGATGCATAATGTATCACACACATAGAAACTCCAAATGTAATAGATAATAAGCTAATAATAGATAACTAGCTCTCCCTAAATGTCGCTCCCCCTGAGTCTACATACTCGAACCCTCTCCCCCTTTGGCGTCAAACACCAAAACCTAAGGGTCGGTCGGCGGGGCTGCAGCGGATGAGCCGGGCGCTGAGGTACGAGGGGCAAGCTAGAACTGGGCGCCATCATCATCTGACCCTGAGCTCTATACTGACTGACCCTCTATGGCTGGAAGTGTCTCTGAAGCAGTCTGGGTCTGAGCTGGGGTAGGTGCTGCCTGTGATGCTGCTGGTATATCTGTCGTAGGATCTGAAGATGCGACAGAAGAAGGGAGCCTCTGAGTAGTCACAACGACAGGAGCTGATATAGAAGGATCGGCGGCATGCATATGAGGCAGTGTAGGCATCCCTGTTAACTCTCTAAAAGATGCTCCAAGACTCCTGGAGACTGACGTGTCAGGCACAAATAGCGAGGATGACTGATCCGGTGTGAAGCCCATCTGAAATGGAGTAAACAGTGGGGCTACCACTAGCGAGGACAATCACTGGGACACATGTACTAGGGGTGAAACAAACTGAGCTAGAGGCTATCCCTGACTCTGAAGCCCACTGGGTTGTACTAGTGGAGTCGTCGTAGTGGTGGTAGGCTGAGCAATCTAGGGCGAAGGTAGTGGCTGTGGGGCCCCAAGTGCTGTTACTACATGCTGCATAAATCCCATAAGCTGCTGCTGCATGAGTAACTACTGCTAATGCATCTGCTGCTACTGCTGCTGCTGGAGGATCTGCTGCTATCGCTGGAACTCGTCTTGACGAGCCTAAAACTGTGCAAAGTTTGCAGCGGTCTCCTGAGCCTGTCGTGCCTGATCCTGCTGCATCCTCTCAAGAATAGCAATCAAAGCGGGGTCTGTCTACGGTGCAGGTGGAGCTGAGCTGGAACTGCCGGCCTCTACATCGTGTCTGTGTGGAGGCATCTAAGGAATATGTAGGTAGTCGTCGTCTGAGCTGTCACTAGGCTCGCTCACCTCCTGTTGTGCCTCAAGCTCCTCCTCCTCAGTAGCTACTATCCCTCGAATAATCTCGTCCTGCTGAGCAGCGGACTCTGGTATATCTAGTCTATGGCGAGGCTGACTGGGTGCCTGTGGAGTGCTGTGTCTGATCCTCTATGGCATGTTATATGCTGGGAACTCTGTGGTGGCACCTCTGTACTCGACAACCATCTCTAGGGTCCTAACCTGCACAGCCTTGAGCATCAGGAATGTGATCCAATGTGCATATGGAAGCTGCCTGCGACCCTTGAAGCCCTCATCTATAGTATCCTCCATCTCTGATAGAAGGAGGTCCCAAATATCAAACATAGTCTGCTGCATCAGGGCATTGAGGAGCCAAAGCTATAGGTGAGTCTGACCCTCTCTGTATCCCAACGGAGGAAGTAGTGTCCTCTTGATGATAGCCTTTAGAACTCTAGCTGTAGGAGTAAGGTCACTGGGGTTCCTCCTTGACCCCTTGTAACACCCCTGGTGTTAGGCTTGCATGATTGCACTTGCATTCCATGAACATGAGCATCATTCATCCATTCATGAGCTTATTTTTGCATGAAACATGTTATCGAAACATTGCAACATACTGTATATTTCATGAGTGTTGTTTTTGTTTAAGAAATGATTAGTGTGCAACATTCAAGTGCAACATGTGCAACTTACTTTAGTGGAACCTAGCTAGTTAGTACGATACAACAAGATCATGAAACATGTGAAACATGACCAGGAAACAAATGTAACATTTAAATTGTTTTTCATCGTTTCAGTGCATTCTATGCTTGATTCTTGTATGACCAATGTGTGGTATGGCTAAATATATTTCCAAACATCTTAGCTATGCTTAGAAAGTCATTAGGAACAATGTTCATGTTGGTCATTTTGCCTAATTAAGGTTCCAAATCATGGTTTGACTTGTTTTGACCCTAGGACTTTTTGGTTTGACTGGTTAAAAAGTATAACTTAGAGTCTATGCATGTCTGAGCAACCTAAAGCAAAGTTGTAGAAAATTTTATAAGGATCAAAAGTTGTTTTATGACCAACTCATAAAAATGTGCACAACATGCTCTAATTGGTCCCACAAGTCAGATTTGTGGTGCTGACTCAACACTTAGAATATTTCTAAGTCAAAAGTCAGATTCCAGTTTCATGTACTCAACTTTGGCTCGATATAACTTGTGATCCAGTGAGATTTAGGTCTTGGTCCTGTAACATGATTTGTAGCTGGTACTTAGAGCTATAACTTTCATTTTTACTATTTTCGCTAAGAACCAACAGATTAGGAGTTAGAGCCTCACCAAATGGCGCTGTCAGTCAGTTCATTGTTCGCTGAATCGTATCTACAGTAACCGACCGTTTCAGAACCTCACCGCCGCGTGGAGGGACACTCGTCGCCGGCCTTCTGCTCGAGCTGGCCACGCGCCACGGGCTTCCTGACGCTGCTGGCCGAGTCTTGAGCACTCCGTGCGCCTGCCAGACCAACTCGCCCACCCATTTTTCATTTCCTTCGCCGCAGCGCTCACTCGCAGCAGCAGCGCATCGGCTCCTCCATCGAAGCCGAGCAAGCGCCGTCGCCCAGCGCGCTCACCGCCGCGAAATCGCCACCTCCAGTTAGCGCTCAGCTCTGCCTTCACCTCCCCTAGCTATTCCATCTCGCCGTCGAGCCGGGGAACCCAAGGTAGTGGCCCCATTTGAGTTTCCGCCGCCGCCACACCTCGCCGGAGTGGGAGCTCGCCATGGCTAGCACAGCATAGCTCCTCTCTTCCTTCCCTAGCTTCCGCCTTGTCTTCTCCTTCGCGCACTGATGCTCAGGTGATGATGTCACCGTCCCCGCCGGCCCAGTCAGGCCGGAACGCGGCCGCGCACCGCCGTGCGCCATGGCCGAACCGCCGAGCTCCGTGGCTGGGGTGCTTAGGGGTCAGTAGGGAGCGAATTTAGAGTACCAATAGATGCGGTTCATCACGTAGTGCACGCCGGTGTCGTCGGTTTCGTCGGGGAGATCACCGTCGGCGAGCTCGACCATCGCCGCGCCGTCGCGTGCCGTCTCCCCTGTTTTGTGTCTATGACACGCGGGTCCCGCTCGTCAGCCGCCGAGCCGAAGGCGGGAGCCGGGCTTGGGCTGCGCTGTGTCGTGGGCCGTCGGATCCCCTCGGCCCGGCCCAGCCGTAGATTTAGGTTTTCCTTTTCTTTTTGTTTTGTTTGTTTGTTTTTCACAGATTTGCGTATAGATTCAAAAATGTGTCACTCAAGTTTGGTGAATCCAATTATTATGGTTCCAATTTTGTTGAGTTCCTGGTAATGTTTAGTATTTAATAAAAATATTATATGAGCACATGTTTTAGAAAATTTGGATGAATTAAATAGGACTTTGAAATGTGTTTATAGATGCATGCAAATTTGTTTGAATTTTATCTTGAGTTTTTGTGTTCGAAAAATTATAAAATTTTGTGGGTATGCTAGTATTGCTTAGTAGAAGCTCTAGTAAAAATTTGAGAGTCATTGCATGTATGGTTTGTGAGTTATAGATTTTCCTTTTATCATTGAGTAATACTTGTGTGAATTTTTATAATTTTTCTATAGATCCAGTAAAGGTAAAATTTGGTGAGTGCTATTCTTATGCTAGAATGATACTAGGAAAAATGTGAAATCTATTGCTTGACACTTTTAACTAAGGTTTCCTATTTATGCCTTTTTAAGCATTTATGCCTTATCATTTTTGTGTAGGCTCTTTTACTTATCCAAATGCCATGAAAATTTTATAGTAATCTACTTAGAGTAGGACTATGCTACTGTAATTTTCTCATATTTTTATGAGCACTAGAAATACCTGTTGCTATGTAGCCCTAGTTAAAATGAAATAAAATAATCTTCTTTAATGCGAGTTTAGTTGATAATGTTCGCTTTGGTGTATCCTTGAAGCATCTTAATTTGCTGTGGTGATTTGACATGTTAGTATAGTGGTTGTTATAGTAGATAATAGTACATGTTCTTGGATGATGTTGACTACCTTGTAGAAGAGCTTTGCTACGACCTATACATGCTCATCTACATTTCATGCATCATAATCATTACATGTCATCTCCCCGATGCACTTCTGCACTAGCACTTAAGTATCTGCATCATACAGGATCGCAGGAGGAGTTGCTAGTAGCAGTTCAGGAAGAGCAGACCGGGACCGATCCATAAGAAGTCCAGGCACCGGAGGTGCCCGAGGAAGAGGAGCAAGTAGAGGACTTGCCGGAGTGCGTGGATCACCAACCTAGTTCGTTCGAACGAGGCAAGCCCCAGAGCATTATAAGTCTCCTACTTGATAAAATCAATTATTTATGTATATACATATGAGTTATATATTACTGCATTAAGTTGTAGGAGTTGATTGAAACCGTTGATGCATTTATTGCTATCCTTGCCTACCTTATTACCTTTTCCCTGTTAGGTCAGGATCAAATAACTGCTTAGCCTTGCTTAGACCGGTAGCGATCGGTGATACTCGATCACCTTATTACCTTTTCCCTGTCATGTTGAATGCATGCCTCACATTTAGCTGGCTGAATAAAGTACCTTTCGACCGCGAAGCTAGTGGCACATTTCGGGCCGGGATCTACACTTTAGTGCGCGTATTGGTGCTGATGGGGGTATGACAGGGGCGCGAAGAGTGAGCCCAAGGGCAGGTGTGACCTGATTCCTGGCAGTCGGGCAGTCCCTGGGTACTGCGGCTCCAGATTGTCCCGTGGCTACCTGAAAAGTGTCATTGGTGATCTGTAACTCACTTGATCGGTGGGTGTGGTTTGTGTGAGGAATAAATCACCAGCTGGTTAGGAATCGATTCGAATCGCCATCGCTCCTGGATAGTGAGCACTTGACTCGAGCTACGGCATCGTAGAAATGATTATGAAACAGTGATGGTTATCTAGATGGTATGGACATGGTAAAGCTAAATTGGTAACTGGATGTTAATGGTTAATCATGTGATTGCTTAGTATAGGTGCTTACCTAGATGAATAGGTTAAAATGAATAGGATGCAAAGTGTTTAAAAATAATGTTTTCAGGGTAGCTTATGCTTTTCACAAATAGGTCAGCTAGCCCACTAATGAAAGCCTTGCATAATCCTTGGTGTCGCCTTATTTTGGTTTAAGACGGGTAAGTCTGGCTGAGTACCTTCTCGTACTCAGGGCGTTGTTCCCATTGTTGTTGTAGATGGTCAAATGTACTACGGCTATTGCATTAACTGCCTGTATCCGACGATGGGTGACAACTAGGACCAAGGGCAAGTGGTCACTCCGTATCTCTCATCTGATGCTTTTGTTGGAGATGATTACCTACTGGCACTGTATCTGAACTAAAAGTGTGTGTGTGGTTTTAAAACTATTTACTTCCGCTATTTCAGTTGAACTCAGTTTGTAATAACTTTATGTTCTAAAACTCTGATGTATCCAATGTCGTTGTGAACTTTATGTAACGTGTGACGGTATTTGATAAACTTGTACGATCTTGGTTTGTATGTCGATTGGTTTGAAATCCTTCGTGGTTTCATGGACTACCGGGTTATACGGACTTAAGTTTGCTAAATTATCTGCTTCGGCGGAAGATTTTCTTACTTAATCTCGTATAATTGGACGGTTCTGTTACAACTGGTATCAGAGTAAGGTTAGCAGATTACTGTTCATGTGTGTATTTAAAACAAAAGGGTTTTGTGTTACAAAACTAATTACGAACTTATAATATATATAGGTGTTTCAACCTTTAATTTAAAACTTAAGAGTGTGCCAGTGGTTATATCCGGTATGCCCAGTAAGGACTTTAGGTGGCTTATTTAAGTACTAACTTGGGGGTCTTTGCATCATATTTCTATTTCGTCGCTCATACGGCATGCTATTGTATGAGTGCCATTCACTTGAATGGTAATGAATGGATCCATTGCCTCTACGCCTCGATAAGTGAGAGTTGTGAGAGCATGGTTGGACACACAGCCGATCTAGGGAAGTGCTTATGTGATGCCGGATTATTTACATGCCCTACGCATGTTTGTATGAAGGTATCCAATATATGGGAATTTCATCCTGTAGTGACGATGCCGTCGATAGGACGATGTTTCGGGTAGTTGCTACCGTTGTACGCGTATCTAAGGATGCGTGTAGAACGAGTGGATTACTTTACTGCTTCCGTGCATAAATTTCATAATGTCGGGGTTTTGGCTGAAGTGGATCTTTTGCAGGTACATAACAGCGCTATCGTGTAGTACGTATTAGCTACGTTATGAGAGATCGTTGTATGCCACCGTCTATGCCGTTAGCCATTTTTATTTTTTTTCTAAGTTTGTGAGAACGTACGGAACGTGCATGCATCATGTTGTTATATATCATTCATGGCATTGTTCCTCCCCTTATAAGTTGATTATCTCATTTTGATAAAAATGACAACTTAACCTTGTTCTTACATGGGTAATAAAATAAAATTTTGCTACAGATGGCCCGCACGAAGCAGACTGCCCGTAAGTCCACCGGAGGAAGAGCACCTCGACGTCAGTTGGCCCTGAGGGAGCACCGCACCACAGACAACTTCTTGAGCGAGTTTGGCATGCCGACCTTGCTTTAGAGAGTGCTCCATGATGTGGGGTATCCAGAGGGTCAAGAGCCGGTGTACTCTTGGAATGAGAGCCAGTTAGCAGAGGATGGACTCGCAGTGGTAGAGATCGCCGTTCCTGCTCTTGGTGATGCTCCGAAGTGGGACGGTTGGCACTTGGAGTTTGAGGGTCGCACTCCTGTTGAGGGTGCAGAGGGAGCAGCTTTTCGTGTCATTAGGGACATCATGAGCAGATTTCCCAGAGAGCTAGCAGCAGCTCTAGCTGGCACTTTTCCTAGGGATGATCCTCGTGATGCTATTTGGGTTTAGCCTCATGGAAGTGCTTTGGTCAGAGGTCCAGCTGAGGGGCAGGCGAGTGACAACCCTGCTATGAGTGCGATGTTTGCCGCTATCAGAGCATACTAGGGTCTTGAGTGTACCTACTGGACTTTGACTGGTTTGTGTGGTAACGATAATCTCAAGGCAAGAAAGCAAAAGAAGCAGCAAGCACGTGCTATAGATAGTTTGCAAGAGCAGTTGGCTGATATGAGCTTACAGCGGGACCAGGTAGCAGAAAGAGGTGATAGAGCTATGCAGTGGATGCATACGTTGACTCAGGCCAACAACAATGCAGACCGCATGATTGGACAACTGGTTCAGGAAAGAAATGAAGCCTGGAACGCAAGGAACCTTCTGCGATAGAGGGTCGATGAGCTAGAGGAGTACAACGTCAACCTGCACGAGGAGTTTCACACGCTCTACAATGGGGTTGGCCCCTATGCTCCTCCAGACGCCGCTAGCATGGACATCGACGACGAGGACGAGCCTGTAGTTTCACCTAGGGGCGATGGTGACGTCTCCGACCCCGACGACGGCCCCAAGGAGTAGTCTAGTGGCCTTGCGCTAGTGTGTAGGTCCTGTCGCGGTGACTTTTCTTTTGTCGCTTGTAACCTGATGTATCTTGTTTCGAACTTATGAGACTTGACATGAGATTGGAACTTGGTTAGCAATGCGATATCTGCACGCATAAAAGTCCAGTGTATGTATGCTGACAATTTGGTTGTAATGGACGCGATGTGTGCGCTTGAGTAATTTAATTAGTGATGTGGTGTTATTTGGAATGACTTATTGTGCCCCTGCTTTATTGTATGAATTTATTCTCTCCAGTGAATTCAGTATGGCATAATTTTTCAGTCACTTGCGATTTCTACAACATCACCTAATGATTACCGTTGCTGAAATATGCAGATGCCAAACACTCGCCGCACCGTGTATGACGCTACTGAGGCAGGTGGTAGTGCAGCTGGAAATGAGAACCGTGAACCGCCACCACCTCCTCCTCCACCATACACTGCAGAACAGTTCTTCGCACAGTTCCTTGGAAGTCAACGCAACATGGAGGGCATGCAGCAGAACATGGAGGCTGCATTGCGCCATATTACCGACAACACCCGCCGTGGGTTAAACCCAGGTGGACATGAAGCGAATCAGCATAGCAGTTTCAAGGACTTTATGGACACTAGACCACCAATTTTCAAAGAAGCTGCAGAGCCGTTGGATGCAGAAGAGTGGATAAACACCATGGAAGATAAGTTTCGTGTTCTCCGGATGACCGAAGTATTGAAAACCGAGTATGCAGCTTATCAGCTGCAAGGCCCTGCGAGAATGTGGTGGAAGCACCACCGCACCACTTTCCCCCAAATGCCCACATGACTTGGAGGGAATTCACTGAAGCTTTTCATGGAACATACATTCCCCCTGGGTTGACAGAAATGAAGTTTGGAGAGTTTCTCGCACTGACTCAAGGTACCAAGACGGTGACCCAGTATCTACATGCATTCAACAACCTGAGTCGCTATGCCTCTGACATGGTGAATACCGATGCCAAAAAGATTGCTAGTTTCAAAAGAGGTCTGAATCCCAAGATGATGAAGCACGTGGGTACCAACACAAGGACGGGTTTCAATGACTTTGTTAGTGACTGCTTAAAGCAAGAGAAGAACAATAATGTGTATTCTACTTCCAAGACTCGCAAGAGAGCTTTTGAGTTAGGTCCGTCCTAGCCAAGGGCCCCGATGGCAAACCGTTCTACGTATCGTTCGCCTGCCCCTGGTGCGAGGTTTAGGCCACCCCAACGTAGGAATCAGAATGCCCAGCAACCTCAGAGGAATCAGAAGCCATTCAAGATGGCGGTGCCACAAGCCAAGACTGGACAAGGCAGTTCTTCTGGAGCTGCTACTCAAGTAAGAGGACCGTGTTTCAACTGCAATCAATCTGGGCACTTTGCGAAGTTTTGCCCATATCCCAAAAAGCAGCAGAATCAGTACCAAGCTCGTGTGCACCACACCACCATTGATGACATCCCGGAAGGAGAACCCATGACAGCCAGTATGTTTTCTATCAATAATCATCCTGCAGTCATTTTGTTTGATTCTGGATCATCTCATTCATTCATAAGTCAAGCATTTGCAAGAAAGTATGAGCAAAAGATAGTTGAATTGGAATGTGCTTATCGGATCAGTTCAGCTGGGGCTGATCTGTTAACTAATCAGGTAATCCGGGGAGTAACCATGTGTGTAGCAAACAGGCAGTATAAGCTTAACTTGATAGTTATGCCAGGGTTAGTTCTGGATGTAATCCTGGGAATGAACTGGATGAGTAAGATGGGAGTAGTAATTAATGTTGGAGGAAGGAACATTTCTCTCAAGGAACCTGTTGGAGAAGGTACATTTCAAGTGACTTTACCTCGGAGAATAGAGCTGGCCAGTACAACTTGTGCAGTCCAAACTACACTTATCGCTAAGATCCCAGTAGTGTGCGAGTTTCCAGACATGTTTCCAGATGAGTTACCTGGTCTTCCACTGGACCGAGAGGTTGAGTTCGCCATTGAGTTAATCCCTGGAACACCACCGATCTCAAGAAGGCCGTATCAGATGCCTCCAAATGAATTAGCCGAGTTGAAGAAGCAACTCAATGATCTGTTGGCTAAGGGTTTGATTCGTCCTAGTTCCTCAGAAGGGGGATGTCCCGCACTATTCGTGAAGAAGAAGAAGGATAACTCCTTATGGATGTGCGTGTACTACCGGCCACTGAATGCGGTGACAATTAAAAACAAGTATCCTTTACCTCAGATTGATATCTTGTTTGATCAATTGTCCAAAGCCAAAGTGTTCTCCAAGATAGATTTGAGATCAGGGTACCTTCAGATCAAGATTAGACCACAAGATATCCCCAAAACTGCGTTCTCCACCAGATATGGTTTGTACGAGTATCTTGTTATGTCATTTGGTTTAACAAATGCTCCTGCATACTTTATGTATCTGATGAATTCGGTCTTTATGCCAGAATTGGATCAGTTTGTGATTGTGTTCATTGATGACATTTTGATATACTCTGCGAACGAACAAGATCATGCCGAGCACCTAAGAATTGTCTTAACTAGACTCAGAGATCACCGATTGTATGCTAAGTTTAGTAAATGTGAGTTCTGGCTGAAGACAGTTCCTTTTCTTGGTCATGTGTTATCTGAGCATGGAATTTCAGTGGACCCTAGTAAAATACAAGAGGTTATGGACTAGAAGGCACCCAGTACAGTTCATGAGGTTCGAAGTTTTCTCGGGTTAGCCGGGTACTATCGCCGATTTATCTCGGACTTCTCAAAGATTGCCAAGCTAATGACAAGTTTGCTACAAAAGGACCATAAGTTCGCTTGGATAGAGGAGTGTGAGGCAGCTTTCTGCACCTTGTGAAAATTGCTAACCATTGCTCCTGTTCTGGCACAACCAGACATAGAGAAGCCATTTGATGTGTTTTGCGATGCATCAAAGAATGGTTTAGGATGTGTCCTGATGCAGGATGGAAGAGTTATTGCGTATGCCTCACGTCAGTTGAAGAAGCATGAGGTTAACTATCCTACACACGATTTAGAGCTTGCAGCTGTTGTGCATGCTCTAAAGATTTGGAGACACTACTTTCTCGGAAATGTGTGCAATATCTTTACAGATCATAAGAGTCTAAAGTACATATTTACTTAGTCTGAGTTGAATATGCGATAAAGAAGATGGTTAGAGTTGATAAAGGATTATAATCTGAATGTGCACTATCATCCGGGAAAGGCAAATGTAGTAGCGGATGCCTTAAGTAGGAAGTCACATTCTCTTGCTGTGCAACCATTGTTTGAGGATGGTTTCAATTTGTTACATCCTACGGTATTGCTTAATGTCCAGGTCAGCTGTACCTTAGAGAGCAAGATCATTGAGGGTCAGAAAACAGATAAGGGAATATTCTATATCAAGGAGAAAATGGAGAAAGAACCAACTAAGCAATTTAGGGTGGATGAACAAGGAGTGTTATGGTTTAAGGACCGTTTGGTTGTACCAAAGGATCAAGAACTCAAGAACAAATTGATGGATGAAGCTCTTCACTCTAAATTGTCTATCCATCCTGGAAGTAACAAAATGTACCAAGAATTGAGACCTCATTATTGGTGGACAAAAATGAAGAAGGAGATTGCAGCTTATGTTGCTTGTTGCGACATGTGTTGTAGAGTGAAAGCTCTTCACCTGAGACCCACAGGAATGTTGCAACCTTTATCAATACCAGATTGGAAATGGGATGATATAAGTATGGATTTTATCACCGGATTCCCTACCACACCAAAAGGGAATGATTCGATTTGGGTAATTGTGGATCGCCTTACCAAATCAGCTCATTTTCTGCCAGTCAAAACAACATTTCGACCACCTCAGTATGCTGAGAAGTACATTGCAGAAATTGTCCGCTTACATGGTATACCAAAGACTATCATGTCGGACCATGGGTCACAATTTACCGCTCATTTTTGGGAGCATCTTCATAAAGGTTTGGGTACTAGCTTGATTCGTAGTACAGCTTACCACCCACAGACAGATGGGCAGACAGAGAGAGTTAATGCTGTTCTTGAAGATATGCTTAGAGCTTATGTGTTGTCGTCTAAGGGTTCATGGGAATCATGGTTACCTTTGGTAGAGTTCGCTTACAACAATAGCTACCAAGAGAGTGTAAAGATGGCTCCATTTGAAGCATTGTATGGCAGGAAATGTAGGACACCATTGAATTGGGTCAAGCCGGGAGAAAGAAGGTTTTACGGCGTCGATTTTGTTGACAATGCTGAGAAAAAGGTCCATATTATCCAACAAAATATGAAGGCGGCACAGTCACGCTATAAGAGTTATGCCGATAAGAGACGGAGACCGCTAGAATTTCAAGTTGGTGACTACGTTTATCTGAAGGTCACTCCAATGAAGAAAGTGCAAAGGTTTGGAGTAAAGAGAAAACTTGCTCCTAGGTTTGTAGGACCATACCAGATCTTAGAAAAGAAGGGTCCCGTGGCTTATAAGTTGCAGTTACCAGAAGCAATGGGTTCGATCTTTCCAATCTTCCATGTATCACAGTTGAAGAAGTGCTTGCGTATTCTAGAAGAGAGAATAGAACCTCAGAGCATTCCGCTCAAATCAGACTTGGAATATCATGAGCAACCGGTTCAAGTTTTGGACACTAAAGACAGAGTCACTCAAAATAAAGTGGTAAGAACATATAAGATACAGTAGAGTCATCACGATGATGGTGATGCGACGTGGGAACCAGGAGAGTATCTGCAAAACGCTTATAAAGATTTTTATAACGAATGGTTCGTAACTCTAAATCTCGGGACGAGATTCTTATAAGGGGGGAGGGCTGTAACACCCCTGGTGTTAGGCTTGCATGATTGCACTTGCATTCCATGAACATGAGCATCATTCATCCATTCATGAGCTTATTTTTGCATGAAACATGTTATCGAAACATTGCAACATACTGTATATTTCATGAGTGTTGTTTTTGTTTAAGAAATGATTAGTGTGCAACATTCAAGTGCAACATGTGCAACTTACTTTAGTGGAACCTAGCTAGTTAGTACGATACAACAAGATCATGAAACATGTGAAACATGACCAGGAAACAAATGTAACATTTAAATTGTTTTTCATCGTTTCAGTGCATTCTATGCTTGATTCTTGTATGACCAATGTGTGGTATGGCTAAATATATTTCCAAACATCTTAGCTATGCTTAGAAAGTCATTAGGAACAATGTTCATGTTGGTCATTTTGCCTAATTAAGGTTCCAAATCATGGTTTGACTTGTTTTGACCCTAGGACTTTTTGGTTTGACTGGTTAAAAAGTATAACTTAGAGTCTATGCATGTCTGAGCAACCTAAAGCAAAGTTGTAGAAAATTTTATAAGGATCAAAAGTTGTTTTATGACCAACTCATAAAAATGTGCACAACATGCTCTAATTGGTCCCACAAGTCAGATTTGTGGTGCTGACTCAACACTTAGAATATTTCTAAGTCAAAAGTCAGATTCCAGTTTCATGTACTCAACTTTGGCTCGATATAACTTGTGATCCAGTGAGATTTAGGTCTTGGTCCTGTAACATGATTTGTAGCTGGTACTTAGAGCTATAACTTTCATTTTTACTATTTTCGCTAAGAACCAACAGATTAGGAGTTAGAGCCTCACCAAATGGCGCTGTCAGTCAGTTCATTGTTCGCTGAATCGTATCTACAGTAACCGACCGTTTCAGAACCTCACCGCCGCGTGGAGGGACACTCGTCGCCGGCCTTCTGCTCGAGCTGGCCACGCGCCACGGGCTTCCTGACGCTGCTGGCCGAGTCTTGAGCACTCCGTGCGCCTGCCAGACCAACTCGCCCACCCATTTTTCATTTCCTTCGCCGCAGCGCTCACTCGCAGCAGCAGCGCATCGGCTCCTCCATCGAAGCCGAGCAAGCGCCGTCGCCCAGCGCGCTCACCGCCGCGAAATCGCCACCTCCAGTTAGCGCTCAGCTCTGCCTTCACCTCCCCTAGCTATTCCATCTCGCCGTCGAGCCGGGGAACCCAAGGTAGTGGCCCCATTTGAGTTTCCGCCGCCGCCACACCTCGCCGGAGTGGGAGCTCGCCATGGCTAGCACAGCATAGCTCCTCTCTTCCTTCCCTAGCTTCCGCCTTGTCTTCTCCTTCGCGCACTGATGCTCAGGTGATGATGTCACCGTCCCCGCCGGCCCAGTCAGGCCGGAACGCGGCCGCGCACCGCCGTGCGCCATGGCCGAACCGCCGAGCTCCGTGGCTGGGGTGCTTAGGGGTCAGTAGGGAGCGAATTTAGAGTACCAATAGATGCGGTTCATCACGTAGTGCACGCCGGTGTCGTCGGTTTCGTCGGGGAGATCACCGTCGGCGAGCTCGACCATCGCCGCGCCGTCGCGTGCCATCTCCCCTATTTTGTGTCTATGACACGCGGGTCCCGCTCGTCAGCCGCCGAGCCGAAGGCGGGAGCCGGGCTTGGGCTGCGCTGTGTCGTGGGCCGTCGGATCCCCTCGGCCCGGCCCAGCCGTAGATTTAGGTTTTCCTTTTCTTTTTGTTTTGTTTGTTTGTTTTTCACAGATTTGCGTATAGATTCAAAAATGTGTCACTCAAGTTTGGTGAATCCAATTATTATGGTTCCAATTTTGTTGAGTTCCTGGTAATGTTTAGTATTTAATAAAAATATTATATGAGCACATGTTTTAGAAAATTTGGATGAATTAAATAGGACTTTGAAATGTGTTTATAGATGCATGCAAATTTGTTTGAATTTTATCTTGAGTTTCTGTGTTCCAAAAATTATAAAATTTTGTGGGTATGCTAGTATTGCTTAGTAGAAGCTCTAGTAAAAATTTGAGAGTCATTGCATGTATGGTTTTTGAGTTATAGATTTTCCTAATTTGGTGAGTGCTATTCTTATGCTAGAATGATACTAGGAAAAATGTGAAATCTGTTGCTTGACACTTTTAACTAAGGTTTCCTATTTATGCCTTTTTAAGCATTTATGCCTTGTCATTTTTGTGTAGGCTCTTTTACTTATCCAAATGCCATGAAAATTTTATAGTAATCTACTTAGAGTAGGACTATGCTACTGTAATTTTCTCATATTTTTATGAGCACTAGAAATACCTGTTGCTATGTAGCCCTAGTTAAAATGAAATAAAATAATCTTCTTTAATGCGAGTTTAGTTGATAATGTTCGCTTTGGTGTATCCTTGAAGCATCTTAATTTGCTGTGGTGATTTGGCATGTTAGTACAGTGGTTGTCATAGTAGATAATAGTACATGTTCTTGGATGATGTTGACTACCTTATAGAAAAGCTTTGCTACGACCTATACATGCTCCTCTACATTTCATGCATCATAATCATTACATGTCATCTCCCCGATGCACTTCTGCACTAGCACTTAAGTATCTGCATCATACAGGATCGCAGGAGGAGTTGCTAGTAGCAGTTCAGGAAGAGCAGACCGGGACCGATCCACAAGAAGTCCAGGCACCGGAGGTGCCTGAGGAAGAGGAGCAAGTAGAGGACTTGCCGGAGTGCGTGGATCACCAACCTAGTTCGTTCGAACGAGGCAAGCCCCGGAGCATTATAAGTCTCCTACTTGATAAAAGCAATTATTTATGTATATACATATGAGTTATATATTACTGCATTAAGTTGTAGGAGTTGATTGAAACCGTTGATGCATTTATTACTATCCTTGCCTACCTTATTACCTTTTCCCTGTTACGTCAGGATCGAATAACTGCTTAGCCTTGCTTAGACCGGTAGCGATCGGTGATACTCGATCACCTACATTATGGGTGGTTACTGGAAGAAATTGGCTATGGAAAGAATGATATCCTGGATTATAACCCTATATGATGAAAAACTGGAGACCAGACGGAAAAGTTGGAGGCAACCAGACCGGGTTCTGGGGTGCTGTTAGTTTCCGTCTGTGTCGATTAAGGACCGATCGTTGCTCGTCCCTCTTATCATGTTGAGTGCATGCCTCACATTTAGCTGGCTGAATAAAGTACCTTTCGACCGCGAAGCTAGTGGCACATTTCGGGCCGGGATCTACACGAGTGCGCGTATTGGTGCTGATGGGGGTATGACAGGGGCGCGAAGAGTGAGCCCAAGGGCAGGTGTGACCTGATTCCTGGCAGTCGGGCAGTCCCTAGGTACTGCGGCTCCAGATTGTCCCGCGGCTACCTGAAAAGTGTCATTGGTGATCTGTAACTCACTTGATCGGTGGGTGTGGTTTGTGTGAGGAATAAATCACCAGCTGGTTAGGAATCGATTCGAATCGCCATCGCTCCTGGATAGTGAGCACTTGACTCGAGCTACGGCATCGTAGAAATGATTATGAAACAGTGATGGTTATCTAGATGGTATGGACATGGTAAAGCTAAATTGGTAACTAGATGTTAATGGTTAATCATGTGATTGCTTAGTATAGGTGCTTACCTAGATGAATAGGTTAAAATGAATAGGATGCAAAGTGTTTAAAAATAATGTTTTCAGGGTAGCTTATGCTTTTCACAAATAGGTCAGCTAGCCCACTAATGAAAGCCTTGCATAATCCTTGGTGTCGCCTTATTTTGGTTTAAGACGGGTAAGTCTGGCTGAGTACCTTCTCGTACTCAGGGCGTTGTTCCCATTGTTGTTGCAGATGGTCAAATGTACTACGACTATTGCATTAACTGCCTGTATCCGGCGATGGGTGACAACTAGGACCAAGGGCAAGTGGTCACTCCGTATCTCTCATCTGATGCTTTTGTTGGAGATGACTACCTACTAGCACTGTATCTGAACTAAAAGTGTGTGTGTGGTTTTAAAACTATTTACTTCCGCTATTTCAGTTGAACTCGGTTTTTAATAACTTTATGTTCTAAAACTCTGATGTATCCAATGTCGTTAGGAACTTTATGTAACGTGTGACGGTATTTGCTAAACTTGTATGATCTTGGTTTGTATGTCGATTGGTTTGAAATCCTTCGTGGTTTCACGGACTACCGGGTTATATGGGCTTAAGTTTGCTAAATTATCTGCTTCGGCGGAAGATTTTCTTACTTAATCTCGTATAATTGGACGGTTCTGTTACACCCCTCACCAAAGGGCTCCTTGAAGCAGTGTCGCACAAGATCTGTAGGGGGCACCAAACCACTATGAGGACACCTGGGAGGCTCCTGCTGTCCATAACATACCTCATGTAACCTGACAGGCTGCTCCTGTAGCCTCAGTATCTCCCTGGCCCTCTGACTCATCATCCTGTAGTCTCTGCCTCTGAATGCATAGTGAATAAATCTATGATGTGGATCAACATAGAGCGAAGCATAGAACTGCCGAACCCAAGATGGTACATACAATCCTGTCCAGCCAATCAGATCTGTCAGTCCTAGCAAATATGATAAGTAGGGGCAGATATGCTCTCCGGTTGCTGCCACAATAGCCTCAATACTACAAACTCTCTGAGATCGGAAGACTGCCCCACTATTCAGATATGCATTGTAGAAGTCTTCCTAGAGCGGTGTATAGAAACCCTCTGCTGCTCTCTCATCCCTCCTCGGAGGAAACCACACCTCAAACTCTACAAACCTCAGCTGCTGAACCTGCTTGGCCGTGGCGGCCCTCAAGTCAAGATGTACCACTGGAGGCGGACCCTGTGGTCTAGGCGGTGGACGCGATCCCCTCCGCTGTGTCGGTGGCCTCGGTGAGACTGGAACACGGGTACGACCAGAGCGGCGTAGCAGGGGCTGTGGTGCCTGCTCTGTCTCCTCAGCCTCCTCGGCCTGCTCTCCCTCCTGAGGCTGCACTATCGGCTCTGCTAACGGGGGCTGCTGCTGTGGCTCCTGCTGGGACTCCCCCTGAGGCTAAGGCTCCTCAATAGCCAGACGACGTCCTGCCATCATGACAGTCCTAGGTGGACCACCATGACGACGCTCAGCCTCCTCAACTGCTGCCCTCTACGCTGGTGTAAGCTGCTGATCTACAATGACAACACCACTATGGACACCTCCTCTCTTGGCACGCTCTGCGGCCTCAGCGACTGCTACTGCTCTCGCTGTCTCTACATCAGGATACTTGTGCTTCTTTGATGTAACCTGCTTCGTCGCCTTGCCTTTGGTTCCTGCGGGCAAGCGAGGCGAGGGCCTCCGATCGTCATCTCCTGGACCACCACCAACGTTCTTGGTGCGAGCCATCTAATCTGACAAGAGAAAAACTGCCGCTGACAAGATCAACTGTCCACTGACACTTTCGAGGCTTGGCCTCGATCCGTACTCGCGAGCTTGGCTCTGAGTTGACTATCAACTATCGGACACCTCAATGGCACCGACTTGCTGCACGATGGAATAGATGGATATACAAGTAAATATGATATATCTAATAGATGCGAAACCCTATGAGAGCAAGCAATTTAGATGCAAAATTGAAGCGATTGGCTTGCTACCTAACGAATCGATGATCCGAAGAAAAAGAAGATACGTCACATGGGGAACCTTCGGAACTGGCTAGGGTTAGGGTTTGCGATGAATCGATGGTCCTGATTGCAATTTAGGTCAATGCATTGAAAACGATCTAGATCAAGCGAAAAGGATGCTAGGGCATGGCCTTACCGACACTGTGAGAGCTTTGCAGTGACTCGGTGGCAAGGGAGCATGGTAGGCACGCGAGAAGTGGACGGCGGTGGTGCTCTACGCGATGGCTCGGTGGCGCTCGGTGCTTGACAACGTCGCGACACTAGGGCTGGCGCGACGCGGGGAGGCGCTGACGATGTGGTGGCACGTGCAGGCGACTGGAGACAGCGTGGACGCATGGGCGCGGCGGTGCGAGGTGCTTGGCGCGGGCAGTGCAATGCGGGCGACGCGTGGAGCTGAACAGCGGCAAGGGCATGGGAGACGGCGCACGGGCACGGGAGGCGGAGATGTCGGCAGCTAAGGGCAATGCGGGCGGGTTAGGTTAAAAACCACGACTGTGATTGGGTTATAAGGCAGCCTCGACGTGACAAGAAAGGAAACGGAGAAGAGGTTTGATCCTGCACGAATCCTATTGACCGGACGCTCTGGTGGTAGCAATCGGATGCTACCACCCAGCGTCCGGTTGATTCCAGAGAGGTCCAATTCCTCTGGAATCACAACCGGACACGTCCGGTGGTCCATGACCGGACGCAGCCAGAGTCCGGTCAGTTGTCTTGAACGCCATGTTGATCGACCGAACGCAGAAGGTCCTCCTAGCCAGACGTAGAAGCGTGAAGTCCGGTCACTCCATCAGCTGCTATTCACCTCCTGTGAACTGACTGGACGCTGGACAACAGAGTTCGGTGCAGCGTCCGGTCACCCTTTTCTAGCCAATCTTCAATGTTCCTCTGCGCTGCCTGTTCCCAATCAAGTCCCAACTAAAATAAGATCCAAATAAACACCAATTGGGACTGATGTGAGAGACCTCTCTCAAACCCTCAAGTTTTTCAAAATATTTTGCCTTAGGCTATAATTATTTTTAAGAAAATAGGCAATAAGAGGGCAAATGGAACAAAATGACAAACAACATCCATGCATATGCAATACTTGTAAGTAAATCTAGTTGCTTGTCAAGTTTGATCTAAGGTTAAGCTTCTTCACACGCTTTTCGGCGGTTATCTTAACCATGTTAGACAAGCCTTATATGCATTACCAAAAGTTAAACATGTTGTATATTACAATGAATGCAAGGGACAACACAAGCTCATCTTTTAGTGAAGTTACTAAAATCAAGTACATTGAGCTCATTCCGCAATCTACAAAATGTAGCCTCATCTAGCGGTTTAGTGAAGATATCCGCTAATTGATCTTCGGTTCTTACACCTTCTAGTGATATATCATTTTTAGCAACATGATCTCTTAGAAAGTGATGGCGGATATCTATGTGCTTGGTGTGAGAGTGTTGAACTAAATTATTTGCAAGTTTTATCGCACTTTCATTGTCGCACAAAAGAGGTACCTTTTCTAGAACTACACCATAGTCTAGCAAAGTTTGTTTCATGTATAATATTTGTGCACAACAAGCACCCACGGCAATGTATTCCGCTTCAGCAGTGGACAAAGCCACACTATTTTGTTTCTTGGAGGACCAAGACACAAGTGATCTACCAAGCAAATAGCACCCTCCGGATGTGCTTTTTTCTATCAACTTTGCAACTGGCATAATCCGAGTTGGAATAGCCAATTAATTCAAATATAGCTCCTTTGGGATACCAAAGACCAATGCTTGGTGTGTGCTTAAGATACCTAAGGATTCTTTTTATGGCAATTAAATGTGTTTTCTTAGGATTAGCTTGAAATCTAGCACACATACACACACTAAACATGATGTCGAGCCTAGATGCGGTTAAATATAACAAGCTACCAATCATGGAACGGTAGAGAGTTTGATCAACCGGGTTACCTCCCTCATCTAGGTTGAGATGTCCATTGGTAGGCATTGGTGTCTTGATTGGCTTACATTCATCCATCTTGAATCTCTTGAGAAGATCTTTTGTGTATTTCTCTTGAGAGATAAAGATGCCTTCTTTCATTTACTTGACTTGAAAACCAAGAAAGAATGTAAGCTCACCAATCATTGACATCTCGAACTCCTTCGACATCAATTCACCAAATTCTTTGCATGAGTCTTCATTTGATGATCCAAAGATAATATCATCATCGTATACTTAACAAATGAAGATATACCCATCAAGCTTCTTGGTGAATAGTGTGGTGTCGACCTTCCTAATGGTGAAGCCCTTCTCAATGAGGAAGTACCGAAGGCGCTCATACCAAGCTCTTGGGGCTTGCTTAAGCCCATATAATGCCTTGGACAACCTATAAACATGATTAGGATATCTAGGGTCTTCAAACCCGGGAGGTTGATCAACATAGACTAGTTCATTAATAAAGCCATTTAAAAATGCACTTTTCACATCCATTTGATATAGTTTCATTTCATGATGTGATGCATATGCAAGTAGGATACGGATGGCTTCGAATCTTGCAACCGGTGTAAAGGTCTCTCCAAAATCCAAATCTTCAACTTGAGAGAACCCCTTTGCAACTAGTCTTGCCTTGTTCCTCACAACAACACCTTGATCATCTTGCTTGTTTCAGAACACCCACTTTGTTCCAATGACTCTTGCACCTTTTGGTCGCTCTTCAAGAGTCCAAACCTCATTGCGAGTGAAGTTGTTCAACTCTTCATGCATGGCATTGATCCAATCCAGATCTTTAAGAGCTTCTTCTACCTTGGTAGGCTCATCGAAAGAGACAAAAGAGTGATGAGCAATAAATGAAGCAAATTTTTGAGATCTAGTCATTACTCCTTTTGATGGACTCCTTATGACGAGATCTTATGGATGATCTTGTAAGAGCAGTGTATTTCTTCTATTGACCACTTGAGGAGGAGGTTGTGGAGCATCAACATCTTGTGCTTATACCACCATTTGCTCATGGGAGACATGAGTATCTTCATTTTCTACTCTCCCATCTTTTTCACCATCTTATGGCACACTTGATAAAGAAGGTTGATCAATGACTTGTACATCATCTTCATCATCTTTTGGCTTGATGTCTGTCACCGGAATGTTCTTCATAGCCTCCCTCAATGGTTCATCACCTGCATCATCAAGATTCTCATGTGCTCCTTGGGAGCCATTAGATTCATCAAATTCTACATCATATGTTTCTTCAACCAAGCCAGTGTCATGATTAAATACTCTATATGCTTTGGACTTTGATGAGTAACCAACAAGAAAACCAATATCACAACGTCTTTGAAACTTCCCTAGGTGTTGTCGCTTCTTGTAGATATAGCATTTATAACCAAACACCCTAAATAAGGAGACATCCGGCTTCTTCCCATTGAGCAACTCATAAGGTGTTTTGCTAAGGAACTTTTGAAGGAATAGGCGGTTTGATGCATAGCATGCGGTGTTGACTGCTTCCGCCCATAGAGCTTTGGGGGTATTGTACTCATCTAGCATTGTCCTTGCAAGAGTGATCAAGGTCCGGTTCTTCCTCTCAACTACACCATTTTGTTGAGGGGTATAAGTTGTGGAGACTTCATTCTTGATCCCAACTTTATCACAATAAGCTTCAATGTTTATGTTGTCAAATTCTTTTCCATTGTCACTTCTTATATTCTTGAGCTTCACTTCAAATTCATTTTGAGCTCTCTTAGCAAACTTCTTGAAGCAAGATGCAACTTTGGATTTGTCATGAAGGAAGAATACCCATGTATACCTTGAATAGTCATCAACAATCACAAGACAATAGAGATTCTCTCCCAAACTCTTGTATGTTGTTGGTCCAAATAAATCCATATGTAGGAGTTCTAGCACTCTTGTGGTTGACATGAAAGCTTTTGTTGGATGGATATTTGCAACTTGCTTGCTGGCTTGGCATGCACTACAAAGCTTGTCCTTCTCAAACTTCACATCCTTCAACCCTCTCACCAAATCATTCTTCATTAG
This sequence comes from Saccharum hybrid cultivar R570, assembly GCA_038087645.1. NCBI lineage: Eukaryota > Viridiplantae > Streptophyta > Magnoliopsida > Poales > Poaceae > Saccharum > Saccharum hybrid cultivar. Next base: position 3,158,230 of record JAQSUU010000425.1, read on the forward strand.
CTTCTTGAGTGAACTCATACCAATATGAGCAAGTCTTCTATGCCATAGCCACCCAAGTGTTGTTTTAGTGAATAGGCAAGTCTTCAAATTTGCATCTTCGAAGGTGAAGTCCACTAGATATAAGTTGTTGTATCTAAATCCATCAAATATCACTTGATTATCATCTACCTTGGATACAACAACCACCTTCTTGGTGAACAAACATTGGAAGCCAAGATCACACAATTGTCCAACGGATAACAAGTTGAAGCTCAATGAAGCAACATATAGCACATTGGAGATGGAATGATCATTTGATATTGCCACTTTGCCCAATCCTTTAACCTTGCCCTTTGAGTTATCTCCAAATGTTATTTTCTCTTGTCCATCTACCTCTTCATCTAGTGAGGTGAACATACGAGGATCACCGGTCATATGTTGAGTGCAACCACTATCAATAACCCAATGACTTCCACCGGTCTTGTAGTTCACCTACACACAAGAGATTCAAGCTTTAGGAATCCAAACTTGTTGAGGGCCCTTCACCTTCTCAACAAGTGACTTAGCCACCCAAATCTTCTTAGGCCTATTCTTGTTAGGGGGTCCTAAGAACATGACTTTCATCTTTCCACTAGAATCCTTTCTAAGTATGTAGTGAGCATTGAAGGCAAAGGGTCTAGCATGCTTGGGCAAGGGTTGTGGCGGTGGAGTTCGGCACTCATGAGCAAAGTGGCCTTCTTGTCCACACTCAAAACATCTCTTTGGCTTTGGCTTTGGCTTTGATTGTTATTGTTGAACTTGAGCCTTCTTCTTTTCTACACTTGCCACATATCCAATGCCACTTCTATCCATATTCATGACGGTGTTCATGAGTAGCTCACTTTGGAGGTGCTTGCCTCTAGCAAACTTGCTCAACCCAATCTTGAGATGCTCTTTCTCCAACTTGAGCTTCTTATTTTCTTCCTTTAGAGCATCATCTTTCTTCTCTTCTTTGAGCTTCTTGTTTTCTTCTTTGAGCTTCTCATTCTCAATGATCAACTCTTTGTCATGATCAAGAGTTTCTAGCACAATGGTGCTGTGGCTTTTCATCTCTTCAAGATCTTTCATGAGCTTTTCATTTGTGTTCTTGAGCTTGACATATTCATCATAGTCATTGCACTCAACCACTTCTTGCCTTTGCCACTAAATCCTTGTTCAATGCTCTCATCAATCAAATCATCACATGATGTAGCTATATCAATCTTAACAATATGGTTAGTAGCATCATGTGGCTCATTTGGTAAGAATTCTTGAGCAATAACAAGAGTATCATGATTGATCTTAAGAGTTGTATATTCATCTTTTAGCTTGTTGTGGCTAGTGATGAGTTCATTGTGCACCCACTCAAGTTTATCATGTTTATCTTTAAGCTCTTTCTTAGAAGATTTGAGCTCCATGAGTTTGGATGATATAGCATCATTTGTTTCTCTAAGCTCATCAATAGCCTTTTCCAATGTATCGCACTTTGCTAAGAGTGAATCATTTTTAGCATCAAGTTTTTCATTTTTAGCTCTACTCTTTCTAATGATCTTAGTGTATTTCCTTAGTATTTTAACAAGATCATCATATGAAGGTGAATCATCATCATCGCTATCACTATCATCATCACTAGCTTGCTCATCATCACTACTATTATCATTATTAGTTACCTTGCGTTCACCCTTGGCCATAAGGCATAGGTGTGTAGAGGATGATGGCGATGGTGGCGGTGAAGATGGAAGATCAATAGCAATGGCGGCCACCTTCTCATTGTCACTATCATCATCGGATGATCCACTAGATGAATCAATGTTCGTGAGCCAATCACCAACGATGTAGGCCTTTCCACTCTTCTTCTTCTTGTGGAAGTCCCTCTTTTTGCCATCTCTCTTGTATGGCTTGTTCTTCTTCTTGTCATCTTCATCTTCATTACTTGAGTCATCTTTCTTGCCCTTGTTCTTGTTCTTGAACTTGTCTTTCTTAGGCTTGGGGCATTGATGTGCTAGATGACCAAGTTCACCACAATTGAAGCAATCCATTTCAGAGATTGGCTTTCTTCTAGAGCTTGTGAAGAACTTCTTCTTCTTGCCGTCAAACTTGATGCCACTCTTGTTTAACTTCTTTAGCATCTTGGTGGCTTTCTTCACCATGAGAGCAAGATTTTCATCTTCATCTTCTTCATCACTTGAGCTCTCATACTCAAGTCTTGCTTTGCCCTTGTCTTGGCTAGCTTTGAATGCTAAGTCCTTCTCTTTCTTCTTGGTAGAGGATGAGCCATCTTGTGGCGTGATGTGCATGTACATCTCATGAGTATTGATCTTTCCCAAGATTTGTGTTGGTGTAGCGGTGGAAAGATCACCTTGGTGTAGCACGGTCACAATGTGCCCATATTTGTCAATGGGGAGGACACTCAAGATCTTTCTCACAACGTCGGATAGTGACATTTGAGTAAGTCCAAGTCCATTGACTTCCTCTACAAGAATATTTAAACGTGAATACATCTCATTAGCACATTCTTTGGGAAGCATCTCAAATTAATTTAGCTTTTTAATCACAAGATGATAGCGTTCCTCACGCTCACTCTTGGTTCCCTCATGGAGCGCACAAACATCCAACCATAGTGCATGAGCATCTTTGTGGTTCCTTACGCAGTTGAACACATCTTTGCAAAGGCCTCTAAAGATGGTATTTTGAGCTTTTGCATTCCACTTTTCATAATTAACCTCATCGCCTTGTAAGTTAGTAGCATCCCGAGGTTTTGGGAAGCCTTGTGAGGCGGCTCTAAGAATACCAACGTCTAGAGCTTCTAAGTACGCCTCTATGCGGATTTTCCAATATGGAAAGTCATCTCCCTCAAAGATAGGAGGAGGTCCATCCCTGTGAGACATCTTGCTCTAAGAGATTAAGCTTAAAAATGTGAGCACGAGGCTTTGATACCAATTGAAAGGATCAAGATGCCCAAGAGGGAGGGTGAATTGGGCTAATTCTAAATTTTCTTGCAATAATTAAATCCTACGGTTAGCCTAATTAACCCCTTGTGCCTAGAAAAGTGTTTCTATTAATCTAACGCACAAAAGGACTTGCAACCTATGTTCCAAACTTACTCTAGCATGGCAATTCTACAAATGTAAAGACAAGTATTGAATTGTTCAAAGTAAATGCTCAAAGTAAATAGAGATACAGGAACACGACGATGTTTTGCCGAGGTATCGGAGAGTCGCCACTCCCCACTAGTCCTCGTTGGAGCACCCGCGCAAGGGTGTAGCTCCCCCTTGATCCATGCAAGGATCAAGTGCTCTCTACGGGCTGATTCTTCGACACTCCGTTGCGGCGAATCACCCAAAACCGCTCACAACTTGAGTTGGGTCACCCACAAGCTCCGCCGGGTGATCACCAAGCTCCCAATCACCACCAAGTTGTCTAGGTGATGGTGATCACCAAGAGTAACAAGCACGAACTCTCACTTGACCACGCGAAGCCTAATGATAACGGTGGATGCACACTTTGCTACTCTTGATTCACTAATGAGGCTACTCTCTTGGATTTACGAATCTCAATCACATCACTAGGACCTTGCTCTTCTTGGCACTCACAAACGTGTTTATCAGCTGTTGGAATGAGCAAAAGTGACTCCACACACGAGTGGAGCTTTTATTTATAAGGCAGCCTGAAAAATGAACCGTTATGTGCCTCTGCGGGGTGACCGGACGCTCCGGTCATGTTGACCGGACGCTCTGGTCAGTTCAACCCGCACATCAGTGTTTAAGTGTTGACCGAACGCTGGCAGGGTCCGGCAACCACTGACCGGACGTGTCCGGTCACATTAAACCCTCACCAGATGCTTACTGTACTCGACCGGACGCTGGATCCTCAGGGTCCGATCAGTATTGACCGAACGCGTCTGGTCGAAGATTTCCTTCTCTAGAACCTTACTGGAGTCGATCGGACGCTGCCTCTTAGTGTCCGGTCACTTGACCACTCCAGCGTCCGGTCGCACCGAACGCAATCTCCTTGATCAAATGTACTGACCGAACCCTGTGGCTAGCATCCGGTCGCATCGGAGCCAGTGTCCGGTCAGCATTTGACCCTCCATTCACTTCCAACTCTCGAACATATGTGATTGAAGTTTGCTCCATAGGATCATAGGGCTGTTGTGGAGCTACCTAGTGCTAGTTTTAACAAGTGTGCACCACACCTAACTCACTAGACTCATCTAGGTCAAGCTACCCGTCCATACCCCCCTTAATAGTACGGCCAAAGGAAACAACAAAGTCCTAAACTACTCTAAGTGTCACTCCAACTTCAATCGACACTTAGAACTAGTCATCCTTAACCTTGTCGTCCATCCTTTGACAACTGAAATGATTTCCATCGAAGGGGCATGACCACCTTGATTGCCCAATTGATCTCCATTACCATGACCTAACTTAATTGCCTCTGCAAAACACACGTTAGTCATAGTAATCTTGTATTGTCATTAATCACCGAAACCCAACTAGGGGCCTAGATGCTTTCAGTCCTTCCCATGGGGTTGTGAGTTTTTGGACACCAGCTTGATTCATCTTCCACTTTAGGACCAGGTCCCTGACCACGAAGAACCGCTCCTTGACGTTCTTGTTGTAGTACCTACACAAAACAGCAAGGTATTTGGCTGTACGTACGCAAGAATCGAGCCGCTTCTCTTCTGCACTATTCACTTCTAGCTCCTACACTTCATTGGCCTTGTCTTCGTCGAAGTTCTCTACCTGTGCTGATCTGAAGGATATATCTGCTAGGAGCACTGCCTCAGCGCCATAAACCATAAAGTATGGTGATACACCGGTATTGCGACTGGGCTGGGTTCTGAGACCCCAAATCACGGCTGGTAACTCTTTGAGCCATCTTCCAGGAGCTTTGTCATTCTCTCTGTACATCCTCTTCTTAAGTGCATCTAGGATCATACCATTTGCCCGCTCGACCTATCCATTAGCTCTAGGGTGTGCCACTGAGACGTATTTTACTAATATGCTCCTTTCATCATAGAAGTCCCAAAAAGCGTTCCTGGTGAACTGAGTACCCAGATCAGTGATGATGCTGTTGGGTATGTCGAAGTGGTGGATGACCTAGTCAAGGAACGTGATAGCCTTTTCAGAAGATGCCTTGACCAGGGGCATGTACTCTATCCACTTGGAGAATTTGTCGATCAGCACAAAGACGCATGTAAATTTTCCAGGGGCCGGTTTGAAAGGACCGATCATATCCAGTCCCCAGCATGTGAAGGGACAAGAGGCTGGTATAGTCTGAATCTCGTGTGCTGGTATGTGGATTCTCTTGGCAAAAAACTAACAGCCTCACAATGGCAGACTAGCTTCTCTGCATTAGCTACGACTGACGGCCAATAGAACCCTGCTCGGAAAGCCTTGCCGACCAGCGTTCTCGAGGCCGCATGGTTGCCGCAGGAGCTAGAGTGGATTTTGTCTAGGAGATGTTCACCATCCTCCTGGGTTATACACTTCATCAAGATTTTCTCCTTCGCGTTCTTGCACCACAATTTGCCATCGACGAGCAGATACTGCTTACTACGATGCATTAGGCGTTCGTTTTCTTTCTGATTGGTGTAACCGCTACCATCTGTCAGGTACTTGATGAAAGGTACTCTCTAGTTGGGCTTCTTAGTGGTCGAAGGTGGTTTGGTGGTGTTTGACGCCGGAACCGTAGCCACCAATGGCTAGTCTGGAGGCTTGTCGACCGCAGGATCTTCTTCTAAGATGGAGGGCGTGAGCAGGTCTTGAACAAATACACCATGTGGGACTTTGGCTCAGGATGATCCTAACTTTGACAGCGCATCTGCTGCTTGATTTTTGTCCCGGACCACATGTGTGTACTCGATGCCATAGAACTTGCCTTCCAGCTTTCTGATCGCTTTGCAGTATGCGTCCATCTTTTCGCTAGTCGTATCCCAGTCCTTGCTAAGTTGGTTGATGACCAGAGCTGAGTCTCCGTAGACATAGAGATGCTTGACACCGAGCTCGACCGCAATGCGCAGACCATGTAGGCATGCTTCGTACTCGACGGCGTTATTAGACGCTGGGAAATAAATCCTGAGGACATATCAGAGCTGCTCCTTGGATGGTGATATGAAAAGGACTCCTGCTCCTGCGCCATCGATGTTGAGAGAGCCATCGAAGTACATCTTCTAATACTTGGTGGCCCCCTGAGAGGCAGGTGTGCTTAAGTCTGTCCACTCGACGATGAAATCGATAAGTGCCAGAGACTTGATTGTAGTACGGCTTGCAAATTCCAAGGAGAAAGGGCATAGCTCTATTGCCCATTTGACGATGCGCCCGTTTGCATCCTTGTTGCGAATGATGTCTCCCAGAGGGTACTCGGTCATGACCACCACACGATATGCGTCGAAGTAGTGTTTCAACTTTCGGGATGTAATTAGTATGGCGTAGATTAGTTTCTAAATCTGTGGGTACTTGGTCTTGGATTCACTGAGCACCTCACTGATGAAATAAATTGGTCGCTGTACTTTGTAGACGTGGTCGGGCTCGTCACGCTCGACCACCATGGTAGTGGAGACCACTCGATTAGTTGCCGCAATATAAAGCAGGAGGGTTTCATCTTCTCTAGGAGCAGTGAGGATCGAAGGTGATGTAAGGAATTGTTTTAGCTGTGTAATGGCAACATCTGCTTCCTCCGACCACTCAAACTTCTCGAATGCTTTGAGCAGCTAGAAAAATAGTAGTCCTTTTTCGCCTAATCTAGATATGAAACGACTGAGGGCAGCCATACATCTGGAAAGCTTCTAAACATCCTTCACCTTTTTGGGCGGCTTCATGTCCAAGATAGCTTTTACTTTCTCTGGGTTAGGGCGTATGTCATCGTGACTAACGACGTTGCCGAGCAGTATACCAGATGGAACACCAAAGATGCACTTCTTTGGGTTTAATTTCCATTGGAATGTGTTAAGGGCTGCAAAGGTATGTTCTAGGTTGTCGACAAGGGTGTATGCTTCCTTGGTTTTAACAACTACATCGTCAACATAAGCCTCGATGAGGTCATCTTTTATCTCGTCTTTGAGGCAGGCCTGTATGGCGCATTGGTAGGTGGCCCCAGCGTTCTTGAGCCCGAACGACATGGTCGTGTAGAAGTAGGCGCCAAAGGGCGTGATGAAGGATGTCTTGATCTGGTCATCCTTTTTGAGAGCGATCTGGTGATAACCAGAGTAGCAATCGAGAAAGGAAAGTAGCTCGCAACCGGCAGTTGAATCTACGACCTCGTCTTTGCGAGGTAAGCCGAAGGAGTCTTTAGGGCAGTGTTTGTTGAGATCAGTGTAATCAACACACATTCTCCATTCCTTATTCTTTTTACATACAAGAACCGGGTTGGCTAACCACTCTGGATGATACACTTCTTTGATAAATCTGGCTGCTAAAAGCCATGTAACTTCTACCCTAATAGCCTCCTTTTTGTCGTGAGCGAACCGTCATAGCTTCTGCTTGATGGGTTTGGCCTTGCCATCGACATTTAAGGAGTGCTCGATCAAGTTCCGAGGTACACCGGGCATGTCAACGGGTTTCCATGCAAACACACTCACGTTGCTCCTCAAGAACCTGACGAGCGCGTCTTCCTATTTAGGATCCAGGTTGGCCTCGATAAGGGTCATTTTGCTGGGATCACCGTCGACCAGCTGGATCTCTTTATGCTCTTTGGACTTGATGTTTTTGCGTGGGGCCTCGAGCTCTAGGATCTCCAGGTGGTTGGCTAGGGTCAGCTTGGCATCGAGCGTGGTCTCAGCCATGCGAATAGAGAGGTCATGAGCCTCTGCTATTTTGAAGCTGTCCTCCTCGCAGGTGTAAGCTGCATATATGTTGCCCCTAAGAGTTAGAACCCCCTTCTCAGTAGGCATCTTGAGCACCAAATACCTATAGTGAGGTATGGCCATGAACTTGGTGAGCGCTGGTCGGCCAAGGATAGCATGGTAGGTGCCTTCGAAGTTGGCGACCACGAAGTTGACGTAGTCGGTGCAGAAGTGGTCTGGGGTACCAAATTGCACAGGTAGCATGATCTGCCCGAGAGGTGTGG